>CM077150.1:199293847-199888555 GCA_039583875.1 Platanthera guangdongensis | reverse complement strand
TGCAGCTTGGGCAGAATTCTTTAGCTTGAGATCTTATCTCTAATTGAAGAGATGGAGACCTCATGTGGTGAAGTGGGGTCCCTTTGGAGAAGTTGAAGACTTCAGGATTTGTGGCATGGAGGAACAGGGAGATAATTCTGGCGTAGTTGGGGATTTCATACTGTCCTTGATTTTGTCCAAAATCAGCATACCAAATTGGTATTTCTTGCGGCAGATAATTGCTTGCATATATCGAAGAAGTATAAGGGAATGTCTCTGATGGAGTGAGTCTTGCATAGTAGAATTTTGCCAATAATGTCAACTAGAAATTTCCCTTCAGCGTTCATGTCTGACCTTTTAATGTACTGAGCGTAAGGAGAAATGCCACAGAAAAGGGCTGTTCGGTCAGAGTCTTCATCATATAAATCATCTTCTTCATCGACAATCGGCAAACGGAGAAGCTGAGAGACAGAGGTCTTGGTGAACTTGAGTTTCAAACCCTTCACTTTGGATTTTAGGACTTTTCCATTTCTGCTGACCTTGAGATTGGAGGATAATTCGGCAACTTCGGGGAGTAGAATTCGACAGGGTTCCTGGAGAATGAAGGAGAGACCGGCGGTGTCGAGAAGGATGAGCAGGTTGTGTAAATCATCAGAGAGTTCTGCAATACCTTCGGTGACTAGTTCTGAGCCGACGCCGATCTTGGAGGAAGCCACCATGGATGCGATTGACTGGAAGAGGTGAGAGAGGCGGTTCTACAGCATCAGCAGAGGAGGGTAGTAGAATCGGCAAAGCAGATGAAGCGGTAGAGGGTACTCGAGAGAAAGAAATGATGTCGTGTAGGTTTGGGTTTTCGGAATTTTATATATATAACTCTTAAATTTCTGCTAATTAATTTAAAGAAAGAGCCGGCATTGAGCCTTGGGTGGCAAATAGAACAAATTTCAAAATCTGGGAAACAGGACACGAGAAAGAGATAGACTACCCGAGTAGGTAAGTGAGTTACTCGAGTAGGTCGACAGGAGTTACTCGAGTAGGTCTACAGAGAGTACTCGAGTAGGTGGAGAAAAAGACTCGAGTAGATAGGTGACTTACTCGAGTAGGTAAGTGACTTACTCGAGTAGGTCAGTAGATACTCGAGTAGGCACATTCTTATACTCCAGTAAGTAGAGAAGAGTACTCGAGTATGTTAATTGTTACCGAGTAGGTCTGCCATGACTTGAGTAGGTGAAGTCACATACTCGAGTATGTCTTATGCTTCTCGAGTTGAAGTATGAAAAAGTTGAGAAAAAGGAGATTTTGACTAACCCCTTGCAATTACTCGAGTGCCTCTTAGTCATCCAGCCTTTGTTAGTCCTCTTTGTTGAGCATCCCAAGCTCTGTCTTGATGAACGAGAACTTGGTCTCATCTAGCGGCTTTGTGAAGATATCTGCAACTTGCCTATCTGTGGGCACATATTGGAGATCTATGTATCCATGCTCCACATGTTCCCGGATGAAGTGATACCTTAGCTCGATATGCTTTGTCCGGCTGTGGGAGACTGGATTGTTGGCTATTGCAATTCCGCTGGAGGAGTCACAGTACAAGGGAATATCCTTGAACTGCAGGTTGTAGTCCGCGAACTGATTCTTTATCCATAGCAACTGTGCGCAATAACTGCCTGCAGAGATATACTCTGACTCGGCCGTTGAGATTGCGACACAGTTCTGCCTCTTGGTACTCCAGGAGATTAGCCTTCTTCTGAAGAATTGGCAAGTCCCTGAGGTGCTTTTCCGGTCTACTTTGCTACCTGCAAAATCTCTCCAAGTTCTGACATCGTCCCGGGGATCTCCTATGATCTGGTCCATGGGGTGATCCTTCAGATGTTTGAGCTCTAGAGTTCTTGCATCTGGATTATCTTCAAGCACCGGAGTGATTTCTTCATCCTGGATGACTTCTTCATTTTGATCATTAGCCTCTCCAATGGGAGTTGGAGTGGTGATCTTAATGAACTTCTCTCCTTTATCTTCGAACGGATCATCCAAGCTAGTTTCTTTCAGCTTTTCACCTGAATCTTCAATGAGCACACTAGACGGATTGCTTTGCAGCAAGCTCGTCTCATCAAATACAACATGTATCGATTCTTCCACCACCAGGGTTTTTCTATTAAATATCCTATATGCCTTACTATGCCTACTATATCCTACAAAAATACCTTCAAAGCTCTTTTCGCTGAACTTGGTGGTATGATACTTACCATTGTTAAGTACGAAGCATTTACAGCCAAAGATTCTAAAGTAAGAGACTGTTGGTTTCCTGCCTTTCAGAAGTTCGTAAGGTGTCTTATTGTGTCTTTGTTTATGAGTGCTCGATTTTGCACGTGGCATGCAGTGTTGACGGCCTCAGCCCAGAAGTACTCCGGTAGTGAAGCATCACTCAACATGGTCCTGCAGGCCTCTGTTAGTGTTCTGTTCCTTCTCTCAGCCACTCCATTTTGTTGTGGAGTACGAGGAGAGGAAAACTCATGAAAGATACCTAAGCTTTCACAGAATTCTGTCATGGCCCCAGATTTGAACTCGGTTCCGTTGTCACTTCTGATTTTAACTATGGAGCAGTTGTATTCATTCTGGACTTGCCTGACAAAATTAGTAAAGATGTCGAAGGTATGACTTGTGTTTCAGAAAGAACACCTACGCAAAGCGCGAGTAGTCATCAACAATTACCAATGTATAGTCCTTACCTCCCAAACTTCTAATCTACAGTGGACCAAACAAGTCCATGTGCAATAGATGAAGACATCTCTTAGAGTCTTTGCCAATAATGCTTTTAAAGGTAGCCCTTGTTTGCTTGCCTTTTACGCATGCATGACAAGGTCTGTCTTTGACGTATTTGACATTTGGGGCATCACGTACTAAGTTCATTGAAAATAGTTTATTAATTATTTTGAAATTAATATGTGCTAGTCTCTTGTGCTATTGGTCACCAAGAGATGCACTATCTTTTGCTAAAAGACACACTGGTGTAGAGGAATCTATACAGATGAAATTTAAACAGAAAATATTCCTGCTTCGAGTGTCGGATAGAATCGTTTCCATATTGTCAACAGATTTTATCAAGCACTTATCAGCATGGAACTCAACTATGTATCCTTTATCGCAGAGTTGGCTTATGCTAATGAGATTGTGTTCCAATCCTTCGACATAGGCCACATCTGAGAAGGATACATTGCCGTTAGTAATCATACCATAGCCTCTAGTAATTCCACGGTCTGAACCTCCAAAGATGACCTTTGGTCCGTTCACGACTGGAGTAAAGTTCTGAATGAGGCTTCTCGTCCCGGTCATATGCCGAGAGCATCTGCTGTCCAAGTACCAGATAGGCATTTTGTTGGCCTTTGGACATCCCTGCAATCACAATCAATTTGCCTTAGGAACCCAAACATGTTTGGGTCCTTGGTCTCGGTTTAGAGTGCTCCCCCTACGAGTGTTAGCATTATGAACAGTCTTTCTCATATTGCTGACATGAGGGGTAACAGTATATTTGGAATTGAACCAGCAATCTATGGCGAAGTGACTAACCTTGCCACAGCACCAACAGTCAAATCTGTTGTACCTTTGCCTCAAGATCTCCTGCTTGACCTTTTGGAACTTTGGTCTAGCAGTGGTGAAATTCTTGGAGGAAGATGCCTCATGATGATGGCAATCACATGGATTCTTCTCCTTTATGGGCTTCTCTACAACAGGCTTTGTCTTTGGTGCTTTCTTGAAGTTATGCCCATGATTGTAAGGGCCATAGCTCTGAAGAACAACTATTCATAAGGTGCCTTAAAGACACTTTTTCCAAAGTTTCGGGGTCGAGCCCATCCTTGATAGCGTGACTTTGGCTCTACATAAGTAGGCCTAGCAAAGTGCCCGTATGATGAGTCAAAATCAAACTCATTTGATGGAAAGATGACCTTTTTGAATGTGGTTTGATTTTGAGGGGCTTTTCCCTTTTCTTCTGCAAAGGCCTTTTGGTGGCCTTATTTTTCCTTTGATTCTTATTTCTCCTAGAGGATTTAGTAGGAGCCTCTTCATGGCCTAGTCCAGCTCCCTTGGCCTTTGCTGAGAATTCAGCAACGAGTGGAAGAACTGTTTTGGGCTTCGAGAAACTCTCAACAAGTTTCCTTTCAGCCGCAAGTTCGGCTTCCAATCCTTTGATGATCTTCTCCTTCAGGTCAAGGTGCTCAAGAGCCTTGTTATATTCTTCAATAGTATTATTGAAGTTTTTCTCGAGGGAGTCAGTCTTTGTGACTTTCTCTCTCAAGTTGCTCTCTTCGGCTTTTAGATATTTGATCTCTGTAGCCTGAGTCTTCACGACTCGACGACATTTGTCGTAAGCCATGATTAACTCCTTGTACTGGGCCATCAATTCTGACTCATCGTCAGAGGAGCTACCCTCGCAATCATGTTCAGAGACTTTCAGACTCCGAGAGAGGGGTATGAGAGTTTACCTTCCCAGTGAACTTGGGCTCTTGTTCATCATCTGTTTGAGCCATTAGCCCAAAGTAAGCTTCTTCTTCTTCGCTTGACTCAGAGGAGTCGGAGTCGCTAAGAGTCTTGCTCCTTTTGGCTATGAGGCTCGTCTCTTTACTTTTCCTGGTGTGTGAGGATTTCTTGTCTTCTCTTCTGCCACCCTCCTTCTTCTTGTGAGGGCAGTCAACAATGACGTGACCTGGCTTATTACAGCAGTAGCAAATGATGTCAGTTGAAACATATTTGTTCTGTTTAGTATTATACCTTTCGTGGTTGCTTGAGCCTTTTCTTTGTCGATCGTCATCACGCCACGATCTACTGTATGAGGCATCATTGCCTTTCCAATGTTTCTTTTTATTAAGAAACTTCTTGAATTGCCGTGAGAGCAAGGAGAACTCTCCTTCAGATAGTTCAGACCCTGAGGTGCTAGGTTCTGATGTTTCTTCTTCTTCATCAACTTCTGGAGCTGGAGCGGGGGATGCAGCCTTGGTCTTTCTGCAGGTGTCTGCCTTCAGAGCGATAGATTTCTCCTTTAGTGCAGACCTGCCCTTCTCTTCTTCAGCTTTTCTTGTATTGATTTGGAGTTCATAAGACATAAGCTTTCCAAAGAGATTTTGCGGGTCCGTTTTAGCTAGCTTCCCGAACTCCCTGATGGCGCATACCTTGTTATCCCATTCCTTGGTTAGGGATCTCAAGAATTTGTCGTTCAGTTCTCCGTTGGTGAAGACACGGCCGTACACCCTTAGGCCATTTATAATTTTGAAGAAGTTCTCAAAGGTGTCGGTAATTGTTTCCTTGTTCCCTTGTCGGAACGCTTCATATTTTTGATTGAGAAGGGATCTCCGATCATTCTTACTTCTTCAGTTCCTTCCATCAAAGTGACTAAGGAATGCCACATCTCCATAGCTGATTGACAGTGAATCAAATTTTGCAGCATCGAGTCATCGACTGCACTTGCTATAATGTTCTTAGCCTTCTTGTCGAGAGAGACAAGTGCAATCTCGTCTTTGTCGAGATCCATTAGCTTTTTGGGAACTTTCTTGGTAGGGTCGATAGTGGACACAGTCATGGGAACGTAAGGACCTTCTTCAACGATCATGAAGATCCTTGGATCCACAGCTTCCATGAAAAATTTTATCCTTTCTTTCCACATGGGAAAGTTATTTTTGTTGCACAGTGGAAGCTTGGCGAAATCTTTGCCCTTGTCCATTTTATGGTAGAACTTTCAAACAACAGATTTGGATCTGATCAAGGTGTTAACCTTTTGACGATCAACCTCCCTCTGATACTAATTGAAAGAAAATGGTTGTCAACCTAAATCACCTAGAGGGGGGTGAATATGTGAGTTGTGTGTCTTTTGCGGAATAAAAAATAGTTAGAGCACATCACAGAACTATCTACCAATATCATAGACGACACAAGATTTATAGTGGTTCCCCAACCTTGGGTACATCCACTTTCCCTCACTGATCTAGCAATTAACTAGACTCGGCTACTCCACTATCTCGGATCAAAAATCGATCCTACCCTCGGAACAAAGTTCCCACAAACTTGATCCAAACAAAAGGATCTACACCTCGGAAGATAACACTTCCTACAAACTTGGAGTGAAAAACTCCTACACTCGGAGAAACTTTCTCCTACAAGATTAAAAAAGTGTTGGAAAATTATACAAACTGTAAATCCAATCAGATCTGAAGAAACGGCCAGAAAACTTCTTCTTATGGACTTTGCAGCACTATCAGAAATCGGTGAAGAGAGTCTCGGCCCAGATCTGGATCTTCTTACTTTTACAGAATCAGAGAGAGAAGATGAACGGTGATGTCGATCTCGATCTGTAACTTTCTTCAGAATGAATCCTCTGAACTTAAAAGTAGTGGCCGGAGAAGATGGAGGCGGCGGCGGCTTCCGTTTCGGGAAAACAGGGAGGAGTCGGCTGAAGAATATTTCTCGAAATAAAATGACAAGAAAGCTTGGAGAATACTTAGGGTTTGTCATTTTCTGATAAGACCTTATATAGAAGAGACTAACGGTCATAATCGGTCATAATGATGTACACGTGGACCAATCATGTCGCATGATTTCAAAATCCAGTCAGAAAAAAAGACTTAGACAAATTTCAGAGAAGGTTCAACCATATACACGAGTAAGTGAATAGCTACTCGAGTAGTTGAATAACTACTCGAGTACATGAAGGAGAACATACTCGGGTATACAAAGATGGGCTACTCGAGTAGGTAGAAATCAACTACTTGAGTAAGCAGACAGAACTACTCGAGTATGTATAGAGACTTACTCGAGTACATAAAGGATCTACTCGAGTACTGGAAAAACTACTCGAGTATATTTCATAAACTACTCGAGTACATGAAGTACTACTCGAGTGGGATACTTAGAATAAATTCTGAAGATGTCAGCAAGAGCTACTCGAGTAGTTGAACTAAACTACTCAAGAGAAAGTAATCTACTTGAGTATGTGAAAGTTCTGCTCGAGTAAAAGACTTAGAAAATCCTGGAGTAGGAAAATATCAAGGTACACGAGTGAAACATGATCTACTCGAGTAGGTATAATGAAATACTCGAGTATGATTCTATCTACTCGAGTAAGTGAGTATACTTACTCGACTCCATGACTTAGACAAATTTTGATAAGTGAATCCTTTAATACTCGGGTATAAAGAGTAATCTACTCGAGTATATAAGCATGCTACTCGAGTATATGACTATGTCTACTCGAGTAGGTGACTTAGCTACACGAGAGATACAGTTAAGTACTCGAGTACAAGATTCCTTTAATCGAGTAAATTATACCCAAACTACTCGAGTAGTTATAGACCTACTCGAGTAAAAGACTTAGAGAAATTTTTGATGTTGGAAAACTGTTTCTTCTAGAGTAGTCAACTTCCAATTCCTTTCCCATAGTCCAATAGCTTGAATATGAAGTGTATCCCAATAGAGAGACCACACATGAGGCAACACCTTGGAATATGCAATGAGGGATTACATTGCACAGTTCCTGTGTTTGGTGACCCACTGTGGACTGACATTTGTCTACACTTCCCAGTGAAATTCCTGCAAACATATTACTCAAACCAAGCATCAAATACAACTTAATTCATCTTAGTTCCAGGGTGACTTCATCAAATCTTGGTTAATGTGGATGTAATACCCAACAGGGTTTGTTGCGTTTAGATATGGATTGGGAGTCAAGAGTTTGCCTTGCAAGCATCGTTATTGCCAATAACGGAGTTCGACGTGATATTTGGTATGGACTGGCTCTCGGAGCAGCAAACATACGTTGATTGAAACTACAAGGAGGTCAAATTGGGAACTGGTCATGAGATGACATTTGCGGGCTTGAAAGGGTCGAGCAAGACTTTGATGTCTGCTTTTCAGGTGGTTAAGGCGGTTCGTACTGGTGCAGAGCTGTTCTTCATGCTAGTGGAGGCTTCGAAGCCTAAGCCTACTTTGGACAGCATCCTAGAGATATCCGAGTACCCTAACTTATTCCCCAATGATCTACCTGGAGCCCCACCTCAGTAGGAGATTGACTTCACTATTGTGCTTGTGCTAGGTGCTAAACCTGTGTCACGCTCTCTGTATCAGTTAGCGCCTAAGGAGATGGCAGAACTGAAGGTTCAACTTGAAGAGCTGTTGGAATAGGGTTATGTGCGTCCAAATTTGTCGCCTTGGAGTGCACCAGTCCTTTTTGGTAAGAAGAAGGATGGAAGTTTGCGACTCTGTATCGATTATCAAGAGCTGAATAATTTAATGGATAAGAACAAGTACCCGATCCCAATGATTGATGATTCGTTCGATCAGTTAGTCAGGTCATCGGTGTAGTCGAAATTGGATCTTAAATCCGGATATTATCAGCTGAGGATAAGAGAAAGTGATATCCCCAAGAAAGCTTTCAGACCGCGGTGTAACGACCCAAAACTCAATAGAGGGACAGGTAGCATTTTGAGCCAAGTTTGGAACTTGGTAGGGGTCACACGGCATGGGACACGGGAGTGTCCCAGGGCCGGGTCGTGCTCGAGTTCGATGGTGGTCATGTGGTCGAAGAAATTGCAGTCGACAATCATCAAACAGCGAACACGGCCTAAGACACGGGCGTGTCCCAGGCCATATCCTACTCAGGTGGTTAGCCGTGCTATGTCGGGGGGGGGGGGGGGAACACGGCCTGGATCCCAAGCGTGTTTAGCCTGACATGGGGCATGTCAGATTCAACACGGGCGTGTCGAGTACCCGTGTTCTCCTCGGGTTGTTGTTGGTCCTGTTTCGATGGAGGAACACGCCCAGCTACACAGGCGTCTCGAGAGCCCGTGCTCTTTTCGGGATGTGCCGGTTTCTGCATCGATTGAGGCACACGGCCTTGGACACGGGCGTGTCGCAAGCCGTGTTCGGCCCAGGTTTTGGATTTTAAGTGCAAATTCTGGCCGTCTATTTCCTTTGTTTGGGATCTAAGGGTCCTGGCTGGTCCTGGCAGGGTTTAACCTAGGAATAGAGTTTAGAAACCCTCATTATATTTGTGTTTTCTCTTTCTAAGAGATCTAAAGAGAGGGGAGAGCAATTAAGAAGGAGGAGAGATCCGGCCGCCGGTGGAGCTTCGGAGCACCAAATCGCAAGCCGAGTTTGGATCTACGGAGGCGAGCATGTTGCGGTGCTTTTCATACGCATAGATCTTCATGGCACTGAAGAGGAATGCTAGGGTAATGATTCTCATCTTGGACATGCGAAGTCCTCTTTTCCCTTTGCATAGGAAGCCCGCTCTCGCGAGTTTGCGGTGAGTGTGAGGTGTTCCTTCAGGTAGACATGTATAGTCCCTGTTGTTTTGCATGTAGAGTCCGTAGTTGAGATACAGACATAGGCATGATGTGTGAAGCCTACCCGGACAAGTTGGTCTTGATCGGCGATGTTGCATTGCATGAATGGTCGGAGAAGACTCCACGCGGATGTTTGTTTTTCGGGTTTTCCATGCTATAGATTGCAACAGGGAGTCTTGGGGACAAACTCCAAGGTGCACCCGAAAAACTGGGCAGATGCGTGATTATGCCAACTTGGTGGCCTGGGAGCCAACTTGTACATAATCGGGTTATGTAAAGTGTGTTCTCAGATTGGGACTCGGGGAAGCTTAACCCGCGCATATGGCTTAAATGATGTTGCGATGTGAGCAACGGGTTAGGAGGAACCATACCCGCTCTGTGTCATTCGGTTAGAGAGGCCTAAGGTACGTGGTACTCGTCGTTAGCATAGATGGAGGGTCTTAGGCAGTGGCCAGAAAGACCATAATGCTCACGAGAAATTGTCGTCCAAGGGGCGGTGGTGAGACCGCGTACTTTGACCGGGTTCACCGAGAATGTGCCCTGAGAGCACGGGGTGTGTGGTCGTGCGAGCCTGCGCCTGTGATGATGTGAAATTTCTCTATTATATGGCTATGCTAATAAAGTACAGGGAAGGAGCATCGTCTCACTGAGTTTAGGGGCGGGATCGTTATAATTTGGTCAGCTTAGCTGACTATTGCTTTTTTTTGCCACCGCTCGGTGGATTGTTGCTTGCAGGTACTGCGGAGCCGAGTGGCAAATAGCGGGCAAAATCCCTTGTTGCTGAGCCGGCCCTCGAAGGCCTAGTTTTGAGTGTTTTCTCTTATTCTCATGTATGACCGGCCTGCGTGTCGAGATTTGGAAGACACTTATATTTTAGTAAACTATTGTAAGGCCATAAGGCCAAGTACTTGTGTATTTGTATGTTCATTCCTGTTGAATTTATGTAGTGGACATTCAGGCTTTTGGCTGGGTTCTTAATTTGCAACTTTTAAATTGCTTCAGCTAGAATGTACTTTGTTTAGGACGTTTCTTATTGGCAGGATTGTTTCCATTGTGTAACCTTACGGTCTGTCTGTGGTATATTGCGTCGGGCCCACGACCGGACCTACTGCTATATGCTATGTGACTGATAGGGGGTGTTACACGCGGTATGGGCATTATGAGTTTGTCATCATTCTGTTTGAACTAACGAATGCGCCCTCCATGTTTATGGATTTGATGAACAGGACGTTCAGGGAGTACTTGGAAAAGTTTGTGATAGTCTTTATCGACGACATATTGGTGTACTCGAAGAACGAGCATGATCATTTCAAGCATCTGCATATAGTGATGGAGACATTGAGGATGAATCAGCTTTATGCCAAGTTCTCCAAATGCGAGTTTTGGTTTTCTTTGGTAGCGTTCCTTGGTCATATAGTTAGTGGAGAGGGAATTGCAGTGGATCCGACTAAGATAGTTGCGATACGAGAGTGGCATGTGTTGTCTTCAGTGGAGGAAGTCCGGAGTTTCCTAAGACTTGCTGGCTACTATAGGCGCTTCGTAGAGAACTTCTCGCAGATATAGTTACCCCTCGCGACTTGACGAGGAATGATCAAAAGTTTGTGTGGTCGTTGGAGTGCGCGCAAACTTTCGAAGAATTTAAAAGTCATTTGACCACGACGCCTATTCTATATTCGCCGGTTGGGACTGAAGGTTTTGAGATCTACAGTGACACTTCGGGCATCGGGTTGGGGTGTGTCCTACTACAGCATGGGAGAGTGATAGCTTATGGATCGTGCTACCTGGAGGTGCATGGGTGGAATTATCCGGTCCATGAGTTGGAGTTAGCGACCGTAATATTTGCTCTGAAGCTATGGAGACATTACCTGTACGGTGTAAAGGTCGATATCTATACCGACCATAAGAGCCTAAAGTACTTTTTGGATCAAAAGGATCTAAACATGCGACAGCAGAGATGGATGGAGTTCCTGGGGGAACTACACATTCAAGATTCATTATGTCCCTGGGAAAGGCAATGCAGTTGCGGATGCATTGAGTCGCAGGGCCTCTACGCGTGCCAACTAGTTGTCGGTTCATGACGAGTGTTTGATTCGGGAGTTGGAGGCATTAGAGATCTCTTGTGTTGATGAGCAGTCTAGTGTCGAAGCGCAATTGAACTGGATAGAAGTTCAGTATGACCTAGCTGATCAGATTCGGCAGGCTCTGGATTCGGATAGCAACATGAAGCAAATCATGGATGAGGCTATACATGGGTCAAATTCCCAATTTGATGTTGTTGATGGATTGTTATGGAAGGACAGTCGTTTGTGCATCCCAAATATGGGTAATCTGCGGGCAAAATTGATGCACGAGGCCCATCATACCAAGTACTCGATTCACCCAGGGAGCACGAAGATGTACCGTGATATGAAGTTGTTCTGTTGGCCAGGACTTAAGAAGGACGTGGCACTTTATGTGGCAAAGTATCAAACATGCACCATAGTGAAGGCAGAGTGCCAGAAGCCTGGAGGTTTCTTGAAGTCCTTGCCTATCCCAGAGTAGAAGTTCGACGATATTTCAATGGATTTTGTGCATGGGTTGCCAAGGTCGCAGAAGGGAAACGACGCCATCTAGGTGATCGTAGATCGATTGAGGAAAGTGTCGCACTTCATTCCGAATAGGAAGGATGATTCGGTGGATAAACTTGCAAAATTCTATGTGGATAACATTGTTCGACTGCACATTGTGCCCCGCAGCATCTTGAGTGGCCGAGATGGGCGAATCACATCCACTAACTGGAGGTTGGTGCAACAAATGTTAGGAACCAAGATGAGTTTCAGCACGACCTTTCATCCGCATACAAATGGTTACACTGCGGGAGTCAACAGGATGATGGAAGATATGCTTCGCATGTGTGTCTTGGATTTCGGGAAACAGTGGGAAAATCACTTGTACTTGGTGGAATTTTCTTAAAACAACAACTACCAAGCAAGTATTCAAATGGCACCCTTCGAGGCCCTTTTTGGTAGGAGATGTCGCACGCCGTTGTCATGGTTGGAAACGAGTGAGTCGAAGCTATACAAGCGGCAAGAAGTGGAAGATGCAACTTCATTGGTACGCACTATATGAGAGCGATTGCTAATCGCTCAGGTCTGGCAAGCTAAATACTATAATGCCAAGCATATGAACGTTGAGTTCGTTGTTGGCGACTGGGTATATTTGAAGATTAAGCCGTTCAAGGGCGTCTCACTGGTATGGCGCTTGAAGAAGCTAAGCCCGAGGTACCTTGGACCGTTTGAGGTTCTAGAGCGAATTGGCGAAGCAGCGTATCAATTAAAGCTATCAGTGGAACTGAGTGGTCTACACGATGTATTCCACATATTGGTGTTGCAGAAGGCAGTGCAAGAGCTTTCGTAAGTGATTGTGGTCAATCAAGTACCAGTTGATGATTGGTTGACGACGAAGGTCAAGCCCATTCACATTGAGGACTCGGAATTCAAGCGACTACGTAATAAAGACATAAGGATTCTCAAGGTCCATTGGGACAACTGCGGTCGGGAGGTGATCTCGTGGGAGCGAGAGCAGACCATTTTTGATGGGTACCCGGAGTTATTCCAATCATGTACCATTTAACATTTATTTATCTCTTCCTTTCTATAATTTCGGGACGACATTATTTTTAGAGGGAGAGAATTGTAATGCCCCGAAACATAAAAGAGGGACGGATAGTGTTTAGAGCAAAGTTTGATGCCTGATAAGGGTCACACGGCCTGGAACACAGGCATGTCTAGTGTCGTGTCGTGCTCTGGTTCGACGAACTTTCCAATTGGTCGAAGAAATGAACTTGATGAGGCATAGAGACAGTGAACACGACCTAAGACACGGGCGTGTCCAGGGCCGTGTCCTGCTCGGGTTGTTAGCCAAGCTGTGTCGGGTGAGGAACACAGTCTGGATTAAGGCGTGTTATGGTTGATACGGGTGTGTCAAACTTGACACGGGCGTGTCAAGAACCCGTGTCCTCTTCAGGGTGGTTTGGTCCTGTGTCGATTGAGGAACATGCCCCACAACACGGGCGTGTACTGGTCAAAATGTGCGTGTCAGAAGGAACACAGGCATGTCAGTAGTGTCCTTCTCTGTGAGTTTGGCTGGCTATGTCGGCTGTTGAGCACGGCCTGGAACACGGCCGTTTGCATGGCCGTTTCTAGCACATGGCATGTGATACGGGCATGTCTAGTGGTTGTGTCCTGTTCGAGATGCGATGGTTTCAGAATCGATTAAGGCACACGGCCTTGGACACAGGTGTGTCACAAACCGTGTTCGGCCCAATAATGTTATTTTAAGTGTGAATCGTGGACATGTGTTTCCTTCTTTTGGGATACAAGGGCCCAGGGCTGTCCTTGCTGAGTTAAAGCCAGGAATAGGGTTTGAAACCCTCATTCCACTTTGAATTTTCTCTTTCTAAAGCTTTAGAGAGAGGGGAGTGCAAGGAAGAAGGAGGAGGAGAGATCCGACTGCCGGTGGAGCTTCAGAGCCCCAAATTGCAAGTCGAGTCCAGATCTACGGAGGCGAGGCCATTACGGTGCTTTTCATCGTTCTGGATCTTCATGGCGCCAAAGAGAAACCCAAGGGTAACGATTCTCTTCTTCCACATGTGAAGTACTCTTTCTTTCTACACAGGAAACCAGCACTCGCGAGTATGCGGTGAGTGTGAAGTGTTCCTTCGGTGGACATGAATAGTCCCCGTTGTTTTGCATGTAGTGTCTGGAATCAAAGTACGGACATAAGCATGGTGTGTGTAGCCTACCCGTGCAAGTTGGTCTGGATCGGTGATGTTTCATTGCATGAATGGCCGGAGAAGACTCCGCGACGATGGTTGTTTTTCGGGTTTTCTACGCGGTAGATTGCAATAGGGAATCTTGGGGATTAGCTCCAAGGTGCACCCGGAAAACTGGGTAGAAGCGTGATTATATCATCTTGGTGGCCTTGGAGCCAACTTGCACATAACTCGGTTTTGTAACGTGTGTGATCAATTTGGGGCTCGGGGAAGCTTGACCTGCGTATATGGCTTAAATTGATGTTGCGGTGTGAGCAACGGGTTAGGCGGAACCTTACTCTCTCTATATCGTTCGGTTAAAGCGACCTAAAGTATGTGGTACTTGTCATTGGCATAGATGGAGGGTCATAGGCTTAGGGCGGAAAGACTATAATGCTCACGAGATTTACTATCCAAGGGGCGGTGGTGAGACCGCGGATTTATCTAGGTTCACCGAGAGTGTGCCCTGAGAGCATGAGGTGTGTGGCCGTGCGTGCCTGTGCCTATGATGAAGTGTAATTTCACTACTATTTGGCTATGCTAATAAGGTGTAGGGAAGGAGCATCGCCACCCCGAGTTAAGGGTCGAGGTCGTTATAATTTGGTCAGCTTTAGCTGTCCGTTGCTTTTGTTTGTCACCGCTATGGTGGATTGTTGCTTACATGTTCTGCGGAGCCTATTGGCAAATATTGGGTTGAAGCCCTGGTTGCTGAGCCGGCCCTCGAAGGACAATGCGAATGTTTACTTGTTATACTCATGTATGACCACCCTGCGTGCCGATGTTTGGAAGACACTATTTATTTAAGTAAACTCTTGTAAGGCCATAAGACCAAGTACTTTGTGTATTTTGTACGCTCATTCCTAATTTGGGTATTTAGTGGACATTCATGTTGTTGGCTTGGGTTCTTTTCTTTGCAAGTCTTAAAATGCATCCGCTAGAATGTACTCTGTGTACGACGTGTGTTATTGGAAGGATGGTTTCATTTAGTCACCCTTCTGTATGTCTGTAGTATATGTCATCGGGCCCCGGATGGACCTACTGCTATATGCCATATGTCAGATAGTGGTGTTACACTTTAAACCATAAAGAGCTTTACGCAGCTTAAAAATATAAGATGGATGAGTTGAGGAGATAAAACTTGGAGGTTGTTCAACATAAACTTCCTCTTTTAGTTATCCATTGAGTAATGCACTCTTGACATCCATTTGATATACTTTGAACTTCTGATAGGCAACATATGCAAGAAATATTTTGATGGCTTCAAGTCTTACAATAGGAGCAATGGCTTGATCATAGTCAATGCCTTCTTCCTGTTAATATTCATAGGCTACCAATCTTGCTTTGTTCCTTACAATTGATACTTGTGCATCCAATTTGTTCTTGAAGACCTATTTAGTTCCAATGACTGGGTAGTCTTTGGGTCTTGAAACTAAATACCAAACTCCACACCTCTCAAATTGATAGAGCTCCTCTTGCATTGCAATAATCTAGTGGGGATCTTGCTCTGCATATTTTATGGATTGAGACTCAATTTGAGAAATGAAGTAACCATGGATCAGATCTTTGTTGAGTTGATGCCTTGTTTGCATATCAGCTGATATGTCTCCAATCACTTGAGATATGTGATGATCTCTAAGTGTGACAAGATCAGTAGGAGGAGTTGGTTCTTCAACAGCTTGTGGAATTAATTCCTCTTGTGAAATTATATTTGTTGTTGTTCGTTCAACTACTTCAGTCATTTCTTCATCACTTTCTTCATCAATCTGTGGAGAAGTATGTAATGTGACCTCTTGGTTAATGTTTAGATCATCCAACTTCTCACACAGATAGGGTACCTACAAAGTGTCTATGGTAGAAGAATCTTTCTCCTTATAAAACATGTTAGTTTCATCAAAAGATATACGTACAAATTCTCCTATTTTAATGTAGATTTATTCCTATAAGCTTTGCTGACTTTGGAATATCCAAGGAAAATTCCCTCTGCAGCCTTGGCTTAAAACTTTCGAAGGTGTTTCTTATTATTTTGGTGAATATAACACTTGTAGCCAAAAACTTTATAGTAATCTACTTTATGTTGCTTCCATTTAAGTAATTCATAGGGGGTCTTACCCTTTATCTTATGAATTAAACTTCTGTTAAGAACATAATTTGTTGTGCTTACAGCCTCTGCCCAAAAGAATAGGGGCAAATAAGCATCTACAAGCAATGTCCCAACAGATTCAATAAGGGTTCTATTGTTCCTTTCTGCAACCCCATTTTGTTGAGGAGTTCTAGGAGCAGAAAAATAATGTCTGATACATTCCTTCTCACATAATTCTTGCATGAGAAGAGATTCAAACTCGGGTCCATGATCACTTCTGATCAATGCAACATGTGTAGAGTACTCAATCTGTATGCTCTTAAGAAAATCTGTAAGAACTTTAAAGTTATCTGACTTGTTTCTCAGGAAGAACACCCAAGTGAATCTAGAGAATTCATCAACAATATCTAGAGTGTATGACTTTCCTCCCAAACATTTTATAGCAATAGAGCCAAAAAAGGTCCATACGTAGCAAGTACAAAATTCTGGGTGAATCATTTTTATTTATGGATTTGAAACTATTTTTGTTTTGTTTGCTTAATTGACAATCTCTACAGAGTCCTTGATACTTGTAAGAATCAGAAGGCAGTCCTCTAACAAGGTTGTCCCTAGATAATTTAGCAATATTCCTAAAATTTATATGGCCTAGTCTCTTATGCCATAAATCATTAGTAGAGTCTATTGATTAAATAAGTAGATTTTTGAATTAGTTAATTTGAAATTCACTATATATATATTCCCTTATCTAATTCTTGTTAAAATAGTTTTATTTTTATCATAAGTAATGATGCAAGATGACTGATTAAATGATACCTGATAACCTTTATCACATAACTGGCTCATGGATATGAGGTTATGCTTGAGACCACTTACATATGCTACCTTCCTGAAGGTAACAACTCCAACATTGACATTTCCATATCCTTTTGTCTGTCCACTGTTGGAATCTCCAAATATCACCTTTGGTCCAAGCTTAGCTTGGAAATAAGTCAGGTTGTCTTTACTTCCTGTCATATATTTTGAACAGTCACTATTCAGATACCACTATTACTCTGTGATAGGATAGTTGTTTACATGTACAAAATAAGATTAGTTGTTCTTGACCCAGGTGACCTTGGGTCCTTGATTTCTTTCAAATTTATAAATGGAAATATAAGAGAATTCAGGTTGTTCCTTGTAACCAAGTGGATGATATCTCCTAGGAGGAATAATCCATTGGGTAAAAGGATTAATAAATTTTTTAATTTTATTAAAATTCTGAAAAGAATTCAAGTTTCTATTATAATAAACTGGGTTCGACGAATTATAATAGGTTCGTCGATTAACGTTCGATGAATATGGAGGAGTTCGTCGAAGTCCGCTCGCAGAATGAAAGTGCTCTTTCTCACACCCACTCGTTCATTGATCGCGGTTTGACGAAATATATTGAGTTCATCGAGCACAGTTAGATGATTAATTATTCCTAAAATCTGCGTTCATAGTTCGTCGATCTGAGTTCGACGAACCACATTCATTTCGTCGAGCTTGGTTCGACGAAATATGTTGAACATTATTTTCGTTTAAACTTTTCTCTTTCTTAGGTTGATTCTTCTGTGAACTTTTTTTCTTTATTTCTAATTTCTACTTTTTCTTTGTCTTTTTCTGAAACAAATTTAATGGGGGTAGACAATATATTTTGTTGTAAAGATGGATGTTGATGAAGCTCCCAAACTCAGCTTGCCATTAAGCCTGACATTCACTATGCTTGTGTTATC
This sequence comes from Platanthera guangdongensis, assembly GCA_039583875.1. Lineage (NCBI taxonomy): Eukaryota > Viridiplantae > Streptophyta > Magnoliopsida > Asparagales > Orchidaceae > Platanthera > Platanthera guangdongensis. Next base: position 199,870,630 of record CM077150.1, on the reverse strand, counting down.
CATCAATTTGATACCTCTCCCATTTAGGAATTCTTTAAATGGTTTAGCCTCTTTTAGTTTGTTTTCTAAAGATAGTGTTTCTTCATTTGCAGTTTTTCGATCTTCTTTATGTTATAAATTTTCAGAAGAAATATTTTCAAATTCAATTAACTTCTCTCTAAGAATTTTGATTTCCTTCTCAGATTTAATTAAGTCATTACATAATAATTTGAAATCAATTTTAAATTGATCAGAAGAAAAATCAAAGGAAGAGATTACCTGATCTTTTTCTAACATAGATTCATCTTCTGAATTTTCTGCTTCTGAATCAGCAGCATCAAAGTTTCTGCATGATGCATTGATAGCCATCAAGCATATCTTCCAGGCTATGGCCTCTTCTTCATCCTCACTGGAGCTCGATGAAGATTCTGACTCAGATTCACTCCAAGTATCGCCAACAAATACTCTTTCTTTTTTCTTGTATTTGCTGGAGGATGGCTTGCTGGAATGCTTCGTGGAGTCCTTCTCCTTTCTCTTGTCTTTCTTCTATGCTTCTGGACATTCTGGTAGTATGTGGCCAGGTTTCCTGCACCCATAGCAAACTATTTCTTTAGTGGTGGTTTTATCATACCTTGGGTTGTCATCTTTTCTGGATGAATGATACCTCAGATAAACCTTGAAGTTCGTTGTGCAAAGAAAATAGATTTCTGCACGCATCTTAAAGCATGATGAATGACATCGATTTATCTTCTTCCTTTATACTTTTTAAAAAAACAATCTACAAAACTTCATCCTCCCTTATTCACCGTAAGTAGACCATTTATCTTTGAAAGTGATACCTCAGATACTAATGGAAAGTGATGGATTGATCTAACAAACTCTAGGGCGGGGGGGGGGGTGAATAGAGTATTTTAAAAACTTTAAGTTGTTTTTACAACAGATTAAAATAAGTGGTACTTATATATATATATAAGAAAAGAAATATCACTGTACACTAAATAAAAAGTTGAGCACAACCAGACGACACAAGAAAATTTATAGTGGTTCCCCAATAAACCTGGGTACATCCACTCTTCTACCACCCTGGTAGGAATTCACCATATTTTTTTGATCAGGTGCCCTTCCACCACAGGTTTTTGTTCAGGTACCCTGTCACCACAGGTTTTTGATCAGATGCCTTGTCACCACAAGATCTATTTTCTAAGGGAGATCTAGCAAACCTTTGAGCTTTTGATCAGGTGCCCAAAAACCAAACCAAGTCTTTTGATCAGGATACTTGATAACCAAAATGTTTAACTTTTGAAGGGAGTTATAACCCCGTACACAGTGAAAGAAAATAAAATATGTTGTCTTCTCTGTCTCAATCCTCTGAGAAGACTAGTGGATTAGTTGATGTTTTCAAAGCTCCCCATGAGTTATAGAATTTGACCAGGAGAGGAAACTTTGCTTTAGGGTGTAGGCCTCCAAAGATGAACACTTATTCTTCCACTAAATGTCTCTGAGAGATTGAGCTTTTTGTCTCATATTGAATATTGTGTTGCTGGAAGAAAAGGCTTGAAGAAGAAGATGATGAACAAGATGTTCTCTATATCTATTTCTTATTCTCTGGTTGCAGATATTCTCTTCTTTCTTCTTCTCACTAACTGTTATTCTTATTCTGGACAATATGACTTGGCAATCTTCTGAAAATTTATTTCTTTTATATTTATTGCTGATTTGAAATTCGAATTCCTTGAAGTCCTCTGCATATTTTCTGGGAATTTGGAACAGCTATTTTTGTCTTCAATGTATTTCCCTAACTGTCCTTGTAAATATGGTAGAGTAATAACTCTGTGAAATCCATAATTAATGATGCCAAGAAATGACTATATTCTTGAGAATATTAAGTATTTCTTATCAGAGTATTACTGTCTTAATATTTGTAATTAAGCTACTTTAGTCGATCTGAGAAACTACAGAGAAGTTTAGTTGAGCAGAACCTGGATGGAGTTAGTCAAACTCAGTAAAGTTTTCGTCGACCTAAGCTCGAAGTTCGTCGAGCTGATAATTCTCCTTCATCGAGCTGATAATTCTCCTTCGTCGAGCTGAGCTCCAAGATCGTCGAACAGAAAATATACTTGCCAATCTGAGCTCCAAGTTTGTCGAGCAGAGAAGGCACTTCGTCGAGCTAAGATTCTGATATAATCTCACAGTTCGTCGAGCTCAGCTGGACTTTTGTCGAGCCTAACTCAGAGAAAGAACTCTAAGTTTGTCGATATGAGATCGATGATCGTCAAGATGAGTTTAGCTATCATCGAACGCCTTTTCTGCAATTTCAAAACTGCCTTATCTCTTAAGTGTAGTCCATCTCGATCACCGACATCCGCCGCTCATCCGACTTTTCAAACCTCATCAACGCCAACGAGTCGGCTTGGTGCATCACAATGAGCATTATCAGGACTTCAGTTATCTACTTTTGATGGGTTAATCCACTCCCATAGGCATCTATATACTCCTATATGTCGCTGGGATAGGGCAGGGGGAGATCACCTTCTCTTCTTCGTTAGCTTCCCCCTCTGCAGCCATCGGATCTAAAGAGAAAGGATTTAGTCAAATTCAAGCAGGGGAAAGAACACTGGGCAAGGACCTCTTACCTATAACAGGTGGTGGGCTCTCGGCAGATGATCGGAGTCAAGGTCCTCGATGCCCTTCCACGCTTTTTGCACTTTTCCAAATGAGCAGATGAATCATCTTACCCCATCTCGGTTGGTGCCTCATATGCTCCAAGGTATTGCTCACGGCCAACTGGAGGGCGGCGGTGTCTTCTTCTACCAACGACCAACATACTGGAGCAGGTGTGTCTGTTGCAGTTGTAACCATCCCAAGCGAGAGTGGATGATCAGTTACGTCATTAGTAGGATCATTGGGCACTGGAGTTTGGGTACTCCGGTGGGTGAGACTTGGTCTATTGGTGGCGGGAGTTGCAGAGAAATGAGTTAGCGGGAGGAAAACAAGTCACATGTGATGAATGACTGGTAAAATTATCGGGCTGGATCTAGGTAGTCGGGGGGATGGACTCTGAAACTAGTGGAGGGTTCTCGCCCGGGGGTTGAATCGGCCCGGTAACTGCCGGAGGGTTCTCGGCAGCAGTTTTCATGACCTACCAGTGAGAAGGGAAACATGTCAGAGACAGTAAAGAGGGACTACAGCAAAGAGTGAGGTGAGATGAATACCTCCAGCAGGGGGTGGGATTCTTGGCACGATCGGGTGTCGGGGAGGGCAAGGCAGGAGCTTTCTTTGAGTGGTCTCGCCTGACTGAGTTGGCCTTCCTCTTCTTTGGCTGGGATTGCGTGCTGGCTGGCATCTCGCGCATGAACCATGGAGCCACCTCGGCACAGTTACCACAGGATCTCGCCTGAGCCGCGACAAGATGGGCTTGGAGTTCTTTCGAGAGTGGCTTCTCGCTACGCTTGGCATACATCTTGAAAAACTTGTCGCAGCTAAAGTGCAAGATGATGGTAACAACGGTGGCCTGGGAACTGGCCTGGCGGCATATATATACCGGGCCACGGTAGGGCCCACCCAAGATTTCCTTCCAGGTCAGCAAGAGACTAGTGAATATCTAGGGTTGGACGTGTCTTTTCGAGCGCAAGGCTAGCTCGCAAAGAGCGGGTATTGTGTACTACCCCAAATTCGCTGGGTGGAACCAAGATATCCCAAGGACCCGGATTAGGCTAGTCTTAGGCTAGCTTTGGGCTGAAACCAGATCAGATAAGTAAGTTGGCGAGAAGGTTCATGCCCAGGGCAGGAGAAAGGCCTTGAGCCTCGGGTCGGCTGGAGCCCTCCAACCGTTGGCGTTGAGTGATGTTTCTCCACTTAACGACCCTTCAGTCTTCAGGTTCCTGCTTAGGGCAGGCAAATGGGCCTGCTCCTCGGGTCGGCGAGAGCCCATCAGCCCATGGCGTTGGGTAATTCTTCTCCACTCTGCACCCCTTTAGCCTTTTGGCTCCCGCCCGGGGTAGGCGGGAAGGCTTGCGCTCGAGGCAAGCAGGGGAACCACAAAGATCTATGGAAAGGCTTCCTCCAGGTGGGGTCCAGGGGTGAAATTACCTAGATGCCCCTAGTTCTACATTTAGCTCCTCGAAAGAGCGGAGTTTGGCTATTGGCAGACCATCCCAGGATAATTTAGTAATTTTAGAGCAGTGAAATTTTGTTTTTTGCAGACCGGATATTAGAAATCTATAAATAGACCCGTAGAGTTCCTCAGAAAGTAGGCTTCTCATTTTTCTAAAATCCTTCTAGCGCTTTCTGAGGAACTCCTAGCACAACAATTGACTTTGGTGGGGAAGCGCTCAAAGATCTTCTAGGTTAGAGGAGGGACCACCCAGCTGAGTCTTTGGGTCAGTTCTAGGTGCTTCGTCACTAGTCAGGGGTCAAGGCTTGGGATAAGTAGGTGTTGGCTACATCCCAAGGTCCGAACTCTCATTGAGGCCAGTTATTAGCTTCAACACATAAGGCCCCGCAAATCTCGGGCAGAGCTTCTTCATACCACGCACTCGCGACACTCCATGCATTGGCCTGATCTTCAAGAATACCTTGTCACCAACTTGAAATTCTACCATCTGATGCTTCACATTATAGTATATTGCCTGCCGACTTTTAGCCTCAAGCAAGCGATCTCGTATCAATCTAACACGGTCATCAGTGTCATCAATGTATTATATCCCCAAAACCTTTATGTGTTCATCCTGTACCCAAGACAATGGAGTTCTATACCTTCCTCCATAAAGTGCTTCACGGGAAGCCATCCAGATGCTAGCTTGGTGGCTATTGTTGTACGAAAATTATAACAGTGGTAAGTGTTGGAACACCCTATTACTAATTTGGGTCAGGATCACTATGTCTTTAGGAAACCTATTTTTTACCTCCTGTATAGATCTAAAGGTCAATTAGAATTGAGTCTAAGGGTTAGTAGTTAGGTTTGGAAGCTGCCCTCAAGACCAAGATTTTTCAGTTTGGATACTAAGTCATTTTGTCGAGCTCAGTACGACGAATCGTCGAACTCCAATCGACGATCGTTGAGCTCACTTTGACGAATCGTCGAACTCTAATTGACGATCGTAGAGCTCACTTCGACAGATCGTCGAACTCCATTCGACGATCGCTGAGCTCAACTTCAACAAGTCATCGAACTCCATTCGACGATCTTCGAGCTCAGTTCGACGATCTTGACTCCAGTATTTATTCTCTATCTCTGAGCTCAGTTCGACGATAGTTGAGCTCAGATCGATGATCTCTTTTGCTGTATAAGTCAAAATTGCTGAGCTCAATTCGACGATAGTGGAGCTCAGTTCGATGCTTTTCTGAAGAGTTAAAGGATTTTCAAGATTCAAATTCAGGACAGTTAAGGAGTTATTGTCAGCAATTAATTCAGAAGATCTGGTAGCCGTTTTAATTTATTCTGACCAAGTTTCAAGGGATTATCAAGGAATGTTTCTTTAGACTTTCCCCAGAAGTCAATTGCAATTAAAGAAGTTAATTAATGACATGCCAACGGCTATTCTTGACAGAGGATCATTTCTATTCAGCAAAAAGGAATAAAAGACAAGATTTTTGAATTCTGACATAATCTGTAGAGAGAACAACAAGAAGAAGAGAAAAAGATTCTCTGCTACAATTCTTCTCTGGAACTACATCTCTTTCTCAACACCAACTGTTCACAAGAGAAAAGGAAAAGTGTTGTAGACATTCTCTATCTAAAAGAATTCATACAGGAACACACAACTAAGGAGATCAACCAACTGAAATCTTCAGATCTCTTTTGATTCAAGTGTTCAAGGCCAACATCATTCAAAGACTCCGGACACCTAACATTTCAGCTGTTGATGAAATCATCAATTGCTGGAGATCAAATTTCTGAAGGCCTATCACCCTACAGCAAAGCTTCATTTCCTGAACTTCTCAAGAAATCAGGGGGAGCTTTGACAACATCAAAATCCATATAGTCTTCTCAGCGGCTTTGAGAAAGAGAAGACTTCCATCACTCTCTCATCCCCATCTCTGTAAAGGGTTTTTCAAACTCCCTTCCAAAGTTTGTGCTTGGTTTTTAAGCACCTTATCAAAAGCACATTGGTGGCAAGACACCTGATCAAAAAATCTGATTTGGTTTTTGAGCACCTTATCAAAAGCTCATTGGTGCCTAGGACACCTGATCAACTCATCCTGCAGTGGATTCCTACCTAGGGTGGTAGAAGAGTGGATGTACCCAAGTTTAGGGGAACCACTATAGATCCTTGTGTCTTCTGGTTGCTTATCTTTATTTTTGTTTCTGGATGTGATCTGTGATTAGTTAGGATCTGTGATTAGTTTCTTTTGTAGATTGCGATTAGATAGTTTCTGTATTTAGATTTCATATTTGCTTCCCTGTTCACTCAGATTACAAAAATTGTTGTAAAATATTTTTAAGCACCATATACTATATTCACCCTCCTCTAGAGTATATCAGATCTAGCTTGCACTTTCAATTGGTATCAAAGCGAGGTTGGTTAAACATACCACATATTCCAGGTTGGTTAAACATACCACACCTTGGTGGTTGCACAGGTTAACACATGAACCCAAAGATTCCTAGTTAGATCTGTTTTCTTTTGATTTTATCATTAGATTTTGTTTTCACAAATCATGGCCCAAAACAAAGATTATGCTAACACCAGACCTCCAGTGTGCAATCTATCTAAGTTTGCACTCTGGAAAGCAAGGATTAGATTATACATGAATTCTATTGACGAGGACATTTTAATTCTGTTTTGACAGTTTGTCCAAGACCTCCAAAGAACACAAGTACAAATGCTGTTCCACCTCCATCAGGAACAGATGCTGATATCAAGAGGTTGAAGGTAGCAGATTCAAATGCTATGAACATCTTAGCCCAGACTATGTCTGATGACATTTTTCAAAAGGTGGCTGAATGTAATTCAGCAAATGAAATCTGGGACAAGCTCACTGAAATAGTCTCAGGATCCGCTGATGAAAGAAAGGACAGGAGATCCCACCTCATATCCCAATATGAGAATTTCAAGAAGGGAGAAGCTGAGTCAGTTGGAGATATGTACAATAGACTCAGTTTGATAGTCAATGAACTGAAGACTCTGGATAAGGAGATATCACTGACTGAACTTAATGACAAAATACTCATGTGCTTCCCAAGCACTTGGGATTCAAGGATCTGGCCAATCAAGGATGCCAGAAGCCTGAATGATATCACCACAGAAGCTCTCTTGGGCAAGCTCAAATCTTATGAGCTGCTTATTAAGAACAGAGAAGAAGAGCAGAAGGCTGCCTCACCAGCCACAAGAAAAGAAAAGATAATAGCCTTCAAAGCAACTGAAGATCAGCCTGAAGACAAAGTCACAGGAAATGATGAGCTGCTTAGTCTATTGGCCAAAAGATTTTACAAGATGGCCAGAAAGGACTTCAGAAAGAGATCATACAAGGAGCATGATAAACCAAGGTATGATAAGTCAAATAATAAAGAAATTATCTGCTTTTGTTGCAGGAAACCAGGGCACATTGTACCTGATTGTCAAGAGAACAAAAACAAGGACAGAAGGGACACGAAAGAAAGAAGAAAGGACAAAGACTTCAAGAAAAATGGCAATGGAAAACCCTCCTCAAGCAAGAACAAACACACAAGGAAGGGATTTGTTGCTGAATCCTGGAGTGAAACTGAAGAGGAGTCAGAAGCTTCATCCAGCTCCAGTGATGATGAAGATGATGCTGAAGAGAAGGAGTTCTGCATGATGGCAATCAATGCCTCTCAACACAATTTAGATGTAGAAGACTCAGAGTCAGACTCAGAGACTCAACTTGAAGAGGACCAGGTAATCAGTTCTTTTGATTTCAATTCAGAGGACTTTAAATCTGAGTTTAAAGCATTATGTTTAGACTTACTAAAATCTGAGAAGGAAATTATCTCTCTCAAAAATCAATTGTCTGAACATAGTATATTAAAGTCAGAAAACCTCAAACTCTCTAAGGAGTTGGAGTGCTGTAGGGAGCAGATAGCTTCACTGAAAGGTGAGTTATCTGAGGCCAAGAAGCTTGAAGAATCCCTTAATGGGAGAAGTATCAAGCTGATGGACATCACAAGCACAGTGAACTCCAGATTCAATAGTATACTGGGCTTGGGTGCTTCATCCAGCCAACCTATAGTTCTAACAACCCCAATAAAGTTCATTTCTGATAAAGGGAGGGGAGTTGTAGAGGTAGCTAGGAAAAATTATGATCTTCCTAAGAAAACCAAGTTCCAGCAGAAATCGTCGAACGGAGCTCGACGATCGCCGAACATAGATCGACGATCTCAGGCAAAATCGTCGAACTCAGGTCGATGATCTCTAATTCTTGAACTCCACCACAGTCGACCGTCGAACGGAGCTCGACGATCTGACCCAAGATCGTCGAACGCAGCTCTACGATCGTCGAACAGAGGTCAGAGCTCTAGAAATTCTTTCAAGGGTAAATCAAAATCCAATCCTAGGGGTCCTTCATCCCAAATCCTTAACCCTTATACTGAATGGATAATACCTCCAAGGAGATATCATCCTGAAGATTATAAGAGTCAACCTAGGATGTCTTTTATTTCTGAGTTTAAAGGTTATCAACCTAGGCCCAAGGTAAACTGGGCCAAAAACAGATGAATTATTTTATGTGCAGGTGAAGACCTATCCAACATCAAACCAACAATGGTATTTGGATAGTGGGTGCTCTAAGCACATGACAGGAAACAAGTACAACCTCACATCCTTTAAAGCCAAGTATGGACCCAAAGTCATATATGGTGATTCAAACTTTGGACAAACTAAAGGATATGGTGCAGTCCAGATTGGGTCAATGACATTCAAGAAGGTAGCCTATGTGGAAGGCCTGAAGCACAGTTTGATAAGTATCAGTCAACTATGTGATGAAGGCTACCGAGTGACTTTCAGCAAAGCTTTATGCAAGATCAAGTCAGAGGACAACACAACAATGTTGACAGGTAAAAGGAAAGGTAACATCTACTTGGTAGATTTTCTTTCAACAGATGTAGATATTTGCCTGTTTAATTATGTGTGTAGACTAAATGTTTTATGGCATAAGAGACTAGGACATTTAAACCTTAGAACCATTGCTAGGCTATCCAAGGACAACCTTGTTAGAGGACAACCTTCTAGCCCCTACAAGAAGTAAGGACTCTGTCGGGCTTGTCAATTAGGCAAGCAAACTAAAAACAGTTTAAAGTCACTTAATAAGAGTGATTCACCTAGGATCTTGTATCTGTTACACATGGATCTCTTTGGACCCATTACAGTACAAAGCCTAGGAGGGAAATCTTACACTTTAGTAATTGTAAATTACTTCTCTAGATTCACATGGGTGTTCTTTCTGAGAAAGAAGTCTGATAACTTTAAATGTTTGACAGAGTTTCTCAAATGTATACAGATTGAGTTCAATACTCACATTGCCCAGATCAGAAGTGATCATGGGACAGAGTTTGATTCTCTTCTTATGCAAGAGTTCTGTCAGAGTGAATGGATCAGGCATACTTTCTCAGCTCCTAGAACTCCTCAACAAAATGGGGTAGCTGAAAGGAAAAATAGAACCCTTATTGAATCTGCCACTACATTGTTGTCAGATGCTCACCTTCCTCTATCTTTTTGGGCAGAGGCAGTGAACACCTCCAACTATGTGCTGAACAGAAGTTTAATACATAAACTAAAGGGAAAGACTCCCTATGAATTACTCAAAGGGAAGAAACCTAAAGTTGATTATTTTAGAATTTTTAGCTGTATTTGTTATATTCATAATAATGACAAGAGATATTTAGCAAAATTTCAAGCTAAAGCTGATGAAGGAGTGTTTCTGGGATACTCCATGATCAGTACGGCTTATAGGGTTTATAATAAATCATCTCTTAAAATTGAGGAATCTGTTCACATATCATTTGGTGAATCTAACATGTATTTCAAGGAGAATAATACATCTACCATAGAACCTTTACAGGTACATTCTCTTGCTGAAGATTTGAATAGGTTACTGAAAGATATGGTACCTAAACACCTAGAGGGGGGGGGTGAATAGGTGACCTAATCCTTTTTAAACTGAAATGGCAGCAATCAGTTATATCACAGAATACTAACTAATTTATCACAGCAAACACACAGCATGCACAACAACAATCACAGCACATCACAGCATACACAGTGGTTTATAGTGGTTCCCCAAGATATGGGTACATCCACTTTCCCCCTTCGCCTATCTAGCAGTGTACTAGATTCGGCCAAACTCCTCCACTGTCTCAGAACCCAAATTGGTTCCTACACCTCAGGCCCAAAGCCTTACAACTCAGCTTTATCCCAAAGCCTACACTCAGCCAATCAAGGCCTACACTCAGCCAATCAAAGGCCTACACTCAGCTAACCAAGGCCTACACTCAGCCGACAAGGCCTACACTCAGAGATCTCAATCTCCTACACTCAGGCTCTCAAGCCCTACCCTCAGCCTTTATAATTATAGGCTTACAATTCACTCAGATCCAAAGGATCCTACAAGTTAAAAATGTATTACAAATATTAACTCAACAACTCAGAAATAAAAGAGGGGAGTTGAGAGTTTCTTGATGAGTTCTTGGAAGAACTCAGCTAGATTCAATCTGACTTAGCTTTCTTCAAAGCTTCTTGAGTAGAACTGAATAAGATTGAATCCTCCTGCAGTAGTTCCTTGACCTCTGCCACTTAAGATCCAGAATGAATCTGAATCCTTCTTCTCAGCCTAGTTCTAGAGGCTGATTTCTTGGATGGATCCCTCTCTCTCCAACTTCTTAGATCTGCACTTGGACTGCAAGATCTTCTTGTGTTGATACTCTGTGTACCACTTCAATAACTTGTTCTTCAATAATGTGATCAACCTCAACAACTTGAACAACTCTAACAACAGTTTCTGTAAACTGTAGGTTCCTATTTATAGTCCTTCTTCATGGTAACCGGCTGGTCCGGTCCATAACTGACTTCTGATATCTCTGACAGGTGCTGTAGACCGGCTGGAACAGCATCTGTCAAGTCATCCAGTCATTTCTTGAGAATCTCTAACTGTTTTAAAGTGTCGAGACTTTCTGTCTTTAAGTGTCGACACTTATAGACCAAGTGTCGACACATGCTGTGTAAGTGTCGACACAATTCTACAAGCTGTCGACACAACTCCTTGTATGTCTCGACACAGATTCTTCTGCATGTGTCGACACTGAAATTGAGTGTCGACACAAGTACTTATTCTTCTAGCTTTTGCTGAATTCTTCTAAGTGTCGACACATCTCCTTTGTGTCGACACAACTTCTTGTGTTGAATCTGTTAAGTGTCGACACTGCTTCTTGGTGTCGACACATAGTCTTCTATGTTGATTCTTGCTGAGTGTCGACACAGCTCCTTGTGTCGACACACCTTCTTTTTGTTGAGACTTCAGCTGAGTGTCGACACATTCCCTTAGTGTCGACACTTGTACTTAGAATAATTTTGTTGATCTTTCTGATCTTTGCTAAGTGTCGACACAGCTCCTTGTGTCGACACTTTCTTCAAGTATAGAGTCTTTAGCTGAGTGTCGACACATTGTGCTGGGTGTCGACACTTACTTCAGGTGTTGACTCTTCTGGTTGTGTGTCGACATATTGTGCTGAGTGTCGACACTTGTACTTAGTCTCTGCAGACTTTTGCTGAGTGTCGACACAGCTCCAAGTGTCGACACTTTCTGGTGTAGACACAGCTTCACTGGGTGTCGACATAGCTCCTTGTGTCGACACTTTCTGTCTACACTTTTCTTCACTGAGTGTCGATACAGCTCCAAGTGTCGACACTTACTGTCTGGTGTCGACTCTGCATCCCAGGTGTCGACACAATGACTCCAAGTGTCGACACTGCTTGTCTGGGTGTCGACACAAGTCTTCTTAAGTGTCGACACTTTCCCTCTAGGTGTCGACACATGGACTTAGAAACTTTTTGCTTCAGTCCTGTGATTTCTTAACCTGCACAAGTAAACTCAACATACATCAAATACATTATGATGTATATCATTGAGTTGGGTGAGGCTTCTTCAAATCAGGTACATTTGACCAATGTACCCAACAATCTCCCCCTATTTGGAGAAGTCATAACCCTTAGTCAATGATATACACCATTCATAATTAAAAATTACAAAATGATGTAAAGCAGGTTATATTCAGCAGGGTAAACATAAACATGTATTAATTCACACATGTACACACATACATCAACACAGAACAAATAAGAAATAGACACATTCACAGAACAAACATGAAATATATGAATCATATATTGTTCTAACATGTGACTTATACATTCTCAGTAGTTCACAAAAATGGTTTACATTCAACAGATTACAAAATAATCTCCAAGTAAATTCTTAATCTAGTTCTGGTCAGGTTCCTTGATAACTATTCCCTTGCCAGCTTGAACTTGAGCTTTGACAGGGGCATCAACAGTTTCAGCATCAGCATGCTTCTTTCCTTTCAAGTCCTTCTTCTTAAGCTCTTCAGCTTTGATCTTCTGCCTCTCAAAATAGTGATATGGCTTAGGAAAGTACTTGCTAGGCTCCACTGCAGTAGGAGGTAGCTTTCCCATCTTTGCCTTTCTTCTATACTGAACTATTGCTTCCTGCCTGATCTCATGTTTTCTCCATTCTGCTTCAGAGAACCACTTGTTCCTGTCATGAGTGTTATCCTTGACAGCTTTACAGGCAGTTAATATTATATTCCTAGAGGTAGGGCTCCACTGTTCAAAGTCTGGCCTTTGTTCTGCTTGTTCCCTAAACCTCTTCTTTGACAACCTTGTCTCTTCTTCTTTCTGTAATGCCTCTTGCATGGCTTCAGATATAGGTTGAACAACCTTTTCAATATGGACATTGTCCTTGCCCCCAGATGGGCTGTACATGGTCTATACCTCAAGCATGAATCATTTCAAAGTCTGCAGGTGGATAAATGACCTGAGCTACTTCTGGTTGCTCACCTCCAATATAGGCAGGGTTAATGCCTGATTCAGCAATATCTTGGTCATCACACAGAGGAGGATATCCAAGTGTAGCCCTGATTGAATTTGATATCCATTTTGCATGATCAGAACTTGCCTTGACTAACACTCTCTCCCCCTTTATGACTTCTCTAGCCATATGATCTCTGACATCATCCTTTTGAAATCTGATTTGACTATCCAAGTACCTGATTCCATCTTTAAAGTAAGGTTTTAGCTTTTGAAGTTGTTCAGATATGACCTTCTGGGAGGTTTGGATAGCAGTCTTTACAGCAGAAAGTTCTTCCTGGAATACTTTATCAAAATCAGCTTTAGCAGCAGCAGTAGATGTAGAAGGTTCAGCAGCCTTGTTCTTTAATTCAGTGACTATAGCATTATGTGAGGCAGTCAAATTGTCATTCATTCTTAATTGAATCTCAAGAATATATCCTTGTTTCAATGCTATATCATCCACCTGTGCCTTGATCTTCTCTTGGTGTGTTGCCAAATACACCACTGCATTTCCACCTTTGTGGAAGCAATCTGTCATCTCTTTCTTGTTAAGGTTCATTTCAAACCTTATAGATTTTATATCTTGGGCAAGGTCAAACTGTAATGATCTGTACCCTGCATCAACATAAGCCTCTATGGCTTTTCTTTGTTCATCCATTTTAATCTGCAGTGCAATCAGTAAAACACTATAATCAACAGTTGGAGCTTGTTGAACTATAGGCTGTGGGGCTATAGATTGCAGAGCTTTCTTATAACTCTGACTTCTCCTTTTAAAAACATACAGTTTCTTCTTCTTTGCCCTAGCACTCTCCTCATCTTCAGAGGCAGAAGTGCTGGCTATGTCAACCCTATCCTTAGGGCTTGGAGGTCTGTCAGCTTGCACATCAGGTGCCTTCTCAGTTTCTGGCCTTAAAGGCTCTTCCAGAACTTGCACTTGCTCCCCCTCAGCAGTAGCATTATCTTTTTCAGCAACATCCTTGTCCATGTCAAAATCTGCTTGATCTAGATTTAGAAATAAATCTTCCATGGTGTATTCAGGGGGTGAAGAAGCTGGAGACATTCTTTGCTCTTCAACTACTGGATTAGGAATCTCTTCTTGTACAGCAGATGTGTCATCTTCAACAACATCTGGTACAGGACTATCCAGCTGAGTTTGCTGAGGAACATCAGATAAATCAGCATCTGCTATAAGATATTCTAAAGTATTTAGGTCAGTGAGTACCTCTTGTATGATGGTGGTGGCTTGCTCACTGTCCAGTGTAGATGGTTCTGCTACAACTGGAGGCTCCCCCTTGCTTTGATCCCTGTGGATGGGGCTAGCTTGTGGTAGCTCCCCCTGGATCTCAGCAATCTCTTGAGGAGCATGAGTCTTCACTACAGGCTCTTCCTCATGCTCATCTGGAGTGAAGACAACATGTTCTTTACTCCCAGAACTGCTAGTGGACACTTGTTCCATAGGAGCTGTTTTCCTTTTCTTCTTTGGAGGAGTGTCTTTCCCAGTAATTGTCTTCTCTGGGGTTGGCATTTCCTTGGACAACACCCTGTCCCATCTTGAAAAGATCCTTTGATACATTTTCCTCATGTGGATTATCTTGCTGCCTGCAGCAGTATTCATTACCTCTGGTATGGTACCAGCTAGGTAGAGACTAATGATTCTGCCCAGATTGGACTTCTTCAAGCTCTCCTTAATCTTCTCATAAACCACTAAAGACCGGTCTGTTTTCAGAGTGAAGATTATCCTTGTCATGATTCCAAACATATAGGCAGACACTCTGTCATGCCCTCTAGGCTTGCTGAGTAAGACCTTTCCCACAATCTCAGACATGAACTTTCCTTGATTATTCATGCCTTTCCTGTTAAATACAGGTCCTATCTTCATCTTTGGATCAAGTCCACACCAGGTAAGAGCTTCCCTGGTCTTTGAAGCAGTCACCTCTTCTTCATCTTGAGTTCTTGGCAATTGAAGAATCTTCCTCAGACTTTTTGGGGTTACCTTAACCTTTTCTCCATGAACTTTGAATTTGATTTTGTATCCAGATTCATCTACTGCAGCTCCATTAAGGAATTCAAGCACCTCTTTTTTCCATATCTTAGTTGGTTCTGAAACTAAGTACTCTAACCCAGAGTCGGTGACTAGGGTTACTACTGCCTGAATTTCTTGATCGGCATCGTCGAACGCGCCGCGCACAAGCTCATATCCTTCGTTAACGTTCTCCTCAAGATTAGATGCCATTAGGGTTTGTAGAATTTGTCTTTTGAAAAGAGAGGTGTCGACACTGAAGTTTGAGTCTCGAAACTGTGAAAGCGTGTCGACAAACAAAGACAGAACCCTATTTATACCTTTCTAATTTTGAAGATGAACAGGCGGGACAGCTAACTTAAAATGTGTCGACACTGGCAATAAGTGTCGACACTGACTTATAATGTCTCAACACATATGTGTCGACACAAGTTTAGTCAACAGATTTTATGTGTCGACACTTGGTTATGTGTCGACACAACATAACTCGACACATTGTCGAGACTTTACTTAGAAAATTCTGAGTAAAACATAAGTGTCGACACCACTTTGGATGTGTCGACACCTACTGGACATGTGTCGACACTAACATTCTGAAGTGTCGACACCAACATCCTAGATGTGTCGACACCTTTTTCCTGAAGTGTCAACACCACTATTCTGTGTCGACATAGACTTGTCTATGTGTCGACACTTTTTTTACTTAGCCAATTTTAATTCTGTCAACTTACTCTAAGTTTAACATTCCTAGTTCAATTTTGAATCTATTGAACTTAGCTTCTTCTAGGGGCTTAGTAAACATATCAGCTATTTGATTATCAGTTTTAACATATTCAAGTAAAATATCTTCTCTTTCTACATGCTCCCTAAGAAAATGATATTTAATTTCAATATGTTTAGTTCTACTATGTGATACAGGGTTATTAGCTATTGAAATAGCACTTGTAGAATCACAGAAAAGTGGAGTTCTACTTACCTGAAATCCATAGTCCTCTAGCTGATGTTGTATCCACAGAAGTTGAGCACAGCAACTTCCTGCAGCTACATACTCTGACTCTGCTGTGGAGATAGCCACACTGGTTTGCTTTTTGCTACTCCATGAAATTAGTCTCCCACCTAGGAATTGACAGGTTCCAGTAGTGCTCTTTCTATCTTCTTTGCATCCTGCAAAGTCTGCATCTGAATAACCTGTTAGATCAAAATCTCCATTCCTAGGGTACCAGAGGCCTAGATAGGGAGTGCCCTTTAGATATCTCAATATTCTTTTGACTGCTGTCAAATGAGACTCTTTAGGGCAGGCTTGATACCTGGCACAAACACATGTAGCATACATGATGTCAGGTCTACTAGCAGTCAAGTATAATAGGGAGCCAACTATCCCTCTATACAAGGTTTCATCTACAGGTTTCCCTGCATCATCCTTGCTAAGAGACATACTTGACCCCATAGGAGTCTTCATGGTGCTGGATGAATCCATACCATATTTCCTTATGAGTTCTAGGGTGAACTTTGACTGACAAATGGACAAACCACTCTCAGTCTGTTTAACTTGGAGACCCAGGAAAAACTTCAGCTCTCCCATACTACTCATCTCAAACTGACCTTGCATAAGTTTTGCAAACTTTTTGCAAAGGCTGCTTTCAGTAGACCCAAATATAATGTCATCTACATATATTTGGACTAGTATAACTTTGCCTCTAGATTCCCTAAGGAATAGAGTCTTATCTATTTTCCCCCTTGAGAATTTGTTCTCAATGAGGAAACTAGATAGGGTTTCATACCAAGCCCTAGGGGCTTGCTTTAACCCATATAAAGCTTTCCTAAGTCTATAGACATGATGAGGTAGTGTTGGATCAACAAAACCTGAAGCCTGCTCCACATAGACTTCTTCTTTAAGATTACCATTTAGGAATGCTGACTTGACATCCATTTGGTAAACCTTGAATCCTTGATAGGTTGCATAGGCCAAGAACATTCTTATGGCTTCCAGTCTGGCTACTGGAGCAAAGGTTTGATCAAAATCAATACCTTCTTCTTGCCTATATCCTTTAGCAACCAATCTTGCCTTATTCTTAATGATGACCCCTTGTTCATCCATCTTATTCCTGTAGATCCACTTAGTTCCTATTACATTGTGGTCTTTAGGTTTAGGAACAAGTTCCCAGACCTTGCACCTCTTGAACTGATTAAGCTCTTCTTGCATTGCTTCAGTCCATTGTGGATCTTGTATTGCTTCTTCAAACTTCTTAGGTTCAACTTGTGACAGAAAGCTGGAGTAGATTGCTGCATTGATGTTTCTACTACTGGTTTGAACTCCTTGTCTTGGATCTCCAATAATCAGCTCTACTGGATGATCTCTAAGATGCCTGTGGGCTGGAGGCATCCTAACTTCTGGTTGAACCACTTCAGCATCTGCATCATGCTTTATTCCTTATATTTCTTCAGCAATTGACACATGTAGTTCTCCCCCTGGACAACAGCTACTTTCTTCTACTTGCTGTCTTGCAGCAGGCACTTCTTCTATAGTAAGCTTGTCCATTTTCTTTGTCAAACCTGTGGGGCTGCATACACTGCTAGACAACTCATTATTAATAAGTTTAGTCTCATCAAAAACTACATGCACTGATTCTTCTACAACTTGTGTAGTCAAGTTGTAGACTCTATAAGCCTTACTATTATTGTTGTACCCAACAAAAATTCCCTCTTGGGACTTGGCAGCAAACTTAGTTAAGTAAGACTTCCCATTGTTAAGTATGAAGCATTTGCAACCAAAGATCCTGAAGTAGGATAGGTTTGGTTTCTGCCTTTCACAACTTCATAGGGGGTCTTGTTTAGCCCTTTAGTGATGGTGGCCCTATTTATAACATGGCATGCAGTATTAACTGCTTCAGCCCAGAAATACTCTAGCAGTGATGTATCACTTAATAGGGTCCTACCAGCCTCTATCAAGGTTCTATTCTTCCTCTCAGCAATGCCATTTTGCTGAGGTGTTCTAGGTGAAGAGAATTCTTGAAATATCCCAAAGTCTTCACATAGTTTTGTCATGGTATCAGACTGAAATTCAGTACCATGGTCACTTCTAATTTTGACCACTGTACTATTTAGTTCATTCTGAATTTGCTTGACAAAGCTATAGAAGACACTAGGTGTTTCAGATTTCTGTCTTAAGAAGAACACCCAGGAAAACCTTGAGTAGTCATCTACAACTACAAAGGTATAGACCTTCCTACCTAAGCTGTGAACTGGCATTGGACCAAAGAGATCCATATGCAAGAGGTACAAACACCTCACAGCATCTTTGTTTTCTATGCTTCTAAAGGTGGATTTAGTCTGCTTGCCCTTTTGACAAGCTGAGCAAATACCATCTTTGACACACTTAACTTGAGGACCATTCCTCACTAACTCTTTGCTATTGAGTTTGCTAATAGTCTTGTAGTTAAGATGGGCAAGCCTCTTGTGCCATTTGACACAATGAGAGACTGTCTCATCAGCTACAAGACAAACTGGAGAACCATTGTTCTCAACCATAATGTCTAGGCAGTAGACATTCCTCTTCCTATAACCTGTCAAAATGATCTCTTGATCACTTGACCTCTTGATATGACAACCATTTTTAACAAATGAGATGTCATACCCTACATCACTCAATTGACTTATACTTATTAGGTTGTGTTTCAACCCTTTAACATAAGCCACTTGAGTAATGGTAACTAAGTTTGTAGAAATGTTACCAAATCTTTGATGATTCCTTTTTCAGAACCACCAAAGGTTACTTTTGGACCATCTTTTACTGGAATGTAGTCCTTTAGTAATCTTCTAGTTCCAGTCATATGTCTGGAACAACCACTGTCCAAGTACCATGTTGGGGTATGGCCACTTGGACTCACCTGCAAAACAGATTAATGAACCTTAGAACCCAAAGAATTCTTGGGTCCTTGGTACTTGTTAGTCTGCAACTTGACAAAACTACCTACTAGCTTTCCACCAGGTAGCTTACTACTCACTTTGGCACTAACATTGTGCCAACAGTCCACTGCAAAGTGGCCAACCTTGCCACAGCACCAACATTCAAACTTGTTGTACATTTGCTTAGGTATAGCCTTTGTTGTCTTATTGTTAGAAAGTAGAGAAAGAAGCGAAAAGTAGAAGACAAGCGAATAAACTTTTGAATAATTGAAATTTTATTATCCAAAAAGATATCATTTACAAAGGTATGGCCTCCCTTATATAGAATGAGGAGATAAGAAAGAGAGTATACAAACAATGTGGGACTAAACATTTACAGTACTGAGCGGCTAGAACAACGGAGACCGCATAGGCCGCGCGGTTAGAACAGATGGGCTAACCGCTCGGCAACTCCAGCAGGATAGAACAGGCCGCAGAGGTAGACCGATAGACCGCCCGGTCTCCAGGCACCAGAGAGACCGCCAGACCGCTCGGTCAACAAACTGCTGGAACAGACCGCTAAGCCGCCCGGTCTAATACTTCAACACTCCCCCTCAAGCTGGAGCATAGATATCAATCATGCCCAGCTTGTCACAAATGCGCTCGAAGTAGAACCGGCTTGGTGAAGATATCTGCCAACTCCTTGTCAGAGGTGACAAAAGGAGTACAAATCTTTTTCTTCAAAATCTCCTCCCGAATGAAGTGACAGTCACCTCTATATGCTGGGATGCGTTTCTCTCATGGAAGACCGATTCCTGGATATGTGTATAGCGGCCTTGTTGTCACAGAACATAGGGAGAGGACAATCATATACCTCGCCCGGTCAAGCATGAGAGCCCGCAACCTTTTATCACCGTAGTTGACGCCATACTCCGGTATTTTCTGCGGCGCACTGGATCTGGAAACAACTGACTGTTTCTTGCTCTTCCAACTTACGAGATTACCTCCAACAAAGGTACAAAAACCTGACGTGGATTTACGATCGCCTTTGTCATCTGCGTAACTGGAATCTGAGTAGGCCTCAACCCTCAGATGCCATTCTTCTGGAAGAGTAACCCTCTGCCCGGTGCTGCTTTGATATACTCTAAAATCTTCAGGGCGGACTGAAGATGACACTCCCTGGGAGCTTGCATAAACTGACTGACCTTTCCTACAGCGTAGGCGATGTCGGGTCGAGTCACCGTGAGATGATGAGTTTGCCTACCAAACGTCGTACCGTGTGAAATCAGATATAGGCGATCATCCGTCCACGTCTTGTCCTCTCCAACAGCCATGGAAGATGAGCTGGTTTGGCACCTGTCAGCCTGCTTTCTTGAAGAAGATAAGGGCATACTTCCGTTGAGAGAGAACCAAGGAGTCAGGCTTCCGAGAGATTTCTATCCCCCAAAAAGTAGTTTTGGAGAGCTCATACCTTCTGACCAAGTGCTGACGGAGTGCTTCTTCGTCAAGTCCACCCCATCTTGGTCATCACCAGTAAGGAGAATATCATCCACATATACGGCTAAAACCACCAGTCCCGAGGCCGTTTTGCGAATGAACAAGGATGATCGGCCGAACTCCTTTGAAAGCCGATGGTTGCCACAATACCACTGAATTTTTCGAACCATGCCCGGGCTCTGCTGCTTAGCCATAAATGGCCTTCTTCAAATGACAGACACGTGTCTCCCCCTGAGCACATACCCAGGGGGTGCTCCATATAGACATCCTCCTGAAGATCGCCATAGAGAAAGGCATTCTTCACATCAAGCTGGGAAAGCCCAAGCCTTAACGGCCACAGAAAAGAGAACCGACATTGTGCTGAGGCGAGCAACCGAGAGAAGGTATCAAAGTAATCAACGCCATAAGTCTGAGTAAAGCCCTTGGCCACCAGCCGGGCTTTGTAGCGATCCACAGTGCCATCGGGCGAAATTTCACAACAAAGACCCACGACAGCCAACCACATCAGTGCCCACGGTAGGAGGAAACCAGAGTCCAGGTAACCCGTTCAGTAAGAGTAGCCATCTCCTCATCCATGGCAGACTTCCAATGAGGGAGAGCGAGAGCCTCCTGGTAGGTACGGGGAGTAGAAGTAGCAGAGATAGCCCAAGGCAAACGACCTGCGAGAAGGAGAAAGCTGATCATAAGAAACAACAGCCGTGAGCGGGTGTTGAGTACACGCCCGCACCCCTTTGCGAAGGGGCAATGGGAACATCCAGATCATCGGGAGCCCGGCGACAGGAGCGTCAGCGACCGGAGCGTCCGTGGCGGAGAAGGCTGGCCCGGGACTAGAGAGAGACGGCACAGCGGAGAGGAGGGTGGAGGGGTGGTTGGGGAGACGGACTGGGAAGAGTGGGTGGAGGAGAGACGAAAGGTGGGAAAACGTGAAGAGGGGTGGAAGAAACGGAGATATCAGAAGGAAGAGAAGGAAGAGAAGAGGAAGAAGAGGAAATAGGAAGCATTTTCGAAAAAAAGTCACATCTGCGGAGACCAACTGCTTGCGGAGAAGGGGGTCCAAAGCAGCAATAGCCTTTTTGAGTGGTAGAGTACCCTCAAAAGACACACTTGGTGGAACGGGGGGAAAGCTTGTCGCGGTAGCGGAGGGAGCGTGAACAAAGGCCGTACAGCCAAAGACCACGGAGAGAAGAGGAAAAGGTCCTGGTGGGGGTAGGAAGGGAGAAGGGAGTCCGGCCGTGGAGGACCGTGGAGGGAATGCGATTGATTCAGATAGCAAGCGAGAAGCACAGCGTATCCCCTAGCGAGGGGACGTGCATCTGCGTCATGAGAGTACGCGCAACATCAAGCAGGTGACGGTTTTTACGCTCCGCCACCCCATTCTGTTGGGGAGGTGTAAACACAAGTCGTTTGATGAATGAGGCCGTGTTGGTGAAAGAACGCGGAAACTCATGAGACAGATTTCCTTGGCATTATCAGAACGTAAGACCTTAATAGAAATAGCAAATTGAGTCTTAATCATAAAGTAAAAGTTGCCAACAGAAAATAGCTCAGAGCGATCCTTTAATAGATACACTCAGGTACATCGGTAAAATCATCGATAAAGTGACAAATATGGACTGCCCCTACCAACTGTGAGGGTAGGAGCAGGACCCATACATCAGAATGAATAAGATCAAAAATGCGAGAGGAGCCACGGCTTGCTTCGGTGGGAAGGAGAGCGATGATGTTTGCCCTGACACGCATCACAGTTGAGCGGAGAACTGTGGGAGGTAAGTGGCAGAAGCTGACGAATGAGCCGAGAAGGAGGATGTCCAAGACGAAGATGCCACTGAAGGAGATCGGTGGAGGAGGAGTAGGCAGAAAGAGCTGAAACATCGTCGAGGAAGTAGAGGCCGCCGCTCTCTATCCCAGTAGCAATCGTCCGCTGGGTCCTCGGTCCTGAAAAGAACAGTAGTGAGTGGGGGGAATAAAACGGAGCACTGAAGTTGCCGGCATAAAGTAGTAACTAATAACAAATTGCACGGGAACTTCGGGACATAGAGGGTATCCTCCAAGCAAAGCGAAGGAGTGAGTTGAACCATGCCGTCCCATGAACCGGAGGACGGGGAACCATCCGCCACACGAACAGGGGGTAAGCGGTCATGGGTCTCAAGACTGGAGAAGCAATGAGGGTGCCCGTCATATGATTGGTGGCACCCGGAGTCAATCAGCCATTTACCTTGGGTAACGACGTGGGCACTACCCTGACGTCGTGGCCACAGAGGCAGAACGGCGAAAGGCGGAGGCCGAAGAAGGAGCCTCACCGGAAGGGCGAAGATGAGGATGTTTTCTGCCAGCAGCGGTCACATATGGCCAGTACGACCAGTGAGAGCAGAAGAACCGGGAGGACCCCCGTCCGCCAGAGGAGCCACGGCCACTAGGCCCCCCCCCCCCCCCCCCCCCCCCCCCGCTGAGCTTGGTGAGCAAAGGAGTCTGGGAAGGGGGAGGCCAACAGAGGCCGCTGGAGGAGCGAAGTAACGGCGGCAATGCGAGCCGCAGTGGCATCCAAAGTAGGAGATTCCGCCTCACCCAAGATCTGCTGGCGGATCATATCATAAGAGTCGGGAAGACGAAGAAGATAACAAACAACCAGGATTCCTGGAAGTGTTTGTGCTGGTCGGCAAGTCCGCGGAGAAGGGGCGATTCTGGAGGATTTCAGCCCCAAGAGCCTGAACCTGCTGATAAGCCGCAGCTGGGGACATGGAAGGGTGGGCGAAGAGGTCCGCATAGAGAGTATAAATGCGGGACGTCTGGCCCCCCTTAGAATAGAGAGCCGCGAGGTGAAGCCATGCGGCCTTGACCGTCTCATCATGGCGAATGACGGGAAGGCACTCATCAGAAAGGCTGTTGGCCAGCCAGGTGCGAACAAGAGCATCACTCGCATCCCAGTCATCAAACTCAGGAGAGGTGCGAGGAGGAGGGTCATCGGTGAGGTGATGATGCTTGCGTTGAGAACGAAGGAGAAAGGTGAAAGAAACACTCCAATCGGGATAGTTGGAGCCAACAAGCATGGACAGAGTGCCAAGGTTGCCCGAAGGAGGAGGAGGAGAAGGAGCTGCAGGAGTAGTGGTGAGGACCGAGGTAGTCATAGAACCCGGCAAGCAGAAGAAGCCGCGTGAACTGAAGCGGTTAGAAACAGACGAAGCCGCGCGAACAGTAGCGGCTTGAAACAGGCAAAGTCACAGGGGGAAGAGGTCGCGCGGACTGAAAAGGCCGACGACAACAGCAGAGAGGAGAAGAGCAGGTGACCGCGACCAAGATGCGGGTAAGAAAGTAATAACCCGCACGGTCAGGCAGATCACAGCAGCGGCGAGTAGGCGGTCAAAGGCACAGCGGGGAAGAGGTCGCGCGGACTAAAAAGGCCGAGCGAACAGAAGAGAGGAGAAGAGCTGATGACCGCGACCAAGATGCGGGTGAGAAAGGAACACCCGCACGGTCAGGCAGATCACAGCAGCAAGCCGCGAGTAGAGAGACAACACCACGCGGATAGGGACAGACCGCAACGACTAGGAAGTCGGAGCGGGAGGAAAGAACAAGGAGCGCGGCGACAAGGAAACAGGTCGCGGCGACAAAGAGCAGTAGGAGAAGAGAAGAAGAAGCAAGCCGCGCGACAGGGCAGCGGACAGAAACACAGCCGCGCGGATAGAACAAGCCGTGCGGACAGAGAGAAGCCAAGTCGCGAAGCAAGTCGCAGAATGCGGAAAACAAGCCGCGAACAACAGAGAGCGCACAGAATCAGAGGGAAATGACCGTGTGCTCTGATACCATGTTAGAAAGTAGAGAAAGAAGCGAAAAGTAGAAGACAAGCGAATAAACTTTTGAATAATTGAAATTTTATTATCCAAAAAAGATATCATTTACAAGGTATGGCCTCCCTTATATAGAATGGAGGAGATAAGAAAGAGAGTATACAAACAATGTGGGACTAAACATTTACAGTACTGAGCGGCTAGAACACGGGACCGCATAGGCCGCGCGTTTAGACAGATGGGCTAACCGCTCGGCAACTCCAGCAGGATAGAACAGGCCGCACAGGTAGACCGATAGACCGCCCGGTCTCCAGGCACCAGAGAGACCGCCAGACCGCTCGGTAACCAAACCGCTGGAACAGACCGCTAAGCCGCCCGGTCTAATACTTCAACACTTATCTACAGCAGACTTGTTGAATGTTGGGGCTTTGCCCTTGGACTTGGACTTGGACTGCTCAGTCCTTGCAGGTCTAGTAAAGCCTAGTCCAGCCTTGCCTTTATGATGAACAAAATCATCAATTAAAGGTAACACTGACTTAGGTTTAGAAAACCTAGCAACTAAGTCCTTCTCCTTCTGAAGATTGATCTCCAGACTCTTAATTTGATCATTCTTAAATGATATAGTACCCATCTGAATCACTGTTATGTGTTTCAGCCTAGCTATCTCATTAAGCTTTTGATCAAACTGCTTCTCAAAATCTGTTGCACTAGCTTTAAGATCAGTAATTTCCTTTGCCTGATTTTTGGCTAGGGACTTGCTTTTCTTGTAAGCTTGCAACAGTACCTTATATTCATCTATAAGCTGATGAATATCATCCTCAGACTCAGATACATTCTCATCACTTGATGATGATGAATCTGATTCTCAACTAGAACAAGAAACTGAATTTAAACTTGAACTTTGTACCTGACTGGGTCCTGGCTGCTCCAGGATTTTGGCACTCTCTGTCAAAGCCATTAGCCCTTGGCATTGACTGTCTTCTTATTCATAAATAGACTCCATGATCTGCATGAATTCTTCCTCTTCTTCTTCAGCAAACAGCCCTATGTAGGCTTCAGCCTCAGACTCAGTTTCTGAAGAAGAGATATCTGATAGAGTCTTCTCTTCTTGGCTACAAAAGACTTCTCTTTCTTGCCTTTGAAGTGAGCCTTTTTCCTGTCACCAGATTTCTTTCTCTTCTCTGGACAATCTGCAATAACATGGCCCTGTCTATTGCAGCAATAGCAAACTATCTTAGATCCAGTTGCCTTGCTTGACTTTGTCCTCTTCCTATCTTTCTTTGAAGGCTTTTTCTCCTGATAAAAGACTTCCTTTCCCTTTGAAGAAGAAGGTCTTGACCTCCACTGTTTCTTCTTCAAGAATTTCTGAAAGTGTCTAGTGAAGGCAGCAAAGTCTTCATCACTTTCACTGCTCTCAGTCTTTGTGCTGACTGACTCATCTGATTCTGATTCAACTACCTCTGGAGGTGGAGTTGATGACTTATTCCTGCACTTTCTGGGAACTTCTGTCTTGAAAGCAACTGATCTTTCCTTGTGTTCAATTCTTGTGGACTTCTCCTCCTCTTTCCTCACTGTCAATTGCATTTCATAAGACAATAACTTGCCAAATAGTGTAGGAGGAGGAATTTCCCCCAACTTAGCCATTTCTCTAATGGCACAGATCTTTGTGTCCCAATCTTTGCTTAGGGACCTTAGGAACTTGTCATTTAGTTCATAGTTACTGAACTCTCTTCCATAAGACATGAGTTCATTAACTATTCTATAGAACTTCTTGTAGCACTCAGTTATGCTATCACCTTTTCCTTGTTTAAAACTCTCATACTCCTGATTTAGCAAGGATTTTCTATCTTGTCTAACTTCTTCAGATCCTTCCATATACACTATAAGAGTGTCCCACATCTCCTTGGCTGTCTTACAGTGTATAAGATTCTGAAAAGTTGCATCATCAATGGCACTCACTATTATGTTTTGTGCCCTCTTGTCCATGGTAGCTAGGACAATCTCATCCTTAGTCATCTCAGAGAAATCCTTTGGAGTTCTCTGATTTGCATCTAGAACTGAAATCTTCATGGGCACATAAGGCCCTTCCTTTACTGTGATGTAGATTCTAGGGTCTGAGGCCTCCATAAACAGCCTTACCCTTTCCTTCCAGATCCCAAAGATCTCTTTCCTGCATATGGGTAATTTCATGGAACCCAATTCCTTGTGATTCTCAGAGGAACCCATGTTTCTTGATTTCTTGAATTTGTGATTTGCCTTACACTGAATCTGCCAAACAGGATCTCCTCAGACTGTTAGTCCTTTTTGAGGAACCTCGCTTTGATACCACTTGAAAGATATGGTACCTAAACACCTAGAGGGGGGTGAATAGGTGACCTAATCCTTTTTAAACTTAAATGGCAGCAATCAGTTATATCACAGAATACTAACTATTTTATCACAGCAAACACACAGCATGCACAGCAACAATCACAGCACAGCACAGCATACACAGTGGTTTATAATGGTTCCCCAAGATATGGGTACATCCACTTTCCCCTTCACCTATCTAGCAGTGTACTAGATTCGGCCAAACTCCTCCACTGTCTCAGAACCCAAATTGGTTCCTACACCTCAGGCCCAAAGCCTTACAACTCAGCTTTATCCCAAAGCCTACACTCAGCCAATCAAGGCCAACACTCAGCCAATCCAAGGCCTACACTCAGCTAACCAAGGCCTACACTCAGCCGACAAGGCCTACACTCAGAGATCTCAATCTCCTACACTCAGACTCTCAAGCCCTACCCTCAGCCTTTATAATTATAGGCTTACAATTCACTCAGATCCAAAGGATCCTACAAGTTAAAAATGTATTACAAATATTAACTCAACAACTCAGAAATAAAAGAGGGGAGTTGAGAGTTTCTTGATGAGTTCTTGGAAGAACTCAGCTAGATTCAATCTGACTTAGCTTTCTTCAAAGCTTCTTGAGTAGAACTGAATAAGACTGAATCCTCCTGCAGTAGTTCCTTGACCTCTGCCACTTAAGATCCAGAATGAATCCGAATCCTTCTTCTCAGCCTAGTTCCAGAGGCTGATTTCTTGGATGGAGCCCTCTCTCTCCAACTTCTTAGATCTGCACTTGGACTGCAAGATCTTCTTGTGTTGATACTCTGTGTACCACTTCAATAACTTGTTCTTCAGTAATGTGATCAACCTCAACAACTTGAACAACTCTAACAATAGTTTCTGTAAATTGTAGGTGCCTATTTATAGGCCTTCTTCATGGTAACCGGCTGGTCCGGTCCATAACTAACTTCTGATATCTCTGAAAGGTGTTGTAGGCCGGCTGGAACGGCAGCTGTCAAGTCATCCAGTCATTTCTTGAAAATCTCTAACTGTCTGAAAGTGTCGAGACTTTCTGTCTTTAAGTGTCGACACTTATAGACCAAGTGTCGACACATGCTGTGTAAGTGTCGACACAAGTCTACAAGGTGTCGACACAACTCCTTGTATGTCTCGACACAGATTCTTCTGCATGTGTCGACACTGAAATTGAGTGTCGACACAAGTACTTGTTCTTCTAGCTTTTGCTGAATTCTTCTAAGTGTCGACACATCTCCTTTGTGTCGACACAACTTCTTGTGTTGAATCTGTTAAGTGTCGACACTGCTTCTTGGTGTCGACACATAGTCTTTTATGTTGATTCTTGCTGAGTGTCGACACAGCTCCTTGTGTCGACACACCTTCTTTTTGTTGAGACTTCAGCTGAGTGTCGACACATTCCCTTAGTGTCGACACTTGTACTTAGAATAATTTTTGTTGATCTTTCTGATCTTTGCTAAGTGTCGACACAGCTCCTTGTGTCGACACTTTCTTCAAGTGTACAGTCTTTAGCTGAGTGTCGACACATTGTGCTGGGTGTCGACACTTACTTCAGGTGTTGACTCTTCTGGTTGTGTGTCGACACATTGTGTTGAGTGTCGACACTTGTACTTAGTCTCTGCAAACTTTTGCTGAGTGTCGACACAGCTCCAAGTGTCGACACTTTCTGGTGTAGACACAGCTTCACTGGGTGTCGACACAGCTCCTGTGTGTCGACACTTTCTGTCTGCACTTTTCTTCACTGAGTGTCGACACAGCTCCAAGTGTCGACACTTACTGTCTGGTGTCAACTCTGCATCCCAGGTGTCGACACAATGACTCCAAGTGTCGACACTGCTTGTCTGAGTGTCGACACAAGTCTTCTTAAGTGTCGACACTTTCCCTCTAGGTGTCGACACATGGACTTAGAAACTTTTTGCTTCAGTCCAGTGATTTCTTAACCTGCACAAGTAAACTCAACATACATCAAATACATTATGATGTATATCATTGAGTTGGGTGAGGCTTCTTCAAATCAGGTACATTTGACCAATGTACCCAACAGTTACAGGTTACTCAAAAAGAGGAAAGTAGTGAAGATGAAGAAAGCATTCAACATATTGAAGAGAAACAAGTTGAAGAGTCAGTTGTTGTACCACAAGAGGAAACAACAACACAGGTTGGTGAACAATCAACACCCCCTGTTAATTTAGTAACATCAAGAGACCATTGAATTTCCCAAGTAATTGGAGACATCTCAGCTGTTGTGCAAACCAGAAATCAGGTCAACCAAAACCTGTTGCACACTTACTTCTTATCTCAAATTGAACCTCAATCCATTCAAGATGCAGAGCAAGATCCACACTGGATCATTACAATGCAAGAAGAGTTGCATCAATTTGAAAGGAACAAAGTTTGGGAACTAGTGCCAAAGACTAAGGATCACTCCATTGTTGGAACAAAGTGGGTGTTCAGAAACAAATTGGATAATCAAGGAGTAATTGTAAGGAACAAGACAAGGCTAGTTGCTCAAGGATACTCACAAGAAGAAGGTATAGACTATGACCAGACTTTTGCACTAGTTGCAAGATTGGAAGCCATCAGAATCTTCTTAGCCTATGCAGCACACAAAGGCTTCAAGGTATATCAGATGGATATAAAGAGTGCATTTCTAAATGGAGATATCAAAGAAGAAGTCTATGTCAGACAACCTCCAGGTTTTATCTCTCCAACTTATCCTGATTATGTTTTTAAGTTGAACAAAGCATTATATGGTCTCAAGCAAACTCCTAGAGCATTGTATGATACCCTAGCATGCTTCCTTCTGGAAAATTAATTTATAAGGGGAAGAGTAGACCAAACTCTTTTCATTATAACCCATAAGTCTCATACCCTACTAGTACAGATTTATGTAGATGATATTATCTTTGGTTCTACTCATTCAAATTTGTGCAGAAGGTTTCCAACCTAATGCATTCTAAATTTGAAATGAGTAGCATGGGTGAGCTATCCTTCTTTCTAGGATTGCAAGTCAAACAACATGCTGAAGGCATCTTTATTTCTCAAACCAATATGCAAATGAATTGGTCAAGAAATTTGGTATGTCTGAAGCATCTTCTATGAAAACACCTATGCCTACTAATGTTGTATTGGATGCTGATGAACATGGGAAACCTGTTGATCAGACAACAATATAGAGTAATGATTGGCTCTTTACTGTACCTTACATCTAGTAGACCAGACATAATGTTTGCTACATGCATATATGCTAGGTTCCAAGTAAGCCCTAGAGAGTCACACCTCACATTAGTAAAAAGGATTCTCAGGTATGTTAAAAGTTGTTTAAATCTAGGTATCTAGTATCCAAAAGATTCAACATTTGAATTAACTGGATTTTCTAATGCTGATTATGCTGGATGCAGAATTGACAGAAAAAGCACCAGTGGAACTTGTCAGTTTCTTGGTGACAGACTTGTCTCTTGGTTTTGCAAGAAACAAACTTCTGTGTCAACTTCAACTGCTGAAGCTGAATATATGGCTGCAGGCAGTTTTGTTCACAAATATTGTGGATTCAAACCAACTCCTAGACTATGGCTACAACTTAGAGAAGTCAAAAATATTTTGTTAACACCAGTGCTATTTCTATAGCTGAAAATCCAGTACTCCATAGTAGGACAAAACACATAGAAATTAGACATCACTTTTTTAAGGGATAATGTTGAGAGAACAAAATTGAACTTCAATATATCACAACTGATTTACAAAGGGGGGATATTTTCACCAAACCCTTGGATGAAAAGAACACACCTTCTTCCTAAATCAGTTAGGAATGTTAGATGGAGGAAGTCTATAATAATATCCAAGATTTTAAAAGTTTAAAATTGACCAAGACTAGGCAAACATCTTGATTTTTTTTCAACTGTCTAGGGTGTATTTCTGGTCTCTGAACTGCGCTCACGATTTTCCCCGATCGTCGAACGGAGATCGACGTTTTCCGAAATCGTCGACCTGAGTTCAGCGCTTCTCAGATAGTGCTCAACTATCTCTTTCAGGTCAACGATCGTCGAACGGCGCTCGACGATTTTATTTGTTTTCTGAACTATCGTCGAACGGAGCTCGACGCTCTCCAATATCGTCGAACGGAGATCGATGATATTGAAGACCCTTCAGATTCCTTTAGAAACCCCGATCGTCGAACTGAGTTCAACGATCTTTCCTTTTCTGCGTCGAACCCTAATATAAATTCATTTTTCGTCGTCGTTCTCCTCTTGCGCTTTCAATCTCTCTGCAAAAATTCTCTTTCCCTCCAAACATCTCTACACTTGGTCATTTTGTTTGTTGATTTTTGCAGGTAACCATGGCCGTCTCTGTTGCCATTCTAGCCGCAATGAAATTCGATGCTGGATTTGATATAGACATGGAGTCCTTCAGCACCACTGATCAGGTTTTTCAAGATATTCTGGAACTATTCAAGGAGCAGAAGCTTGTTACCATCATGTCCACCAGAATCAAATTAGCTGCTGATGAGATTAAGGAGTGGGTCTATACTACCCACAACCAGGACCAAAACACAGTGGTTAGTTCAATTTCTGGAACCCAGGTACCTTTGACTCCTACTATTCTAACAGAGGTTTTTGAATTAAGTTCTGGAAGAGATTCTGCTGAGTTATCTAGAGAAGAATTTTCTGATTTACTTGTAAGAATGGGTCACTCTGATGCTAACCCTAGCAAGCTGCTGAAGAAGAACCTAGCTATGGAATACAGATTCTTAGCTGATGTAGTGGGAAAGGTTTTGCTCACCAAGCATTCAGCACATGATACTATCTCTAGGTATCAGCTGTGCTTGATGGTGCCATTGTGGATAAGAAACAGATAAACTGGGGTGAGGTCTTCTTTGACCTGATTAAGAAGAAAAATAACAAGAATTTTGTAAATTATGGGAGGATTCTAGGCTGTTTCTCCAAAATAAATGCCCTGCCCTGCTAGTCTCCTCTTTGATGCATATCAATGCTTCAAAGAGGCTGTCCTGTGCCCTCTTTGGAAAATGAGACAGGCAGATAACCAAGCCCAGCAGGCCTCTGCAAGCACAACTTCAGGCACAAGGACTGTAATAGTCTCTTCCCCTCAAGTCTCTGCCCCTGCAGATGACTTGCTTGCTGCTTCTCCACCTCCTCCTATTTCATACCCTCCAGTCACCTCCACCATTCAAACTGCATCCACAATCATTACCCCATCACCAACATCAATTCCATCTCCAAACCCAACTCTTCCTCTCACAGAAGAAATCTTCCATCCATTACACCACTACCCTCAATCAGACATTGTCACATCATCCACCATTCCATCATTCAGACTTCTAGATGATTCCTTCATGGATGACTCACCTTCCTCCCCTACTGATCTACCCTCCTCATCCACCTCATATCAACAGCTTCTACAAGACATTATTGATCAACCCTCTTTCACACCCTCTATCTCCATACCAATGTCTTCCATTTCCACAATCCCCACCACCTCAACCTTCACTTCTACCATCCACCAGCTCTCCACCACCATCACCAGTAGCTCCACCTCCAGTCTCTACCTCTACTCACATCCCTGTTGAGCATGTAGATCTTCCAGCCCTAGCTGACAAATTATATGAACTGCTAGCTCCCAAGCGATCACTTCTATTGGAGACCTCCTTGGCTCCACTTCTTCAGTCAGTTGCAGCCCTTTCTGCCAGGCTATCTTCCATCTTTCCTCCTCAGGCAATCCCTTCTTGGGTCCCTTGATCCAGCTCTCTCTGAATCTAGGTAGGCAGGGGGAGATGCCTTATGAAGTTAGATTGCCTGCTGCTGCTGCTGCAATTTCTTCAGTCCCTGCTGCTGCTGTCTCTTCAACTCAAGCTCAAGTTTCAACACCACCTCAAGTTGCTGTCTTCTCAGTGGACCTCAGGTCCTTATTATCAATTTTGATTCAGTCTACTTCAGCTATCTTCCAGAGAAAGTTACAGTCCAGCCATCAGAGTATCTTTCCAAGGCCATTGTGCCCTTCTCAAGATGTGATTCCAGCTTAATTAGCTCTTACATAAATTCTCTATATACTGCTGAGCCTTCTGTTTCCAGTGATGCTGCTGCTACTCCTGCTGCAAATATTGTTGCTGTTTCTGTTGCTGCTGCTGTCAGTGATGATGTTGCTGATGTTCTAGTTTCTGAGGATATGCAACAGAGGCATATGATTTTGAGACTACTGTTATTGTTGATGTTATTCCTGTTGTTATTACTGATGTTGAGGTTCTTGTATCTGAAAGTATTTTCTCTGAATCTGTTGCTGCTCCAGTTACTGCTGATATTGCTGCTGCTATATTTTCTGAAAGTATTGCTCCAGAAAGTTCTGTGTCTGTTGTTACTACTGCTACTAGGCTACAACATCTGCCAGTGCAATATCCACTATATCTGCTGCTGCTACAACTACTGTCTCATATGCTCCAACCCACTTCAAAAGAATATATGAAAAAGATTGATGCTTTATATGATGAGCAAAGCTCTGAGAGTGATGAATATAGGACTGATTCTGATGATTCTTCTGCCACTATAGCCAGGAAAAGAAAGGCAAGGAGCAAAGCTATGAAAAGGGTGCCTCCAGCCAAAGTCAAAGACACCGATATTCCTTACTACATTCTTCATGACTGCCCCATTACTGAACACTGATGCAATACTCCAGAACCAACTGAAAGCCATGAAGAAGAGAAGTATGAGAAAAGGATCCTCTCAGTTTCATCATCCTCATCCTCCTCCACCCATCTCCTCCTAATGCAGGTGCAGGTGGAAGCTCAGCTGCTCATCCTTCTGCTAAAATCCAACCCCCTATCAGCCTCATGCAAGATCTCAATATAAGGGAAGCCAGTCCAGAGGTTCTCAATTAGAAGAGGAAACTATAGAGGAAGCCAAAGGGAATTCCAAGTCTACTCAAAAGGCTATTCAAGGAAACATTTGTTGGGTCCGGAGTTCCTTCACTTGACCCGTGGCGCTCTTCTACTTATTTAAGAAATAAGTAGCACTCTTTCCAACAGTCCGGGCTTTTGGAACAGTTGGTTATGCGCTTGATCCTTCAATTGGTATCAGAGCAGGTCACGGGTTCAAGACCGGGGTAAGCGCTATTAAATCCTGATTTTTCCCTTCTACCTGTGTGGTCCGGCGGGTCAGGCAACCGTGGACATGTGGTAACCCCACCTCTGAGCCGTGAAACCGTGGACATATGGTAACCCCACCTCTGAGCCGTGTGGGCCATGTGGTAACCCCACCTCTGATCCATGTGGGCCATGTGGTAACTCCAACCACCTCTGAGCCGACGGGTTGTGCTGGACGCCGGGGGGGGGGATTGTTGGGTCCGGCGTTCCTTCACTTGACCCGTGGCGCTCTTCTACTTATTTAAGAAATTAAGTAGCACCTTTCCAACAGTCCGGGCTTTTGGAACAGTTGGTTATGCGTTTGATCCTTCAATTGGTATCAGAGCAGGTCACGGGTTCAATACCGGAGGAGCGCTATTAATCCTGATTTTTCCCTTCTACCTGTGTGGGTCCGGCGGGTCAGGCAACCGTGGACATGTGGTAACCCCACCTCTGAGCGTGCAACCGTGGACATGTGGTAACCCCACCTCTGAGCCGTACAACCGTGGACATGTGGTAACCCCACCTCTAAGCCGTGTGGGCCATGTGGTAACCCCACCTCTGAGCCATGTGGGCCATGTGGTAACTCCACCTCTGAGCCGACGCGTTGTGTTGTACGCCGGGGTGTGGGGGGGGGATTGTTGGGTCCGGCGTTCCTTCACCTGACCCGTGGCGCTTTGCTACTTATTTAAGAAATTAAGTAGCTCCCTCTCCAACAGTCCGGGCTTTTGGTGCAGTGGGTATGCGCTTGATCCTTCAATTGGTATCAGAGCAGGTCATGGGTTCAAGACCGGGGAGCGCTATTAAATCCTGATTTTTCCCTTCTACCTGTGTGGGTCCGGCGGGTCAGGCAACCGTGGACATGTGGTAACCCCACCTCTGAGCCGTGAAACCGTGGACATGTGGTAACCCCACCTCTGAGCCTGTGGGCCATTTGGTAACCCCACCTCTGAGCCATGTGGGCCATGTGGTAACTCCACCTCTGAGCCGACGGGTTGTGCTGGACGGGGGGGGGGTTGTTGGGTCCGGCGTTCCTTCACTTGACCCGTGGCGCTCTCTACTTATTTAAGAAATTAAGTAGCACCCTTTCCAACAGTCCGGGCTTTTGGAACAGTTGGTTATGCGCTTGATCCTTCAGAGTCGGGCCTCAGGGCCTGCCTCCAGCCTGGGGGGTGGAATTGATCATGCCCCCCTTGATGGCGTCCCTTCCTTGGTACCCTCTTTGTGCCCCTGTCCTTGCCACTCGGGCCTCCAACCTAGTCGACTGTCGGGATCCTGATGCCACTACCTGGGCTGTTGCTGCCCTTGGAGCTGCCTTTGCTCCCTCTGCTGGTGCTCTCCTCTCCTCTCCTCCTGTCCTCTTCCTCTCGACCCCCTCTCCTCCTCCGTGGCCCACCGGCCAGCTTCCACTCAAACTCCGGGTTTTGATGCCTCCCTGTCAACCTCTCTTATCGCCCTCTCCATTAGCTCCTCGTAGGAGAGAGGGGATTCTCTTCAGCTCCATCCGAAAGAATCCCTGCTGCAGGCCCAGGGTGAAATCCACCTCAAACTATGGCATGGCATCTCCTGGACCTGGGTGACCTCCTCCTGAAACTGATCTACATAGCTTCCAAACGTCTCGTTCACACCATGCTTGATGTGGAATAGGAACTCCGACTCCTTCTTCCTCCTCTTTTAGGTAGTGAACCTCAGCATGAACCCCCGGCGTAGGTCTTAAAAGCATGTAGATGAGCTTGCCGCAGCTGATGCAACACTCCATTGCCTTCTCCTTGAGGGTGATGGCGAAGAGTCGACATTTGAAGCCATCTGACATCTGTCGAATTGAAACTACATTCCTCGAACCATTGGACATGCTAGACAAGGTCTCCCTTCCCGGTGTAGTTAGGACATTTTCGAGTTCCCTGAACCCATCTAGAACCGGGGCAGAGGAAACCAAGTCACTAATGGGGCCTCCTCCCCATACTGTGCGAGCTGGCCCATCTCGCGAGCCCAGCTTATCGAACCAGCCTCTGCCTACCGATCCGTTAAGAGCTCGCACCCGAGGAGCTCGCACCCACGGCCTTCCTCGGCCTCTCCTTCCCAGCTCGCTTGCCGGGAGCGTCCTCGCCCAAAGAGGGGGCAACTTTGATCTGAACTGCTGGAGTCGAGCACTCGGCCCGTGTGCCGAGTGCGTACTTGACAAGGTTCAGCACCTCGTTCCTGAAATCCTCGAGCATCCCACCGTGGCAAGAGGCGGGGGGGGGGGGGGGGGGGGGGGTGGGTCCAGCCTGTCAGATCCCAGTCCTCCCGTCATCTAGCTTGCTGAAGTTTTTCTGTGCTGACCATGCTCCACGCTCACCGCACCAAAATCTTGAAACCAAAAATCGGTCTCGGTGGAGTTCGCCCTCGGTGAAGGGGTGATCGCGCGCCTACTTCACTCCTACAAGCAAAACAACAATGAAAGAATTGGTTTCAAGATGTTCTAAACACCTAGAGGGGGGGGTGAATAGGTTAAATTCTTTTTTTAACTAGGCAGACAAATCTATCTAGTTTAGCCATTTATTCAGCAGAAAACACAGCACAGCATTCACATACACATAGCATTTCACAGATTGCACACCAGATTTATAGTAGTTCCTCAATGATGGGTACATCCACTTTCCCCCTTCGCCTTTCTAGTAGTGTACTAGATTGGGCCTAACTTCCTTTCTTCTCAGATCCGCAGATCTTATAGCTCAAAACCAAGACTGGTTCCTACAACTCAAGTGAATCCACACTCCTACAACTCGGCCACAAACCCTACCTCAGCCTCTTCCACAGGGCTACAACTCAGAGTGACACCCCACTCCTACAACTCAGGCAAAGCCCTACCTCAGCCTCTTTCACAGGCCTATAACTCAGGGAACAGATTCTGCTACCTTAGGCACTCAGCCCTACCTCATCCTTTATAATTTAGGCTTACAACTCAGAGAAGAAAATCTCCTACACTCAGATCTATTACAGATCCTACAAAAGTTATTGATGAAAAGATAATAATATCTTCAACCAGATGGAGAGAGAATTGGTTGAAGCTTCTTGATCAGTTCTTGATAGAACTGATTACTTAAGGATCAACCTGTCTTAGCATCTTCAAACCTTCTTGAATCTGAACAAAGTAAGGTTTATCTTCTTGGTGTTGGAGTTGATCTTCAATCAGCTTCCTTCAGAAATTAATCTGAATTCTTCTTCAGAATTGATCTGAATTCTTCTGGCAGACTGTTCAGGATTTGCCTTCACTGTATGAGGACTTCTCTCATTCTTGTTTTTCTCTATCTACAATCTGTTGATTGTTTCTTCTTTCTCTTCTTCTGGATCCTCAATCCTTCATAGATTTTTCTTTATACACTGATCGTGTTCATGATCACTTCTACTTAATTGATAATTGATTAGCTATGTGTTCTCTATGTTTCAATTGTTGAGAGAGCATATCTATATATAGGCTTCATCCATGGTTACCGACTGTTCCGGTTCCAAATGGTCTTTTGACAACTCTGATAAATGTGACAGCAATGTCAGTAATGACAGCTGTCAAGTCTCCTGTTGTATTACTTCAGCCTTCATTGGACTTTGACTTAGCAACAGAGAATGTCGAGTGAATTCTTGACATGTGTCGACACACATAGTCCATGTATCGACACAAGTCTTGATGATGTCGACAAAGGTTCACTTTTACTTCTCGACACAGCTTCTATGGAATGTGTCGACACAAACACTCCTTATCTTGACAAAGTTGGTGTCGACAGAATTCTGGTGTGTGTCGACACAAGTTCTGTGTGTCGACACAGTTGTTGTTGACAGAATTCTGGAATGTTTCGACTGCTTCTCTGTGTGTCGACACAAATTCTAATGATGTCGACACAATCTGAACCTTGGTGTCGACACAGCATTGTCGAGAGATTTTCTGTGTGTCGATACAAATTCTGGGTGTCGACACAATCTGGCCCTTGGTGTCGACACAACCATTCCCAAGTGTCGACACTTGTACTTAGAAATTTTTCCTTCCATTTACTTAACCTGCACATGATAACTCAACACAACATCAAATACAACTTGATGCATATCATTGAGTTAGGTGATGCTTCTCCAAATCTGGTACACATTTTCCAATGGACCCAACAATCTCCCCCTATTTGGAGAAGTCATAACCCTTAGTCAATGATATACATCACTTATAATAAAATAAACAATATGATGTATAAAAGCATTCAGTGACAGGGTAACATATAAACAAAAAAAGTATATTATATCATCACAGAATATGATACAAACATAATAAACATGAATCATTGTTTTGTTTAAACATAAAAAAATGTTAACAACAGATTACATAGATCTCAAAATTGAAGATTACAATGTTCTAAAATCTAGTCATTCTATCCTAAGGCTGATCAGGCTCCTTGATCACTATGCCTTTGCCAGACTGGACCCTTACTTGTACTGGAGCTTCAGTATCTTTAGCTGGCTTCTTGCCTTTAAGATCCTTCTTCTTAAGTTCTTCAGCCTTAACTTTTTGCCTTTCAAAATAGTGATAAGTCTTGGGAAAGTATTTACTGGGCTCCATAGCTGTAACAGGTATTTTCCCATCCTTGAGATCCCTTCTGAACCGATGTATAACATCTTGTCTCTGCAGATATTTGTTCCACTCAAGTTCAGAATACCACTTGCCTCTATTATGCATTTTGGCTTTGACAGATTGCCAGGCAGTGAGTATTATATTTCTGGAGGTGGGACTCCATCTTTTAAATCAGGCTTCAGTTCAGCCAGCTCTCTAAACCTTTTCTTTGAGAGTTGAGCTTCTTGCTCGTATTCAATGTTGCCTCTAAAATTTCCACTTTATCAATAATAACATTCTTTGTAGCCTTTGGAGGGTATACATCTGGTGAACCAGTTGTTGATTCCCTCAAAGTTAGAAGGGGGTATATGATTTGAGCTACCTCCTGCTGACCCCCTTCAATTCTGCAGTTGGAATGCCTGACTCAGCTGTATTATCATCATCACACAAAGGAGGATATCCAAGAGTTGCTCTAACAACATTTGTTATCCATTTAGCATTCTTTGAGCTAGCATTGACTAACAACCTCTCCCCCTTTATGACTTCTCTCTCAATATGATCTCTTAAGTCATCTTTCTGAAATCTTACTTGGTCAGCTAGATAATTGGTGCCTTCCATATAAAAAGATCTGAATTTCTGTAGCTGATCAGAGAGGAGTTTCTGTAAGGCTTGTATAGCTGTTTGAACAGCAGCCAATTGTTCTTGAAGTTGTTGATCAAACTCAAACTTCTCTTTATCCTTTTCCTCAGTTAATGCAGTTGCAGTATTCTTTAACTCAGTAACAATCACATTATGTGATTCAGTAAGATTATCATTCATCCTAAGCTGATTTTCCAGAACATATCCTTACTTAACTACTATGTCATCAATTTGAGTCAAGCCCTCTTGTTGCTGCTTGGCCAGATAAATTACAACATTACCTCCTTTATGGAAGCAATCTGTGATCTCCTTCTTATACAGATTGACTTCAAATTTTATTGATTTAATATTTTGAGCCAAGGTGAACTGGAGTTCCTTATGGCTTTCATCCACATATTTTTCAAGAGCTTGTCTTTGCTCATCCATTTTAATTTACAGAGCAACCAACAGTGAACTGAAGTCAACTGTTGGAGCTGAGGGTTGGGAGGCAGTCTGTAAAGCTTTCTTATAGCTTGAGATTTTCTTCCTGTAAACCATCAGTTTTCTCTTCTTTTCTCTAAATGCTTCTCCATCATCATATTCAGAAGAACTTTCAAGGTTCACTGTGTCCTTTGGACTAGAGGGCAGCTCCTTGTCAGTCCTTGGCAACTCCCCCTTAGTCCCTGGCTCCTCCCCTCAGTCCTTGGCACAACTTCCTCAGTCCTTACTTCTGGTAAGTCAGAAACAATTCCTCAAGAGTGAATTCTTGTTGCAGTTGAACTGGAGGAACATCTGTATTTTATACAGTTAAAGGAGAATCATCTAACGCAGATGAATCATCCATTGATATATCCTGCGCAGGGATGTTGTCATGGTGTGTCTCAAGAATAGTTTGAGTGGTTGTTTAACTCTATAATGCAGCTTGCTCTTTCTTAGGAGCAACTTCTGGAGGTAAGGCCTCTTGTTGAGCTGGTGAAAGCTCGTTGGCTCCATCTAGAGGAAGCACATCCTGAACTTGATCCAGTTGGTTGGTGCTTTCTGGATTTACTCCCCTGCTTTTGACTATCATCTACATTCTTAGGGGCAGATGATTTCCTTGCAGATTCTTGTTGTTCTTCATCTGAACCGAAGATCACTTGTTCTTCTGAATCACTAGAAGATTTAGGTTTCCTGGGGGTTGTCTTTTTCTTTTTCAGTTGTGGTTGTTTCTATGGTGTAGAACTATCCTTTGTCAAAACTCTTTCCCACTTGAATAGTATTTTCATATCCATCCTTCTCATGTGGTTTATTCTAGATTCAGTTCTGTTGTTCAGCACTTCAGGAATATTCATTGCCAGATACAGACTCAGTATTCTGCCTAGATTAGGTTTCTTCAAACTTTCCTTGATCTTATCAAAGATCGCAGCAGACCAGTTAGTTTGTATTCTGAAAATAACTCTGGTCATTAAGCTGAACATATAGGCTGAGATCCTATCATATCCTCCTGGTTTGCAGAGAATTACTTTTCCCATAATCTCTGAAAGAAACTTTCCTTGGGAGTTCATCCCCTTCCTCTGCATTGATGATTCAATCTTAGTGGTGGGATCCAGTCCACACCATTGAAGAGCTTCTTTTGTCATTGAAGATGTGACTTCATCATCTTCCTGAGTCTTGGGCAACTGTAGTGTCTTCCTCAGACGCTTCTGGGTAAGTTTCACCTTGATTCCTTGAATTGATGACCTAATCAATTCAAAAGCATTGCGAACTAATTCATAGCCTTCGTTGATGTTGTTCTCCAACTTTGGCGCCATTGGTGATGAGAAATTTGAGGAGAAGAGATATGAAGGTTTGTTGACTCAAAGATTTTGTGTTGAAAATGTTGAGAGCGAAGTCGACAAAGTTGTTCTGTGAACTATTTATATGTTTGTCAACACAGAAGGTCAAAAGGCGGGGTAATAAATACTTAATGTGTCCACACTGTAGAGATTGTGTCGACACATACTTCTAATGTCTCGACAGAGTCAGACAACACTATGTGTCGACACAGTTTGCGATGTGTCGACACAGACTTCTTAATAGTCAACTCTAATATCTGTGTGTCGATACAGATGACTGTATGTGTCGACACTACTATCTAAATTATTAAACTTCTATGTGTCGACACCAAACTCTGAGTGTCGACACCACTATCTCACCACTATTTTGTTGTGTCGACACAACTTTCCTTATGTGTCGACACAAACTACTTATATGTCGACACAGATTTCCTTTTGTGTCGACTTTAACTACTATATGTCGACATTAAATTACTTAGTCAGATTTACCAAGTTACTCTAGTTTTAACATGCCTAATTCAATTTTGAAATAATTGAATTTAGTTTCATCTAGTGGTTTAGTAAACATGTCAGCAATTTGATTATTTGTGGTATCAAATTTCCAACAAATATCTTCTTTTTCAACATGCTGTCTAATGAAGTGAAATCTAATTTCTATATACTTTGTTCTGCTATGTGGTACATGATTTTTAGCAATAGAAATAGCACTTATAGAATCACAAAATAGTGGAGTTCTACTTACCTTGAGACCATAGTCTTCAAGTTGATGTTGAATCCATAAAAGCTGAGCATAGCAGCTGCCTGCAGCAACATACTCAGACTCTGCAGTGGAAAATGCCACACTTGTCTGCTTCTTACTGTTCCATGACACCAATCTACCACCTAGAAACTAACATGTGCCAGTGGTGCTCTTTCTATCTTCTTTGCAACCTGCAAAGTCTGCATTTGAAAAACCAGTCAGTAGAAAGTCTCTATTCTTAGGGTACCAAAGACCAAGATTAGGTGTGCCCTTAAGATTTCTCAAAATTCTTTTAACTGGAGTATAATGAGATTCTTTAGGGCTTGCTTGGTGATTGGCCCGCGAATAGACTCTTACTGTGGTTGGTTCGGTGAGTCAATCATCGCGGGCTTGCTAGATGAGGCAAGTGCACCTATCGCAAGTAGTACTCGATATTTGGGAGAATACCGAGGTCGTATTATTCCCGGGAATGGGTTGATTACACCTACTCCTCCGAAAACACTATTATTTTACCGAAATAGTAAGTTGATGGTTTTAATTAAAATAGGATAAAAATAGATTTAATAAAATATTCGATGAAGAGATAACTCCCGGTATCGAATTATGTTAGGATTAAAAATAGATTTGAATAACTAGATATCTAAAGTTTCAATTTAATTAAAGCGGAAATTTGGCCGTGGAAGTTCAAAATAATGAGCTCACCTATCTCTAGGAATATCGCTCACCTGGACATTAAGGCTATTCGACCGGGCTCTCGTCTGACGAAGGATTCCCTTTAATGCCCGCAGTACGCTAAGAACCGCTCTATTAGGTGGGGAACCCAATCCGGTAGAGTTAACGCGCCTCCTCTCTCGAGGGGTAGTGCGGAACTCTATTTACCCGTGGGTGATCTGTCCATACGCACGACCTCTCGGCTAGCTAGCGTATGGATAACGGAAATAGAGCCCACACATCGATATGTGGTTCTACGTGTCGTTAACCCGGGGTAAACCTTAAGTTTTTTAATTAAATCAAAAAATTAGACATTTGGTTATTTAAAACATTTTTATACCCCAAAGCTCTTCGATACCGAGGGCTAAAATTAATTAGCCACTCATCGGAATGGGGATAGCTTATATGTTTGGTTATGCGAGCGTCCTAAACTATTCGCTGAAAGGTTATAAAGAAAATAAGAAGAAAACTAAAATATCCTAACATTAGAAAAGTTATTACAAATAAACACACTCGCACTCATTCAAACATATAACAAAAGACAGAAATAAAACTAAGTTACACATAAGAGAAAA
Source organism: Platanthera guangdongensis (assembly GCA_039583875.1). Taxonomy (NCBI): domain Eukaryota; kingdom Viridiplantae; phylum Streptophyta; class Magnoliopsida; order Asparagales; family Orchidaceae; genus Platanthera; species Platanthera guangdongensis. Next base: position 199,827,904 of record CM077150.1, on the reverse strand, counting down.
TTGCATAATTGAAATTTGTAGGTCCCACTCAAACGAGTGGGGGCGGGAAATAAAAGCTGAAAATTGCAAGTCCTACTCAAACGAGTAGGACTGAAATGAAAGAGAGTCCTACTCAAACGAGTAGGAGAAAATAAATGCGATTACATGGCTTTCTCAAATATTTACATCAAAATAAAGTTCGGTCATTTAACTCCTAGCGAGTAGGCAGAAAAACAATACCAGTCATTTAACTCAAATGAGTAGGCGGAAAAATAAAGAATGAAAATTACAAGTCCTACTCAAATGAGTAGGACTGAAAATACAATCAAGCCATTTAACTCAAGTGAGTAGGCGGAAAAATAGAAATACACACACTTGCTTGGATAAAATCCAGCCATTTAACTCAAATGAGTAGGCGGAAAAATAAAAATACACACACACTCTACTTGAAAGTAATTACCTACGCACTTGACATAAATAAACACACACACAAACACTTGCATAACTAAACATAGGAGCTGGAAAATATCTCATACACGCACACACTCGGGCGTAAAATAAGAAAAACAAAGTTATTGAACAATTAAAATGACTGCATTTCTACCGCTGGAGTGTGGTAGAAATGCATAAAAAGACGAAATAAAAATTGTTTGAGCAAAAAGTTTTCAAATTAAAGTGAGAAAGGCAAGTGCCCGAAAAATTAAAACGTTTACATTTTTACCGTTAGATTTTGATAGAAATGCATAAAAATTGAAAATAAAAATTGTTCGAGCGAAAATATTTTTTGTAATTACTTAAAATGAAATTTGATGTAAAATAAAAATGAGAATTTATACATTCTTATAGCCTAGTAAAATGGTTTAAAAAATGGGAGTAAGCTAAAAAGAAGCAATAGTTTTATAATTAAAACAAAGTAAAAGCTAAGTTAAGATGGCTGAAAACCACCTTTTTAACGTTTTAGAAGTTCATAAGAACGTATTTGGAAGCAAAATTCTAAGTCTAATCAATTTTAAAGAATGTGATAAGGAAAAAACGGCTATAGTAACGGCTAGAAAGTTTGATAAAATTGAAAATAAAACAGAAAGATTTTCATTTTGAAACATGAATTTCGCCATTTTAAGCTCATATACACACACGTATTATGAAAATGAAAACTAAAGTACGTAAGATTGATGAAAAGGAGGCCTTTAGAGAAAATTGAGAGTATATAAGGATCAGAAAAATATCTATTTTATTAACAAAGAAGTTGATCACATGAGCTTAAACAAACAAACTTCAAAAGAAAAAAAAAGGGGGGTTGAGAATCCTTACATAGTACTGAAGCAGCTCCAATGGCAGCCCTAAGTCATCAAAATGGTTTCAAAAATTGGAACACTTAACTCATACAGCAGCTGCCCTTAAATAGGCAAAAATTTCCAAGTACATGCCCTACGACACGGGCGTGTCGGGGGGGCGTGTTAACACTATTAAACAGCAGAATTCGGTGAAGTGACGGATTTGACGGTCATTTGACTTTGCGGCCGAAAATGCGGCGGTCACGCCCCCGGTCACGGCCGTGACGGTGGGTATGTCATTCGGCGATTAAAGGCGTTGTTGACTTCGGGAGTCGACGGCGGCAGTTTGTCGGGCCAGGTGGCGAAGTCACGCCCTAGGTCACGGGCGTGACTCTGGGAATGTCGGGTTGAGTCGACACTCGACAAACGTCGAGCGGAAATTGTCGAGAGGAAAATTCGTCGAGCGGGAAGAGGAGTCACGCCCTATGTCACGGGGTGACGCTAGGCGTGGCGCAGAGTCGACGAGCGTCGAGTTGAAATCGTCGGGCGGGATGGACACGGGCATGGTCACGCCCCGTGTCGGATTGACACGGGCGTGTGGTCGGGCGTGTCGACGTTTTTTCTTCAGAAATTGACTGAATCACTGGTTGTTGACGTGTCATTCCCTGGTCACGGGCGTTTCCCAAGGAACACGGGCGTGACCCATGCAAAAATTTGACTTTTCCTAAAATTTTTCAGAAAATCAAAACAAAGTAGGTTAGCAAAATATTTACAAATAAGAGCAATTTATTACAGAAAATTAAGTAAAAATAACAAAAATAAAGTAAAACCACTCTTTTAATGTACATTAAAATAGTTATATTTACAATTCATCAAATACCCCCATACTTAAGCTTTTGTTATTCCAGAGCAAAAGTTTGAGGTGAACTTATAAGGAATAGAAAAAACCCTAAGGTTAGCTACCGCTTAATCGATTATAAGAGAGATCTAAATAAATATGCACGGTGTAAGAGTTAAGTACTAAACTTATGTAGATGATTTAAATAGCGCAAAAGTTTTGGCCAAAAGACTTCTTGATGTAATCAAATAGAAAGCGATAATTGTATTGGTTAGATTAACAAAAATAGTTTGGAATTATATGAACTTTTATCTTATAGGAGTTTTACCGGAAATAATGTGATTTACAAATTATGCTCTCAAAAAGATTTTTGAATTAATTCTAGAATCGTGAAATTGGCTAAGGGGATTGATGTTGGTTTATGAAGAGGGTTTTGATTTTGAGGCGAGATAAATTTTTCTCGAACCTCCATTTTTTTCTTTTTGGATTATTAGGAAAATGAAATCTTATTTTCCTAATATCATTTTTTTCAACTTCATAATAAAATTTAACCCAATGTATATGTGTAGGAGTAATGAATTTTATCCTCTTACTCCATAACATATAATCTTTTTAATCTATTGGGTGTCTATGTTTACGGAACGAAATCGTATTCCCATTGACATATGATCTTTTAAGGATATCAATTTTATCATGTCAAGTAGGTCATGATAAGAAAGGTGAGAAAAGAAAACTAGATTTTTAATTAAAAACATTTTTGAGAGCAACCTTAATAAATTGTAAGTTCCAATTTTTCAGAAACCTAAAAGTAAACATAATTGAATCCTATAGTCATTATTTTCTAACATAATACACGTGCTCCTATCAATGAAAAATTAGAAGTAGTGCCTAAAATGAGTTCGCTATTTTTAACAAAGCATAATGAATTCTTTAAAACTTAACCCTGGCTATTTAAATTTTTCACTCAATAATTAACAAACGAATAGCAAACAGAGAATTAATAAAATTCACATATAAATAAACTCAAAGCAAAATTTTTGGATAACAAGAAAATTGAGGATGGTATATTTGATTTAGTTGTTTCAAAATTTTTTTTTTTTTGAATTTTTTGTTTAGTTTTCCTCTTTTGTTTTAATTTTTTAACTTATTATCTTTTTGTAGGTTTTTAAGTTTTTGCAAAAGGTGCGAGAAAAAGAGACGTTATTTACAAGAATGAGAGAGAAAAGGAAGGGGGGAAGAGAAGATTATTTACAAAAATATTTACAAAGATTTGTACAAAATGAAACTAAATTTTTTTTTAATTTTGTTTTATAAATTTTTGGAGTGTTTGTTTTATAATTTTTTGAAATTTTGTTTTTAATTTTTTTTTGTGTGTGGAATTTTTGGTTTAACAATTTTTTTGGAATTTTTGGTTTAAAAAGATAGAGAAAAAAAATATTTCTCACAAAAAAAAGACCTTAAGTTTTTCGGATGTTTTTCATTTTCAAATTTTTGCTAACCTACTTTGTTTTGATTTTCTGAAAAAATTCAGGAAAAGTCAAATTTTTGCATGGGTCACGCCCGTGTTCCTTGGGTCACGCCCATGACCAGGGCTTGACACGTCAACAACCAGTGATTCAGCCAATTTCTGAAGAAAAAACATCGACACGCCCGACAAAAATTATAGCAAACAATTAGCCACATAAAAGAAATTTAGTTTTAGCCCGGGGTAATTGCTTTTAGCCCGGGGTAAACCTTGAGTTTTTTAATTAAATTGAAAAATTAGACATTTGGTTATTTAAAACATTTTATTCCCCAAAGCTCTTCGAAACCACGGGCCAAAAGCAATTAACCACTCATCGGAATGGGGATAGCTTATATGTTTGGTTATGCGAGCGTCCTAAACTATTCGCTGAAAGGTTATAAAGAAAATAAGAAGAAAAGTAAAATATCCTAACATTAGAAAAGTTATTACAAATAAACACACCCGCACTCATTCAAATATATAACAAAAGACGGAAATAAAACTAAGTTACACATAAGAGAAAATTGCATAATTGAAATTTGCAGGTCCCACTCAAACGAGTGGGGGCGGGAAATAAAAGCTGAAAATTGCAAGTCCTACTCAAATGAGTAAGACTGAAATGAAAGCGAGTACTACTCAAACGAGTAGGAGAAAATAAATGTGATTACATGGCTTTCTCAAATATTTACATCAAAATAAAGTCCGGCCATTTAACTCCTAGCGAGTAGGCGGAAAATCAATACGAGCCATTTAACTCAAATGAGTAGGCGGAAAAATAAAGAATGAAAATTACAAGTCCTACTCAAATGAGTAGGACTGAAAATACAATTCAGCCATTTAACTCAAGTGAGTAGGCAGAAAAATAGAAATACACACACTTGCTTGAATAAAATCCAGACATTTAACTCAAATGAGTAGGCGAAAAAATAAAAATACACACACACTCTACTTGAAAGTAACTACTCACGCACTCGACATAAATAAACACACACACACACACACATGCATAATTAAACATAAGAGCTGGAAAATATCTCATACACGCACACACTCGGGCGTAAAATAAGAAAAACAAAGTTATTGAACAATTAAAATGACTGGCATTTCTACCGCTGGAGTGTGGTAGAAATGCACAAAAAGACGAAATAAAAATTATTTGAGCAGAAAGTTTTCAAATTAAATTGAGAAAGGCAAGTGCCCGAAAAATTAAAACGTTTACATTTTTACTGTTAGATTTTGATAGAAATGCATAAGAAGTGAAAATAAAAATTGTTCGAGCGAAAATATTTTTCGTAATTACTTAAAATGAAAGTTGATGAAGAATAAAAATGAGAATTTATACATTCTTATAGCCTTATAAAATGGTTTAAAAAATGGAAGTAAGCTAAAAAGAAGCAACAGTTTTATAATTAAAACAAAGTAAAAGCTAAGTTAAGAGGAATGAAAACCACCTTTTTAACATTTTACAAGTTCATAAGAACGTATTTGGAAGCAAAATTCTAAGTATAATCAATTTTAAAGAATGCAATAAGGAAAAAACGGCTATAGTAAAGGCTAGAAAGTTTGATAAAATTGAAAATAAAATAGAAAGATTTTCATTTTGAAACATGAATTTCGCCATTTTAAGCTCATATACACACACGTATTATGACAATGAAAACTAAAGTACATAAGATTGATGAAAAGGAGGCCTTTAGAGAAAATTGAGAGTATATAAGGATCAGAAAAATATCTATTTTATTAACAAAAGAAGTTGATTACAGGAGATTAAACAAACAAACTTCAAAAGAAAAAAAAAGGGGGGGAGAATCCTTACATAGCACTGAAGCAGCTCCAACGGCAGCCCTAAGTCATCAAAATGGTTTCAAAAATTGGAACACTTAACTCATACAGCAGCTGCCCTAAATAGGCATAAATTTCCAAATACACGCCCTCCGACATGGGCGTGTCGGTGGGTGGGGCGTGTTAACACTATTAGACAGCAGAATTCGGTGAAGTGACGGATTTGACGGTCATTTGACTTTGCGGCCGAAAACGCGGCTGTCACGCCCCCGGTCATGGCCGTGACGGTGGGCGTGTCGTTCGGTGATTAAAGGCGTTGTTGACTTCGGGAGTCGCCGGCAGCAGTTTGTCGGGCCAGGTGGCGAAGTCACGCCCTAGGTCACGGGGGTGACTCTAGGCGTGTCAGGTTGAGTCGACACTCGACAAACGTCGAGCGGAAATTATCGAGAGGAAAATTCGTCGAGCGGGAAGAGGAGTCACGCCCTAGGTCACGGGCGTGACGCTAGGCGTAGCGCAGAGTCAACGAGCGTCGAGTTGAAATCATCGGGCGGGATAGACACAGGCATGGTCACGCCCCGTGTCGGATTGACACGGGCGTGTGGTCGGGCGTGTCGATAATTTTTCTTTAGAAATTGGCTGAATCACTGGTTGTTGACGTGTCATGCCCGGGTCACGGGCGTGACCCAAGGAACACGCTCATGACCCATGCAAAAATTTGACTTTTCCTGAATTTTTCAGAAAATCAAAACAAAGTAGGTTAGCAAAATATTTACAAAATAAGAGCAATTTATTACAGAAAATTAAGTAAAAATAACAAAAATAAAGTAAAACCACTCTTTTAATGTACATTAAAATAGTAATATTTACAATTCATCAAATACCCCCATACTTAAGCTTTTGCTATTCCAGAGCAAAAGTTTGAGGTGAACTTATAAGGAATAGAAAAACTCTAAGTTTAGCTACCGCTTAATCGATTACAAGAGAGATCTAAATAAATATATGGGGTGTAAGATTTAAGTCCTAAACTTATGTAGATGTGTTGGGTATTGTATCCACAATTACCTGGATTTGAGGAAGCCACCTGTCAAGCTAAGATGAATTCACAATGTATTTGATAAAATATTTCAAGTTGTGCTTGCAGTTATTCCACGCTAAGTGCACACCAATGTCAGGGTGCAGTAGGTCAATATACACGGATCTGCACGACGTAATCCCTCATTGAGCAGATCAGTGTGTTGGCCTACGTGTACTCTCTCTATTGGAGTGCACTTACTTTCAAGTACAGGGCTGTGTTTATGCAAGAGCAGACAAGGAGCAAGGATGAGTCAAAGAGTAGCTCAGAGGCATAAGACGAAAAATCATCCAAGTAAGAATCGATGAGAATCACTGGCTGATTCTCGCCGGCTAAATCAGAGTGCAATCAAGTCAAATTCGACGAGAATCACTTTGTGATTCTCGACGAATCGTCGAGAATCACTTTGTGATTCTCGCCGAATCGTCGAGAATCACCCTTGATTCTCGACGATTCTACGAGAATCACAGGTGATTCTCGCCGATTTTGACTCGGGCGATTTTCTGGAACTCCCTGAACCGGACTCTATCGCTGGCACTGCTTTGAATCGGAGTTAGGGTTTCTTCTGGTGGGACCCACAACGGTCATCTTGAAGTTGTCTACATTATAAATACAAGCGTATTTTTGAACAGAAAAGCAGCGAAGAAGATTTGAAAAAGGCGAGCCGCGACGTGACCTAGATCGCGAGTTCCGCTCCGCCGCCACTGCCGTCGCCGCACAAGCAAGTTGATCGCCGGTTTTGATCGTGGTTTCTTCCAGATCTCCCGTCGACAGAAGCTTAGCCAAGCTTAGAGTCTCACGTGTCTAACCGGAGATCCCTTATCTCTTGATTTGTTGATCGGGAAAACCTTCCCCGTCCGAATCGATTGAGACGACCGATCCTAGTGTGACCGTTGGAAGACCTAGCTAGCTTTGCTACGAAGTTTGGATCTCCAAAGTACAGCCGCCACACACCATTGTCGCCGCCGATCCCGTGAACCAAGCCGCCGCCCATCTTTGTCGCCGCCGGTTCCGGGGAGATTCTCTCCAAGAGAGATCTAGGGTTGTGGACTCTTCGTGGACTTCAAGAACACGTCGAACGAAGAGGGACACCTTAGTCTCCAAACGTAGTTTGTATTTCTTGTACATTCTAGTTTATTTTTGTTGTAAAGGAACGTAGGTTCCTAGTTGTAAGGGTTGGGTGCAACCCGTGTTGTGGGAGTGTTGACTCCTACGTGTGGAAGGGTTCCTTCCGATAGTGCAAGGATTGGATTTCAATCCTGTTGGTGAAGAGACCGAGTCGTCCCTTGTTGGGAGATAGGTCGAAGGGGGAAAGTGGATGTACCCAAATCAGGGAACCACTATAAATTGCTTGTGTACCTTCTTTGTTGTGGTGTTTTATTTTCTTGTGCAGGATCAATTTTAAATTCCGCAAAAACGCTGCACGTCACCTATTCCCCCCGCCCCCATAGGTGAAGATAGTTGACACTAGGTGGACTTTCAAGTGGTATCAGAGCCAGGTTACTCATCAAAAAGGTTTACACCTTGAGTAGAATCCTGCCACCAGTGTCAGAAGCATGGAGCTGGATCATGATATATCGCCACTAAGACTTCCCACATGCATAAAGAAGTATTATCCCGTCTGGAAGATGAGAGTGTCGTATCACTTGGAGGCTATCGATCCTCGAGCATCCTTCATCCTGGAAGAGGGTCCTTTTATTCCTATGAAGACCTCCGCCTCTGGAAAGAATATCCAAGTGCCCAAGTGCATTGCTGAGATGTTAGAGACGGAACTCTCATTATTTAATCTGGACAAGATGATTCGTCAGATTATCATGGATATCTGGTCTGGACCTTCTTGCTCCAGATTGGAAAAATGTGGGACGGCCAAATCTATGTGGGTGATGATCTCAGAGCTGATGGGGGGATCAAAGAAAGCTGGAATCTGCTGTCAACTAGAGGATGAAGCCTATGTGGCGGTCCTCGCCTCTGAAGATGAAGGCAAGGATCAATCGGACAGTATCAGAGCTCTAGTGTCCGTGTCAGAGACTGAAGAGGCCAGTGAGGAAAGCAACTCTGATGAGGATGACACAACGGTCATTGGCTCTAATGGCAATAACACTGAAGAGCAGGTAATTTCTTCATCTTGCCCCGTCTCTCATGAAGTTTCTGAAGACAGGAACTGTTTCCCTTCAGAAAATCCTGATTCTCTGAAGAGAGCCCTTCAGAAAAGCAACCTACTTGTTAAAGAACAAGCTCAGGAGATTGCTCGGCTGAAGATCTTGTTGGTTCTCCAATTGGCATCCAACAAGGTCAAGGACTCTAAAATCTCTGATCTAGAGAGTAGTCTAGAGAATGAGAAAAGGGTAGTATCTAACTTTTCCAAAGTTGATGCTATGAAGAGAAAGGTAGAAAATGGGTTGATCTCCCGAATTATCAATTCGTGGAGAAATGGGGAAACGGTATTCCGACCCCCCACTCCAAGCAGGAAGGCTACTCATCATGCCTTCAAGTATGATCACAGGAATAATCGTGATCACTGCAACGATGATCTGTCCTCATGTGGAGACACCCATAGTGCAAGGGCCGTCATGGCCACCCATGAGAGAATACCTAAGGCTCCTTCTGAGCCCTTTGTATTCTCGGCCACTGCCCATACTTGACATGAATCGGCTGGTATCAGCTCTCAGAACTCTTCTCTCCACCCAAGGACACAGGAAAGGGGGGTTAGAAGTCATGCTGTAAGTTCTCATGGGGCCTCAGGAAGGGGGCTGTCTGAAAGGAAGGCACCACCTCCCAGACCTCGTGACGCTCGCTGCATGCATTCATTCCACCCTTCCACGTGTCACGGTGGAAGAGGCAGTTCTGGGAGCAGATCCAGATCTATCCCATTTGGACCTAGGATCATGACTACCTCAGTCACTAGATCAGGTCAGAAACGGAGATACAACATTCACGAGTGTTGGTGCTGTGGCAAGGTGGGACACTTTGCCATAGACTGTTGGCACAACCCCTCTGTGTCAAGGGCAAGGGCCTATCCACATCTCCAGGGTAGAGGTAGTCTTCCTGTCAGGATTTCTGAAGGAAGGCAGTCGAGTGTTTATGCTAACAAGAACCTAGGACCCAATATGTATTGGGTTCCTAAGGTAAAGTAACTCTCTTTTGCAGGGTAGTCTAGGTTCCCGTAAATATAATGGGAACTAGACAGTAGATGTTTCAAGACTATATTGGAACAAATATATGGAATAACAGAAGTGATATCTACCTGGGTATACTCACATTGAGCACCTGGTATGTTTCAACCAGAGGGGCTAAAAGATAACTCTCATAATCCCAGGTACTCTTAATCAGCTCCAAGACTTGAGTCACATTGTATCGACATTTCCATATATATATATTTATATATACCTATATACACATATATGAGTGTACACCTAAGGATAGGTTAACTCGATAAATATAAACCTTAGATACATCAATAAAGATTTATCGGAAGTTCCACTGGTAGATTCGAGAACTAACATCTACAGGCGTAATTCAGTTCACTGAAAACTAACGAAGATACGTCATTGGAAATCTCGACAACTTACAAATGACATCCAGAAGTGTATGGAAACGCCCCGTTCAAACCCTAAATAGATTGGCTTTAAGAAATATATATATATATTTAGAGGATTTTGTAAATTGTCTTGATATCAGATGACTTCGAGAATCCGGCGGGGCCCGAACCTTAGCGTTTCACTCTTCACACGGAAATCCTTTTTAAACTCGTCGATATCGCATAGTATCCCGCCGACCCTTCATATTCCGCAGGAAATCTTTTTTAAACTCGCCAATCGCCTCTTTCGTCGACAACAGCAGGAATCGACAACAGCAGGACTCTCGCCGATTCGTGAAGCATTCCCGCAAGATTCCCGCAAGCTTCTTCCCGACTCTAGGACTCTCACCGAAGGACTCTCACCGAAGGACCCGTGATTCTTCCCCTTCCGTCGACATCACGCAAGATCTCTCATGAAGGACCCTCGCCGACTCTTCCCGATTCGCCGATCTCGCCGATTGCCTTCCGTGGATCTCTCCTCTCTCTCGTCCAGGGATTTCTCCAAAGTTTCAATCACTCACAGTCGGGTGCACCTCCCGGGTGTTCGTCGTCTTTATCAAACTAACTCACTGTCTACGCTGTTAGGTAACCACATCCTCATCCTTACAAGAACTTTATTACTAGTGTCGCTTCCCTTTTGACTTTTGATTAAGCGTAGAGTAGGGATTCTCTCCCTAGGTTTGCGATGGCTCCAAGGACAACCGCTGGACTGATCACTGGATGTGAGCTGGTTCGAACAGGGTTCTCACATGCCTCTGACGAATTCAGAAACATCATTATTATGCTGGAAGAGGCTGGACTCTCATTCGTGCTGGAGCACCCGTGTAAAATCTTGGACAAGGAAGTGCTGGAGTTCTTCGCTACCGCCAAACTCCGAAATGAAGACTCTCTCATCAAGAGCGAGGTTGCAGGGGCAACGATCAAGATGTCTGCAAACAAGCTAACCCAATACTTACAGCTCACTAGTTCGGAGCACGAGGACTATCTTGAGGAAGAAGACAAAACCAGGACTTTATTATTCTGTGTACTCGCTCGAGGAACTCGGTCGATAAAGCGAAAGGATATGAATGAAGAAGGGAAACTTCTGTCAGACATCATTGGGAAGGTACTCATATGCAAACCGGGTTCTCATGACCACATCTCTGCGGATATGTTCAAGATCCTGGTGGCAATTGTCTGCAGAAAAGGATTCAACTGGGGGGCATTGCTTTTTGAGAAGATAAAGGACACCCTCAGATCTCCTAGCTTTGGCCGAATCATCAGTCTGTATCTCAATCAGTTGAACGAAGATAAGTACGACATGAGTAAAGGTGTTCCTCTACATTACTTGAAGAAAATGGACTCGAGTGTTTTTGACAGATGGGAGAGGCGCATTGGGCAGGCTGGCGTGGTAGAACAACATGGAGTATCTCCAGCCGAGGACAGAACTGTGGCTGATTCCTTAGTTATCCCCAGTGAAATTCCTGATGCTTTGACTGCAGGAATTGAGGGGGAACCTCTACCCACTAATGCTAATATCGTATCTGACATCTCCCAGATAGCCAGAGATGCAGTGGCGGATATACAAGAAGAAAGTGAAGCTGTGCTGGAGAATGAGGAGGCCCTGAACCTGAACGATCTAGGAGCCGGAGGTGCTGTAGAGGAGACTACTGACGAAGGGTTGGAAGATGATGCTGATGAGAATGATCTCATGGATGATGAAGGTGAGGAAGAAGGCAATGAGGGACAGGAAGCTTTGGAGACTCAGGATATCACTGAAGCTCCATCTGACAAGCACGCTCCTGAGATCGTTCCTGAGATCATTGGTGCAACAGTGGAGGGGGAGTCTGAGAAATCTACAGAGGCCACAAGCATTCCCCCCTTAGAGACTGTGCTCGTGTCCAGCTCTACAGGTGCATCTGATGAAGAGCAAGGCCAAGGAGTGCCTCAGGCTCATCCACTACGAGATGATCTAGCCAATCACACCGTGAATGTCATTCAGGGTATTGTGGATGAGCTCAAAGCATCTTTTGAGAAAGCTCAAAATAAAATGTTGAACAGAATTAAGAAATCAGAGAATCTCATGCTCAAGAACATGGTGGAGATCAATCACAAACTGGACGTGATGGAAAAGAAGTTTGAAGATAAGTATACAGCGGCAGGCCAAGCTGTCACTCTTCTTATGGACGGATTGAAAAAGAACACTGATACTCTCGCCGTCGTAAATCAAAATGCTCATGTCGTAACAAACAACATTCAAAAGTTTGATGGCAATATGGTAACTCTTAATACCAATCAACAAGCCTTGGTCACTGAATTCTCCAGGACTACAAAGCACATTGATGAGTCACTGCATTATTATGCAAACTCCATTGCAGTCGAAGCCAAAAAGGGGGAGAAAGAATATATAGCTAAGATGGTCGAGCTTCAAGAAATCATCATCACAAACTTTGAGCAGTCAAACAAATATGTTTATGACAGTTGCTGGTGGATGCTCCAACAAGCGTTAGGCGTTAATATCCCTGAAAATCACGAAGGTACTCCAGCTCCTGAAATTAATACTGCGGCTGATGAGGGAGCCAATGCTGAAGAAGCTCCTATAAGTGAAGCTGATGTTCATAGGGCTTCTAGGGCCTCCTCCAAGGCAAAACTGATGGCAATGTTTGACCAAGGAGCCCTAGCAAAAGCCAGGGATAAGAGGAAATCACAAGAATGGACATCTAAGGAAACACAAGCTGAAAAGAGAATCAGACTGAAGGAGGAGGAAGTAAGAAACGAAAAGTGGAGTCCGGTTTCAAAGAGTATCATCTTGGACACATTCTGGCTACAAGAAAAAGGGGAAATCAATCGAAACGACGTGTACAGCCAGCATGAGTGGGAGCTGCACAAGATGTATGAAGCTAAACGAAACATCTTCTTCAGGACCAACACTGCGACAGATAAAGCTCCTCCTCCCAGATACTATCCAAAGCCTAAGGAGTATGTTGAAAGGCAAAGGAAGAAGTTTTTGGCTCAGAAACTCAAGGATGACTTAGCCAAAGAAAAATAGTCAGAAATTTATAGCTTGTCATTCTCTCATAAGAACAAATAATGTGTATTATTATTATATGAACAATCTTGATATATTATATATATATATATATATATATATATATATATGTATATGAATTTATGAGTGACTCAAGTTTTGGTCTGTTTGCCTATACTCTCTTGTGCTGTATCTCTAAATTCTGTATGTTGTATATATTATCTGGTTGGTGGTATTCATCTTAGCTAGTAGGATATTGGCTTCGTCAAATAGGGGAGATTGTTGGGTACTGTATCCATAATTACCTGGATTTGAGGAAGCCACCTGTCAAGCTAAGATGAATTCACAATGTATTTGATAAAATATTTCAAGTTGTACTTGCAGTTATTCCACGCTAAGTGCACACCAATGTCAGGGTGCAGTAGGTCAATATACACGGGTATGCACGACGTAATCCCTCGTTGAGCAGATCAGTGTGTTGGCCTACGTGTACTCACTCTATTGGAGTGCACTTACTTTCAAGTACAGGGCTGTGTTTATGCAAGAGCAGACAAGGAGCAAGGATGAGTCAAAGAGCAGCTCAGAGGCGTAAGACGAAAAATCATCCAAGTAAGAATCGACGAGAATCACCAAGTGATTCTCGCCGATTCGGCGAGAATCACTAGTGATTCTCGCCGAATCGTCGAGAATCACTGGCTGATTCTCGCCGGCTAAATCAGAGTGCAATCAAGTCAAATTCAACGAGAATCACTTTGTGATTCTCGCCGAATCGTCGAGAATCACTTTGTGATTCTCGCCGAATCGTCGAGAATCACCCTTGATTCTCGACGATTCGACGAGAATCACAGGTGATTCTCGCCGATTTTGACTTGGGCGATTTTCTGGAACTCCCTGAACTGGACTCTGTCGCTGGCACTGCTTTGAACCGGAGTTAGGGTTTCTTCTGGTGGGACCCACAATGGTCATCTTGAAGTTGTCTACAGTATAAATACACGCGCATTTTTGAACAGAAAAGCAGCGAAGAAGATTTGAAAAAGACGAGCCGCGACGTGACCTAGATCGCGAGTTCCGCTCCGCTGTCGCCGCCGTCGCCGCTCAAGCAAGTTGATCGCCGGTTTTGATCGTGGTTTCTTCCAGATCTCCCATCAACAGAAGCTTAGCCAAGCTTAGAGTCTCACGCGTCTAACCGGAGATCCCTTGTCTCTTGATTTGTTGATCGGGAAAACCTTCCCCGTCCGAATCGATCGAGATGATCGATCCTAGTGTGACCGTTGGAAGACCTAGCTAGCTTTGCTATGAAGTTTGGATCTCCAAAGTACAGCAGCCACACACCGTTGTCGCCGCCGATCCCGTGAACCAAGTCGCCGCCCATCTTTGCCGCCGCCGGTTCCGGGGAGATTCTCTCCAAGAGAGATCTAGGGTTGTGGACTCTTCGTGGACTTCAAGAACACTTCGAACGAAGAGGGACACCTTAGTATCCAAACGTAGTTTGTATTTCTTGTACATTCTAGTTTATTTTTGTTGTAAAGGAACGTAGGTTCCTAGTTGTAAGGGTTGGGTGCAACCCGTGTTGTGGGAGTGTTGACTCCTACGTGTGGAAGGGTTCCTTCCGATAGTGCAAGGATTGGATTTCAATCCTGTTGGTGAAGAGACCGAGTCGTCCCTTGTTGGGAGATAGGTCGAAGGGGGAAAGTGGATGTACCCAAATCGGGGAACCACTATAAATTGCTTGTGTACCTTCTTTGCTGTGGTGTTTTATTTTCTTGTGCAGGATCAATTTTAAATTCCGCAAAAACGCTACACGCCACCTATTCCCCCCCCCCCATAGGTGAAGATAGTTGACACTAGGTGAACTTTCAAGATGATTTAAATAGCACAAAAGTTTTGGCCAAAAGACTTCTTGATGTAATCAAATAGAAAGCGGTAATTGTATTGGTTAGATTAACAAAAATAGTTTGGAATTATATGAACTTTTATCTTATAGGAGTTTTACCGAAAATAATGCGATTTACAAATGTAACATCCCATTTCCAACTAGACCCCTAAGAGTGGTTTTGGCCATGACTAGGTCATGACAAACCCTAGAAAGCCAGAAATGGGCCAAGAGATAGGAGGCCAAGGTGAGGATCACCATGGTCTGCTAATAGTAGAATTTTGAATAATGGTTTAGAATGACAATGGGGCTTCACCATGGCCCCAAGACCCTACCACAACACTCCCAAACATTTTGGGAGCCCCATTAGAGCCAAAAGGACCCATTAGGGTCAACCCAAGAGGCCCAGTTGACCAAGGTCAACCCTAGCCCTAAATGGGTCAAACTAGCCTACGTAGGGCCAACTGACCTACTCCTAGCCTAAAGGACCCCTCCTATGCCCTCCTAACCCTAAAGTGAGGTCAAATGGTCACTAAGGACACATTGGGGTCAGCCCTAGAGGCCAGGTTGACCCAAGTCAACTCAAGCCCTAACCTGGTCAAAGTACCCTTACTAAGGGTATGTGACCTCCAAAGTACAGGGTAACCCTACATAACCCTACCTAGACCCTAAGGGAAGCCAATGGGTCACCTAGAACCCATAGGGGTCAACCCAATTAGTCATGTTGACCCAAGTCAACCCTCATTTAGGGCAAGTCAAACTTAACCCAAAAGGGCTAACACAAGCCCAAGCCACTTCTCCCTTAGGCTAAACCCATTCCCATGACCATCATAATCAAGTGGGCTGCATTTAGTTTGTGAGGTTGACTAGTCAACCAAAGGTGACTAGGAGAGAGAAAGGAGCTCCTCTCCATGATAATGGAGGAGAGAGAAAATGAGGAAGAAGAAGGGGGAAGTGAGAGGTCGGCCAAGGGAGACTAACAACCACCCATTATGGCTGCAATCAACTCCTCTAGGAGAGAGGAGTTGATTCCAGCCGTTTCCCGGCCACCAAGGGGTGGGTTCAGCCCCCCTCCACACAACCCGAGCCACACCTTTAATGGTGTTAATGGCCATTGAAGAACCAGCCTCTCATCTCCCCCATTTGCCATTTAAACACCTTCAGGGAGCCGAGGAGATCATTTTAGAGTGTTTACCTGGAGGAGACGAGCCATTCCACTGTGCAGTTGCAGAAGCCGAGCGCCGCCGCCGTTGTCAATGGCATCCCGTCGCTCCTCTCGCATTCAGGCCGCCAGGAAGGTCCTCCCCCTCTCCTTAACCCATGGTTAGATCATAGCAATCGTTAGGACCAAGGTTCGGGCTCAATTGAGCCCGATCCAATTCGGTTTTCATGGATTTTTCTGAAGAAAACTCACCTCTCGGGATCGCCGGAAAAGGGGTTTCCGGCGGCCAAGCCGCCGCCTGGGGATGGCCACCACCTCAACGGAGGTGGTGGAGCCGGTGGCCGGCCGGGGAGGTGGTCGGGTCGCCGGCAGTGGCGTTTGGAAGTGGCTCCAGGCGGGATGAATCCTGGCCGTCGGCTCAAGGAAGAAGATGAAGGGATTCCGTCCCTTTTGCTTCAAGATTCGTGCGGGTCCGATTTTAAACTATAGGAAATTAATGATATTTATTTCATTTTGTCACACTTTTGACATTTAATGTTTTATATTTTTAAAAATAGTTAGGTGCTCTGTATGAGAACATGATCAACACATGATTTGTAGCCCTTCCTGTCTACTTTATTTTAAAATTGGTTTGAACCCATTTGGGCTTCTGGTTTGACCAGGGCACCCATTTTGGTGGGACATACCATTAGGGCTAGGCAGTCACTAAATTGAGTGCCCACTCTTCACCCCTAGCCCAAATTAGCTGAAATTTTGGCAGAGAGTCTATCTTAGATATACCTAGGGCCTGCCCAAAAAGGGGAATTTTTGGAGAAAATATTTCTATAGTTTTTGTAAATATTTAATAATTATTAGATAAATTAAATAGGTGCCCTAAACACCTCCAAACCCTCCCAAATTTTGGTGAGTGGTCCCTGGGTTCCAATTAGGTACCTGTATAAAATTTCATTTAATTTGGATGTGTTTTGAATAGGTTTTGACCCAACCCTAACTATACCCTAAAAAGGGCATTTTGGTCAAAAGTTGCACTTTTGGTTTTGAGTGACCAAATTACCTCAACAGAGGCTGAAATTTGGGCCACTGGTTTGTTATAGCACTTATCACCTCCCCATGGAATATGGGGTAGGGAGGAATAGATTTGCCCTAAGTTCCTAGGTCAAACCCTAAGGAGGGACCTTTTGGCCTTGTGAAGGGTATGAGTCCTAAACACCTTGGATGAACTCCAAATTTTGCAAGGAGGTTCCTAGGATATATAGAACCCTCTGTTAAAAAATATTAGCTAATTTTGAAAAGGATAGGGGCCCCAAAACCCTAACCCTAGCTTAGGTCCTAAAACTTGTAGTGTAGTTTTAGGTTAGCTAAACATCTTGAAACTTAACCAAATTTGGGTAGTGAGGGGATTAGGGTATTTTGAGCCTCTGATAATTTACTTGAGGAATTTTGGACAATATTTTTAGCACTTCATTAGTAATCAATGGTAATGCCCTAATAATTATTTTGGCTATTGTGGTCTCACTGCCCATCACGAGGGTATGAAACATGGGCAGAGTTAGTTTTAGGTTATGATAATCTTGTATGAATTTTGTTAGAATTTTTGGATATCTATTTAGGGCATCTACTTCACAAGTGCTTTATTTTGATTACATATTAATAATTTTTGTCAGAGGCCATTACTTACTGAAAAATCATGAAACTTCCTGCATAGTGTTTTTTAGCTCAATGTTATCACATGGAAATTGTTGTGGAATTATTTGATGATTGATTAGCATACTTTGTTCATTAACCCTTAAATTAGAGAGTTCATAAGAAAATCAAATAAAGCTTTAGTTCCAAATAATAAATTATGAAACTTTTTCTAGGGTACTTGTAGTCCATCACAATCATCCCTGAATTTTCTCTGAAGTTTTGGAGGTGTTATTACTATAGAATCTTTTAATATGACCTTTTATGGGGCATCTTTGAAATTAAATTTAAAGGCCTAAACCTTGCTAAAAAATTGGGAGACTTAGGATTTAGAGTTGATAAGGCATTTTGTATTTATCATAAATTTAGTGGAATAATACCTTGTCTGATTATGGTACTTCATGTTTAAACCTGGGCCTTTTGGGACATTAGAATAAATAAATTAATTATCAGACAAATTAGGAAAATTATGGATTTCTGGATTTATGCTTCAAATGTCCTTTTAGACCTCTAATAATTATCATAAGGGTACTGGATGAGTATTTCATGTACTTCCCTTTTTACGGGTCATGTAGCTTAAGTGGTCTGCATATAGTAAAACTGCGGGATTTCATTTGGATGTGAATTAGGGCAAGTATGATGAGTCCTGATGGTTTGTTGTAAGGACAAGTGGAATGGGCTGCGTCTCTAGAAGATGAGTGAGCAAGGTGTGGTTTTGTCTAGGGTTTATAGGCGTTCGGGTCCGACGAAAGATCGTCCTACCCAAGGAGAGTTGGAGTCAAATTACCCTAGGGTTAGCATATCGAAATATGAGAAAATAAAGGGTAAGGGAATCAACCAATAATAAAATAAGTACCTTGCGAAAGGGAACGCTGGGCGTAATCCCAACACAGTTCCTAGTGCCCCTTGAGAGCCCTTCACAGGGAATACCGGGGGCAGTCCTGGGTTAACGTAAACTGTTTAACAAGCTGAAAAGAGTAACTTAGTAATTAGGGTTGCACATTCCACAACACTGATGGCACCAGAGGTTGGTTAGGAGCTTCGGCTCGGATGGTTAAAAGGCGGACTTTGGGTCCGGGGAGTTTCGGCTCGATTGCTTGAGTCGGACGTGTTGGTCCGGGGAGCTTCGGCTCGATTCTTGATTACGCTAATTTGCATGTGCATAACAGGAAAGGAAATTAAGGTGGTGGGTCTTCGGTATTGGAGGGTCGATGCACCGACGCCAATACGTTGACTCGGCAAGTGTGGTTAGCACTTCGCCAACAGAAGTCCGGTGCGCCAGCCGACAAGAGTACGCAGGAGTCCGCTTCGTGCAGCAAGCGTTGAGGCGTATGATAGGTCTGACCAGTAGTGCTTTACTGGTTTAGAGGTGGGCGAGGCCCAACCCACCGCTTCCGTCTGCCACTACGGAGGTATCCTGGGAGGTTACGGCTCCAAAAAGGGGGAACTAAAGGTCTGTGTGCACAGAGTCGGGTGTGTGTGTTGCACTTGCATGTCCATCATACCCACTTGCATGTCATAGCATAATCGTTACCTTAAACCTTGACACCTAAAGTATAAGTGGAATGGGACGCTTATACTTTAGGACCTGCTACACGACCCCTTAGTCTATAAGCTTGTGTGGGCAAGTTTATAAATTAAGGTTAATTTTGATATATTTAGTTACTGCTGTTTGACCACCGACACCCCAACGTATAAATCGGTATGGGACTTTTTATACGATGGGAGCCTTGCAAAAGACCCCTTGGCTTATGTGTTTTTCACATAAGTGAAGGTTACATTTCATATTACAGCTTATTGTCTTTATATGCTATAGAACTTGCTAGATTAGGACCGCTGCCATCTGCTTTTGATATTCTCCACCTTCAAGTCCTCCCCTTTCTTCCTCTCCGCTCGGTGCCTAGGAGCCGTGGGGGAAGGGGTGGGGGATGATAGGACTTAGTCTTTTAGACTAACGGTTTTCGAACCGCATCATTTAGGGGATCGCGGAGATCAGCATGGAGGAGCAGCCCCAGAGACCGGTGCGCTTGGAGGTGGGGCAGTCTAGCTCCGAAGTTCACACAGCCGGGACCGTGAGTCTCGACCCTGAGCAGTTTTCTACTTTTGTTTCTGCATGAGAGACCTTGTAGTGAGGATTTGATGTACCGGGCATAAGCCCGTTTTGCTACTCTGATGTTATTTGCTGTGGACACTCCCTTCGTGGAGTTATATTTATTATGTCAATGTGATTTTCTGTGGACAGATAATTTCCATTTTACTTCATTATGCTACTTTTCTGTGATCGAATTGGCCGGCAGAATCGGCGCTTTATGGTGATGACCCTTCAGGGCGTGAAGGAGTCACCGCAAAACGGCGGTTCTGGGCCTAAGACCCCGGTGTCCGAAAAAGGAAAAAAAAAGGGGTCTTACAACAAATTATGCTCTCAAAAAGATTTTTGAATTAATTCTAGAATCGTGAAATTGGCTAAGGGGATTAATGTTGGTTTATGAAGAGGGTTTTGATTTTGAGGCGAGGTAATTTTTTCTCGAACCTCCATTTTTTTCTTTTTGGATTATTAGGAATATGAAATCTTATTTTCCTAATATCATTTTTTTCAACTTCATAATAAAATTTTACCCAATGTATATGTGTAGGAGTAATGAATTTTATCCTCTTACTACATAACATATAATCTTTTTAATCTATTGGGTGGCTATGTTTACGGAACGAAATCTTATTCCCATTGACAAAGGATCTTTTAAGGATATCAATTTTATCATGTCAAGTAGGTCATGATAAGAAAGGTGAGAAGAAAACTAGATTTTTAATTAAAAAAATTTTTGAGAGCAACCTTAATAAATTGTAAGTTCCAATTTTTCAGAAAACTAAAAGTAAACATAATTGAATCATATAGTCGTTATTTTCTAACATAATACACGTGCTCCTATCAATGAAAAATTAGAAATAGTGTCTATAACGAGTTCGCTATTTTTAACAAAGCATAATGAATTCTTTAAAACTTAACCCTGGCTATTTAAATTTTTCACTCAATAATTAACAAACGAATAACAAACAGATAATTAATAAAATTCACATATAAATAAACTCAAAGCAAAATTTTTGGATAGCAAGAAAATTGAGGATTGTATATTTGATTTATTTGTTTCAAAATATTTTTTTTTTGAATTTTTTGTTTAGTTTTCCTCTTTCTTTTGAATTTTTTAACTTATTATCTTTTTTTTTAGATTTTTAAGTTTTTGCGAAAGGTGCGAGAAAAAGAGACGTTATTTACAAGAATGAGAGAGAAAAGGAAGGGGAGAGAGAAAATTATTTACAAAAATATTTACAAAGATTTGTACAAAATGAAACTAAAATTTTTTTGGAATTTTGTTTTATAAATTTTTGGAGTGTTTGTTTTATAATTTTTTGAAATTTTGTTTTTAATTTTTTTTTTGTGGAAATTTTGGTTTAACAATTTTTTTGGAATTTTTGGTTTAAAAAGACAGAGAAAAAAAATATTTCTCACAAAAAAAGGCCTTAAGTTTTTCGGATGTTTTTCATTTTCAAATTTTTGCTAACCTACTTTGTTTTGATTTTCTGAAAAATTTCAGGAAAAGTCAAATTTTTGCATGGGTCACGCCCGTGTTCCTTGGATCACGCCCGTGACTAGGGCGTGACACGTCAACAACCAGTGATTCAGCCAATTTCTGAAGAAAAAACGTCGACAAGGCCGGCAAAAATTATAGAAAACAATTAGCCACATAAGAGAAATTAAGTTTTAGCCCGAGGTAATTGCTTTTAGCCCGAGGTAAACCTTAAGTTTTTTAATTAAATTGAAAAATTAGACATTTGGTTATTTAAAACATTTTATACCCCAAAGCTCTTCGATACCGAGGGCTAAAAGCAATTAGCCACTCATCGGAATGGGAATAGCTTATATGTTTGGTTATGCGAGCGTCCTAAACTATTCGCTGAAAGGTTATAAAGAAAATAAGAAGAAAAGTAAAATATCCTAACATTAGAAAAGTTATTACAAATAAACACATCCGCACTCATTCAAACATATAACAGAAGACAGAAATAAAACTAAGTTACACATTAGAGAAAATTGCATAATTGAAATTTGCAGGTCCCACTCAAACGAGTGGGGGCGGGAAAAAAAGCTGAAAATTGCAAGTCCTACTCAAACGAGTAGGACTGAAATGAAAGCGAGTCCTACTCAAACGAGTAGGAGAAAATAAATGCGATTACATGGCTTTCTCAAATATTTACATCAAAATAAAGTCTGGTCATTTAACTCCTAGCGAGTAGGCAGAAAATCAATACCAGCCATTTAACTCAAATGAGTAGGCAGAAAAATAAAGAATGAAAATTACAAGTCCTACTCAAATGAGTAGGACTGAAAATACAATCCAGCCATTTAACTCAAGTGCGTAGGCGGAAAAATAGAAATACACACACTTGCTTGAATAAAATCCAGCCATTTAACTCAAATGAGTAGGCGGAAAAATAAAAATACACACACACTCTACTTGAAAGTAACTACTCTCGCACTCGACATAAATAAAAACACACACACTTGCATAATTAAACTTAAGAGCTGGAAAATATCTCATACACACACACACTCGGGCGTAAAATAATAAAAACAAAGCTATTGAACAATTAAAATGACTGCATTTCTACCGCTGGATTGTGGTAGAAATGCATAAAAAGACGAAATAAAAATTGTTTGAGCAAAAAGTTTTCAAATTAAAGTGAGAAAAGCAAGTGCCCGAAAAATTAAAACCTTTACATTTTATCGTTAGATTTTTATAGAAATGCATAAAAAGTGAAAATAAAAATTGTTCAAGCGAAAATATTTTTTGTAATTACTTAAAATGAAAGTTGGTGAAAAATAAAAATGAGAATTTATACATTCTTATAGCCTTGTAAAATGATTTAAAAAATGGGAGTAAGCTAAAAAGAAGCAACAGTTTTATAATTAAAACAAAGTAAAAGCTAGGTTAAGAGGGATGAAAACCACCTTTTTAACATTTTACAAGTTCATAAGAACGTATTTGGAAGCAAAATTCTAAGTCTAATCAATTTTAAAGAATGTGATAAGGAAAAAACGGTTATATTAATGGCTAGAAAGTTTGATAAAATTGAAAATAAAACAGAAAGATTTTCATTTTGAAACATGAATTTCGCCATTTTAAGCTCATATACACACACGTATTATGAAAATGAAAACTAAAGTACGTAAGATTGATGAAAAGGAGGCCTTTAGAGAAAATTGAGAGTATATAAGGATGAAAAAAATATCTATTTTATTAACAAAATAAGTTGATTACAGGAGCTTAAACAAACAAACTTCAAAAGAAAAAAAATGGGGAAGAATCCTTACATAGCACTAAAGCAGCTCCAACGGCAGCCCAAAGTCATCAAAATGGTTTCAAAAACTGGAACACTTAACTCATACAGCAGCTTCACTTAAAAAGGCAAAAAAATTCCAAGTACACGCCCTCCGACACGGGCGTGTCGGGGGGCGTGTTAACACTATTAAACAGCAGAATTCGGTAGAGTGACGGATTTGACGGCCATTTGACTTTGCGGCCGAAAACGTGGCGGTCACGCCACCGGTCACGGGCATGACGGTGGGCGTGTCGTTCGGCGATTAAAGGCGTTGTTGACTTCGGTAGTCGCCAACGGCAGTTTGTCGGGCCAGGTGGCGAAGTCATGCCCTAAGTCACGGGCATGACTCTAGGCGTGTCGGGTTGAATCGACACTCGACAAACGTCGAGCGGAAATTGTCGAGAGGAAAATTCGTCGAGCGGGAAGAGTAGTCACGCCCTAGGTCACGGGCGTGATGCTAGGCGTGGCACAGAGTCGACGAGCATCGAGTTGAAATCGTCGAGCGGGATGGACACGGGCATGGTCACACCCCGTGTCGGATTGACACGGGCGTGTGGTCGGGCATATCAACATTTTTTCTTCAAAAATTTGTTGAATCACTGGTTGTTGACGTGTCACGCCCTGGTCACGGGCATGACCCAAGGAACACGGGCGTGACCCATGCAAAAATTTGACTTTTCCTGAAATTTTTCAGAAAATCAAAACAAAGTATGTTAGCAAAATATTTACAAAATAAGAGAAATTTATTATAGAAAATTAAGTAAAAATAACAAAAATAAAGTAAAACCACTCTCTTAATGTACAATAAAATAGTTATATTTATAATTCATCACTTGGTACCTAGCACAGACACATGTAGCATACGTAATGTCTGGTCTACTAGCAGTTAAGTATAGAAGGGACCAATTATCCCTCTATTCAAAGACTCATCTACAGGTTTTCCTGCATCATCTTTGCCTAAAGGCATACTTGTCCCCATTGGAGTTTTCATGGTGGTGGATGACTCCATACCATATTTCTTAAGTAACTCCTTGGTGAACTTATACTGTGATATGGACAAGCCATCATCAGTCTGTCTTACTTGGAGTCCCAAGAAGAATTTCAGCTCACCCATACTGCTCATCTCAAAGTTCCCTTACATAAGTTTTGCAAACTTCCTGCCAAGGTTGTGTTTTGTAGATCCAAAAATTATGTCGTCAACATAAATCTGGACTAGGATCATCTTGCCCTTTGACAACCTAAGGAATAGAGTCTTGTCTATTTTCCCCCTTAAAAATTTATTCTCAATGAGGAAGGTAGACAATGTTTCATACCAAGCCTTAGGGGCTTGTTTCAAACCATATAAGGCTTTGTTAAGCCTATAAACATAATCAGGATAATGTGGATCAACAAAACCTGAGAGTTGTTCAACATAGATTTCTTCTTTCAAATTACCATTTAGGAATGATGACTTGATATCCATTTGGTATAATTTGAATCCTTGGAAAGCAGCAAAGACAAGGAATAGCCTTATTGCTTCCAACCTTGCCACTAGGGCAAATGTCTGATCAAAGTCAATGCCCTCTTCCTGTCTATAACCTTTAGTAACTAGTCTTGCTTTGTTCTTCACTATAATGTCATTTTCATCTAGTTTGTTCCTGTAGATACACTTTGTCTCAATAATATTATGATCCTTTGGTTTTGGAACCAGCTCCCATACTTTACACCTTCTGAATAGATTCAGCTCCTCCTGCATTGTATCAATCCAGTTGGAGTCTTGTATGGCTTATTCAAATCTCTTTGGTTCCAACTGTGACAGGAAACTTAAGCAAAACATTATGTTCATGTGTTTGCTTCTGGTTTGCACACCATGTCTAGGATCACCAATAATTTGGTGTGCCGGATGATCCTTTAGATTCCTTATTGCTGGAGTCATTCTATCAGCAATTTGAACTTCTTAACTTTCTCCACCATTCTGAACTTCATTGTCTTCAATGTCAGCTTGTGGACCTTGTTCTCCCCCTGGACAGCAACCATCATTTTCCACAACTTGCCTTTTAATTTGGTCTTCATTAATGGTTAGCATGTCCAACTTTTCTTTTAAACCTATTTGAGCTACAAGAATTGCTATACAACTCACAGTTAATTAGCTCAGATTCATCAAACACTACATGAACAGATTCTTCTACAACTTGTGTAGCTAAGTTGTAGACCCAATATGCCTTACTGTTATTGTTATACCCAACAAATATCGCATCTTGGGATTTGGCAGCAAACTTAGTTAGGTGAGACTTGCTAGTGTTAAGCACATAACACCTGCTACTAAAGATCCTAAAGTAGGATATGTTTGGTTTTCTGCCCTTCATAATCTCATAGGGTGTCTTTTTGTGGTTCTTAGTTATGGATGCTCTATTGAGAACATGACAAACAGTATTTACTGCCTCAACCCAGAAATATTCTGGGAGAGAAGTGTCACTTAGTAGAGTTCTACCAGCCTCAATAAGAGTCTTATTCTTTCTTTCAGCAATTCCATTTTGCTGAGGTGTTCTAGGTGAGGACAATTCATGATGAATCGCTAGTTCTTCACAAAACCTTGTCATACCTTCAGACTGAAATTCAGTTCCATGGTCACTTCTA
Source organism: Platanthera guangdongensis (assembly GCA_039583875.1). Classification (NCBI taxonomy): domain Eukaryota; kingdom Viridiplantae; phylum Streptophyta; class Magnoliopsida; order Asparagales; family Orchidaceae; genus Platanthera; species Platanthera guangdongensis. The sequence goes on along the minus strand of CM077150.1, from coordinate 199,802,161 downwards.
ATTTTGACCACTGAATTGTTAAGTTCATTCTGAATTTGTTTAACAAAATTATGAAAAACAGTAGGGGTTTCAGATTTCTGCCTTAAAAAAAACCTATGTAAATCTAGAAAAGTCATGTACTACCACAAAAGTATAGACTTTCCTACTGTTGGATCCCTAGTTGATTTGGGCTAGGTTCACTGACTTAGGATGTGACCCATCTTATATAGCCAGGGTCAACTTGTGTCCTAGAGTCTAGGTTAAGTCCTTAGGCTCAACTTCAGATGGACCAGCTTTCAACAAGACCCTCAGAGACTCCAGACTCACAAGTTTTTCAAGACTAAGTAAAGTGAGTTCGACGTTCGTCGAACTCAGCTCGATGAAAGGAGTTTTGTGCTCGACGATCGTGAGACAATTCTTAGTGCTGAGCTCGACGATCTATGTTCTCTGTTCGACGAAAACTCAGTTTCTACATCAAGCCAAAGTCAGGAGGACTTCAAATTTTTCTAAGTCCAGCTTCATGCTTCGGTCGACGAATTATATTCTGAGCTCGACGAACTTGGACCCCAAGTTCACAGCTTCTTAGGTTGACGAAGTCAGCTTCTCAGGTCGACGAATGCTATTCTCTACTCGACGATTTCTGGACTCAGAGAATCTGTGTCGACACTTAGGGTTTGTGTCGACACCAGTCAACTTGTGTCGACACCAGGATTTCATTCGACACCAGCTTATGTCGACACCAGAGGATTTGTGTTGACACCAAGAGCAATCTGTCGACACCAACTTATGTCGACACAGCATTTCAGCAGATGCAGAGTATTTTGTCTAAGTCCAGAACTTTTCTCAGCTCGATGAATTTGATTCTCAGCTCGATGAATGAAGAATGTCTGTTAGATGAATGAAGATTGTCTGGTCGACGAACTCTATCACGCTCAGCTCGACGAACTCAAGCTCAGCTCGACGAACTCTATCAAGCTCAGCTCGATGAACTCAAGCTCAGCTCGACGAACTCTATCAAGCTTAACTCGACGAACTCAAGCTCAGCTCGACGAACACAAGTTCAGCTCGACGAATTGTGTTCTTTGTTCGACGAATCCAGATTAGGTTTTCTTCAAGGCTCCCGTCCCATTTTTTGGCGCTGATTCCTGAACATTTAATGCCAGATCTTCTCGGAATGTTACCGTTAGAATGTGCATTGACTATGGACGATTACATGCCGTTTTTTCCATGGGACAGTTAGGAAAGTCATTGATTGATGATTCTTTCCAAGGCCAACTGTAATTACTGCTCGACATTCAAAAGTTTGAATATTCCTCAGTCAGATATACAGAGATACAGTAAGAGAGAAGAGAATCAAGCAGAGTTCAAGAATTACAGTACAGAAAATACTCAAAAGTTGCAGAAGAACAAAACATTCTAAAATCAACCGTTCTTGACTGCAATCAGCCTTGACCAGAGAACTCTCTCAAGAAGAAGAAGAAGAACAACTAAATTCAATCAAGAGTCTTTTTCTCTCTATTCACAGGATAACTTCAAAGGACAACAATAAATCAATCTGTCAAAAACGTTCCTGAAGTAGTTCTGGTCCAGGCATTCTTGGTCATTGAAGTCCTATCACCCTGAAGCAGTGCTCCAGCATTCCTGACCAATTCAAGACCTCTGGGGGAGCAAGAGCTGCTACATCAATCCACAAGTCTTCTCTCTGATTGTTGACAGAGAAAACACCATAACCCTCTCTCTAACTCCTGCACAGGATTTTAAATCCCTTCAAAATTATTATAGTTGCAAGTCTCCTTCCAAAAGACTTGAGGGTTTGGTTTTTGGGGACCTGATCAAAACCCATTGGTGCTCAGGATACCTGATCAACTCATCCTATAGTGGATTCCTACTTAGGGTGGTAGAAGAGTGGATGTACCCAAATTGGTTGGGGAACCACTATAGCTCCTTGTGTCAACTGGTTGCTTATTTTCTTTTGTTTTCTGGCTGTGGTCTGTGATTGCTCTGTGTTTAGTTAGTTGTTGTGTTTACTTTATGTTATTTACTTCCCTGTTCACTTAGGAATACAACAAGAGTTGTAAAAAGTTTTTAGCAAGCACCATACTCTATTCACCCCCCTCTAGAGTATATCAGATCTAACCTGCACTTTCAATTGGTATCAGAGCCAGGTTGGTTAAAATACCACACCTTAGTGGTTGCACAGGCTAACACCTGAACCACAAAGATCCCTCTAGTTAGATCTGCTTGTTTAAGTTTGTTCCAATATTTATTTCTTCACAGAACATGGCCCAAAACAAAGATTATGCTAGCACCAGACCTCCAGTGTGCAATCTATCTAAGTTTACACTTCGAAAGGCAAGGATTAGAATGTACATGAACTCTATTGATGAAGACATTTTCAATTCTGTTTTGACAGTGTGTCCAAGACCTCCAGAAAATACAAGTACAAGTGTTGTTCCACCTCCTTCAGGAACAGATGCAGAAATCAAGAAATGGAAATTGGCTGATGCAAAGGCTATGAACATTCTAGCCCAGACTATGTCTGATGAAATATTCCAAAAGGTAGCTGAATGCAACTCAGCAAAGGACATCTAGGACAAGTTATCTGAGATAGTCTCAGGATCTGCTGATGAGAGAGAAGATAGAAGATCTCATCTCATAACCCAGTATGAGAACTTCAAGAAAGGAGAAGCTGAGTCAGTCGCAGATATGTATAATAGACTCAGTCTCATAGTCAATGAGCTGAAAACATTGGACAAAGAGATCTCATTGACTGAGCTCAATGATAAAATCCTAATGTGCTTCCCAAGCACTTGGGACTCAAGTATCTGGCCAATCAAGGATGTCAGAAGACTAAATGAGATCACAATTGAAGCTCTCTTGGGCAAGCTCAAGTCTTATGAGCTGCTCATCAAGAATAGAGAAGAAGAGCAGAAGGCTGCTTCACCAGCAGTCAGAAAAGAGAAGTCAATAGCTTTCAAAGCCATTGAAGATCAGCCTGAAGACAAAGTCACAGGCAATGAAGAGCTACTAAGCTTACTGGCCAGAAGATTTTACAAAATGGTCAGGAAAGATTTCAAAAAAACGTCTGTCAGAGGGCATGACAAGCCAAGGTATGACAAATCAAATAACAAAGAGATTATTTGTTTTGGATGCAGGAAACCAGGCCACATGGTGTCTGACTGTCCAGAGAATCAGTATAAGGACAAAAAGGATAGGAAGGAAAGAAGAAAAGATAAAGATTTCAGGAAGAATAGCAATGATAAACCCTCCTCCAGCAAGAACAAACACACCAGGAAGGGGTTTATAGCTGAATCTTGGAGTGAGACAGAAGAAGAATCTGAAGCTTCATCCAGCTCAAGTGATGATGAAGATGATGCTGAAGAAAAAGAATTCTTCATGATGGCTATCAATGCCTCACAACAAAATTCTGATGCAGAAGAGTCAGAGTCAGAGACTCAATCTGAAGAGGACCAGGTAATAAGTTCTTTTGATTTCAATTCTGAGGACTTCAAGTGTGAGTTTAAAGCACTATGTTTAGATTTATTAAAATCTGAGAAGGAAATCATTTCTCTCGGAAATCAGTTATCTGAACACAATACTTTAAAATCAGATAACCTCAAACTCTCTGAGGAGTTGGAGTGTTGTAGGGTGCAGATAGTCTCACTGAAAAGTGAACTATCAAAGGCCAAGAAGTTTGAAGAATCCCTTAATGGGAGAAGTATCAAACTAATGGACATCACAAGCACAGTGAACTCAAGATTCAATAGTACACTGGGCTTGGGTGCTTCATCCAGCCAACCTATAGTATTAACAACCCCAATCAAATTTATCTCTGATAAAGGTAAGGGAGTTGTAGAGGTAGCTAGGAAGAATTCTGACTTACCTAAGAAAACAAGAGTTCAACAGAAATCGTCGAACGGAGCTAGAAGATCGTCGGATGAAGATCAACGATCTCAGGCTAAATCGTCGAACTCAGGTCGATGATCTCTGAACCCTGAACTCTGGCACAGTCGATCTTCGAACGGAGCTCGACGATCTGACCCAAGATCATCGAACTCAGCTCAGAGATCGTCGAACTCAGCTCAGGGAAAACACTTTCAAAGGCAAATCAAAGGTCAATCCTAGAGGTTCTACATCTCAATAGTTTAGCCCTTATACTGAATGGATAATACCTCCTAGGAGATATCATCCTGAAGGCTATAAGAGTCAACCAGGGATGTCTTTTATTTCTGAATTCAATGGTTATCAACCTAGGCCCAAGGTAAACTGGGTCAAAAACAAATAAATTGTTTTATGTGCAGGTGAAGACCTATCCAACATCAAACCAGCAATGGTATCTGGATAGTGGGTGCTCAAAGCACATGACAGAAAATAAGGACAACCTCACATCCTTCAAAACCAAGCTTGGACCCAAAGTAATATTTGGTGATTCAAACTTTGGACTAACAAAAGTATATGGTGCAGTCCAGATTGGCACAATCACATTCAAGAAGGTAGCCTATGTGGAAGGACTAAAGTACAACTTAATCAGTATCAGTCAACTGTATGATGAAGGCTATCATGTGACTTTCAACAAATCCTTATGCAAGATCAAATCAGATAACAACATAACTGTGTTGACAGGTAAAAGGAAAGATAACATCTGTTTAGTAGACTTTCTTTCAACTAAAGTAGATACTTCCTTGTTCAACTCTATTTGTCGACCTAATGAATTATGGCATAAGAGATTAGGACATGTAAACCTTAGAACCATTGCTAGGCTATACAAGGACAACCTTGTTAGAGGACTACCTTCTGGCCCCTACAAGAAGGAAGGACTTTGCAGGACTTGTCAATTAGGCAAGCAAACCAAAAATATTTTCAAGTCACTTAATAAGAGTGATTCACCTAGGATTTTGTATATGTTACACATGGATCTCTTTGGACCCATCACAGTACAAAGCTTAGGAGGGAAAACTTATACTTTAGTGGTTGTAGATGACTTCTTTAGATTCACATGGGTGTTCTTTCTGAGGAAGAAGTCTGATAACTTTAAGTGTTTGACAGAGTTTCTCAAATGCATACAGACTGAGTTCAACACTCACATTACCCTGATCAGAAGTGATCATGGGACAGAGTTTGATTCTCTTCTTATGCAAGAGTTCTGTCAAAGTGAAGGGATCAGGCACACTTTCTCAGCTCCTAGAACTCCTCAACAAAATGGGGTAGTTGAGAGGAAAAATAGAACCCTTATTGAATCTACTACTACATTGTTGTCAGATGCTCACCTTCCTCTATCCTTTTGGGCAGAGGCAGTGAACACCTCCAACTATGTGTTGAATAGAAGTTTGATACATAAGCTAAAGGGCAAGACTCCCTATGAATTACTCAAAGGGAAGAAACCTAAAGTAGATTACTTCAAAATCTTTGGTTGTATTTGTTACATTCACAATAATGACAAGAAATACATAGCAAAATTTCAAGCTAAAGCTGATGAAGGAGTGTTTCTGGGATACACCATGATCAGTAAAGCTTATAGGGTATATAATAAATCAACTCTTAAAATTGAAGAATCTGTTCATGTATCTTTTGATGAGACTAACATGTCATACAAGGAGAAAGAAATTTCTACCATAAGCTCTCCTGCAGGTTCCACCACTATGTGAGTCTATGGATGGCCTGAACCTTACCCAAGAGGTATCAAACCATCCCACTCCATAGTATGCTGAAGATAGTGATGAGGAAAGTCAAGAGGAAGTGGCTGAACTTCCCCCAACTGTTAGTATCATTCCCCAAGAGGAAGTAAATACTGAAGCTGTTGCTCAACCAACTCCACCAACTGATCTTGTCACACTTAGAGATCACCCTAGATCTCAAGTGATTGGAGACATCTCAGTAGGTGTACAGACAATGCATCAACTCAACCAATACTTGATGCATGTCTGTTTTCTCTCTCAAATTGAACCTCTCACCATACATGAGGCAGAGCAAGATCCCCACTGGATCATTGCAATGCAAGAGGAACTCAATCAGTTTGAGAGATGTAGAGTTTGGGATTTGGTTCCAAGACCCCATAACTACCCAGTTATTGGAACCAAATGGGTCTACAGGAACAAGTTATATGCTCAAGGCAACATAGTGAGAAACATGGCTAGACTTGTTACTCAAGGCTACAGACAAGAGGAAGGAATAGACTATGACCAAACCTTTGCCCCTGTTGCAAGGTTAGAGGCCATTAGGATTTTCCTTGCCTATGCAGCTTACAAGAGATTCAAGGTCTACCAGATGGATGTCAAAAGTTCATTTCTGAATGGAATACTTGAAGAAGAGGTTTATGTAGAACAACCTCCAGGTTTTATCTCTCCAACTCAACTGTCTTTTGTTTTTAAATTGCATAAAGCTCTCTATTGTTTAAAGCAAGTTCCAAGAGCTTGGTATGAGACCCTAGCAAGCTTTCTTTTAGAGCATGAATTTACAAGAGGAACCATAGATAAAACACTTTTCACTAGACATCATAAGGACCAAACATTGTTAGTACAAATATATGTGGATGACATTATTTTTGGGTCTACTGATCCCAAATTGTGCAAGAGGTTTGCTGACCTCATGCATTCAAAATTTGAGATGAGTAGTATGGGTGAGCTTTCCTACTTCCTTGGTCTCCAATTGAAGCAGCTCCCAGATGGTATCTTCCTCTCCCAAGCTAAGTATGTTAAAGAGCTTATCAAAAAGTTTGGGATGGGTGATGCTTCAGGGATGAAAACCCCTGTGGCTACAAATGCTGTTGTGGATTCTGATGCAGCAGGGAAACCTGTAGATCAGAAAAATTATAGGGCAATTGTTGGATCCCTATTACAGCTAACAGCTAGCAGACCTGACATAATGTTTGCCACATGCCTTTATGCTAGGTTCCAAGCGAAAGCTAAAGAATCTCACCTTATTTTCCTAAAAAGGATTTTGAGATATATAAAGAGTTGCCCTAATCTAGGACTCTGGTATCCTGTAGAGTCAGAGTTTGAGTTAACTGGATACTCAGATGCTGATTATGTTGGATGTATAGTGGACAGGAAAAGTACCTCTAGAATATTCCAGTTCCTTGGTATGAGACTTGTCTCCTGATTTTGTAAAAAGCAGACATCTGTGTCTACATCAACTGTAGAAGCAGAATACATGGTTGCTGGTAGTTGCTGTTCACAAATGCTATGGATACAAAACCAACTCTCATATTTTGGTGTCAACTTAAATAATTCAACATTATTTTGTGATAATACTAGTGTTATTGCTATAGCACAGAATCCAGTTCACCATTCTAGGACCAAACATATTGAAATAAGACATCATTTCATTAGAAATAATGTGGACAAAAAGAAAATTAACTTGATCCACATTCCTACTGATCTACAGAGAGTAGATATTTTCACCAAGCCATTGGATGAGAAAACTCATCTGTTCTTTATAAATCAACTGGGAATGATTGAAGGAGAAGAGTTAACCTAGTTTCTGTCTGCATTCGACGAATTTTCCAGAGTTCGTCGAACGGAGTTCGACGACTTAGGGAAAGTTTGAGAGATTCTCGTCGAACGGAGATCGACGAATTCTCTGTGTGAGGAAACAATTTTCATTGACCAGAGATCGAAGAACTTTGCTTCTAGAAGACATTTTGTCGAACGGAGTTCGACGAACTGTTTTTGATTCTTCTGGATGAGATCGATGAATTATCTGTCTATAATTTATTTTGTCGAGCTCAGTTCGAAGAATTTTTCCTTTTCGTGGAACGGAGTTTGTCGATTCATATTCTAAAAATCTTATATCTAGGTTTTCTTCAACCTCCGTCCCGCGCTTTCAGTTCCCTTGCTCTTGATCGTCGTTTCTCTCTGTATTTTTCTTGCAGGACATCAATGGCGATTCCCTCATGTGCTTTGGTTGCAATGAAGTTTGACACTGGATTCGACATGGACTTTGAGTCATTTCAACATTCTGACCCCATCTTTCTATACACCTTAGAACTACTGGAAGAACTAAGTTTAAAGGATTTCATGACCAGGCGCATTAAACTTCATGGAACGGAAATACGAGAATGGGTATATACATCTACAGCTTCTGAAGAAGATGTTTTGACCGGAAATATAGGGAACACAGCTGTTTCCCTCTCTCCCGCAGTTCTCACTGAAGTATTTGGATTAGTGAATGGAGAAGACAATCTGGAAATGGATTCTGAGGAATTCAACGATATACTGAAACTAATGGGTTTCTTTGGGAACAACCCTAATAAGTTGTTGAAAAAGCAATTTTCCGCAGCCTACCAATTTCTGGCAGATATTACGGGAAAGATTCTGATGGCCAAACACTCTGCTCATGACTATATCACCCGTCACCAATTCTGATAATGTGTGCAGTAGTGAATAAGCGACAGGTTCATTGGAGTAAGGTGTTCTTTGAATTGATTAAAAAGAAGAACAGCAAGAAGGAAGTCTGCTTTGGCAGAATTTTGGGCATATTTCTCATGGAAAAGGCTGCTGAATGTATGGTCTCCGCGACCATCTTCATAAACGCCAGCAAGCGCCTCACTTGCGCTCTGTTTGGCAGTTGGGAGAGGACCATCTCCAAGCCCTCAAAGGCTTCCTCCTCCTCCCTCCAAACTTCTGAGAGCACAAGGGCTATAAAGGCCGCTCTCCCCACCCTGTTGAAGCGGTTCCTCCATCTCAACTATCTATTCCAGCACCTCTTCCTCCAAAGAAGCCTCCTCATGTACCTACCCCTCCTTCATCTCCACCACTTGACCTGACAAACATTCCTATCTCCACCTCCATTGTTGAAACCACCCGTCACCACACATCTTCCCAAAACCCCGAGGTAATGGTAAGGGGGGACGAGGGTACATAAACACCAAGGACCACCCGCTGCAGACAATGTGGGACTAATCCAACCACGGGATGGCGGGGATATTCCGCCACACGGGGGGCCCACCGGGGTCAACACCCAGACCTGGAACGCGATGGGGAAGCCCAAATATACGGTCCCACACACACCCAATCCCGCTGGACCTTGGTCCTCAACACACCCCCGCAGCGGGATGACTCTGATACCATGTTGAAACCACCCGTCACCACACATCTTCCCAAAACCCCGAGGTAATGGTAAGGGGGGACGAGGGTACATAAACACCAAGGACCACCCGCTGCAGACAATGTGGGACTAATCCAACCACGGGATGGCGGGGATATTCCGCCACACAAGGGGGCCCACCGGGGTCAACACCCAGACCTGGAACGCGATGGGGAAAGCCCAAACATGCGGTCCCACACATACGTGTCCTGCTGGCAAATATAGTCTCAACACACCCCCGCAGCAGGACAACCTGTCTCTGATACCATGTTATAACCCGCCAACCCATTAGTTCATCTCAAAACCCAGGTGTTGAGATGAAGGGTGGCGGGGTACATGAACACAAAGTGGAGAAGTCTGCAGGCGATGTGGGACTAACCCCAACCACAGGACCGCGGGGATATTCCGCCACACAAGGGGGCCCACCGGGGTCAACACCCAGACCTGGAATGCGATGGGGAAAGCCCAAACATGCGGTCCCACACACACCCAATCCCGCTGGACCTTGGTCCTCAACATCCATCTTCCCCCTTACAAGTTGATCATCAACCCACTCCTCCAGATTCCCCTCAGGACATTCCTATTCCTACACCTACACAGTCTCCTCTTCCCCCACACTTATCCACCATTCCATCTTATCATATACCATCAGATGCAATCATGCAAGATGCCCCCCCCCCTCTCCATCTGTTATTCCTCCTCCCATTCCATCCCCTTCCCCTTCCCCCTTTGATCCATCTACCCTCATTTCTTTGCTCACACCTCTTATCCAATCCTTGATCCAAGAGGCCATTACACCTCTTGTGACCTCCATTCATTCCTTATCTGCCCAGATCTCTCTTCTATCTGATGTCCCCTCTTCATCTAGGGGCCTAGCTCCAGGTCTTCCTGAACCCAGGTAAGGGGCGATGCTCTGTGATGAAGTTGCAGCAAATGTAGATACAGCAGCAGCAGCAGCAGTCACAGAAGTTCCCTCTCCAGCAGATTCAGATTCAGATAAGGATACACCAGTTTTGATAGACTTTGATGCTGAGATGTCTGAGTTAATTCAATTTATGAACACTGACATTAATTTTGATGAGTCAGTTGCTCAAATAACTCCTGTTGGTGATTTCTCTTTAAATCCCATAGTGAATTTATCAGCTTTGTTGAGATGTTTTGACACTGTACATATGAAATTCCCTCCAGCAGATTTTTCTAAGCCTTATTTGGCTATGGTACCATATACCTCTCCAGCTAGTCCAGCAGTAGCCAAGCAACTCTGTGACAATTTTGCTCTATCTGCCTCCAGCTCAAAATTCATTCCAGAAGATACTCCAGTGCCAGTTTCAGCACCAGACTTTATTATGGATGACTCCCCAATACCTACTCTAGATGAGCTTATTCAGGCAGACATTGAAGAAGAGAATAAGGCAGTAGCTGATAGCTCTGTCTCTTTTATTTCTAAATCTTGTACAGATAATTCTTCTCCTATTGTTGAAACTCTTATTCCTGAACCTTCTGCCCCTCCTCCAGCAAAAGCTGTTGTTTCTGATAAAGCTTTAAAAGCTTTAGATGCATTATATGATACCCCTCAGGATTCAGAATCTGATGATGATGATATTGATTCTGATGAGGATGCAGCTAGTAGGAAAAAGAGATTGTTGGCAAAGAAGAGAAAGGCAGCTCCTCCTCCCAAGTCAAATCCCACTACAGACACTCCCTACTATATTCTGCACAATGTGACTCCATATAAGGGAATGCCAGCATGGATGTGGCTCTCCAAAAACTAGCAGAAAGATAGAAAGAGAAGTAGGAGATACTCCCCTCCTCTAGTACACAGATACAGGAAGGATCCTCCTCCTCCTCCAGCAGCTGGTGCCAGTGGCTCTAGCTCCCAGAGATCTGCCCCAATGCAAACTTATCAGAGACAGTCAGGGAGATCTTCTGGAAGCAGCCAGCAGAGGCCATCCTCCTTAGGTAGTCATTAGCATAAGCAGCAGCAGCAACAAAGTCATGTAGCTCATAAAGCTGAAAGCCCAAAGAAGCCAGACTCCCCTCCAATTCCTTTTGAAGATCCAGAGACTGCAAATACAGCAAGAATGGCTAGATACCAAGAGCTGATTGGTCTATCATTGATAAATAAAGCTAATGCAGAAGGAAAAGATATTTCTGGTCTTTCAACTATGTCACAGTATAGAAAAGAAGAGCTGAAAAGATTTGACAAAGGCAACAAATTATTTAATGTTGATGGTTATATGAAACTTCACCCAGAAGCAGTTTTCCCCAGAGCAACATCATTAAAAATTATTGGGGCAGCTGATATGACCATGACAGTGGCTCAAGCTCAAAATCCTAACAGAGAAATCATTTTCAAGAAGCCAGGAGAAAAGAAAGCAGAAGACAAACCTCAGCAGAAGAAGCCAAAGAAGTAACTTTCTTGTCGTTTTAATTTCTGTCTGCTATTTGTCTTTAAACTGTGCTATATGTTGAACAAAGTTGTGTGTATATATATATATGTTACATGTGTTATAATTCTCTGCCAGATATATCTCTTTTCTTGCTTTTTTTTTCTGTCTTGAGTCTCTTTTAGTGACCTCACCCAAATATGGGGAGATTGTTGGATCCATAGTTGATTTGGGCCAGGTTCACTGACTTAAGATGTGACCCATTTTGTATAGCTAGGGTCAATTTGTGTCCTAGAGTCTAGGTTAAGTCCTTAGGCTCAACTCCAGATGGACCAGCTTTCAACAAGACCCTCAGAGACTCCAGACTCACAAGTTTTTCAAGACTAAGTAAAGTGAGTTCGACATTCGTCGAACTCAGCTCGACGAAAGGAGTTTTGCGCTCGACGATCGTGAGACAATTCTTAGTGCTGAGCTCGATGATCTATGTTCTCTATTCGACGAAAACTCAGTTTCTACATTAAGCCAAAGTCAGGAGGACTTCAAATTTTTCTAAGTCCATCTTCATGCTTCGGTCGACGAATTATATTCTGAGCTCGACGAACTGGGACCTCACGTTCACAGCTTCTCAGGTCGAAGAATGTTATTCTCTACTTGACAATTTCTGGACTCAGAGAATCTGTGTCGACACTTAGGGTTTGTGTCGACACCAGTCAACTTGTGTCGACACCAGGATTTCCGTTGACACCAGCTTATGTCGACACTAGAGGATTTGTGTCGACACCAAGATCAATCTGACGTCACCAACTTATGTCGACACAGCATTTCAGCAGATGCATAGTATTTTGTCTAAGTCCAGAACTTTTCTCAGCTCGACGAATTTGATTCTCAGCTCGACGAATGAAGAATGTCTGTTAGATGAATGAAGATTGTCTGGTCAACAAACTCTATCAAGCTCAGCTCGACGAACTCAAGCTCAGCTCGACGAACTCTATCAAGCTTAGCTCGACGAACTCAAGCTCAGATCAATGAACTCTATCAAGCTCAACTCAACGAACTCAAGCTCAGCTCGACGAACACAAGTTCAGCTCGACGAATTGTGTTCTTTGTTCGACGAATCCAGATTAGGTTTTCTTCAAGGCTCCCGTCCCATTTTTTGGCGCTGATTCCTGAACATTTAATGCCAGATCTTCTCGGAATGTTACCGTTAGAACGTGTATTGACTATGGATGATTACATGCCGTTTTTCCATGGGACAGTTAGGAAAGTCATTGATTGCTGATTCTTTCCAAGGCCGACTGTAATTACTGCTCGACATTCAAAAGTTTGAATATTCCTCAGTTAGATATACAGAGATACAGTAAGAGAGAAGAGAATCAAGCAGAGTTCAAGAATTACAGTACAGAAAATACTCAAAAGTTGCAGAAGAACAAAACATTCTAAAATCAACAGTTCTTGACTGCAATCAGCCTTGACCAGAGAACTCTCTCAAGAAGAAGAAGAAGAAGAACTAAATTCAATCAAGAGTCTTCTTCTCTCTATTCATAGGATAACTTCAAAGGACAACAATAAATCAATCTGTCAAAGAAGTTCCTGAAGTAGTTCTGGTCCAGGCATTCTAGGTCATTGAAGGCCTATCACCCTGAAGCAGTGCTCCAGCATTCCTGACCAATTCAAGACCTCAGGGGGAGCAAGAGCTGCTACATCAATCCACAAGTCTTCTCTCTGACTGTTGACAGAGAAGACATTATCACCCTCTCTCTAACTCCTGTATAGGGTTTTAAATCCCTTCAAAATTATTCTGGTTGCAAGTCTCGTTCCAAAAGACTTGAGGGTTTGGTTTTTGGGGACCTGATCAAAACCTATTGGTGCTCAGGACACCTGATCAACTCATCCTGTAGTGGATTCCTACCTAGGGTGGTAGAAGAGTGGATGTACCCAGATTGGTTGGGGAACCACTATAGCTCCTTGTGTCAACTGGTTGCTTATTTTCTTTTGTTTTCTGGCTGTGGTCTGTGATTGCTCTGTGTTTAGTTAGTTGTTGTGTTTACTTTATGTTATTTGCTTCCCTGTTCACTTAGGAATACAATAAGAGTTGTAAAAAGTTTTTAGCAATCACCATACTCTATTCACCCACCCACCCCCCCCCCCCCCCTCTAGAGTATATCAGATCTAACCTGCACTTTCACCTACCTAGACTATGAACTGGCATAGGACAAATAGATCCATATGCAAGAGGTACAAACACCTCACAGTCTTTGGAATCAAGACTATGAAAAGAGGATTTAGTCTTCTTGCCTTTTTGACAAGATGAACATATACCCTCGTTTATGCACTTAAACTGAGGACCATTCCTCACTAACTCTAAACGATAGAGTTGGCCTATAGTCTTATAGTTCAGATGAGCTAGCCTATTGTGCCATTGGACACACTGAGATGCTTTCTCATCTGTAACTAAACATACAGGAGTGTTCATGTTTTCATAATCAAAATTTAAACAATTAACATTCCCTTTTCTATAACCAGACAAGATCACCTTCTGATCACTTGTCCTTTTAATCTGATACTCATTCTTAATAAATGAAGTGTCATACCCAAGATCACTCAGCTGACTTATGCTTATCAAGTTATGTTTCAAAACTTTTACATAAGCCAGTTGAGTGATTGTTATAGAACTAGTAGAAATGTTACCAAACCCTTTTATGACCCTTTTTTCTAATCCACCAAAGATCACTTTGGGTCCACTCTCTATGGGAGTATAGTCCTTTAACATTCTTCTTGTTCCAGTCATGTGCATGGAACATCCACTGTCCAAGTACCATATAGGGGTATGGCATATTGGACCCACCTGCAGCAAATAATATTAATTTACCTTAGAACCCCACTGTTTATTGGGTTCTAGGCTCAAGTTAGATTGAAACTTGATATTCTTACCAGTAGCCTTCCTCATAGGTAAGCTGGCATTCTTCCTAGCACTGGTGTTGTTCCAGCAATCCATGGCATAATGCCATATCTTACCATAGCACCAGCACTCATATCTATTATACCTCTTTTTAGGTACAGTTTTAACAGCATTGTTGTCAGCTATTCTTAACACTGTTTGTACAGTGGTTCTTTGCTTGAGTGCTGGAGTTACACCCTTATCATTCAGAATATCAGGCTTACCATAACCATGTACGATATCATGATCATATTTATTAGTTGGCTGCCACACTTTCTGAATGAAATGGGTGATTTGAAGGCTAGAGGTTGTACTGGGGCTTTCCCTTTTCTTTTGGAATTGGCAGCCCTTGCAATTCCCTTAAAGCCGAATCTTGTCTTACCCTTTTTGGGAATAAAGTCATCAATTAAAGGTAAGACTGATTTTGGCTTAGAGAATTTAGACACCAGATCCTTTTTCCCTATGAAGTTTGACTTTCAGACTTTTGATTTGATCATTCTTGAATGTAATAGTACCCATCTTAATAACAGTTATGTTTTTTAGTTTGGATACTTCATTCATCTTTAGATCCAGCATTTTTTCTAAATCTAATGCAGTCAGCGTAAGAGCAGCAATTTCCTTGGCCTGTGCTTTGTTAAGGATTCTTCTTTTCTTAAGTGCTTGCAGCAGATCACCATATTCATCAAAAAGTTGATGAACATCCCCTTCAGATTCAGATTCATCCACATCTCTTGATGTAGATGCTTCTGATTCTGAACCAGTATAGTAATCAGAAACTATTGAAGAATTGTTTACCTTACTAGGACCAGGCTGATCCTGGCACTGATCTTCTTCTGTCAAGGCCATCAGCCCTTTACAATAATGTTCTTCAATTCCATTTACTGAGTCCAGCAATTTCAAGAACTCAGCCTCTTCTGCATCCTCTTTAGTTGCCAACAGTACTATGTATACTTCAGCTTCAGCCTCAGAATCTGATGATGAAGAATATGACCAGCTTTTTGCTTCTTTGCAACAAAGGATTTCTCCTTCTTGCCCTTGTTTTTTAGTTTCTTCTTGTATTTAGATTCTTTCCTTTTGTCACAACAATCAGCTACCACATATCCAGGACTATTGCAACAATAGCAAACAATCTTAGTTGAAGATAATTTACTAAGTTTATAGCCATATCTGTCCTTCCTAGAGGATTTCTTTTTCTGATAGTAATCATCCTTGGATTGTGAGGAGGATGGCTTGGATCTCCACTGTTTCTTCTTCAAGAACCTTTGAAATTGTTTTTAGAAAGCAGCAAAGTCTTCATCAGAATTTGGACTATCTGATTTGTGACTGTCAGAACTTTCTGAAACTACTTCTGCAGCTTTCCTAGGAGGAGATGAAGACATCCTCCTATCCTTTCTTATGGCTTCAGTCTTGAAAGCCACTGACTTATCTCTGTAATCAACTTTATTACTTTTCTCCTCCTACTTTCTGACCATCAGTTTCATCTCATATGAAAGCAGTTTGCCAAATAATGTTGGAGGTGAGATTTCTGCTAGTCTGGCCACTTCCCTAATAGTACATATCTTGGTGTCCCAGTCCTTAGTTAATGATCTCAGAAACTTATCATTTAACTCATATGTGTTGAATACTCTTTCATATGACATCAGTTCATTAACTATTCTGAAGAACTTCTTTTAACATTCAGTTATGCTGTCTGTTTTAGATTGTCTAAAACTTTCATACTCCTGATTCAGCATAAACTTTCTGTCTTCTCTCACTTCTTCTGAAGCCTCCATGTAGACAATCAGGGTGTCCCATATTTCTTTGGAGGTCTTGCAGTGAATCAAATTTTGGAATGTTGAATCATCTATAGCACTGACTATTATATTCTGTGCTCTCTTATCCATAGTAGTCAAGATGATCTCATCCTTTATCATTTCAGAATACTCCTTTCGTGTCCTGAGATTTGCATCAAGAACTGAGACTTTCATTGGGATAAATGGCCCTTCTTTGACTGTCATATAGATTCTTGGATCTGAAGCTTCCATAAATAGTCTAACTCTTTCTTTCCATATGCCAAAAATCTCTTTCCTGCATATAGGTAACTTCATGGAAATAAACTCCTCATGATTCTTAATGGAACCCATTTTGTCTAATAGATTTCTTCCTTGGATATCTACTCAGACTGTTAAGCCAATTCTTTAAGCAACCTCCCTCTGATACCACTTAAAAGAATTGGTTTCAAGATGTTCTAAACACCTAGATGGGGTGAATATGTTCAATTCTTTTTCTAACTTAGGTAGACAAATCTATCTAGTTTAGCAATTTATTCAGCAGAAAACACAGCACAGCATCCACATACACACAGCATTCCACAGATTGCACACCAGATTTATAGTGGTTCCCTAAATGTTAGGTACATCCACATTCCCCCTTCGCCTATCTAGCAGTATACTAAATTCGGTCTAACTTCCTTCTTTCTTCTCTGATCCACAGATCTTACAGCTCAGAACCAAGACTGGTTCCTACAACTCAGAGTGAATCCACACTCCTACAACTCGGGCACAAGCCCTACCTCAACCTCTTCCACAGACCTACAACTCAGAGTGACACCCCACTCCTACAACTCAGGCAAAAGCCCTACCTCATCCTCTTTCACATGCCTACAACTCAGGTAATAGATTCCCCTACCTCAGGCACTCAGCCATACCTTAGCCTTTATAATTTAGGCTTACAACTCGGAGAAGAAAATCTCCTACACTCAGATCTATTACAGATCCTACAAAAGTTATTGATGAAAAGATAATAATATCTTCAACTAAATGGAGAGAGAATTGGTTGAAAGCTTCTTGATCAGTTCTTGATAGAACTGATTACTTAAGGATCAACATATCTTAGTTTCTTCAAAGCTTCTTGAATCTGAACAAGGTAAGGTTAATATTCTTGGTGTTGGAGTTGATCTTCAATCAGCTTCCTTCAGACATTAATCTGAATTCTTCTTCAGAATTGATCTGAATTCTTCTGGCAGACTGTTCAGGATCTGCCTTCACTGGATGAGGACTTCTCTCCTTGTTTTTCTCTCTCTACAATATGTTGACTGTTTCTTCTTTCTCTTCTTCTGGATCATCAATCCTTCAGAGATTTTTCTTTATACACTGATCGTATTCACGATCACTTCTTCACAATTGATAATTGATTAGCTATGTGTTCTCTGTGTTTCAATTGTTGAGAGAGCATATCTATATATAGGCTGCATACATGGTTACCGGCTGTTCCGGTTCCAAACGGTCTTCTGACACCTATGACAAATGTAACAGCAATGTCAATAATGACAGCTATCAAGTCTCCAATTGTATTACTTCAGCCTTCATTGGACTTTAACTCAACAGCAGAGAATGTCGAGTGAATACTTCACATGTGTCGACACACATAGTCCATGTGTCGACACAAGTCTTGATGATGTCGACACAGCTTCACTTTTACTTCTCGACACGGCTTCTGTGGAATGTGTCGACACAAGTCTTGTGTGTCGACACAAACACTCCTTGTCTTGACAAAGTTGGTGTCGACAGAATTTTGGTGTGTGTCGACACAAGTTCTATGTGTCGACACAGTCGTTGTCGACAGAATTCTCGAATGTGTCGACAGCTTCTCTGTGTGTCGACACAAATCCTGATGATGTCGATACAATCTGGCCCTTGGTGTCGACACAGCGTTGTCGACAGATTTTCTGTGTGTCGACACAAATTCTAGGTCTCGACACAATCTGGCCCTTGGTGTCGACACAGCCATTCCCAAGTGTCGATACTTGTACTTAGAACATTTTCCTTCCATTTACTTAACCTGCACATGATAACTCAACACAACATCAAATACAACTTGATGCATATCATTGAGTTAGGTGCGGCTTCTCTAAATCTGGTACACATTTTCCAATGTACCCAACAAATAAAAGAGACAAGGGAATAACTGACCCAAGGGCTCGACGGGGAGGACCCACCACACACCCGGAAGTTCTGAGAGCGCTTCCCCTCATTAGCCAAAGGCCGAGCTATAGTACCCTCAGAAAGCACTTGAAAACTGGAGCAAAAGAGCACAGGAAGCATACCTTCTAGGATACCCCTTGGGTCCTATTTATAGTTTTTAGACTCTGAACTGCCAATAACCAAAAAGAACTGACCTGAAGTAACTAAAAAACCCTTGGTTGGGTCTGCCAACAGCCAAACTCTGCTATTCTAAAGGGCTATGGGCAGACCAGCGGGGGCAAAACAAAAAAAAGTACCTCATGGATCAAGGCGAGCTGGGGAGCCTAGACACCTCGGCTGATCCTGCTCGCCCACTATTGTCGAGCTCTGTTGTGAGAGTGCAAGCTGGGATGGCGAGCAGGCCCATCCGTCGACTTCCATTAGTCGATCTCTACCCGACGAATCTTGTATTAGCTCGGCGAGTACCGAGCTCGAGGTCGACGAATGCCGAGCTCGGGTTCGGGTTTTCTTTGCCGAGCTCGCCTGGGACCTGGATGATCTGAGCCGGCCGGCCTGGTACTTGGCTCTCCCCACTCGCCGGATACGGGGTTGTACAACGCCCGTGCCCTAGGGCGTGACTCCTCCACCTGGCCTGACAAACTGCCGCAGATGACTTTCGACCCAAACGACGCCCAGTTCAACCTACCCGACACGCCCACCGTCACGCCCGTGACATGGGGCGTGACCACCACGTTTTCAGTCGCAATGTCAAATCATCGTAAACCACCAAAATTTGCTGATAAATAGTGCTAACACGCCCCCTGACACGCCCGTGTTAGAGGGCGTGTACTTGGAAAATTTTTCCTATAAAAGGCCAGCAGCTGTATGAGTTCTGTGTTCCAAATTTTTGAACCATTTTGTTGACAAGGGCTGCCGTTTGGAGCTTGATCAGTACTATACAAGGACTTTATTTCCACCCCCCCCCCCCCCCCTCCTTCTTAAGTTTGTTTATTTAGGCACTTGTAATCAACTTATTTTGTAATAAAAATCGTTAGTTTTTCCTCCTTACATGCTTTGAATTATCTCTGATGGCCTCCATTTCACCAATCTTATGTATTTATGTTTTCTTTTTCATATGGTGTGTGTGCGTGTATGAGTTAAAATTGCGAAATTTATGTTTTAAATCGAAAAACTTCTTGTTATACTTTCATTTTTATCAAAATATCTAGCCGTTATTATAGCCATTTTTCTTATCAAAATTGGTTAGACTTAGGATTTTTATTTTCATTTTCTGCTACTTTTTAAACTCCTTTACAAATATATAAGAATGAATCAAGCGTTATTTTAGTTTTTCAACAACTTTGATTTTAGCAAATACGTAAAAATATTTTTGCTCAAACAATTTTTATTTCCACTTTTTATGCATTTCTGTCAAAATGTAACAGTAAAAATGCAAACGTTTTAATTTTTCAAGCACTTGCTTTTCTCACCTTAATTTGAAAATTCTTTGCTCAAATAATTTTTATTTCAACTTTTTATGCATTTCTACGGCATTCTAGCGGTAGAAATGCAGTTGTTTTAATTTTTCGACAACTTTGTTTTTTTAATTTTTTCGCCTGCGTACGTGCGGGTATGAGATAAGTTTATTGCTTTCTCCAATTATGTAGAGTGTGTGCGTATGCGCATTTATTTATGCCTAATCATTAAGAGTTAAATGGCGTGTCTTTAATTTTTCACCTACTCATTTGAGTAGGATTTACAAGTGTGAGTATTTACTTTCTGCAGTGTGAGTATTTCATTTTCTATCGTGTGTGTGTGTGTGTTTTAATTTCAGTAAGTGTGTGTGTGTTTCTATTTTCCGCCTACTCATTTGAGTTAAATGGCTGGATTTTATTCAAGTAGGACTTGTGTGTTTTTATTTTTGCTTACTCATTTGAGTTAAATGGCTGGATTTTATTTAAGTAGGACTTGTTGTTTTTACTTCCGCCTACTCGCTAGGAGTTAATGGCCGGACTTCATTTCTCTCCTACTCGTTTGAGTAGGACTTGTAATTTTCACCTTTTATTTACCACCTACTCATTTGAGTTAAATGTCAGGTTTTTATCTTCCACCTACTCGCTAGAAGTTAAATGGCCGGATTTTATTTCCCTGTAAATATTTGAGATGGACTTGTAATCGTATTTATTTCCACCTACTCGTTTGAGTAGGTCTTGTTTTCATTTCAGTCCTACTCGTTTGAGTAGGACTTGTAAATTTTCAGCTTATATTTCCCTCCAACTCGTTTGAGTGGGACTTGCAATTTCATTTATGCAATTTTCTCTTACTGGTAACTTAGTTTTATTTATGTCTCTTTATTAAGTGTTTGGATGAGTGCGGGTGTGTTTATTTGTAGTAATTTTTCTAATAATAGGTTATCTTGCTTTTTCTTCTTATTTTCTTTATAATCCTTCAGAGAATAGTTTAGAACGCTCGCCTAACGAAAATCATAAGCTATCCCCATTCCGATGAGTGGCTAATCGCTTTTAGCCCTCGGTATCGAAGAGCATTGGGATATAAAAAATGTTTTAAATAACTAAAGGTCTTATTTTTCTATTTAATTAAAAACTTAAGGTTTACCTCGGGTTAACGACGCGTAGAACCACATATCAATGTGTGGGCTCTATTTCCGTTATCCATACGCTAGCTAGCTGAGAGGCCGTGCGTATGGACTGATCACCCCTGGGTAAAGAGAGTTCTACACTAACCATTAAGAGAGGAGGCGCGCTAACTCTACTAGATTGGATTCCCCACCCAATAGCGGAGTTCTTAGCATACTGCGGGAATTAAGAGGAATTCTTTGTCGGACAAGATCCCGGTCGAATAGTCTTAATGTCCAGGTGAGCGATATTCCTAGAGATAGGTGAGCTCATACTTTTGGAACCTCCACGGCCAAGTTTCCGCTTTAATTAAATTGAAACTGTAGATCTCTAGTGATTAACATCTATTTTTAATCCTAACGTAATTCGATACCGAGTGTTATCTCTTCATCTTCTTTAATATTAATCTATTTTCGTCCTATTTTAGTTAAAATCAACAACTTACTATTTTGGTAAAATAATAGTGCTTTCGGAGCAGTAGGGATAATCAACCCGTTCCTGGGAAATTTAAGATCTGGATATTCCCCCGAATATTCTGTATTACTTGCGATAGGTGCACTTGCCTACCTAAGCAAGCCCGTGGTGATCGACTCATCGAACCAACCAACCACATAAGTGTCTATTCGCAGGCTAAAAAACTAAAAAAAAAACTTAAAAACTTTTCTTCAAAATCAAAAAAAATAAGTTAATTTTCTACTTTCTATTTTAGGATGTATGACCCGTGGACAGCCTTCGAAGTCCAAAAATTTGGATTTCGATCCTGAGATCAAACGCTCGCTTACGCGTATTCGGTCTCAACACCGAAATCCCTCTTTGGATCCCGAAGAATCCATCGGAGAACCCTCTGCCATTGCTATGGCCGACCTAAATCTGAACGTGGACGTCGAGTGTACAAAGTCATATTATGCCCGGCCGAATTTGGACGATACTGGGTCTAGTATTATTTGCCCGACGGTTGCGAACAATAATTTTGAGATCAAATCGAGCGTTATCCAATTGATCTAAAATGTCGTGCAGTTTGATGGACTGCCGGATGAGCACCCGAACATTCATTTGTCTAGTTTTTTGGAAATTTGCGATACTTTTAAGATTAATGGCGACACTGATGATGTCATTCGTTTGCGCCTTTTTACATTCTCCCTCAGATCCAAAGCTAAGGCATGGTTGAATTCCCTCCCACGAGGATATATCACCACCTGGGTCAAGCTTGCAGAACAGTTCTTTACGAAGTATATTACGCCCGCCAAAACTGCAAAGTTGTTGGCGGACATTTCTTTGTTCATGCAGAATGATTTCGAGTCTCTATTTGAGACTTGGGAGTGCTTTAAAGAATTTCTCCGCAAGTGTCCGCACCACGTGCTACCTGCGTGGTTAGAGGTCCAAATCTTCTACAACGGGTTTAATTATCAGACGCATCAAATGATTGAAGTGGCTGCCGGGGGTACCTTGAATAATAAGACCCCCGAGGCTGCCCAAGCTCTTATTGAAGAGATGGCTATGAACGCCTACCAATGGAATATCCCACGGGGACGTCCCAACCAGGCGGCCAGCCTCTTTGAAGTGGATGCCACTGGCCACATAGCCCTTCAAGTTGAAAGGCTGATGAAGCAGGTGGCAGAGATTTCTGCTACCTCCACCACTCCGCCTTGGGCAACTCCCACTAATGTCGGCGTAGTCAATGAATTCATAGACTACATGGGAAATGCTGGGCGACCTTCCTTCAACCCCAACAATAACCCGTATAGTAATAACTATAATCCGGGTTGGAGGAACCACCCCAACTTCTCATGGAGCAATGCGAATAATGCGCAGCGCCTGCCCAATTCTTTCATGCCCGGATTTCTTCCACCTCCCCCTCTTCCAAAACCCTCCCCGATGGAGGAGAATTTTTCTAAATATATCGCTTCGAATGAGTCAAATATCTGGAACATCACCGGATCGCTAAAAAACTTAGAACTCCATGTTGGACAGCTAGCGCGAATGATGTCCGAGCACGCACTCGGGGCACTACCGGGAAACACGGAGCCCAATCTCGAGAGAATATCAACGTTATAACCCTCTGTAGCGGAAAGGAGGTGATCGATCCAAAACAGACCGATCCTCAGGTACATATTTCACCTCCGACCCCTCTTCCCCCTTCTTCGATTACGCCGCCTTTACAAACTTCAAATGAAAAAATTATTAAAATGCCCTTGCCGTATCCGCATAAATTCAATAGTGAGCGTAAGGACGCACAATACGCAAAATTCATTTTATTATTAAAACAAATTCATATTAATGTTCACTTTTGCGAGGCAATCTCTCAGATGCCTAAAAATACGAAATATTTAAAATAACTTCTTACCAATAAACAAAAATTAGAAAATATTTCGCATATTTCTCTAAATGCTGACTGCTCAGCAGTTCATACTAATAAATTGCCCCTAAAACGAAATGACCCAGGAATGTTCTCCATCCCGTGCCTTTTTGGCAATATATTTGTAAAATACGCTCTAGTAGATCTAGGCGCGAGCATTAATTTGATGTCGTTCTCGCTCTTTCAAAAATTAGATTTGGGCACTCCGGCCCCTACTAAAATGCGAATCCAACTAGCGGATCGCTCTGTTAAGTTTCCCGTCGGGGTAGTGGAGGACGTACTTGTCCGAGTTGATAAGTTTATCTTTCCGGTAGACTTCGTCATCTTGGACATCGAGGAGGACACCGATGTACCAATTATACTTGGTCGCCCTTTTCTCGCCACCTCCCGCGCATTAATTGATGTCAGTAACGGTCGTCTCCTCCTTCGATTAGGAGATGACAAAGTTACTTTCTCTATAAATCCCCCCATAGGAGACTCGTCATCGAGCGATGACTTTTGTTATAATTTAGACACATATCTCGGAGATTGTTCTTCCCCTATTTTTGAGTCTACTTTTTTAAACGACGATATTTATGCGCTCAAAAATTTTAAATGCGATGAGGATACCTCTATAGACTTGCCTTTCGAACCAATTGGTAAGAAAGACATAGGAATTAAAACCTCGTTAGAAGAACCGCCCTGCCTTGAACTCAAACCCTTACCTGATTCACTCAAATACGTCTCTTTGGGAAAAGATGATACCATACACGTTATCATTTCTTCGCATTTGAGCGAATCGGAGGCTTCCGATTTATTGAGAGTTTTGTTTAAACATCGCCACGCAATTGCATGGCAAATTTCTGATCTCAAAGGGATTAACCCATCTTTCTACACCCATAAGATTTTCCTTCTTGATAATTGCCGCAAAATTATTCAGCCGCAGCGACGACTTAACCCAAACATGAAAGACGTCGTTAAGGCCGAAATTATTAAATTATTAGATGCGGGGATTATTTATCCCATATCGGATAGTATGTGGGTTAGTCCCATTCACGTGGTGCCCAAAAAGGGCGGTCTTATTGTAGTGGAGAATGAGCACAATGAACTCATCCCAACTCATACTTTTACGGGTTGGCGGGTGTGCATCAATTATAGAAAACTAAATGACGCCACCCGTAAGGATCATTTCCCACTACCATTCTTAGACCAAATTTTAGAGCATTTATCCGGTCATCCGTATTTTTGTTTTCTTGATGGATTATCGGGGTTTTTCCAAATCCCCATTTCCCCCGATGACCAAGAGAAAACAATTTTTACCTGCCCGTTTGGTACCTTCGCATATCGAAAAATACCATTTGGCCTCTGCAACGCGCCTGCTACATTCCAAAGATGTATGCTGGCAATCTTTCGCGAGCTGGTAGGAGACATTATGGAAGTCTTTATGGATGACTTCTCTGTTTTCGGAAGCTCTTTCCCGTCCTGCCTTCGTAATTTAGATCGTGTCCTTCAGCAATGCGAGGACACGCATCTTATTTTAAATTGGGAATGCAACTTTATGGTTCGAGAAGGTTTGGTTCTCCACCATATGATTTCATCTAAGGGGATGGAGGTCGATAAGGCCAAAGTTGAAATTATCGAAAAACTTTCCCCGCCTTCCAACGTTAAATCTATTAGGAGTTTCTTAGGGAACGCGGGCTTTTATAGGCATTTTATTCAACATTTTTCAAAAAAAACAAAGCCGCTTACTCACCTCTTGGAAAAGGAATCATATTTTGTCTTTAATAGCGAATGCGAGTCTGCATTTAATTTTATAAAACAAAAACTTATCAATTCACCTATTTTAGTGGCGCCCGATTGGACCATTCCGTTCGAGATTATGTGCGACTCTAGTGATATTACCGTAGGATCCATTCTTGGGCAACGTATAAACATATATTTTCATCCTATTTACTACGCTAGCAAGACGCTCAATTCCGCTCAAGGAAATTACACGACAACGGAAAAGAAACTTTTAGCCGTCGTATTTGCTTTTGATAAGTTTCGCTCGTATATCATGTTATCCAAAGTTATCGTATTTACCGACCATTCCGCCTTAAAATATTTATTAGCTAAAACGGACGCCAAACCACGCCTTCTTCGATGGATCCTCCTCTTGCAGGAGTTCGATTTAGAGATCCGGGATAAGAGGGGCGCGGAAACTTTAGTCATCGATCACCTCTCCTGCTTAGAAAATCCTGCTGCGGAAGCGCTCGTTGAAACTAACATAAATGACAGATTCCCCGAGGAACGCCTCCTTCCCATAACTACTAGTTCATCTTCCTCGCCTTGGTTCGCAGATTTTGCGAACTATTTAGTTGCGATGGTGCTCCCAAAATACTTTTCAAGCCAGCAAAAAAGAAATTCTTTTCTGACTTGAAATATTTCTTTTGGGAGGACTCTTTTCTTTTTCATTTCTGCGCGGACCAAGCGGTCCGAAGATGTGTCGCGGGTGTGGAGTGCACGCAAATCCTTAGGCACTGCCACGAGGTTCCGACTGGTGGGCATTATCAAGCCAACCGGACCGCGCGGAAGGTGCTAGAGGCGGACTTCTTTTGGCCCACTCTATTCAAAGACGCTCACAATTTTGTGCGCGCTTGCGATAGCTGTCAGCGGTCGGGTAACATATCTCGCCCCTTTTTGCTCTTTTTCTAAGTATAACCCTCGTAATAATATTTTCTGAACTGTTTCTGCTCTATGCTAATTGCATTCCTCAAGAGACCGACACTCGGGGATTTATTCCCAAACTTTATTACTTGTGTGACCGGTGCGCTTGCCGAATTACATGCATCAGTCACGCCCGTGACAAGGGCGTGACACATCAAAACCGTGGAAATCCGCAATTTTTGGATGTAATTGATGGACACACCCGGCAACATGCCCATGTCGAATGACACGCCCCGTGTCCCGAGCCCATGTCCATCCCGCTCGATGAAATTCTCTCGACGATCGTCGACCAACATGACATGCCCATGTCAGCCACCCGACACACCCATGTCACTTGCTCTCAACATTTTCCGCTCGACAATTTCAGTCTCTATATAATTTGTTCGACGATCGTCGACCAAGCCGACACGCCCCCAGTCACGCCCGTGCCCTAGGGCGTGACTCCTCCACCTGGCCCGACAAACTGCCGCCGACAACTTTCGACGCAAATGGTGCCCAGTTCAACCTCCCCGACACGCCCACTGTCACGCCCGTGACATGGGTCGTGACCGGCGCATTTTCAGCTGTAATGTCAAATCGTCGTAAACCACTGAAACCTACTGATAAGTAGTGCTGACACGCCCCCTAACACGCTCGTGTCAGAGGGTGTGTACTTGGAAAATTTTGCCTATAAAAGGCCAGCTGCTGTATGAGTTCAGTGTTCCAAATTTTTGAAACATTTTGTTAACAAGGGCTGCCGTTTGGAGCTTGCTTAGTGCTATGTAAGGACTCCCCCCCCCCCCTAATTCTTAAGTTTGTTTGTTTAGCCACTTGTAATCAACTTATTTGTAATAAATATTGTTAGTTTTTCCTCCTTACATGCTCTGAATTATCTCTGTTGGCCTCCTTTTCACCAATCTTATGTATTTATGTTTTCATTTTCATATGGCGTGTGTGCGTGTATGAGTTAAAATTGTGAAATTTATGTTTTAAATCGAAAAACTTCTTGTTATACTTTCGTTTTTATCAAAATTTCTAGCCATTATTATAGCCGTTTTCTTATCAAAATTGGTTAGACTTAGGATTTTTATTTTCATTTTCTGCTACTTTTTAAACTCTTTTACAAATATATAAGAATGAATCAAGCATTATTTTAGTTTTTCAACAACTTTGATTTTAGCAAATACATAAAAAGATTTTTGCTCAAACAATGTTTATTTCCACTTTTTATGCATTTCTGTCAAAATCTAACGGTAAAAATGCAAACGTTTTAATTTTTCAAGCACTTGTTTTTCTCACCATAATTTGAAAATTCTTTGCTCAAATAATTTTTATTTCAACTTTTTATGCATTTCTACGACATTCTAGCGGTATAAATGCAGTTGTTTTAATTTTTCGACAACTTTATTTTTTTTATTTTTTTCGCCTGCGTGCGTGCATGTATGAGATAAGTTTATTGTTTTCTCCAATTATGTAGAGTGTGTGTGTGCACATTTATTTTCGCGTACTCGTTAAGAGTTAAATGTCGTGTCTTTCATTTTTCACCTACAAATTTGAGTAGGATTTGCAAGTGTGAGTATTTACATTCTGTAGTGTGAGTATTTCATTCTCTGTCGTGTGTGTGTGTGTCTGTTTTAATTTCAGCAAGTGTGTGTGTTTTTTATTTTCCGCCTACTCATTTGAGTTAAATGGCTGGATTTTATTCAAGTAGGACTTGTGTGTTTTTATTTTCCGCCTACTCATTTGAGTTAAATGACTGGATTTTATTTAAGTAGGACTTGTTGTTTTTACTTCCGCCTACTCGGTTGGAGTTAAATGGCCGGACTTCATTTCTCTCCTACTCGTTTGAGTAGGACTTGTAAATTTCATCTTTTATTTACTACCTACTCATTTGAGTTAAATGGCAGGTTTTTATCTTCTGCCTACTCGCTAGGAGTTAAATGACCGGATTTTATTTCCCTGTAAATATTTGAGATGGACTTGTAATCGCATTTATTTCCACCTACTCGTCTGAGTAGGTCTTGCTTTCATTTCAGTCCTACTCGTTTGAGTAGAACTTGCAAATTTTCAGCTTATATTTCCTGCCCACTCGTTTGAGTGGGACTTGCACATTCATTTTTGCAATTTTCTCTTTCTGGTAACTTAGTTTTATTTCTGTCTCTTTATTATGTGTTTGGATGAGTGCGGGTGTGTTTTTTTGTAGTAATTTTTTCTAATAATAGGTTATCTTGCTTTTTCTTCTTATTTTCTTTATAATCCTTCAGTGAATAGTTTAGAACGCTCGCCTAACCAAACTCATAAGCTATCCCCATTCTGATGAGTGGCTAATCGCTTCTAGCCCTCGGAATCGAAGAGCATTGGGATACAAAAAATGTTTTAAATAATTAAAGGTCTTATTTTTCTATTTAGTTAAAAAATTAAGGTTTACCCCGGGTTAACGACGCGTAGAACCACATATTGATGTGTGGGCTCTATTTTCGTTATCTATAAGCTAGCTAGCCGAGAGGCCGTGCGTATGGACTGATCACCCCTGGGTAAAGAGAGTTCTGCACTAACCCCTGAGAGAGGAGGAGCGCTAACTCTACCGAATTGGGTTCCCCACCCAATAGCAGGGTTCTTAGCATACTGCGGGCATTAAGAGGAATACTTCGTCGGACGAGAGCACGGTCGAATAGTCTTAATGTCCAGGTGAGTGATATTCCTAGAGATAGGTGAGCTCATACTTTTGAAACCTCCACGGCCAAGTTTCTGCTTTAATTAAATTGAAACTATAGATCTCTAGTTATTTAAATCTATTTTTCATCGTAACGTAATTCGATACCGAGTGTTATCTCTTCATCCTCTTTAATATTAATCTATTTTCGTACTATTTTAATTAAAATGAACAATGTACTATTTCGATAAAATAATAGTGCTTTTGGAGCAGTAGAGATAATCAACCCATTCCCGGGAAATTTACGATCTGGATTTTCCCCCGAATATTCTGTATTACTTATGATAGGTGCACTTGCCTACCTAAGCAAGCCCGCGGCGATCGACTCATCGAACCAACCACCCACATAAGACTTTGTTCACGGGCTTCATCAGCTGCCAAGGTCATCACCACCGGAACTGAAGTCAACTTTGCCACAGGACTAAACGCCTCTTCATAGTCTTCTCCGTATTGTTAAGAAAATCCTCGAGCTATAAGGCGAGCCTTGTACCGCTTGATTCTCTAATCCGCCTTCCTCTTCAGCTTGTAGACCCACTTACATGTCACAGAAGTAATGCCATTAACCTTAGGCACTAGGTCCCAAGTCTCATTCTTCCTGAGGGCGGCCATCTCCCCATCCATGGCACCTTCCCACTCCTTGACCCCAGTAGCGTCTTCAAATATAGAACACTCTCGCTCGCCTAGAGATCCTATGAAGAAACAAAAGACCAGGCTCATTGTGTTTCCTTCGCTATAACGAGCTGGTGGTTTGATGGTCCTCTTCGATCTCCGAAGGGTCTGACCCTTGCTAACTACCTCTGCTACTTCTCCTGAATCAGATCCATTCCAATGCAAACTTGGACATCGCTCCCCCTGCTTCCTAAACTAGAAGCCTCAGCCCATATCTAAAAATACATGTAGCTCTTGGTGACACAAGTAGCTCCACCAGAATATCCTTAACAGCCACCTCCTGCTCGTCATCCGACCTGCTCTCATGTAGCTCCATAGAGGAGCCACCTCCACATGACATCAGATTGTTGAATACAACGTCACTCGAAACCATGAACTTCTTCGTCACTGGATCCATACACTTCCACCCCTTCTTTTGATCATCATAGCCCATAAAGTCAAGCTTCCCTGCCGTCGCAGCCAGCTTGGTCCTGAGAGCATTTAGGATGTGTACGTAGCAGGTAGATCCAAACACTTGAAGGTGTCCAACTCCAGGTTTCTCTTTGAACATCTTCTCATGAGGAGACTTCATGTTGATCAAACTCAAAGGCATCTGAATTATGATATAGGTAGTGCATGTCATTCCCTCTGCCCAAACGAACCTTGGAATGTCTTTAGCATGAAGCCAACACTTGCACATTTTTGTCAGATGACGGATCTTCTGCTCTACTACTCCATTTTGTTGTTGAGTTTGAGCACAAGTGATCTCCCTTTGAATGTCGTGCTTCCTGCAGAAGTTTGAAAACTCAGTTGAAACAAACTCCCCTCTATTGTCTGTTCTCAACTTCTTGATCCCTAGGCCAAATCGGTCCTCCACCAGCTCTTTGAACTCCACAAATAACCGAAAAGAATCTTACTTCTCTTTCATAAAGTACACCCAATTGTATCTGGTGTAGTCATCAATCAGGACTAGCATATACCTGTTGCCTCCAATGCTGGCTATTACGGTCAGCCCCATCAGATCACCATGTGATGCAGGCCCACACATTGACACCGTAAAATCTACGAACTTAGTATGATTGTCTCTCAACATTCAAATTCTACACTCGCACAAATTTCAGTGTAGCGAAAACACAAGAAATTTAATTCAATTAGATGCTAACGTATGGGTAGCCAAACCGATTAGGATCGAATAATAGGCTATGGGCCAATATTCTTTCGGGCTAAAGCGACCCACCCGGTCCGATCGAGCGAAGGATGTACCAAAAGAAATCTACCAAAAAATTGCGATTCGGAAAATGGTAGATCTCTACCAACAAATAGATAACGAGCTTTGCCAAACCTCTAGATCTTAAATAAAGTAGGATGAACAACAAAATCAATCGAAGAAACCACGATAAATTCAACGTTTCAAAGTTCACACCAAAGTATCCACCACAATGAAACATCTAGCGGGAAAACACCAAAGGTAGGAAGGTTTCATTACCCAATCGGAATGGATGATTCCGATTCACTATTTTCTGGATCGTCCTTCAACTGATCCGTCGGAGTCTCACCGGATGGAGTTGAAACTCGTCCGCCGTCGTCACTTCACGCCTTGGCCGAGATCCACCCAAGGATGTTTGAATGTTGGTTGGTGTTGACAAAGAAGAGGGTGGACAGATTTTAATTTTTGTGGTGGGTGGTCGGGTTTAGGCTAGGGTGGCCGAGAGCTTTGTATGTTGGGGGAGAGGAAAGGTGGCGGCTAGGGGGGAGGAGGCCGAGCACTTTAGGGAGAGGAGGAAATAGGGCAAGCAGTTTTGGAGAGGAGGTGGCAGAGCACTTGAGAGAGAGGAGGGGTTATGGCCGGCGGCTTGGAGAGGTGTGAGGGGATTGGCCGAAGTCTTTGAAGGAGGAGGAGGAGGGGGGAAATATTCAAGAGGAATTAGGGTCTCAATTTGCTTTCACTCAACTTAATAAAAATTTAACATTACATGGCCTTATATAGGCTCACCACATGGTTAGGTTACATGCATCCCAAATAAATAAAAATAAACACACCAAATGTTTAATGATGAAATTAATGAAATAAAACACTCCTCAAGATAAAAGCAAATAAAATATTAAAAGTTTGATTATGGCCGAGGGCGGAGATTGTAGCGTCGCTTCACAAGATCACCACGGTGCCGCAAGTCTTTGACTGGGGACGGAGAACATTCTTCTGTAAGCATGTTGTCGCCTTCTTAATCTTGTTGGGGGCCATCGTCTCCATAAATCCTCCCCCACTCAAAAGGACTCATCACTGATGAGTTGGCATGCAGGTAGAGGCGCTGAAGAGCATTATCCAAGAGATCCACCTCCGATTGTGGAAGCCAAGAGTCATCAAAGGCTGCTCGATCATGCCATCGAATCAAGTGGCGTCGAACATCACCACTTGGAGAGGAAAGCACTTCATCTTTAATGATCCTGTCTGGAAAAAAGTTGGTCCTGGGAAACCTAGGAAAAGCATTAGGCAATAAAGGAGGAAAGGTTTCTTCATCAACAGTCAAAGTACCTCCATTTGAGATTGATGGAGAGAGCGATCCAGACACAAACTCACCCCTCAACCCATTAGAAAATGCATTGGAACCCAACGGGCAGTTAGATAATTCAAGTGGTGGATAAACATATGTCATTAAATCAGAAACATTAAAAATTGGGGAAATACCCCAATCATTGAGCAACTCCAAAAGATATGCGTTTTCTCCTAATTTCTTTAAGATTCGAAAAGGTCCAGCTCGACAATTTGCCAATTTTTTTATAGTTCCCGAAGGCATCCATTCAGGGATGAGACGCGTCAAGACTAAATCGCCAACCTTAAAGTGAGACTCTCTTTTATGTACGTTAGAATGAGCTTGATAAGATGCATATTTTGTGGTTAGCGCTTCATTAATGTGCCTATGCAAATTATGAACATGAGAGGCAAAATCCTGTGAAAATTGACTTGACTTATAGGATAGCGGTAATGGAATCAAGTCAAGTGGCACTGGTGCTTTATATCCATGCACGATCTCGATTGGAGATAAACCTGTCGACTTATTTTTCGAGTTATTATACACTGACTGAGCATGGGGAAGGATTAGGTCCCACGTACACTTATGGTCACCCACAAGACAACGAAGCAAACTACCCAAACATCTATTTACCACTTCCGTTTTCCCATCCTTCTGTGGATGGTAGGCCGAAGAAAACAATAGTTTGGTGCCCAAAATCCTCCACAGGGTCTTCCATAAATAACTTGTAAATTTTACATCCCTATCAGTCACTATAGTTTTTGGAACGCCCCTATGCCATACAACTTCCTTAAAGAATAGTTTTGTTATATGTGACGCATTGTTGGTCTTACTACATGCAATAAAATATGCCATTTTAGAAAAGCGATCTACTACCACTAGAATGGAATCATGATGTCTAAACGTGACTGGTAGGCCTAGAATAAAATCCATGCTAACATCTTCCCAGGGAATGGAAGGAATCGTAAGAGGGGTATAAAGTCCAGCATTTGTTTTAATACCTTTTGCTAATTGACAAGCACGACAACTCCCCACAATTTTATTAATCGTAGATTTAAGGCCTGGCCAGTGAAACTTATATTCTACTAACATAATGGTCTTATCTTATCCGAAATGTCCACCTAGACCACCACTATGTAATTCCCATACAATAAAATGGTTAAGGGAAGAACGAGGAATATAAAGCTTCGAATGTTTAAAAAGATAACCGTACCGAATATAATATGCTGAAATAGTAGTGGGAGAGTTGGTTTGAGTGGAATAATAGATGTCCTTGAAATCCGTGCAATTAACATACTCATCCTTTATTCTATCGAAACCAATCACTTTGACCACTAGCATAAACAATAATAAAGAGACACGACTAAGAGCATCCTCCACTCGATTTAAAGTTCCCTTTAGATGTCTAATGATGTTGGTATACTCCTGAAGATAGGAGACCCACTTAGCAGGCCTTGGGCTAACTTTGTTTTGGGAATTAATAAATCTCAACGCCTCGTGGTCGGAAAGATTGACAAATTCCTTAGAGATCAAATAATGTTGCCAATGCTGTAAACACCAAATAACCGCATAAAACTCTCTGTCATAATTAGAATAATTCAATTTTGGTCCCGAGAGTTTCTCCCTAAAGTATCCAACAGGATGTCCCTCCTGACTCAAGACACCACCAATACCGACTTCATATGCGTCACAGGACAATTCAAAAAATTTATTAAAATCTGGAAGTCGTAGAAGAAGAGCTTCCGACATTCGAGATTTAATTATTTCAAATACGTTGGTGGCCGATTTAGTCCACGTAAAATCTCCCTTCTTCATGCACTCCATGATTGGTGCCATGATACTACTAAAATCCTTGATAAATCGGAGGTAAAACGTAGCTAATCTGTGAAAACTCCAAACATCCCATATATTAGTTGTGTCCGGCCAATCCTTGATGGCTTAGACCTTCTTAGGGTCAACAAGGTGATGGGGACGACGACACCCAACATGTTGGAAGATGATGAAGGCTTGCTCGCGGAGGATCCTCCTCCATCTCCAACAAAAGACTTGCGTCGCCATGGTGATCATGTGGAGCGTCGCTACAACCTCTGCCCACGGCATAAGACCACCTAATATTATTTAGTTGAATAATTTTACTATTAATTGAATTTATTATGTTGTTTGTTTTGAGCATTTTATCATTTCATTTTGGGTTTGAAAACAATAGAGTTTATTTTTTAATGTTGGGCTGCATGTAGCCAAAGTATAATGTAAGCCTATATATAAGCATGTAATGTTTTCATTTGAAGGAAGTTGAATGAGAATTTGAAACCCTAACTCCTAAAGAATTTCCCCTCCTCCTCCTCTTCTAAATTTCGGCCAACACCAAACCCTAGCCTCCTCCCTCTCCTTAGCCGCCAACCACCACCCTTCCCCCTCTCTCTAACTTATAGCCAACACCTCCCCTCTTCAATAAACCGCCTCCTCCTCCAAACCCGGGCCACCACTTCACCACCCAAAACTGGTCGGCCTCCCAACTACCCAAACCAACCACCCCTCTTCCCCCCACAAAACTGATCAGCCCCTTCAAGAAAAAAATCCCCCCCCCCTCTCTCTTGGTGGTTAGGCCAAGGTGTTTGCAACAAGCTTTTGTGGATCTCACCCAAGGCATGAAGCGATGAAGGAGGACGAGTTTCCTCTCCCTTCAGCTTAACTCCGGCGGAACCGCAGAAGAGTGATTCAAGTTAGATAATCGGAATCATCTATTCTGGTTTGGGTAACAAAAATCTCTACCTTTATGTGATTCCTTCCCTAGATAATTTTATGGTGGAAATTCTTGGCGTTGAATTTAGAGACGTTGAATAATCGTGGATTCTTCGATTGTTTTTTGTGTTCATCTTAATTGAATTAATTTTCGAAAAGGTTTGGCAAACCTCGTAACTTTTTGTTGGGAGAGATCTACCTTTTTTGAATCGTACTTTTGGTAGATCTCTTTTGGTAGAACCTTCACTCGATCGATCCTAAATGGTTTGGAATAAGCATTGACACTGGGAGATCTACAGATTAACACGTTTGTCTTTCTAGGATTCGAATTTTTCACTCGCACAAATTTCTTCACCACGCACACTCCAAGCACTATTATCGCTTTAATGCTAACATATGGGTAGCAATATTATCACTTTCTATTCGATCCTAGGACTGGGTGATGGAAATAGAATGCTGCTTTGAGTGGCAAAATTTGACGAACGTGGATAAGGTTCGAGTGGCGCGAATGAATTTGCTAGGTAGAGACAAGATTTTTTGGTTAAATGAGGAACGTCGTCTGAGGGCTGACAATGGTGACTTACATATTGGTTGGGCAGGCATGAAGGCCATGCTGACAGACCAGTACGTCCCTTCATACCATCGAACGCAGATGTTTGATGATTTGGCCACCCTTAAGCAAGAAAGTCGGTCGGTCTCGGAATACATGAGTCTTCTTAAGGACATGATGGTTAGGTGCGGTGTAAGAGAGATGCCTGAGATCACACTTTCTAGGTTTCCCAAGGGGTTAAACCCCGACATCCAGGGCAACCTGTTGCGTTATGGTCACACCGACCTAAACACCACTTTCAATGATGCATTAGATATCGAAAAGCACAACATTTTTAAGAATAAGTCTCGTTCATATCAGAAGGGAAAGTCCATCTTAGGACCGCCTCCCACCTCTACCTATAAGGATAAGGGCAAGTTCCGGTCCACAGACTCGAACTCCATAGTAGTGACTGCCAGGAATATTAAAAACCCAATGGTTGAGAGAGTGCATGTAGGAAGAGTAAACAAAATGAATGCTACTTGCTTTGCTTGCGGGATTCGGGGTCACTATGCTTGTGAATGTCCTACTAAGCCCAAGCCATTAGCCCTGTTAGATTCCACATATGAGTCAGATGACCTTATATATGAGGCTGGAGATGATAGTGAGTCGGAAGGAGTGCCTAGTGATATGGAGGATGAATCTCATATGATGGTCATGCGGTGTATTCTGGCAACTCCACGAGCATTACATGACTGGAATAGGATGAATATTTTTTCGTTGAATTTTAAGAGTTGAGAGAAATGGTGTAGGTTGATCATAGATAGCGGTAGCTGTATGAATGTCATTTTTGAAACTGTGGTGACATGAATGTCTTTAGTTACTGAGCCGCACCCTCACCCTTATAAGGTGGCATGGGTAGATAAGTCATCCCTCCCAGTCTCAATGTGTTGTTTGGTACCCCTTACCATCAAAGCTTATTCTGAAAAGATTAGGTGCGATGTCATCCCTATGGATGCTTGTCTCATTTTATTAGGTCATCCATGGCTTTATGATCATGATGTTACCCACTTTGGTCGAGCTAACACTTATGAATTTAAATTTAATTGTAAGACCATAATTTTAAAACCCACTCCTCATAAGGATCCTTCAGTCCCCTCTAAGGATATGATTGTCCTGGTCGAAAAGAAAGCGTTAAGTTTGATAGGTAAGAAGGAATTTGCATGTAATACCTTTATGGATGGTGTCATATATGAGTTTGTTTGTTTGCAAGTTAAGGAAGATGCGTCGTCATTTGAGAGTTTACAACTGGCGTTGAGGAAGCTCTTAGATGAGTTTAAGTATGTGTAACCAGACGAGCTACCATCCGATTTACCCTCATGAGGGACATCTAACGTGCGATAGATTTCATCCTGGGTTCCTCTTTGCCCATCCTTCATCACTATAGGTTAAATCCTTCCGCACACTTGGAATTACAAACCCAAATTTCAGATTTATTGCAAAAGAGGTTCATTCGTCATAGCAAGCATCCATGTGTCGTACCCGCCTTACTTGTTCCCTAGAAAGATGGCTCTTGGAGGATGTGTGTGGATAGTAGATCCATTAACAAAATTACTGTTAAATATCGCTTTCTCATCCCTCGCTTCGACGATTTATTGGACATGTTAGCGGGTGCCACGATTTTCTCAAAATTGGATATTAGGAGTGGCTACCATCAGATCTGAATTAGGGAAGGTGATGTGTGGAAGACTGCTTTTAAATCTAAGGAAGGGCTCTATGAGTGGTTAGTTTTCCATTTGGGCTTTCCAATACACCGAGCACATTTTCTAGGATGATGACCCACGTCTTCCATCCTTATATGGGAAAATTCATAGTGGTGTACTTTGATGATATTATTGTTTTTAGTACTTCTGCGAGCGATCAAGGGTCACATTTGAAGATTATCCTTACCACGTTGAGGTCGGAAAAATTATTCGTTAATATTTAAAA
This sequence comes from Platanthera guangdongensis, assembly GCA_039583875.1. NCBI lineage: Eukaryota > Viridiplantae > Streptophyta > Magnoliopsida > Asparagales > Orchidaceae > Platanthera > Platanthera guangdongensis. The sequence continues at coordinate 199,765,024 of CM077150.1, read as the reverse complement.
GTGTACTTTTCATGTGTCATCTGTATAGTTCCTTGGTTATATCGTGAGTTCAGAGGGCATACATGTAGACCCTAAGAAGGTCCAGGCCATTAAGGACTGGCCGGAGACCGCCAATATTCAGGATGTTCAGAGTTTTCATGGTCTAGCTACGTTTTATCACCGTATTATTAGATACTTTAGTAGTATCATGGCCCCCATTATAGAATGCATGAAAAGGGTGATTTTACTTGGACGAAATCGAGCGCTAAAGCATTTCAAATAATTAAATCACGGATGTCGGAAGCTCCCCTTTTGAGATTACCATATTTTACTAAGTTTTTTGAGTTATCTTGTGACGCGTCTAAATTTGGTATTGGTGGTGTATTGAGTCAGGACGGTCACCCTATTGGACACTTCAGTGAGAAACTCGCGGGACCAAAATTGAATTATTCTAATTATGATCGGGGGTTTTATGTAGTTATTAGATGCCTCCAACATTGGCGGCATTACTTACTTCCTAAAGAATTTGTTATTTTATCTGATCATGAAGCTTTGATATTTATTAACTCTCAAACTAAAGTGAGCCCAAGACATGCCAAATGGGTCTCCTATCTTCAGGAGTACACATTTATCATAAAACACCTTAAGGGAACTCTCAACCGCGTAGCTGATGCTCTTAGTTGTGTATCTTTATTATTATCTACGCTAGAAGTAAAGGTGATTGGGTTCGATAGAATTACGGATGAGTATGTCCATTGTCCGGATTTCAAGGAAATCTATCTATCCACTCAAGACAACTCGCCCACGACCATTTCATCCTTTTATATTCATGACGGTTATCTATTCAATCATTCAAAGCTATGTATTCCACGTTCGTTCCTATGTCAGTTCATCGTGTGGGAAATACATAGCAGGGGGTTGGGTGGACATTTTGGCCATGACATGACCATCGCTCTAGTCGAAGACAAGTTTTATTGTCCCGGTCTTAAGTCAGCGGTTAATAAAATCGTGGGAAATTGTCGAGCATGCCAATTAGCCAAGGGAAACAAAACTAATACGGGACTTTATACCCCTCTTCTGATTCCTTCCATTCCCTGGGAAGACATTAGTATGAATTTTATTCTAGGCATGCCTGTCATGTTTAGACATCATGATTCTATTCTGGTAGTAGTAGATCGGTTTTCCAAAATGGCTTATTTTATTGCATGTAATAAAACCAACGATATGTCACATGTTGCTAAATAATATTTTAAGGAAGTATTTGGACATCGGGGCGTTCCAAAATCGATAGTGACCGATAGAGTTGTGAAATTTACTAGTTATTTTTGGAAGACCTTGTGGAGGATTATGGGCACCAAACTTTTGTTTTCTTCGGCATACCATCCACAGATAGATGGGAAAACGGAAGTGGTAAACAGAAGTTTAGGTAGTGTGCTATGATGCCATGTGGGAGACCACAAGGGTACATGGGACATTATCCTTCCCCATGCTCAGTTAGCGTATAATAATTCCAAAAATAGGTCTACTGGCTTGTCACCGAATGAGATCGTGCATGGTTATAAAGCACCAATGCCACTTGACTAGATTCTGTTACCGCCATCTTATAAATCAAGTAAATTTGCACAGGATTTTGCCTCTCATATTCATAATTTGCATAAGCACATAAATGAAACGCAAACCACAAAATACGCATCTTATCAAGTTTATGCTAACGTACATAAAAGAGAAACTCACTTTAAGGTTGGCGATTTAGTCTTGGTGTGTCTCATCCCTGAACGGATGCCTTCGGGCACTATAAAAAAGTTAGCGAATCGGCGAGCTGGGCCTTTTCGTATCTTAAAGAAATTTGGAGAAAACGCATATCTTTTGGAGTTACCCACTGATTGGGGTATTTACACTATTTTTAAGGTTTCTGATTTAACGCCTTATGTTTCTCCACCACTGGAATTATCTAACTGTCTGTTTAGCTCCACTACATTTTCTAATGGGTTGGGGGAGAGCTTGTGTCTGGATCGCTCTCTCCATCAGTCTCCAATGGAGGTACGTTTGTAGTTGATGAAGAAAATTTTCCTCCTTTATTGCTTAATGCTTTTAACAGGTTTCCCAGGACAAACTCTTTTCCAGACAGGAGCATCAAGGATGAACTGCCTTCCTCTCCAGGTGGTGATGTTCGCCGCTACTTGATTCATTGGCGTGATCGTCCGGCCTCTGATGAGTCTTGGCTTCCGGAATCGAAGGTTGCTCTTTTAGCTGATGCTCTTCTACGGCGGTACCTTCTGGACAACTCATCGGTGATGAGTACTTTCGAGCGGTGGAGGATTGATGGATATGACGGCCCCCAACATGTGGAACATGATGAAGGCTTTCTAGCGGAGTATCCTTCTCCGTCTCAAACAAAATACTTGTGTCACCATGTTGATCGTGTGGAGCGTCGCTGCAACCTCCGCACACGGCGCAAGACCACCTAATATTATTTAGTTGAATAATTTTAGTATTATTTGAATTTATTATGTTATTTGTTTTGAGCACTTTTTCATTTCATTTTGGGTTTGAAAACATTAGAGTTTATTTTTTAATGTTGGGCTGCATGTTGCCAAAGTATGATGTAAGCCTATATATAGGCATGTAATGTTCTCATTTGAAGGAAGTTGAATGAGAATTTGAAACCCTAACTCCTAAAGAATTTTCCCCTCCTCCTCCTCTTCTAAATTTCGGCCAACACCGAACCCTAGGCTCCTCCGTCTCCTCAGCCACCAACCACCACCCTTCCCCCTCTCTCTACCTCACGGCCAACACCTCCCCTCTCCAAGAAACTGCCTCCTCCTCCAAACATGGGCCACCACTTTACCACCCAAAACCGGTCGGCCTCCCAACTACCCAAATTGACCACCTCTCTTCCCCCACAAAACCGATCAGCCCCTTCAAGGAGAAAATCCGGCCCCCTTCTCTCTTGGTGGTTAGGCCAAGCTGTTTGCAACAAGCTTTTGTGGATCTCACCCAAGGCATGAAGCGACGAAGGAGGACGAGTTTCCTCTCCCTCCAGCGTAACTCTGGCGGAACCATGGAAGAGCGATTCAAGTTAGATAATCGGAATCATCTATTCCGGTTTGGGTAACGAAAATCTCTACCTTTGTGTGATTCCTTCCCTAGATTATTTTGTGGTGGAAATTCTTGGGGTTGAATTTAGAATCGTTGAATAATCGTGGTTTCTTCGATTGTTTTTTTGTGTTCATCTTAATTGAATTAATTTTCAAAAAGGTTTGGCGAACCTTGTAACTTTTTGTTGGGAGAGATCTACCTTTTTCAAATCGTACTTTTGGTAGATTTCTTTTGGTAGAACCTTCGCTCGATCGATCCTAAATAGTTTGGCCTAGGCGTTGACACCGGGAGATCTACGGATTAACACGTTTGTCTCTCTACGATTCAAATTTTTCACTGGCACAAATTTCTTCACCACGCACACTCCAAGAAATATTATCGATTTAATGCTAACTTATGGTTAGCAATATTATCACTTTCTATTCAATCTTAGGACTGGGTATGGAAATAAAATGCTGCTTTGAGTGGCAAAATTTGACAAACGCGAATAAGGTGCGAGTGGCGTGAATGAAGTTTCGAGGTAGAGCCAAGATGTTTTGGTTAAATGAGGAACGTCATCTGAGTGCTGACAATGGTGACTTATATATTGGTTGGGCAGGCATGAAGGCCATGCTGATAGACCAGTACGTCCCTTCATACCATCGAACGCAGATGTTTGATGATTTTGCCACCCTTAAGCAAGACAGTCGGTCTGTCTCAGAATACATGAGTCTTCTTAAGGACATGATGGTTAGGTGCGGTGTAAGAGAGATGCCTGAGATCACACTTTCTAGGTTTCGCAAGGGGTTAAACCCCGACATCCAGGGCAAGCTGTTGCGTTATGGTCACAATGACCTAAACACCACTTTCAATGTTGCACTAGATATCGAAAAGCACAATGTTTTTAAGAATAAGTCTCATTCGTATTAGAAGGGAAAGTCCATCTTCGGACCGCCTCCCACCTCTACCTATAAGGATAAGGGCAAGTTCCAGTCCACAGACTCGAACTCCATAGTAGTGACTGCCAGGAATATTAAAAACTCAATGGGTAAGAAAGTGTATATAGGAAGAGTAAACAAAACAAATGCTACTTGCTTCGCTTGCGGTATTCGGGGTCACTATGCTAGTGAATGTCCTACTAAGCCCAAGCCCTTAGCCCTGTTAGATTCCACATGTGAGTCAGATGACCTTATATATGAGGCTGGAGATGATAACGAGTCGGAAGGAGTGCCTAGTGATATGGAGGACGAATCTCATATGATGGTCATGTGGTGTATTTTGGCAACTCCACGAGCATTAGATGATTGGAATAGGACGAATATTTTTTTGTTGAATTTTAAGAGTGGAGAGAAATGGTGTAGGTTGATCATAGATAGCGGTAGCTGTATGAATGTCATTTCTGAAACTGCGGTGACCTGAATGTCTTTAGTTACTAAGCCACACCCTCACCCTTATAAGGTGGCATGGGTAGATAAGTCATCCCTCCTAGTGTCAATTCGTTGTTTGGTACACCTTACCATCAAAGCTTATTCTGAAAAGATTTGGTGCAATGTCATCCTTATGGATGCTTGTCACATTTTATTAGGTCGTCCATGGTTTTATGATCATGATGTTACCCACTTTGGTCGAGCTAACACTTATGAATTTAAATTTAATGGTAAGACCATAATTTTAAAACCCACTCCTCATAAGGATCCTTCGGTCCCCTCTAAGGATATGATTGTACGTCCTGGTAGAAAAGAAAGCGTTAAGTCTTATAGGTAAAAAGGAATTTACATGTAATACCTTTATGGATGGTGTCATATATGAGTTAGTTTGTTTGCAAGTTAAGGAAGATGCGTCGACATTTGAGAGTTTACCACTGGCGTTGAGGAAGATCTTAGATGAGTTTAAGGATGTGTATCCGGACAAGCTACCGTCTGAGTTACCCCCCATGAGGGACATCCAACATGCGATAGATTTCATCCCGGGTTCCTCTTTGCCCAACCTTCCTCACTATAGGTTAAATCCTTCCGCACATTTGGAATTACAAACCCAAATTTCAGATTTATTGCAAAAGGGTTCATTTGTCATAGCAAGAGTCCATGTGCCATACCCGTCTTACTTGCTCCCAAGAAAGATGGCTCTTGGAGGATGTGTGTGGATAGTAGAGACATTAATAAAATTACTGTTAAATATTCGCTATCCCATCCCTCGCTTGGATGATTTATTGGACATGTTAGCGGGTGCCATGATTTTCTCAAAATTGGATATTAGGAGTGGCTACAATCAGATCTGAATTAGGGAAAGTGATGAGTGGAATACTGCTTTTAAATCTAAGGAAGGGCTCTACGAGTGGTTAGTTATGCCATTTGGGCTTTCCAATGCCCCGAGCACATTTTCTAGGATGATGACCCATGTCTTCCATCCTTATATGAGAAAATTCATAGTAGTGTACTTTGATGATATTATTGTTTTTAGTACTTCTACGAGCGATCATGGGTCATATTTGAAGATTATCCTTAGCACGTTGAGGTCGGAAAAATTATTCGTTAATATTTAATAGTGTACTTTTCATGTGTCGTCTGTAGAGTTCCTTGGTTATATCGTGAGTTCGGAGGGCATACATGTAGATCCTAAGAAGGTCCAGGCCATTAAGGACTGGCCAGAGCCCGCCAATATTCAGGATGTTCGGAGTTTTCATGGTCTAGCTACGTTTCATCACTGATTTATTAGAGACTTTAGTAGTATCATGGCCCCCATTACAGAATGCATGAAAAAGGGTGATTTTACATGGATGAAATTGGTCGCTAAAGCGTTTCAAATAATTAAATCACGCATGTCGAAAGCTCCCCTTTTGAGATTACCATATTTTACTAAACTTTTTGAGTTATCGATCTTGTGACGTGTCTAGAGTTGGTATTGGTGGTGTATTGAGTCAGGAAGGTCAACCTATTGGATACTTCAGTGAGAAACTCGCGGGACCAAAATTGAATTATTCTAATTATGATCGAGGGTTTTATACGGTTATTAGATGCCTCCAACATTGGCCCCATTACATACTTCCTAAATAATTTGTTATTTTATCTGATCATGTAGCTTTGAGATTTATTAAATCCCAAACTAAAGTGAGCCCAAGACATGCCGAATGGGTCTCCTATCTTCAGGAGTACACAATTATCATAAAATACCTTAAGGGAACTCTCAACCGCATAGCCGACGCTCTTAGTCGTGTATTTTATTATTATCTATGCTAGAAGTAAAGGTGATTGGGTTCGATAGAATTAAGGATGAGTATGTCCATTGTCCAGACTTCAAGGAAATCTATCTATCCACTCAAGACAACTCGCCCACGACCATTTCATCCTTTTATATTCGTGACGGTTATCTATTCAATCATTCAAAGCTATGTATTCCACGTTCGTTCCTATGTCAGTTCATCGTGTGGGAAATGCATAGCAGTGGGTTAGGTTGACATTTTGGCTGTGATAAGACCATCGCTCTAGTCGAAGACAAGTTTTATTGGCCCGGTCTTAAGTCAATGGTTAATAAAATCGTGGTAAGTTGTCGAGCGTGCCAATAAGCCAAGGGCAACAAAACTAATGCGGGACTTTATACCCCTCTTCTGATTCCTTCCATTCCCTGGGATGACATTAGTATGAATTTTATTCTAGGCCTGCCTGTCATGTTTAGATGTCATGATTCTATTCTGGTAGTAGAGATCGGTTTTCCAAAATGGCTTATTTTATTTCGTGTAATCAAACCAACGATGTGTCACATGTTGCTAAATAATATTTTAAGGAAGTAGTTGGACATCGGGGTGTTCCAAAATCGATAGTGACCGATAGAGTTGTGAAATTTACTAGTTATTTTTGGAAGACCTTGTGGAGGATTATGGGCACCAAACTTTTTGTTTGGAGAGATCTACCTTTTTCGAATCGTGCTTTTGGTAGATCTCTTTTGGCACAACCTTCGCTTGATCGGACCGGGTGGGTCCTTTTAGCCGGAAAGGATATTGGTCTATCACCTCTATTCGATCCTAAACGGTTTGGCAACCCGTACGTTAGCAATAAAGTGATAATATTGCTTGGAGTGTGCGTGGTGAAGAAATTTGTGCGAGTGAAAAATTCGAATCGTAGAGAGACAAACGTGTTAATCCGTAGATCTCCCGGTGTCAACGCTTAGGCCTGCATCACATGGATGCCCTCCGAACTTACAATATAACATAGGAACTCCATAGATGGCAGATTAAACGTACACTTCTTAAGATTAACAAATAAAGTTTTTGTATGCAATGTGGTAAGTACGGTCCTCAAGTGAGCTTCATGATCGTTTGGGGAAGAGCTAAAAACTAGGATATCATCAAAGTAATTAACTACGAATTTTCCTAAATAAGGCTTGAATACTAGGGTCATCAACCTCGAAAATGTACTCGGGCTATTAGTGAGCCCTTCCCCAAGCACTAACCACTCATAGAGTCCATCCTTTGATTTAAACGTCATTTTTCGCTCGTCTCCCTCCCTAATCCTGATTTGATGGTAGCCAATCTTAAGATCTAACTTGGAAAAAATCGTGGCCCCGACTAACATGTCAAATAAGTCATCCATTCGAGGGATGGGAAACCTATATTTAATAGTGATTTTATTGACGGCCCTATAATCTACACACATCCTCCAAGAACCATCTTTCTTAGGGACCAATAATGCGGGTATAGCACAAGGACTCTTACTATGACGAATGAACCCCTTACTTAGAAAATCCGAAATTAACTTTTGCAACTCTAAGTGTGTGGAGGGGTTTAGTCGATAATGGGGAAGATTTGGTAATGAGGAACCCGGGACAAAATCAATCTCGTGTTGAATTTTCCACATGGGGGGTAACTCGGGTGGTAAATCATCCGGGTAGACATCCTTAAATTCGTCTATAAGGGCCTTCAATGTTGGAGGTAAATTTTCAAAAGATGGACTATCTTCCTTGATTTGTAAACAAACTAGTGCATATATGACACCATCTATAAAAGACTCGCGCTCAAGCTCCTTCTTACCAATCAAACTTAACGTCTTCTTCTCTACAGGTATAATAGTGTCATTGGAAAAACCCGATGGATCTTTAGGAGGAGGGGGTTTAAAATAATGGTCTTACCATTAAATTTAAACTCATAGGTATTTGCTCGCCTAGATGAGTAACATCGTGGTCATAAAGCCATGGGCGTCCGAGTAAAACATGATAAGCATCCATGGGGATGACATCACACCATATCTTTTCAGAATAAGCCTTGATTGTAAGGGGTACCAAACAATGCTTCGACACCGGGAGCGACGTTTTGTTTACCCACGACACCTTATAAGGGTGAGGGTGCGGTTCAGTAGCTAATGACATTCGGGACACCGCATTTTCAGAAATTACATTCATACAACTACAACTGTCTATAATTAACTTACACCACTTCTCTCCACTCTTAAAATTTAACGAAAAGATATTCGTCCTATTCCAGACATCTAAAGCTCGTGGAGTAGCCAGAATATGCCGCATGACCATCATATGGGATTCATCCTCTAAATCTCTCGGTACTCTTTCTGACTCGCTATCTTCACCTGCCTCATATACATGGTCGTTGGACTCACAAGTGGAATTTAAGAGGGCTAAGGGAATGGGCTTAGTAGGACACTCACTAGCATAATGACCCTGAATCCCGCAACTGAAACATCTAGCATTCGTTTTGCTAACCCTTCCTACCGGAACTCTCTCACCCATTGGGTTTCTACTATTCCTGGCTGAAGTTTTTAATTGTCTTACCTAAATCACCTAGAGGGGGTGAATAGGTGAGTTGAGCGCTATTTGCGGAATAAAAAATTTAGCGATCTAAGCACAGAAAATAACAACCACCAAGCAATCACAGAGGACACAGAGATTTATAGTGGTTCCCCAACTTTGGGTACATCCACTTTCCACTCACCGATCTAGCAAAGCACTAGACTCGGCTACTCCACTATTCTCGGATTGAAACCAATCTTATGCCTCAGAACAACGTTCCTACAACTCGATCCACAAAACGGATCTACACTCAGAAGATGAAAAACTTCCTACAACTCGGAGAACAACGCTCCTACACTCAGAGAATAATCTCCTACAAGAATAAATTGAAATCAGAAACACAAACAGTTTCTTTTTCTCAGATCTGGAAATTTTCTGTCGAGGTCTTTCTTCTTGAAACTTTGCGGCACAGTCAGAAAACTTTGAAGAATAACACGGCAAGATCCGATCTGAAAATTCTTTAATCAAAAGATCGAAGAGAATATGAAGAGGTTGAAGAACAATCGCGATCTACAAGTCGACTGGTCTGAATCTTCTTGAACAAAAGCCCTTGGCGATTTGCACGATGGGCATTGGCGGCGGCTTCCATTTAGGAAAGAGAAAAATCGACACAGAATTCTTGGAATATTTCTATAACGCTTCTTAGGGTTAGTCGAAATGACAAGACCTTATATAAGATCTCCCTAACGGTCATAATTAGCATTAATGATGGCCACGTGGACCAATCATGTCAAATCACTTGAAAATCGCGTCTGTTAGGACTTAGCGAAATTTTCTGGAAAAAATGACGGAATTACTCGAGTGAAAGAAATACTACTCTAGTACAAAAATGAGTTCTCGAGAGGATAAAATCAGACTACTCGAGAAGAAGCTCTTTAGGAATTTTAAGAACAGAATCATAATCACTGATGATTGCTTTGCTAATAAGTAATAACTCAATGCGATTTCATTCTACATTCTAGTATAACTATGTAGATGGGCATAAGCTAGATTGAATTAACATTCAGGCAAGTGCACATATCAATCATAGTACAGGAGAAATCTACATCTCGTGTCGTATTCCACAGAGCCATTTCAAGTATTCGTACTCATCCTCACTCTATTATCGTACCTATAAGTAAAATTGATATCTAAACTAGGTTGGTCTAACTATAACTATTTGGATAATTCAATATTGAAGAAGTAAATATGGTAAAAAGAAAGAAGCTTATGAGCTTTTACATGAACAAACTCATTTATTAACTCAATTCTAAGTATTCATGAAGAAAGTAAACTATCAAATTCATTGTAATGTAAGGGTTAACATTCATCAAATTCTCTCTCGAGCAATTTCAATCCTAAACCTAAGTTTGTAAATTTTCTCTCGAACAATTTACAATACTCACGTTTGCATTAAGTAAAGCACCCTATTATTACATGAAATCATGAAACCTTATCTCTAAAATAGCATGAATCCATTTACTCGTATTTCAATTTTCCAAACAACATATCTCTCGATCATGGAGATTGATGCACAAATAGAGTTAACACCACAATATGGACATACAAATATCATCACAAACAACAAATTTCTCAATCTATAAGTTTGCAAATTTTGTAAGGGAAAGAAGCAATCCATAATGAAAATGAAACCAATTATTTGTAAGCCTAAATACAAATACAATACCACGAAATTGATGTAAACAAAACGATACATGATTACTGAATTGTTCAAATATAAGTTCATGCAAATTAAAACATGAACAAAGTTGAATCACCAAGAGAAAGGAAAGATAAAAAAGGATTAATGAATAGATAAAATGCATACAAAATAGCCTTCAATCCTCCTTCTCTTGGATGCTCCACTTCGGGATTCAGAAGTTCTCCAATTCCAGAATGATCCAAAAGTTCTCCACTAATTTTTCTACAGGAAATATATAGTCCCTTTGTAAACAGGTCGAACACGGGTTCCAACACGGCCGTGTGTCAGGCCGTGTGGACGGTTCCTAAGCGGTTCCCCACGAACAGGCGTGTCTGGTAGTGGGCCGTGTCAGATGACAAGGGTACTGACACGGCCGTGTTATTCTTCACATTCCTCAGACACGGGTTGGTCGGCAGTCGTGTTCAAATATGACACGGGTAGGCACATGGGCGTGTTCCTACCCGTGTGAGTCTCTGTCTCCTGCGTCCAATTTCTTCAGCTCTAGGGTACATAGGACACGGGTAAGCACACGGCCGTGTGTCCACCCATGTGCGGCAAAATTTTGTCCTATCATCAGCCATGTTGGCTCCATGAACTCTACTGTTTGCTCCAAGACTTTTAGTTCCACTGGTTAGCACTACCTGCATATAAAAGTGAAGGAATAAATTAGATAGCTCAATATAAGGAGTAACAAAAATCATAACTGTGCCCTCCTAATCATGATAAAACAATTCTTTGACTTTTCTCGCGAAATTACTACAGAAGGATGGAGAAATAGCAGACATGATTACAATTATGATAGTAAAAAGCCTATCATAATCGCACTCATCAAATACCCCCGGACTTAGATGTTTGCTTGTCCCTAAGCAAACTAATTCAAACACTTGGGTTACCATTAAATAATTTTGCCTCTGCACACTGGTTGCTATGAATTTAAGAGAACTTTGATGATGTAATCACATAGGAAATAGTTTAGCAGACTTTTCTAAATATAACGTAATCTTAAAATTCTTCCAATATATCTGTTAACTATCACTCACTCAATTTTAGAAATAGGAGTATAGTTATCTAAAATAAATATGAGGAGAAAATAACAATCTCAATAAGATACGTATTAGTATTTCAAAACTTATAAGTACCCATATTGACGATCACAAGCTTACCCTTTTTACATCCTCTCCACGACACTAGTTAGACTCAGTAAGGTCAAATCATTAGGACTTGTATGGTGGTGTAGCCTTTTTGGCTTAGGATAGAAGATTATAGGTGAGGTAATCACAGATAAATGCGATGTGTTTTCCACACCTAAATCACGATTGTGCCTTTTGTTGGTATATACCTTAACATACATCGGTGCTATAAAAGCACCCCAGACTTTGCAATTAGCATACTTACCATATTTGTTTTTTGAAAGATACTCCAAAATTTTATTTTTCTTAACCAAGGGGCCATAGTAGGGATCATTCTGAGTGGGTGCAAGTGTACACACACTCAGGCCACATATCACTATGTCTTCTTTTTTTCCCTTTTAGGATTTGGGTTCATAGTAGGGATCATTCCAATCGGGTGCAAATATACATGCACTCGGGCCACATATCACTATGAACAAACTCATTCCAAGAAGGTCTCAATGATAGGTGTGCTAATAGGTAAGGATTTGGCCTTGGTGAATTTTGGTGGTAGAGCATCAAAAGGATGGGGATTAGGTTCAAATTGGGTGTGCAAGGGTATCATGTTAAAGGTTTTGGGTTAATAAGGCTAAAGCTATCCAATAGGGGGCCTAAGTCATTTCCGCCCTTACTAATTAACCTATGTGATGTTTTGAGGATCGCTAGAGGATAAGTTCTGGACATCAATAGAGAGTATTTTTTATTTTGATTCCATAATACCAAATTATAAAAAAATGTTACACTCATCGACTCACATTATTATAAATAAGTATATTTTCTAAAATAGAGTGATTGATAGTTAATAATATAGAGGATTAATCTTAAAAGTAAATTATATAGAGAAAATTAAGCTAACAAATTTCTATGCTTAATTACGAATCAACAAAGTTGAACACTCTATGAGTCTACATCAATTCATTTTAATCAGCATGTGAAGTTAAATTAAATAGTTATAATCCCAAATGAATGAATTAATGAGAGCTTAAAGGATCAAACAAAAATTTTTAGGGTGGGTATAACAAACTTGTGTATTATGATAGCCAAATTAGAATCAATTGTAACCACGTGAACAGCCATTCCACCCCCAGACCTAAAATTTGCAATGTCCTCCGTGCAATGTAAAGAGAGGACAAAGAGTAATTTCACTAAGAAATAAGAAAAAAAAACTGCTATCATAAAAAGTAGAAGATCACTGTAATGAAATAGGAGTTGTAATGAAATGCATTGATATACAATAGCTGAAAGAACTATAATAAAATGATATAAAGATATAGCTGAAAGAACTGAAATACAATGATATACAAGACACAAATGCATGAAGACAACATGACATAGAGACACATCAGAAGTATACGGGATGGTGGGTCTCATCGTCAGGGAAGGAAGGCGGGGCAGGAGCTGCCAGCTGGTGAGGAGCGATCCCTAGGTGGTCTCTGATCTGGATGAGGAGGGCCTCGGTCCGCTGCTGCGACTCCTCTATATGTTGTAGGCATGGCGAGAGCTCGGTGTCGAAGAACTGTCGGAACTCCCGCGAATACCGTGAACGAGGTGAAGGGGGAGCAGTAGAAGACTCGCCATGATCATAAGTGGAATGTGGCTGAGGTACCAAAGGCACATCGAGGTCAGGATCCACCTCGTCATCACTATCTTCCTGTACTTGCGGCCCACATCTCGTAATAGAATATGTGACACGTCCCCGGCCCTGTCGGGCGGTGACGAGGCATAGGGAGCGAAGACTGGCCATCGTGATGGGTATGGTCTTCACGACCACGGTTATCGGGGGGAGAGCTGATAATATGCCCATGTTCTTCACCAAGTGAGTGATGTAGGGTGCTACACAGATAGACCCTATGCGGCGGGTGTCGGCCTGATGGAGAATGAACTGGGCCAGTAGGAAGCCGAGGTGCAGAGGGTAACGTGACGACATGCTATAGAGGTACAGTAGGTCCTCTCGACTGACAACACCGGAGATTTCACACCGGCCGCTCAATGTGTGGCTAAGGAGGTGGTGTATGTAATGGAGGGCGGGTGAAACCAACTTAGAGGCCTTAGATCGCTTGGCCTCATAGGTGCTAGTGTCAAAAGAAAGCTGGCGCCAAATACCGCCGACAATATCGCGAGAGGGGAGGGCGAAATGGAGCTCGGGGTAGGAAGCACTAAAGAGGAATGAATCCTCATACACCCCTAGATACTGGGTGAACTAGAGCATGGTGAGTGTATAAAAGTTGCCGCCTACTCGAAACTAAATTACCCCCTCGGCCGCGTGCGGTGTATCAATGAAGTTAGGCCGAATTTTTAAATAGAACGAGGACAGGAACTCTAACGTGAGTTCCTTAAAACCTAACTCCTCTATGGTGAAAAACCGCTCCCAACCCGTTACAGAGATTAATGCCCTTACATCCCCCGCTAAGTTTATTTCCTCGAGAATACTTCAGTCGATCATGCGGATATCTTGATATTTTTTGGACTGTAGGCGATTATAGCGGTTAATATGTGCTGGGTCGGTGAATACTAGCGGGGCAGTGACATCACGCCTCTCCGTTGACACTTGCAACTCCAGTCGGCGACGGCGACCGCCTTGGCTTCGTCTAGATGACATGATCAAGGAGGAGAGAATGCGAGTAAAGGGGCAAGATTTGGAGACAAAAACTCCACCTTGAGCTCACACCATGGAGAGAAATGGTGCTGGGAGGGGTAGATCTGAAATCAGGGAATGAGGTGGAAGAAGATGACACGGCACCCAATTTAAAGACTTCGAACACGGGTGCGCACACGGGCGTGTGCGTACCCGTGTTGAGGAATCTTGGCCTCATGAAACACGGGTTGTGGGGGGCCGTGCGGTCAAACTGACAGGGGAAAGCGCGACAGGTGGACACGGGCCACAACACGGCCGTGTGTGGACCCGTGTCTGAGCTGGCACGGCATATTAACAATACACGGGTTGGTAGGCGACACAACCGTGTGTCAGCCGACACGGGCGTGTCGGATGTCTCGACACATCGGTCTTGACGATCGTCGAGCGAAGAGACACAGCTAGACACATGAGTTGGTAGGCAACACGGCCGTGTCTCAGCCAACACGAGGGTGTCGAATGTCTCGACATAGCGGTCTTGACGATCATCGAGCGAAGAGACACGGCTAGACACACGGGTTGGTGTGAACCCGTGTTGTTCTCGGGAAGAAATCGCCCTTTTTCGGAATTAATTCACACGGCTGGGCCTGAGGCTGTGTCGAGTACACGGCCACCCACACGGGCGTGTGGTGACCCTTGTGATCCTCCAAAATTGCATTCCTCCTAAAACAAATTTACAAATATCATCACAAACAACAAATTTCTCAATCTATTAATTTGCAAATTTTGTAAGGGAAAGAAGCAATCCATAATGAGAATGACACCAATTGTTTGTAAGCCTAAATACAAATAAAATACCACGAATTTGATGTAGACAAAGCGATACATGATTACCAAATTATTCAAATATAAGTTCATGCAAATTAAAACATAAACAAAGTTGAATTAACAAGAGAAAGGAAAGATTAAAAGGGATTAATGAATAGATAAAATGCATACAAAATACCCTTCAATCCCCCTTCTCTTGGATGCTCCACTTCGGGCTTCAGAAGTTCTCCAATTCCGGAATGATCCAGAAGTCCTTTCTAATTTTTTCTACAGGAATTATATAGTCCCTTTGGAAACAGGTCGGACACGGGTTCCAACACGGCCATGTGTCAGGCCGTGTGGACGGTTCCTAGGCGGTTCCACACGAACAGCCGTGTCTGGTAGTGGGCCGTGTCAGATGACACGGGTACGGAGACGGCCGTGTTGTTCTTCACATTCTTCAGACACAGGTTGGTCGGCAGTCGTGTTCAAATATGACATGGGTAGGCACACGGGCGTGTTCCTACCCGTGTCAGTCTCTGTCTCCTGCGTCCAATTTCTTCAGCTCCAGGGTGCATAGGACACGGGTAGGCACACGGCCGTGTGTCCACCCGTGTGCGCCAAAATTTTGTCCTGTCATCAGCCATGTTGACTCCGTGAACTCCTCTGTTTGCTTCAAGACCTTTAGTTCCACTGGTTAGCGCTACCTGCATATAAAAGTGAAGGAATAAATTAGATAGCTCAATATAAGGAATAACAAAAATCCTAAATGTGCTCTTCTAATCATGATAAAACAATTCTTTGACTTTTCTCGCGAAATTACTACAAAAGGAGGTAGAAATAGTAGATATGATTACAATTATGATAGTAAAAAGCCTATCATAATCGCACTCATCAAATACCCCCAGGCTTAAATATTTGCTTGTCCCTAAGCAGACTAATTCAAACACTTGGGTTACCAATAAATAATTTTGCCTCCACATATTGGTTGCTATGAATTTAAGAGAACTTTGATGATGTAATCGCATAGGAAATAGTTTAGCAGACTTTTCTATATATAACGTAGTCTTAAAATTCTTCCAATATATCTGTTAACTATCTCTCACTCATTTTTAGAAATAAGAGTATAGTCATTGATAACAAATATGAGGAGAAAATAACAATCTTTATAAGATACGTAATAGTATTTCAAAACTTATAAGTACCCATATTGACGGTCACGAGCTTACCCTTTTTACATCCTCTCCACGGCACTTAGTTAGACTCAGTAAGGTTGGATACTTAGGACTTGTATGATGGTGTAGCCTTTTTGGCTTAGGTTAGAAGATTATAGCCGAGGCAATCAAAGATAAATGTGATGGGTTTTTCACACCTAAATCACGATTGAGCCTTTTGTTGGTATATACCTTAATATACATCAGTGTTATAAAAGCACCCCCAGACTTTTCAATTAGCCTACTTCCCATATTTTTTATTTTTTTGAATGATACTGCAAACTTTTATTTTTCTTAACCAAGGGGCCATAGTAGGGATCATTCCGAGTGGGTGCAAGTATACACACACTCAGGCCACATATCACTATGTCTTCTCTCTTTTTTAGGCTTTGGGTTCATAGTAGGGATCATTCCAAGTGGGTGCAAATATACACGCACTCAGGCCACATATCACTATGAACAAACTCATTCCAAGAAGGTCTCAATGATAGGTGTGCTAATAGGTAAGGATTTGGCCTTGGTGAATTTTGGTGGTAGAGCATCAAAAGAATGGGGATTAGGTTCAAATTGGGTGTGCAAGGGTATCATGTTAAAGGTTTTGGGTTTACAAGGCTCAAGCTATCCAATAGGGTGCCTAAGTCATTTCCTCCCTTACTAATTAACCTATGTAATGTTTTGAGGATCGCTAGAGGATAAGTTCCGGACATCAATAAAGAGTATTTTTCATTTTGATTCCATAATACCAGATTATAAAAAAAATGTTACACTCATCGACTCACATTATTATAGATTAGTATATTTTCTAAAATAGAGTGATTGATAGTTAATAATATAGAGGATTAATCTTAAAAGTAAATTAAATAGAGAAAATTAAGCTAATGAATTTCTATGCTTAATTACGAATCAACAAAGTTGAACACTCTATGAGTCTACATCAATTCATTTTAATCAACGTGCGAAGTTAAATTAGATAGTTATAATCCCAAATGAATGAATTAATGAGATCTTAAAGCATCAAACAAAAAAAAATTTGAAGAACAGCCATTCCACCCCCAGACTTAAAATTTGCAATATCCTCAGTGCAATGTAAAGGGTGGACAAAGAGTAATTTCACGAAGAAATAAGAAAAAACAAAGAGCTATCATAAAAAGTAGAAGATCACAGTAATGAAACAGGCGCTGTAATGAAATGTACTGATATATAATAGCTGAAAGAACTAAAATACACTGATATAAAGAAATAGTACAAGAGACAAATACATAAAGACAACACGACATAGATACACGTCAGAAGTATGCGGGATGGTGGGTCTCATCATCAGGGAAGGAGGGCGGGGCAGGAGCTGCCGGCTGGCGAGGAGCGATCCCTAGGTGGTCTCTGATCTGGATGAGGAGGGCCTCGGTCCGCTGCTGTGACCCCTCAATATATTGTAGGCGCGGCGAGAGCTGGGTGTCGAAGAACTGCCGGAACTCCTGCAAATACCGTGAATGAGGTGGAGGGGGAGCAGTAGAAGACTCGCCATGATCATAAGTGGAATGGGGTGGAGGTACCAAAGGCACATCGAGGTCAGGATCCACCTCATCATCACTGTCGTCCTGCACTTGCGGCCCACGTCTCGCAATAGCATATGTGACACCTCCCCGGCCCTGACGGGCGGTGACGAGGTGGAGGGAGCAAAGACTGGCCATCGTGATGGGCACGGTCTTTGCTACCACTATCATCTGGGGGAGGGCTGAGAATATGCCCATGTTCTTCACCAAATGAGTGATGTAGGGTGCTACATAGATAGACCCTATACGGGGGGTGTCGGCCTGGTGGAGAATAAACTGGGCCAGAAGGAAACCGAGGTGCAAAGGATAACGTGAATACATGCTGTAGAGGTACAGTAGGTCCTGTCGACTGACAACACCGGAGCTTTCGCCCCGGCCGCTCAATGTGTGGCTAAGGAGATGGTGAATGTAATGGAGGGCGGGTGAAACCAACTTAGAGGCCTTAGATTGCTTGGCCTCATAGGTGTTAGTGTCAAAAGAAAGCTAGCGCCAGTACCGCTGGCAATATCGCGAGAGGGGAGGTCGAAATGGAGCTCGGGGTAGGCAGCACTAAAGAGGAATGAATCCTCATACACCCCTAGATACTGGGTGAACTAGAGCATGGTGAGTGTATAAAAGGTGCCTCCCACTCAAAACTACATTACCCCATCGGGCGCGTGCGGCGTATCAATGAAGTTAGGCCGAAAATTTAAATAAAATGAGGACAGGAACTCTAACGTGAGTTCCTTAAAACCTAACTCCTCTATGGCGAAAAACTGCTCCCAACCCATTATAGAGATTAATGCCCTGACATCCCCAGCTAAATATATTTCTTCAAGCACACTCCAATCAATTGTACGAATATCTTGAAATTTCTTTGATTGTAGGCGGTTGAAGCGGGCGGTGTGCGCTGGGTCGGTGAATACTAGCGGAGCAGCGACATCACGCCTCTCTGTTGACACTTGCAGCTCCGGTCAGCGATGGCGACCGCCTTGTCTTCTTCCGAACGACATGATCAAGGAGGGACGATTGAGTAGAGGTGAATCCGCGAATTTTGGAGGCAAGGAATACTCCAACCGAGCTCTGATATTGGGCTAAGGGGAGGATGGTTGTGCTCAGGAGATGGCTCGGGAGATGAAAAGAATGAAAGATACAGCCCATATATATAGTAGGCGAACACGGGTACGCACACGGGTGTGTGCGTACCCATGTGGAGGAATCTTGGCCTCGTGAAACACGGGCTATGGGGGGTCGTGCGGTCAAACTGACAGGGAACAGCGCGGCAGGCGGACACGGGACACGACACGTCCGTGTGTGGACCCGTGTCTGAGCTGTCACGGCGTATTAACAATACACGGGTTGGTAGGCGACACGGCCATGTGTCAGCCGACACAGGCATGTCGGATGTCTCGATACAGCGGTCTCCATGATCGTCGAGCGAAGAGACACGGCTAGACACACGGGTTGGTGTGAACCCGTGTTGTTCTCGGGAAAAATCGCCCTTTTTTGGAATTAATTCACACGGCTGGGCCTAAGGCTGTGTCGAGTACACGGCTACCCACACGGGCGTGTGGTGACCCGTGTGCTCCTCCAAAATTGCATTCCTCCTAAAAAAAATTTTTACAGAATTTTTTTTTTCCATTAAAAATTTTTTCATTAAATTGTACTAGACTTATACTAAAAAATTTTTATAAATAAGAAATACTTTCTATAGTTATTACTTTAACATAAACCTAATCTAGACGGAGACAGGTCTCTAGACGAGTGAAGTCTCTAGGAAGCTCACCATAATAAGGCTTAAGTCAGTGTCCATTAACCTTAAAATCTCCCTTTTCAGGGTGAGTTAGCTCGACTGTGTCGTAGGGAAAGACTTCTTTAACCTTAAAGGGTCCGGACCACTTAGACCTTAATTTCCCAGGGAATAAACGCAGTCTGGAATTAAAAAGGAGGACTTGGTCACCTTTTTGGAATGTCTTGGGTTTGCGAAGGTGACGGTCATGAAATAGCTTGGTTTTCTCCTTATAAATCCTGGAGTTCTCATAGGCCATAGTTCTCCACTCATTTAATTCGTTAAGTTGAAGCTTCCGTTTCTCCCCTATAGAACTAGTGTCAAAATTCAAAGAACGTATTGCCCAATACGAATTATTCTCTAATTCTATAGGTAGGTGACAAGATTTACCATAGACTAATCTAAAGGGGGTGGTCCCTATAGGTGTTTTGAAGGCGGTCCTATAAGCCCACAAACAATCATTAAGTTTCCTAGACCATTGTTTCATATTCCCTTCTATAGATTTTTCTAGGATCCTCTTAAGTTCTCTATTGGATACTTCAACTTGACCACTAGTTTGCGGATGATAAGGAGTGGTTATCCTATGTTTAACTCCATATTTTTCAAATACTTTACCTAGCTGTAAATTACAGAAATGTGAACCCCTATCGCTAATAAGTGCACGTGGTGTGCCAAATCGTGCAAATAAGGATTTTAAAAATCGGATTACTACCCTACTATCATTAGTAGGCAAAGCTTGTGCTTCAACCCACTTCGATACATAATCTACAGCTACTAAAATATATTTATTCCCAAAGGAAACTGGAAATGGACCCATAAAATCAATACCCTACACATCGAATACTTCACATTCAAGAATAAATTTTTGTGGCATTTCATGTAATTTAGAAATATTACCTGCTTTCTGACAAGAATCACATGAAAGCACATACCTTTGGGCATCCCTGAATAGAAGGGGCCAATAAAAACCTGAATCAAGAACCTTTTTTGCTGAGCGATTCGCTCCATAGTGACCACCAGCAGGGCCTGAATGACACTGCTCCAAAATCTTCCAGCCTTCCTCCGCTGATACACACCTTCATATAACAGAATCTGCACATATCCGAAAAAAGAAAGGGGTCCTCCCAAAAATAATATTTCAAATCAGAGAAAAATTTCTTTTTCTGTTGATATGAAAATCCTTTCAGAAGGACCTTAACCACAAGATAGTTTGCATAGTCTGCAAACCATGGATAATCAAGATGTATATTTGTAGATATGGCAAATAGTGATTCCTCAGGAAATGTATCAGAAATTTCAGATTCATCTAACATTGATCGTAGTGGATTTTCTAAATGTGAAAGATGATCTTCCGCAAAGTTTTCCGCTCCTCATTTATCCCTAATTTCTAAATCAAATTCTTGCAACAGAAGAACCCAACGGATTAAACGATACTTTGCTTCCGCTTTGGCTAGCAAATATCTAATGGCAGAGTAATCCGTGTATACTACCACTTTGGACAATGTTAAATATGATCTAAATTTATCAAAGGCGAATACCACTGCTAGGAGTTCTTTTTCGGTAGTCGTATAATTCTCCTGTGCATTATTAAGTGTTTTGCTAGCGTAATATATAGGGTGAAAATGTTTGTTTCGACGTTATCCTAAAACAGCCCCTACCGCAAAACTACTAGCATCACACATGATCTCAAATGGTAAACTAAAATCGGGTGCGATCATAATAGGAGAATCAATTAATTTCTCTTTTAAGAACTCAAAGGCATGTAGATGCACTTGTTCAAAAATAAAAGGTGTATCTTTTTCTAAAAGCCTTGTAAGTGGTTTAGCTATTTTAGAGAAGTCTTTACTAAACCGGCGGTAAAATCTCGCGTGTCCTAAGAAACTTCTCACTGCCTTAACGGAAGTTGGTGGTGGTAATTTCTCTATGGTCTCTATTTTCGCTCTATCAACTTGGATTCTTTGGCTTGAGATTTTATGGCCAAGTACTAACCCTTCTTGTACCATGAAATGACACTTCTCCCAACTAAGAGCTAGGTTCATCTCCTCACACCTCCTAAGAACTTTCTCTAAATTATTCAAGCATAGATCAAATGAGTCGCCAAAAACAGAAAAATCATTCATGAACACTTCCATGATATCTTCAACATACTCATTAAAGATGGTTAGCATGCACATTTGAAACGTGGCGGGTGCATTACATAACCCGAAAGGCATACGTCTATAGGCAAAAGTACTGAATGAGCAAGTAAATGTTGTTTTCTCTTGGTCTTCTAGTGCTATAGGAATTTGGAAGTATTCAGAAAGTCCATCTAGAAAACAATAATAAGAATGTCCTGATAAGCGTTCTAATATCTGGTCAATGATAGGAAGAGGGAAATGGTCTTTCCTGGTTGCATCATTTAATTTCCTATAGTCTATATAGACACGTCAACTTGTTACCATTCGCGTTGGAATTAATTCATTTCTATCATTTGCTACCACTGTCAGGCCACCCTTCTTAGGAACTACTTGGACAGGACTAACCCATGAACTATCCGAAATAGGATATATAATACAACTGCAAAACACTTAATAACCATATGTATCTCGAGTGGAATGAAGGTTACTCGAGTGCTAGAAATATTACTCGAGAGATGGAGGTGAACTTCTCGAGAAGAAGACTTAGAGAAAATTCTGGGAGATAAAAATTTGATTACTCGAGTACTGGAGCTAGACATCTCGAGAAGTAGACAGGCTTCTCGAGTACAGGAATTACACTACTCGAGTGGGGTTGATTCTTCACGAGAACTTTCTTTCTGTCACTTGAGTCAATGCGCTCTTCTACTCAAGTGGTGAACTTGACTACTCGAGTGGTGAACTTGACTACTCAAGTATCATACTTGGAAAATTTCTGAGAGGGAAAATCTATCAACTCAAGAAAGAGAAGAAGTCTAGTCGAGTAATGGACTTGGCCACTCGATAACTAGATTCAAGTATCTCGAGAACCATTTCCTTTACTTGAAATCCAGACTAGGCTTACTCGAGTACATCTAAAGATTTAACTCGAGTACTAGAATTCTACTCGAGTAAAACACTTAGAAAAATTTAGTTTATGAAGATTTTCCTTCCTTCAATAGACTCAGCAACATGTCTTTCTCCATCAATTCTAGTGCTTGAAAAATGAAGTGTATCCCAATAGAGAGGCTACACATGAGTCAACGCCATGGATCACACAATAAGGGATTACATTATATGGTCCTATGTTTGGTGACCCATTGTAGACTGACATATGTCTACACTTGGCAATTTAGTCATGCAAACACATAACTCAAACAATACATCAAATACAACTTAATTCATCTTAGATCAAGGGTGACTTCATACAAATCTGGGTTATAGTGGATACAATGCCCAACACTGGCGGTAACGACTATGGAGTTTGAGTCAGTGGATCGAAAATTCCCCTTATCCTTATAGGTGGAAGTGGGAGGTGGTCCTAAAATGGACTTTCCCTTTTGATATGAGCGATACTTAATTTTAAGATTGTTGTACTTCTCAATATCTAATGCAGCATTAAAGGTGATGTTTAGGTCGGTGTGACCATAACGCAGTAATTTTCCCTGAATGTCGGGGTTTAAACCCTTACGAAATCTAGAGAGGGTGCACTCTGACATCTCTTTCATGCCACACCTAACCATCATATCCTTAAGAAGACTCATATACACAGAGACCGACCTATTCCCTTGCTTAAGGGTAGCTAAATCATCAAACATCTGCGTTCAATGGTACTTAGGAACGTAGTGTTCTGTCAACATGTCCTTCATGACTGCCCAACCAATGAGTAATTCACCGTTCTCTCCTCTCAGAACCCATTCCTCATTCAACCAGAATATTTTTGCTCTACCTAACAACTTCATTCTTGCCACTCGCACCTTATCAGCGTCAATCAGATTCTACCACTCAAAGTAGCACTCTATTTCCATAACTCAGTATAGGAAAACTTGGGGATCTCCCAATCCATCGTATGATGGGGGTTTGACCCGGACGGCCCTAGTAATATCAAACTCGTACGGTGCTCGCGAAACTTGTTCATTATTATTGTATAGGTTAGGTTTATTATTTACTTCCGCACGTTGGTTTGCGTGTTGATTACGGGGAGCCGCGATACTTAGTCTCAGATCGTGAAGCATCTCCCTAATAGTCATCATTTGTTTAGTGAAATCCTGACGGAGTTCTTCAAGTGTTGTGACACCGTGACCCTCATCCCGTTCGTCTGCCATATTGGAAGAAGATGGGAAATACTCCGTACCTAATCTAATGCACATGCAATCTACATAGTAGTTCTAGCCTAATAATAAGAACAACAGAAAGAATTGTTTCCGCTTACTATCTAGAGTGAAAAAATATTTTTTTGATTCTCTTACTGGAAATAAATAAGAGACTATTTAAAAAAAAATTGATTTTTTTTCAGAAAAATAAAAATATAGGCCGTTATTGGCAGACCATAAGAAAAATTTTGTTATTTTGTCAAATAAACATGCAAGACAACTGCGTGTAGACGTACAAAGTAAGAGGGGGAGGGTGCCAATTAGGAAATTTACGTGAACCTCCATCTGATACCAAATTGATGCAGGCCCACACATTGACACCGTAAAATCTACGAACTCGGCACGATTGTCTCTCAACGTTCGAATTCTACACTCGCACAAATTTCAACGCAGCGCACACGCAAGCAATTTATTTCAATTAGATACTAACGTACGGGTAGCCAAACCGATTAGGATCGAATAATATGTTATAGGCCAATATTCTTTCTGGCTAAAGGACCCACCCGGTCCGATCGAGCGAAGGTTGTACCAAAAGGAATCTACTAAAAACTTGTGATTCGGAAAACGGTAGATCTCTCCAAATAAAAAGATAATGAGGTTCGTCAAACCTCTCGAACTTAAATAAAATAGGATGAACAACAAAATCAATCGTAGAAACCACGATAAATTCAATGTTTCAAAGATCAAGCCAAAGTATCCACCACAATGAAAATCTAGAGGGAAAACACCAAAGGTAAGAAGGTTTCGTTACCTAATCGGAATGGATGATTCTGATTCACTATTTTCTTGATCATCCTTCAATGGCTCCGTCGGAGTCTCGTCGTATGGAGTTAAAACTCGTCCGCCTTCGTCGGTTCACGCCTTGGCCGAGATCCACCCAAGGATTGTGAGAGTAGCGAACAGAAGACTAGAAAACAAGCCGAAAATTGAATAATTGAAAGTTTTGTTATCCAAAAAGTGTATCTTTACAAAGGTATGGCCTCCCTTATATAGAATGGAGGAGAGAGGACATGTAAACAATGTGGGACTAAAAATTTACATAGCTGTGCGGCTAGAAATAATTTAGACCGAACAGGCTGCGCGGTTAGACAAATGTGCTAACCGCTCGGCAAGACCAGCAGAAGGAGCACAAGCCGCATTGGGAGACCGCTAGACCGCCCGGCCTACAAAAAGCAACAGTTTGGAAACAAACCGCTGGAGAGAATCCGATAGACCGTGCGGTCAACAACCCGTTAGACATAGACTACCCGGTCCTGTACTTCAACACTCCCCCTCAAGCTGGAGCATGGATATCAATCATGCCCAGCTTGTCACAAATATGGAAGAAGGAAGTAGAAACCGGCTTTGTGAAGATATCTGCCAACTCTTTGTCGGATGTGACGAGCGGAGTACAAATCTATTTCTTCAAGACCTCTTCCCGAATGAAATGACAGTCAATTTCTATATGTTTTGTTCTCTCATGGAAGACCGGATTTTTGGATATGTATATAGCGGTCTTGTTGTCACATAACATAGGAAGAGGATAGTCGTAGGCGTCTCCTAGGTCAACCATGAGAGCACGGAACCATTTTAACTCACAAGTGGTTGACGCCATACTCTGATATTCGGCTTCTGCACTGGATCTGGAGATAACAGACTATTTCTTACTCTTCCAGCTCACAAGATTTCCTCCAACAAATGTGCAAAAACCTGATGTAGATTTACGGTCGCCTTTATCATCCGCATAGCTTGAATCTGAGTAGGCTTTAACTCTCAGATGACCATTCTTCTGAAAGATTAGCCCTTTTCCTAGTGCTGCTTTGACATACTCTAATATCTTCAAGGCAGACTGAAGATGGCATTCCCTAGGAGCTTGCATGAACTGACTAACCTTGTCTACATCATAGGAGATGTCGGGTCTGGTCACCGTGAGATAAATGAGTTTGCCTACCAGACGTCTGTACCTCGTAATATCAGATAGAAGAGGTGAGTTATCAGTCCATGTTTTGTCTTCTCTAGTAGCCATGGGATACCGGGCAGGTTTGACACCAGTCATTCCTTCCTCTTGTAAAAGATCAAGAGCATACTTCCGTTGGGATAGAACCAACGAGTCAGGTTTTCGAGAGATTTCTATCCCCAAAAAGTATTTCGGGGATCCCATATCCTTCATGACCAGGTGTTGACGGAGGTGTTTCTATGTCAAGTCCACCCCAGCCTGGTCATCGCAAATAAGAAGAATATCATCCACATACACTGCCAAAACCACCAGCCCCGAGGCGGTTTTGCGAATAAACAAGGAGTGATCGGTCGAACTCCTTGCAAAGCTGATGGCAGCCAAAATGCCACTGAACTTATCAAACCATGCCCGAGTGCTCTGTTTTAGGCCATAGATAGTCTTCTTCAATCGCCATACTCGTGTCTCCCCCTGAGAAAAAACCCAATAGGTTGCTCCATATAGACATCCTCCTAAAGATCCCCATAGAGAAAGGCATTCTTGACATCAAGCTGAGAAATGGCCCAAGCCCTGTTGACAGCCACATAGAGAATAACCCGGATGGTGCTGAGGCGAGCAACCAGAGAGCGAGTATCAAAGTAATCAACCCCATAAGTCTGAGTGAAGCCTTTGGCCACGAGCCAGGCCTTGTAGCGATCCACAGTGCTGTCGGGAGAAACTTCACAACAAATATCCAGCGACAGCAAACCACATCAGTACCTACTGGTGGGGGAACAAGGGCCCAGGTACCCCTTTCAGTAAGAGTGGCGATCTCTTCATCCATGGTAGATTTCCAATGAGGAATAGCAAGGGCCTCCTGGTAGGTGCGGGGAGTGGCAGTAGCCGAGATAGCCAAGGAAAAACACCTGCGAGAAGGAGTAAGCCGATCATAGGAAACAACTATCGTAAGCGGGTGTTGAGTACACTCCTGCACCCCTTTACGAAGAGCAATGGGAAGATCCAGGTCGACTCTGGCCTCAGTGACCGAAGCATCCGTGGCAGAGAAGGCTGGCCCAGGACTGGAGAGAGATGGCTGCGGAGAAGAGGGAGAAGTTGGAGGAGGTATGTGGGAGGGAGGAGGAGATGGAGGAGGAGATGTGGTAAGATGGGAGAGGTCGATAGGCGTGGAAGGAACGGAGGGAGATGGTGGAGAATCAGAGACATCAGGAGGAAGAGGGGAGTCAGGAGAGAAGTAGGATGCATTCTCGAAGAAGGTCATGTCGGCGGAGACAAACTGCTTACGCAGAACGGGGTCAAAACAACAATAGCCTTTCTGAGTGGTAGAGTGACCCAAAAAGACACATTTGGTGGAACGGGGGGAAAGCTTGTCATGGGTGGTAGACGGAGCGTGTACAAAAGCTGTACACCCAAATACACGGAGAGGGAGAGGAAACGGTTCCTTGCTTGGGCAGAGAATGGAGCAGGGGGTCTGGCCGTGGAGAACCGTAGAGGGAAGGCGATTGATGAGATAACATGCAAGGAGAACTGCATAGCCCCAGTAAGAGCGAGGCACCTGCATCTGTGTCATGAGGGTGCGAGCGACATCAAGGAGGTGACGGTTTTTACGCTCCACCACCCCATTTTGCTAGGAGGTGTAAACATAGCTGGTCTGATGAATAAGACCATGTTGCATACAAAAAGAAGAAAACTCATGACTAAGATATTCCTTAGCATTATCAGAGCGAAAGAATTTAATAGGAACATCAAACTGAGTTTTAACCATATAATAAAAGGATTGTCATACATAAAAGAGTTCAGAGCGATCTTTTAATAGATACACCCAGGTACATCTTGAGAAATCATCAATAAAAGTTACAAAGTAGGACTACCCCGACCAACGGTGAAGGTAGGATTAGGACC
This sequence comes from Platanthera guangdongensis, assembly GCA_039583875.1. Taxonomy (NCBI): domain Eukaryota; kingdom Viridiplantae; phylum Streptophyta; class Magnoliopsida; order Asparagales; family Orchidaceae; genus Platanthera; species Platanthera guangdongensis. Next base: position 199,737,275 of record CM077150.1, on the reverse strand, counting down.
CCAGACATAAGAATGAATGAGATCAAACGGGCAGAGAAGAGCCACGACCGTGCTTCGGCGGGAAGAAGGAGCGGTGATGTTTGCCAAGCTGACACGCATCACAGTTGAGCGGAGGACTGGTCTGAGGTAAGTGGGTCAAAAGCTGACGAAGAATCTGAGGAGGTGGATGCCCAAGGCAAAGATGCCATTGAAGCAGATCTGTAGAAGAGGAGGAGAAGGCGGACAGAGCAGAAACATTGTCGAGGAAGTAGAGGCCGCCGCTCTCAGTCCCAATAACAATCATCCATTGGGTCCGCGGGTCCTGGAAAGAACAAGAATTCGGAGTGAATAAGACCGAACACTGAAGTTGTTTGCATAAAGTAGTAACGGATAATAAATTGCGAGGGACTTCTGGACATATAGGGTGTCCGACAGGCGAAGCGACGGGGTGACTTGAACCATGCACGTCCCATGAACCGGGGAAGGGGAACCATCTGCAACATGAACCGGGGGCAACCAATCATGTGTTTCGAGGAGAGTGAAGCAATGAGGATTGTCGGTCATGTGATTTGTAGCACCAGAGTCAATCAGCCATTTACCTTGGGTAGCGACGTGGGCACTACCTGAAGTCGTGGCCACAGAGGCAGACGACCGAGAGGAGCCGGAAGGTGAGGAAGATGCATCACCGGAGGGGCGAAGGTGAGGATGTTTCTGCCAGCAGTGGTCAACAGAATGGTCGGTACGACCACAATGAGAGCAAAGGAATCGGGACGAACCCCGCCCTCCTGAGTGGTTGCGGCCACTAGTGCCATCCCTCTGAGCCTGCTGAGCATAGGAGTCCGGTGGAGGAGGAGAGGACACCAGAGGACGTTGGAGCAGTGAAGTAACAACGGCGATGCGAGCCGCAGTGGCATCCAAAGTAGGAGACTCTGACTCACCCAAGATCTGCTGGCGGATCATATCAAAGGAGTCGGGAAGGCGCAGAAGATAACAAACAAACAGGAGTTCCTAGAAGTGCTTATGCTGCTATTCCAAGTCCGCGGAGAAGGGGCGATTATGAAGGATCTCAGTGCCAAGAGCCTGAACCTACTGATAAGCTGCAGCATGAGACATAGAAGGGCGGGCGAAGAGGTCCGCATAGAGAGTATGAATGCGGGACGTCTGGCCCCCCTTTAAATAAAGAGCAGCGAGGTGAAGCCATGCAGCTTTGACAGTCTAATCATGGCGGATGACGGGAAGGCATTCATACGAGAGGCTGTTGGCCAGCCAAGTGTGTACAAGCGCATCACTCGCATCCCAGTCATCAAATTGAGCAGAGTTAGGAGAAGGAGGGTCATCCGTGAGGTGATGACGTTTGCACTGAGAGTGAAGAAGAAAGATGAAAGAGACGCTCCAATCTGGATAGTTGGAACCAATTAATTTTGAAACGGTGCCAAGGTTTCCGGAAGGAGTAGGAGGAAGAGGAGGAGCCACGGGAGTGGTGGAGGAAGAGATGACGGGGGTGGAGAGACTGGAATTGTCCATAGAGAGACATAGGAAACCGCGCGAGTAGAGGAGAAGGCGCGCGGAGAGATACGGGAAGAAGCCGCATGAACAGGGGAGGAGGTCGCGACGAGAGAAGAAGACCGCAGTGAAAAAGACAAAACCACAGTGGGATAAAGAGAACAAGCTGCAATGGTCATGATGTCAGCACACCAGTGGCAAGAGGGGCCATGACCAGGAAGTAGACCAAAGCACAGGGAAGAAGTCACGCGAACAGGGAAGATCGTGGGAACAAAAGAGAGAGAGGCCGAACAGAGAAGAGAAGAAGAGAGAGCCCGCGAAAACAGGTCGCAGAAAAGAGGGAAGGAAGTCGCGCGAACAGGGCAGCGACAAGGCAAGGAAGCCGCGTGGACAGAGAACAAGCCGCACGGACAGAAGAGACAAAGGAATCAGGTCGAATTGATCGCTTGCTCTGATACAATGTGAGAGTAGTGAACAGAAGACTAGAAAACAAGCAGAAAATTGAATAATTGAAAGTTTTATTGTCCAAAAAGTGTATCTGTACAAAGGTATGGCCTCCCTTATATAGAATGGAGGAGAGAGTAGAGAGTACATGTAAACAATGTGGTACTAAAAATTTACATAGTTGTGCGGCTAGAAATAATTTAAACCGAACTGGCCGCGCGGTTAGACAAATGTGCTAACCACTCAGCAACACCAGAAGGAGCACAAGCTGTATTGGGAGACCGCTAGATTGCCCGGCCTACAAACAGCAACAGTCTGGAAATAAACCGCTGGAGAGAATCCGATAGACCATGCGGTCAACAACCCGCCAGACATAGACTGCCCGGTCTTGTACTTCAACAAGGATGTTTGAAGGTTGGTTGGTGTTGACAAGGAAGAGGGTGGACAGATTTTAATTTTTGTGGTGGGTGGTCGGGTTTAGGATAGGGTGGCCGAGAGCTTTGTATGTTGGGGAGAGAGGAAAGGTGGCGGCTAGGGGGGAGGAGGCCGAGCACTTTAGGGAGAGGAGGAAATAGGTTCTACGATTTTGGAGAGGAGGTGGTCGAGCACTTGAGAGAGAGGAGCGGTTATGTCCGGCGGCTTGAAGAGGGGTGAGGGGATTGGCCAAATTATTTGAAGGAGGATGAGGAGGGAAATATTCAAGAGGAGGAATTAGGGTTTCAATTTGCTTTCATTCAACTTAATAAAAATTTAACATTACATGGCCTTATATAGGCTCACCACATGGTTAGGCTACTTGAGGCCCAAATAAATAAAAATAAACACATCAAATGTTTAATGATGAAATTAATCAAATAAAACACTCCTCAAAATAAAAGCAAATAAAATATTAAAAGTTTGATTATCGCCGAAGGCGGAGATTATAGCGTCGCTCCACAAGGTCACCATGGCGCCGAAGGTCTTCGACTAGAGACGGAGAACATTCTTCCGTAAGCATGTCGTCACATTCTTCATCTTGTTGGGGGTTGATGACTAGTTTTAGTCATCCTTTTTAGGGGTAATTTAGTATTCAAAAAGCCTAATTTTATTTATATTTTATGATTGTTATTTCATGTTTTAATGTTTCTTTACAATATATTAATTCCTAGTGATTATTAGAGTTTTGATATAAAAATCTATATAGTCTTATTATATGTATTATGTTATTATATGTTATGTCATGTTATAGTTAATGATATGTCGTAATATTTTAATTTTAATGTTGTAATGTTTTTATTATTATTGTGTTTTAAAATCTTGTTTTAATTTTGTCATTTTATGTAGATTGTATTGTCTCCTTTCTTTTGTAGGTTCAAGCCCACCTAGCCTCCTACCCGGCCACTTGTGATGCAGCCCTCTTTATGTAGCAGCCCGGCCCTCTCCTTGGTGCAGCCCGGCCACCCATTTACTTCAAAAATGCAGCCCACTTCAAAGATACATGCAGCCCAAGCTCCTCTTCAAGCCCAAAACCGAGCCCATGCATCCAACCACCTTTGCATGGCTCCCCTTTTCATGCATGGCCGGCCACCTCATGCCCTCTCTCCCCTCCTCATTAATTTCCACATGCATGAACCCCCCTTTTCATACATGGCCGGCCACATTCCTTCCCCTTCTTTTATTTCTTGTTTTTATTATTCTACATTCCCCCCCTTTTTCTTCATCTCTCTCCTTTTTTATTATTTTTCTCCACTCTTTATTACCATCCATCCCCCCTCTTATATTTATTTCATTTCTTTTTAATTTATATGCATGAATGTATCTTCTCCCTCTTCCTTCATTTAATATCATGCATGAATCATCCCTCTCTCTCTCCCCTCATTAAATATATCATGCATGAACATTTTTCCCCCCATGGCCGGCCACCCTTGATCTCCCCCTTCTTCTAGATGCTTCCCTCCTCTCCTATAAAAGGAACCCAAGACCCATACTTTGGAGAGTAGTTTTCCTTAAGAGTTTTCCTTTGGAGTTAGATTGAGAGGTTGGATTGGAGCAAGAGAGCAAGTGAGCAAGAGAGTTCTAGTATAAGTTTTTTTCTTCATTGTTGTTCTAGTTTTATTGTGTAATTTTCTTCTTAGTAAAATTTTGTCATCCTTTTAATATTTTTGTGCACCTCTTTTTAATAATATCAATGAAATTCTCTTCTCTTTATTTTGTTGTTTCCTTTTGCAATATGCATAGCTAATTCCCTCTTAGCATTTGATCATGAGGATCCATGATTTGAAATGAGAATTATTTTTATTTCATAGCTTTATTTTTGCGTAATTCTACTCGGTCCTTCTTTGAATAATTATTGTGTCGACTCCATATTTCCGGTATACGGTAGTAGGCTTATGATCTCATATTCGAGTAGCCGAGGGCTCGTGGATGTGAAAGATCACTCAAAGAAGGAAGGAGTTGAACGCAACCCTAGAGATAGGACGACGTAAATCCTCCGGATTGGAGTCAAATCCAATAGTGCGGATCATCTCGATAATGCAACTTTAGGCTTCTTTGGTTTGTAAAGAGATTTCGATCAAAGAGTATATAAGTTAGGAGACCTAATGCTCTAGCGAGATTTTGTCTTATTTTCGGATCCGTCACGGCCGAGTTGGATTTGCAAATTTAAAACTATGCCCTTTTATTTTCTCGTTTCATTTCATGGTGAATCAATGATCGAATGCTCGCTTTTTTTATATAAGTTTTCGTCTCGCAATTTATCGTTCGTTTTACTTTTAAAAAAATTCTCAAAATTCCAATAGTCTTCCGGTAGGATAATAGTTAGAGCGTGAGTAGAAGTACTTGACAGCCCCGTGTTTAAATACGACCTTGGTACTACAATTCGACAGGTACGCTTGCCTGTTCGGGTTTTGGCCCACCAAGTTTTTGGCGCCGTTGCCGGGGACTTTTCTTCGTCAATATTTTGAAAACGCTTGCGCTATTACTTCTCCAAAAATCAAAAAATTATAATTTATATATTTAAATATTTATAATCAACCCACTTCACCTTATTTCTACCCCACCTAAAATCTCTCGAAAAGGGTAAGGGGCTTTAAGCACCACCATTTTACCTAGTACTAGGCGAACCCTTCACTGGGTAGTCCTCGGGAAGTTCGAGAGCCAAGCCGTCTAAAAAAAATCTTTTTTTCAAAAAACAAAACAAAAAAAATTTCCTTTCTTTTCCCTCTTTTTCTTTCTTTTCCAAGCTTTCATTCTCATCTTCCCTCGTTTTCTTTACTAGTGCATGACCCGAGTGAATCTGTCGCTACTTGTTGATTTGGACCCAGAAATCGAACGCTCCTTTCGGAGACAACTACGATTCGGGGCTTCCACTTCTCAAACAGCGGTTGAGGATTCCTTCGGGGATTGTAATTATTCTGAAATGGGAGATCCCAACCCAGGAATGGCTCAGCAAAGGACTATGTCCGATTATGCTCGACCCAACCTGGAGGGGACTGAAACAAGTATTGTTCGACCTGCAATTGCGAACAATAACTTCGAGCTTAATCCTAGCATCATACAAATGGTGCAGCAATATGTACAGTTCGACAGATTACAAGATGAAGATCCGAACTTACATATTGCTAATTTTCTTGAAATCTGTGACACCTTTAAAATTAATGGTGTTTCAGACGATGCTATTAGGCTAAGACTCTTCCCCTTCTCCTTAAGGACTAAAGCCAAACAGTGGTTGAGTTCTCTTCCAAGAGGCTCAATCACTACTTGGAACATTTTAACTGAAAAATTTCTCTCGTTATTTCCCCCCCCCCCCCCCGCCAAAACTGCTAAGCTTCGAAATGATATAACTTCATATTCTCAAATTGATTCTGAGACCCTCTATGACACTTGGGAGAGGTTCAAAGAACTTTTGAGAAGATGCCCACATCATGCTCTGCCTGTATGGTTGCAGGTTCAGACATTTTATAATGGGCTAAACCAAGAGACAAAGCAAATGATAGATGCCGCTTCCGCTGGTTCTTTAGACCGCAAAACTCCAGAAGCCGCTCTTGAGCTTATCGATGACATGGCGATGAACACTTATCAGTGGAATTCGTCCAGGTCTCGCCCATCTAAACCTGCAGGTATCTATGAAGTGGATTCGGTGACGCAACTAGCGATGCAAGTGGAAATGCTGAACAAGAAGATCTCGGAGATGACTGCTCCCTCCGCCGCTAAGGTATATGAAAATGCTGCTGCTGCCGACCAGGTGGATTATCTGGGGAACATACCCAGGCCTGCTCAAAATAATTCTGCCAATAATTTTTCTACTTTTTCGAATTTTTCTTCTCCTCCTGGTTTTAATTCTGCTACGAATTCTTATCATCCTGGATGGCGTAACCATCCAAATTTTTCATGGAGTAATAATGCTAACGTAGTACGCCCACCGCACGATTTTACACCACCACCACCACAACAACAAAATTTTCAAAAACCTTTCCCTTTGGAAGAGATCTTTGCTAAGTATATAAGCTCAAACGATGCTACTATTAGAAACATAACGGGATCAATTAAAACTTTAGAAAATCAGGTCGGCCAACTCGCCAAGGCTTTTTATGAGAGACCACCTGGAACTCTTCCCTCGAACACTGAGCCTAACCCAAGGGAACACACAAATGCGATTTCCCTTCGGAGCGGTAAAGTTGTTAACGAGCCCACCACAAGGGAAGAGCCAAGGGTGATTGTCCCTCCTGTTTGTACCCCCATGGAAAATGACAACTTAGATCTTGAAAAAGAAAAATCTACACTTGAAAAAGAAAAGGATGGCTCTATTATTTCTGATTCTGAAAAAAAGACAAATGGTTTTCAAAATGATGCTCCAATTATTCTAAAGGAATTTCCGCCACCTCCTTATCCGGCTAGACTTAGGCAAGAAAAATTAGATAATCAATATCAACGCTTTCTTGAAATATTTAAACAAATTCATATTAATTTGCCGTTTCATGAAGCGATTAGCCAAATGCCTAAGTACGCCAAATATCTTAAAGATTTATTAACGAACAAAAAGAAATTAGAAAATTTATCGCATGTAACGTTAAATGAAGAATGCTCGGCGGTCATTAAAAACTCTAATCTTCCTAAAAAGATAAACGATCCGGGTAGTTTTTCCATTCCGTGCGTTTTTGGTGATCTGTTTGTTAAACATGCGTTAGCGAATCTAGGAGCGAGCATAAATTTGATGCCCTTTTCTTTATTCAAAAAGCTAGGATTAGGCACTCTTAGCCCTACAAGAATGAGTATCCAGTTAGCCGATAGGTCTATCAAGTATCCTCTAGGTATCGTTGAGGACGTGCTAGTAAAGGTCAACAAATTCATCTTCCCGGTGGATTTTGTCATTCTTGATATTGAAGAGGACGTCGAGGTTCCTCTTATCCTTGGACGACCATTTCTAGCCACCTCTCGAGCGGTTATAGACGTTAGTAACGGAAAGTTGTTTTTGCGTGTGGGAGATGATGAGGTCACATTTTCAATTAATCAATCAATGAAAAATTCCTTACAAAATGATGACTCATGCTTCTTTATTGATGTTTTAAATGAAGATTCTTCCCTTTCCCTTTCCAAAATTTCTTCCAATGAATTTTCCTCTTCGTTTTCTGAAATTTCTTCACATAATTTTGCAAACCCGGTGATGTCGATCCAAGAAAATTTTGAAAATAATTTGGTATGTAGTAGAAAAAAGTATGAAAATCTTGTTTTTGAAAAAGAGAAAATTTTAAAAAATTCTTATGACGAACCACCCCAGCTTGATTTAAAACCACTTCCTGACCACCTCAAATATGCCTTTCTTGCAAAAGATTCAAAATTGCCCGTTATAATCTCGGCTTTTCTTTCCCAATCCGAAAACGATCAATTGATCGAACTACTACAAAAGCATCGCCGAGCTATAGCGTGGCAAATTTGTGATATTCCTGGCATAAGCCCCTCTTTCTGCACACACAAAATATTTTTTGAAAATAATCCTAAGGGTGTAGTCCAACCACAACGGCGTCTCAATCCGAATATGAATGAGGTTGTGAAGGAAGAGGTGCTTAAGTTATTAGATGCGGGGATAATTTATCCGATTTCCGATAGTCAGTGGGTGAGTCCAGTACAGGTTGTCCCTAAGAAGGGTGGGATTACGGTAGTACCAAATGAAAATAATGACTTAATTCCAACTAGGACGATAACGGGATGGAGGATGTGCATCGATTACCGTAAGCTAAACGATGCCACTCGAAAAGATCACTTCCCCCTCCCCTTTATCGATCAAATTCTAGAACGTTTGTCCGGGCACAATTTTTATTGCTTCCTCGACGGTCTCTCGGGATACTTTCAAATCCCTATTGCACCCGAGGACCAAGAGAAGACGACATTCACTTGCCCCTTCGGAACTTTTGCTTATCGTAGAATGCCTTTCGGATTATGCAACGCACCCGCCACCTTTCAGCGGTGTATGCTTGCTATTTTTGATAAATACGTCGAGAATATTATGGAAATATTTATGGATGATTTTTCTGTTTTTGGCGACTCCTTTAATTTATGTTTAGAAAATTTGGAAAACGTTTTACAACGCTGCGAGGAAACGAATCTAGTTTTAAATTGGGAGAAGTGCCACTTTATGGTATGCGAAGGCTTAGTCCTTGGCCACAACATTTCCGCTAGGGGAATTGAAGTGGACAAGGCAAAAATTGAAATAATTGAAAAGTTACCGCCGCCTACAAATATTAAAGCAATCAGAAGTTTTTTAGGGCATGCGGGTTTTTATCTACGATTCATTAAAAACTTTTCAACAATTACTAAGCCTCTCACCCATTTTCTCGAAAAAGACACTCCTTTCGTTTTTGATGAATCATGTCTCGCGGCATTTGAATAAATTAAATCAAAACTTATAAATGCTCCTATTTTGATCGCCCCAGTTTGGGATTTGCCTTTCGAAATCATGTGTGATGCGAGTAATCATGCGGTAGGTGCGGTTTTAGGTCAACGAATCGCTAAGAACTTTCATCCGATTTTCTACGCTAGTAAAACTCTCACTTCTACACAAGAAAATTACACCACGACGGAGAAAGAGCTCTTAGCGGTTATTTTTGCTTTTGATAAATTCCGACCGTATGTTACTCTTTCTAAGGTTATTGTTTTCACGGATCATTCCGCTCTGAAGTACCTCCTTTCTAAACCGGATGCCAAGCCGCGTCTTATCCGTTGGATCCTCTTACTTCAAGAATTCGACTTGGAGATTCGGGATAAGAAAGGAGCGGAAGACTTAGCAGCTGATCATCTCTCTCGTCTTGAAAATCCCAATCTAGATCTTTTAAATGAAACTTTTATTAATGATTCTTTTCCGGATGAGCGTCTTTTTACTATTTCTTCATCTCCTACCCCCTGGTTTACCGATCTGGCCAATTATCTTGTGGCCCGGGTCCTTCCAAAAGAATACTCCACACCCAAAAGAAGAAATTCTTTTCGGAGTTGAAGTATTATTTTTGGGAAGACCCATTTCTATTTCGCATTTGTGCGGACCAGGTGGTAAGGAGATGTGTTTCACGGGAAGAGGGTCACCAAATTTTAAAACATGTTCATGAAGGTCCGACTGGCGGACACTATCAAGCTAACCGCACCGCACACAAAGTGCTTAGTGCTGGCTTTTACTGGCCAAGCATATTTAAAGATGCACAAATCTTTGTGGGTGGGTGCGATCGATGCCAGCGGACTGGAAATCTCTCAAATAAAAATGAAATGGAACAAAACTACTTTCTCGAATGCGAAGTTTTTGATCTATGGGGCATAGACTTTGTCGGCCCATTTCCCTCCAGCTTAGGAAATAAATATATTTTAGTCGCAGTCGATTATGTTTCTAGGTGGGCAGAGGCCCAAGCTCTACCAAATAATGATGCTCGCGTTGTTGTCAATTTTCTAAAAAAATTATTTTCTCGCTTTGGTTTTCCTTGAGCGATCGTTAGTGATAGGGGAAGTCATTTTTGCAACGCTCAACTCACTAAGGCTTTGGCCAAATATGGCGTTACGCATAAATTATCCACCGCCTATCACCCCCAAACTAACGGTCAGGTCGAGGTAGTCAATCGCGAACTTAAACGAATTTTGGAAAAAAAACGTTTCTACTTCTCGTAAGGATTGGTCTTTAAAATTGGACGATGCTCTGTGGGCCTATCGGACAGCGTACAAGACCGCCAACGGTTGTACTCCTTTCTGATTAGTCTATGGAAAATCGTGTCATCTTCCGGTAGAAGTAGAACACCGTGCGTACTGGGCGTTAAAGTTTTTCAATTTCGATCCGCACTCGGTCGGCGAGCATAGAAAAAACCAACTAAATGAGCTTGACGAGTGGCGAGCGTACGCATATGAAAATAATAAAATTTATAAAGAACGCACGAAATTGTATCACGATAAGAACCTGCGCCACCCTAAAACTTTTAAACCAGGCGATCAAGTTCTTCTTTTTAATTCGCGTTTACGTCTCTTCCCGGGAAAGCTTAAATCTAGATGGTCCGGACCGTTCACGGTCAAGGATGTTTTTCCTTACGGCACTGTGCTGCTTTCACACCCCGATAAGGGGGACTTTAAAGTTAATGGCCATAGACTTAAACTCTATTTCTCTAATGATTCTGTGACTCCTGCGAAGGAGAATCTTCTTTTTGATTCTTAGTTTTTTATTTTCTGATGGACATTTTTATTTTTTGGACTACTATTTTATGAAACTCTTTTATTTGGAATGTTGTAATAAAAAAAACATTATCGGGCATCTGCCCATGGACTCTTTCTATTTTTTTTATTTTGCTCTTCCTACCGGAGGCCAATCAAGTCCATGTTCGTGGTCGCCGCTCCGCCGTTGCTGATATCAGATGGATCAAGTCATACCTGCTGACGATCAAGTACTCTAAAAAGCAAGCATGGGGGAGCGACATCCGCCTTCATCTCACGAACCCGGGGAAGTCCTGTTCTTATTTATTTACTTTTCCTACATTTTTTCTTTTTCTCTTCTTCTCAGCCCCCTTCTCTTTTTCTTTATATTTCCTTCATTGAGGGCAATGAAAAATTTAAGCATGGGGGGGTCTAGTTCCTTTTGGTCCTTTCTTTCTATTTTTCTTCTTTAAAAAATTAATATTATGCTAGTATAGTATAGTATGTTATGTCATCAAAATCCAAAAAAAAATTATAAAATATAAAACCCAAAAAAATTAGAAAAACAAAAATCAAAAAATTGTGCTAAAATCTATTTGAAAAACAAAACCTAAAATTATTTCTATCTTTATTTTTATGTTTCTTCTAGTGTAGTGTAGGCCCGTGCGGTTTTTGTAGTTCTATGTAGAATCCTTTGAAAATGTTTTCTAAACTTATCATTTTAGCATAGTTTAGTTCTACTAGTTTCTTTTTCTTAAATATAGGCATCCGATTTTTACGTTATAAGTAGCAATTTGTAGTTATGTCTTTTTATTCGGTTAGTTGCTTACGAATGGTTGCTAGGTATCATTAGCTCTTTTTCATTTGCGAGGTAGTCTTTCTTGGTGTCTAGAACTTGTACCAAGCTACTCTCGAAGCATTTGCGCCGTTTTTACGTTCTTTAGAAATGATTTAGGCCACCATTTGAATAGTTTGAGCTTTTCTTGCCCACCAAAAACAAAACCCTTGCAAAACAATTTTGGGCCTTTTTCCTTATTTTCTTTGTTTTTAGCTCCACCTTTCATTTCATTATGTTCACCAAAGCCAAATATCTTTCCTATTTTTGCACTATAAATTTGAGCTTAAAAATTATTTTTGTGGGAAGGGTATTATTTTTGAAATGAATAGGAAATTCTCAAGCTTATTTTTGGAGCTTTCTTATCAAATGTTATTCAAAAGGAAAAAATTGAAAGAAAAAATATATATCATTACAAAATCAAAAAAAATGATGAATGCAAAAAGTTTATGTTTGGCCAAGTTTATAAAAGAAAAAAAAATTTCATGGCCTTGTTGTTGTAGTTTCATATTGGAGAAATGACATACTCATTATTTCTCATTTTTTATTGCTTTGTTTATTTTTGAGCTCACCTTGGTTTAGTGCCTAAAACCTTCATGTTTATCTTTGATTCCACTTCCTAATCATTTACCTAAGCCAAGTTTTAATGCCTAGTAGAAGTCCTAATGATCTTAGAACTTAATTTCGCGTAGTGGAGAAAGTGTGAACGTACAAGCCTATGGCCACCATCATTGATGGATTTCTTTGGAGGTTATCTTGGAGTGTCTTAGGGTTAATGTTTATCTAGCAACCTAGTAGTTTGTTAATACGCCGTTTATTTAGAACCTCTACTTTTGTTGTCCTTATTTTCATTTATTTTGGATGCCTTGTTTTTAAGATTTAGAAATGTGTAGACTTTTCTTATGTTCTAATGATATTTTCAGGTCTCTACTTTCAAGTTTTCTACTGTGCACTTCTCACCCCACTAGTTGTTAACATATAAATTAGGATAGTTTAATTTTTCATGTTTTGTTTTTTTTAATTATGAAACCTAAATTAGCTTTGTTTATTTTCTATTTCCTTCCCTAGTTTTCATCTTTATTTGCTTGAGGGCAAGCAAATGTCTAAGCATGGGGGAATTTGATGACTAGTTTTAGTCATCCTTTTTAGGGGTAATTTAGTATTCAAAAAGCCTAATTTTATTTATATTTTATGATTGTTATTTCATGTTTTAATGTTTCTTTACAATATATTAATTCCTAGTGATTATTAGAGTTTTGATATAAAAATCTATATAGTCTTATTATATGTATTATGTTATTATATGTTATGTCATGTTATAGTTAATGATATGTCGTAATACTTTAATTTTAATGTTGTAATGTTTTTATTATTATTGTGTTTTAAAATCTTGTTTTAATTTTGTTATTTTATGTAGATTGTATTGTCTCTTTTTCTTTTTTAGGTTCAAGCCCACCTAGCCTCCTACCCGGCCACTTGTGATGCAGCCCTCTTCATTGGTGCAGCCCATACATGCAGCCCTTGAAGATTGGAGCAGCCCTTCAACATCCGTAAAGCCCACATGATGCAGCCCTCTTTATGTAGCAGCCCGGCCCTCTCCTTGGTGCAGCCCGGCCACCCATTTACTTCAAAAATGCAGCCCACTTCAAAGATACATGCAGCTCAAGCTCCTCTTCAAGCCCAAAACCGAGCCCATGCATCCAACCACCTTTGCATGGCTCCCCTTTTCATGCATGGCCGGCCACCTCATGCCCTCTCTCCCCTCCTCATTAATTTCCACATGCATGAACCCCCCTTTTCATACATGGCCGGCCACATTCCTTCCCCTTCTTTTATTTCTTGTTTTTATTATTCTACATTCCCCCCCTTTTTCTTCATCTCTCTCCTTTTTTATTATTTTTCTCCACTCTTTATTACCATCCATCCCCCCTCTTATATTTATTTCATTTCTTTTTAATTTATATGCATGAAAGTATCTTCTCCCTCTTCCTTCATTTAATATCATGCATGAATCATCCCTCTCTCTCTCCCCTCATTAAATATATCATGCATGAACATTCTTCCCCCCATGGCCGGCCACCCTTGATCTCCCCCTTCTTCTAGATGCTTCCCTCCTCTCCTATAAAAGGAACCCAAGACCCATACTTTGGAGAGTAGTTTTCCTTAAGAGTTTTCCTTTGGAGTTAGATTGAGAGGTTGGATTGGAGCAAGAGAGCAAGTGAGCGAGAGAGTTCTAGTATAAATTTTTTTCTTCATTGTTGTTCTAGTTTTATTGTGTAATTTTCTTCTTAGTAAAATTTTGTCATCCTTTTAATATTTTTGTGCACCTCTTTTTAGTAATATCAATGAAATTCTCTTCTCTTTATTTTGTTGTTTCCTTTTGCAATATGCATAGCTAATTCCCTCTTAGCATTTGATCATGAGGATCCATGATTTGAAATGAGAATTATTTTTATTTCATAGCTTTATTTTTGCGTAATTCTACTCGGTCCTTCTTTGAATAATTATTGTGTCGACTCCGTATTTCCGGTATACGGTAGTAGTCTTATGATCTCATATTCGAGTAGCCGAGAGGCTCGTGGATGTGAAAGATCACTCAAAGAAGGAAGGAGTTGAACGCAACCCTAGAGAGAGGACGACGTAAATCCTCCGGATTGGAGTCAAATCCAATAGTGCGGATCATCTCGATAATGCAACTTTAGGCTTCTTTGGTTTGTAAAGAGATTTTGATCAAAGAGTCTATAAGTTAGGAGACCTAATGCTCTAGCGAGATTTTGTCTTATTTTCGGATCCGTCACGGCCGAGTTGGATTTGCAAATTTAAAACTATGCCCTTTTATTTTCTCGTTTCATTTCATGGTGAATCAATGATCGAATGCTAGCTTTTTTTATATAAGTTTTCGTCTCGCAATTTATCGTTCGTTTTACTTTTAAAAAAAATTCTCAAAATCCCAATAGTCTTCCGGTAGGATAATAGTTAGAGCGTGAGTAGAAGTACTTGACAGCCCCGTGTTTAAATACGACCTTGGTACTACAATTCGACAGGTACGCTTGCCTGTTCGGGTTTTGGCCCACCAGGGGTCATCGTCTCCATCACCATGGATACACTCCAATGGTGCTTTACACCTGGTTAGTGACTTGTCAAATGGAAGGCGATGAGCCTTTCCATATTGACATCCCGTGTAGACATGACCGTCGCTGAAGAATGATAACTTAGGCAAGCCATTCACAAGGCTCTTCATTATCATAGCTTTCAGCTTGTCCATCACAACATGTCCCAACCACTCTTGCCAGATAGCAGTACTATCATTGGCCCTCATTCGATCAACAAAGGAGCTTGTTGATAACATAAATAAGTATCTCACCCTTATCCCTACATGAGCAACATCAGCCTTAACTACTGAGACATTGCGAAGAAACTTCACTTTTGTTGGACCAAACAGAATGTGATAGCCCGCATCCACTGTATTGGTCATAGAGAAGAGGTTCTTCTTCATGCCCGGTACATGATATGTACTCCTCAACATGAGTGAACCCTTATCAATACTCAAAGATACTACACCTTCCTTCTCTACTACATGAACAGTATCATCAGCGGTTATGATAGCTTCGTTACATGAGAATGTCCGTAGAGAGGAGAACATTGACTCATCCCCGGTGAGATGGTGACCATACCCTGAGTCCATGATCCAGTCATCTTGGTAGTCGATAGTGGACAAGGCCTGGACACATGTGCCCATCATGGATTCTCCTCCCATCCGGCTTCCTCAGCACTAGAATCAGCTCCCACCTTTTCCGCAACATGCCTAGGAAGAAGCTTGGCCTTGAAGTCCTTCTCGAAGTGTCCTGGATGGTTGCATCTATAGAACTTAAGCCACTCCTTCTTCTTCTTACAATCTCATTTACGAGCAATGCTCCCCTTTTGCTGATAAGAAGTTGAAGGACCTTCATCATCATCACTCTTCTTCTTCTCCCACCTCTTGTTCTTCCATAAAAAGAGCGCCTCACTTCCTCCTTTAGAGACAGTGACACCATCCATCTGCCTTGCCAAGCTCTCCTGTGAAGCCAGTAGGTTCTCCAGCTCTAATAAAGATGGCTGAGTGGCCTAGCCTTGAACATATGTGACAAAAGCCACATACGCATTTCACAAACCGCAGATTATGTGCCTCTTTAGCTTCGCTTTTGAAATAGGCTCATCAGTGTCCAACGCTGAAATCTCAGTGCACAAGTTCTTCATTTTCAAGAAGAACGTAGAGAAGGACAGATCACCTTGAGTGGACCTTGCCAACTCATTCTCCAGAAACTATATCCATGCTACATTCTTCCTGTTAAACAACCCATCAAGGGAAGTCCAAATCTCAGCAGCAGACCAACATCTGATGACATGGTCAAAGAGTTCTGATGAGATAGCCAGCTTGAGATCAAACTCTACATTATCGTTGGTCTTTCTCCAAGATCTCATCGCTTCAGCACCAGCAGCAGTAGTATCCTCCTTCCATTCGGCTCCACAGACAACCTCCTAAAGGTCCTCGTACAAAAGATATCTCTCCATACACGACTTCCACTTCTTAAAGTTAGTTGTTGTAAGGAGCTCAATTCCAAGACTTCTTACAAATCCACCTTCCATTGCAAACAGTTTGGTATGCTTAGACTCTCAGAAGCAAACTAAAGGTTGATCACTGCTCAGCCTTTGATCCCTCTGATACCATTTAAAAATTTGTGATAGCGGAAAATGGGACACAAGGCGCAGGAACACTCAACCACACTGAGCCCAAGCAAACCAAATAGCAAATAGAAGGGCAAGAAACTTGTACTTATCAAAAACATCTTTACACAGTGAGGCATACATGGCGAGACATGATTGCCAATATATCCAAAGGAAGCGGGAAAATTATAAGTCGAAAACAAACCGTTCGAACTCAAGGAGTAACCGTTGGTTCTACTGCAAACCGATAAGGAGTCTGCTGAAGCCGCTTGGTCGCAAGACCGCAACAAGCCGCGCAGAATGCTCGTTATTCTAATGCTAAAGAAAGAAACTTTTCCACTGAACTGCAAGCCACCTGACCCCGAGGTCGCCTAGCCGCCAGAACACGCGGACTGCTGCCATCAAACTGAACAAGCCGCCCAGAGGTGGACAGCTTATTGAACTGGAAACAAGTTGCATAAAATAAATTGCCTAGTCTCAAGCCGTGACCTACTGCTACACGCTGGTTGCTACCCGTAGAGTCCGCACGGCCCATGACCGTAGTCAGAACCAAGTCCCTGGCTTTACAGTGCTATCCGCATAACCTGCACAGCAAAAATCGGGCAAACTCTTCAAACCGTGCGGATAGAAAACACTAACCTCAGCAACTTTCCGTGAGTTCACTTACTGTTCTCTCGGTGTCGTATAGTGTGATGTGATAGTGGGTCCTATTTATAGGCACAGAGAGGAGTGTGATCATTGCCCTAAATGATAGGATAACTGCCCTATCTAGTGTGAACGCCAAGTGTATCCGCAAAGGCTGCGGATACACACTAGACCGCTGTGACTTAGCCCAGAGCGAGTCCGCCAAGCCCAAATAGACTAGATCACCAAACAAGCAGACTCGGTGAGTACCACTCTAGTCCGCCCACTTACGGACATAGCTCCAGACCACATAAATTGAGCTCGCAGCCAAGTCACACAAGATAGAATACTATCGAGCTCGGCGGACAGAGAAAATAGCCCGAGCAGGCCGCGCGACCTCCGGGACTAATCCAACCTAGACTTATTCCAAATCCAAACCAAGTCCAAACCACTAGACATCTCTGGTGCAAGCACAACACCAGTAGATACAAAAAATAGTCCACACAACACCAGCAAACTCCAGAGCCAGCTGTACAAACCGACAACTAAGCGGATGACCATCCTATCCTCCTGAAAACAATATTGGGAACAAGCCAAGGAACACTAGCCAACCTAGCTAGTCGCTTAAACTGCATCGTCTGACCATCGAGATCGCCAAAATAGACTGCACAGCCCGCCCAACTAGACCACCCAGGCTGCCACTTTCACATCAACAATTTCAACACAGCCTCGACCTCCTCCCACTCCACAATAAGTTGGGCCTAATCCTTCTTCAGCTACTCGACCTCCAACTTCTTCGGCCACATCACCACATCTATCGCCTCAGTACAGTGAACCAACACTATATTGGTGTTCTCATCCAGGGAAGAGGACAGTTAGGACTCCACGTCAACAAGACAAGAAATCACCCCTTCTTCTTCAATTGGGCCTCCACCAGCGAGCCCTCAGAAATGGTCGGTTTTGCCCATGGAGAAAGGAAGTCATCCTTCGTGGGTGCATAAGTACCATTCCATGAAAGCGCAATATTATGGATCTCATCCACCTGCGTGCACAAGCTGAAAATTATTTTAAGCACCGAATGCGAAGAAAGAAAGCATCGGGAGAAACAAACATACCTTTCGAAGAAGCGCTTGGCAGACAGAACATTCCTGCTCCTTCCCCTTCCCTATCACTAGCGACAACTCAGGAGCTGCTCGAGGAACTAGCTCAATGATGGGGGCTCCTAGAGATCCTCAGCATCTGTAGGCGGGGGATCGGTGACTAGATCATCCGGGCATTCATTAGCAACATTAATGATGACCTCAGGGGAAGTAAAGGACGGCCTGCCACCTCCTGATCGCTGTGAAAAATTCAACTTCCTCTTTTTCCCATGCTCCAGTGACACGGCACACCTTCACTCTTCATATATCGAAAGGACAGCAATAAATAGCCACTTCTCGACAACAAACGTGCTAATCCTAAAAATAATGGCACCTAGCTCGTGTGGATCCTCGAAGCCCAGTAACGAACTATAGTCATACTTCTTCCCCTTCATGTGGCAGCAGCGGTCATGAGGATCCTTCTAGATCTTGGGCAGCTTCCATGGGTTCTTCACATACCCGAATAACGTCCCTCTATGGCGATAGTGTGTCTTGTCCTCAAACTTGTTGCTCCACACTTCAATGCAATGACTAGAACCATGGAAAACTTTGCACTTCTCCTAAAATAGCCAGACCATCATCTAGGAGCTATGCTCCCGAAAGAAGCAAAGCAGTCTCAAGATCCTCGTCAGCCAAACTATAGTAAACTGCATAATCGGTATGCCGCAAAATCGAAAGACAACAATAGCATCATCAGAAGGTGGAACTCAAAAGCCTGATCACAAAGTAGCCTAGAGGATGATGTTAAATGCGAACTAATGGGGAAGGAATCAAAATCTCCAGATATTCCAAAATACCGAAACAATTCCTCCAACTGACCACGTGGGCATTGTTCAAAGTCGACAAAATACGCATGGACTGCTGCGGAACAGCACTCTTCGACACTTGTAAGAAAAATGGGTATCAGCACCAAAGCAAGCCATGGAAAGAAGGCCAGCACGCATGGGACTAACATGACCACAAAAGCGGCATGCGTGGGCGGCCCTGCATGCATGCTCATACGAGAGCAAACCAGCGCACATGCACGCTCGCCATCTCTTCCATCACCTCGTTGGTGCAATGCTCCCATCAGCTCCCCCTTCTGCTGGCCTCGCTCTTGTCTCCTGAGTAATAAAAGTACTAACCTTCTTAGAGAGATGCATGGCCACCATAGATGATCCGCAAACTCCAAGAAGAAATCTGCAAACTCCAAAATCTACACAATAGCGTGAGAAAAGTGTTGATGCACGAAAATGCCTGCACTCGAGAGTGAACACATTCGATCCGGGATGCGGGGATAAGGGAGTTGATGAGGACTGTCGAATAGCAAGTTACTGATGGTCAGGATTATCAATTAAGATCGATAGAGGGGAGAAGAGATAGAGGCCACTGGCAGCGGTAACACCAGAGTTCACCCTCCGCGGCTAAATTCCACTCATGTGGCGGGGTTTCCTTCGATTATAAATCTATATTACATCTTAAGTCGCTCCTTTACATGGAAAATCAAATAAATGGTACAAGCGAAGCTGGCAGTTAGAACATGTAGGTCATCGAGATTGTGCGGGATGAGTCCTCGGGTCGCTTGGCCACGCGGACTGTCTTGCCCCGCAGCTCGCTGTCTCAGGCCGCCTGACTGCACAGGTAGCCGCCTTAGGTCGCAAGGTCGTGCAGACTGATGTCCATCGAAAAGAATTTTCGTCCCGTGCTTAACCATGCGATCTGACTGGTAGGGTTGTTGATGTCGCACTGACAAAATTGGTGACCAGTTTGTGAGTGTTGTTGGCTGTTAGAAAAGTTTATCTGTAGTGTTAGCTGCAAAGATTGCTCCCTGATCCTCCACCCTTCTATAAGACATATGGTGTCTATTTATAGGCTCAAGGGGGAAACCCCCAAAACTGGACTTGATGACGTCACCCCCGATGGTTTGGGCGAGCTGTCAGCGAGTCCACCACTTTCTGGAGGGTAAGAAGCCTATTTTGTTTACGTACTGAGAAGTCTGCCTCTTCTGGCAGACTAAGAGAGTACTCCTCTATTGTACAAGGTGAGTCCATGTCATGCTCTGCGAACTAGGATTGAGTCTACCACCAGCAACGGGACTGATATGGAGTATGCCCCTTGCTTTACTTAAAATCCACTTTCTACCAGGTGGATTGATGATGAGCTCGCAGCAAACAGGAATGCGAGGTCGCCTACTGTAGGCGGACTGTTGAAGATCCTTGATAGTCAGGCGAGTTCTTTATTGCGGCGACATGGAGGAGAGTCCGCCCACTAGCGGTGAGCTGGAGAGGAGAATCATCCGCTCGGCTAGTCGCGCGACCTGTTAGGTTGGACGTGAAGTAGTTCACGCCTCTGCAGAACTGGTGACTACCTGGCGACTACATGCATATCCACGTGCAGGCAGAAAGGCCTTACCGTGCATACAAAAATGTCTATCCACGCGGTTAGCTGAAAAATAGGCCGCGAACTCCTGGGATAAGCTGCAACAATCCGCGGCTTGAGAGCTAGCCACTTTGGAGAGGATCGTGGATTTCTGGGTTAACATAATCCCCACACTTTTTAAGTTTGCAATAACTTCGAAAAAGTTGAGACAGCCCTCAAAATCGCGATCCGCCCTTCAAAAATCAGGTAGAAATGATAAAAGACAGAAAGAGAGATAGAACCTACTTTCTCACCACCAAAGAGTGTAAATACCAACTTTTCCTTCTGCAAAGGAAAAGAGTAAGAAGCAGACATGAAAGAGAAATAAAATGTGAGTACCTGAAGAGAACTCGCGAATACCTGCTAATCTCTGCAAAAAAGAGTAAGAAGCAGATATGAAAGAAAAATAGAACACGAGTACCTGAAAAGAACTCGCAAATACCTGCTAATCTCTACAAAAAATCAGCAAGAAGCATATATGAAAGAAAAAACTAATGCGAGTACCTGAAGAGATCACACAAATGCATGCTAATCTATACAAAAGAAGAGTAAGAAATAGATCAAAAGAAATGTAAGGCGTGAGTACCTAAAGGGAAGTCATGGATATCTGCTAATCTCTGCAAAAGATGAGTAAGAAGCAGATAAAAAGAAATGTAAGGTGTGAGTACCTGAAGGGAAGTCATGGATATCTGCTAATCTTTGTTAAATGTTAAATATTGATGAGGTAAGACAGCTATAATTACTCAGCAGAAGGAATATCCAACAAACACTGTTATTAACCAAATAAGAAAATAAGCATAATCAAGTAAAGATCAAGACACAGCAATAATCTTCTCACGCGGTCAAATATGATATCCTCAATATGAAATCCAGATCAGCCAGATGAAACCATTTTGATTAGACTTTAACTGCATGGTCTGTCGTTAAAGTGAACCAGATTCTTCAATTAAACAACTGGTGCCAAAAACATTCAATAAGCATAGTAGAGGCATTGTTAACCGCTCGCGAATAGAGTTTTATATAAGCTGAGTATATAAGGCGAGTATAAGCAAGAAATATGAGGTCGCAAATCCTTTGAAGAGTTCGGATTTAGCCTGATAATATAGCCACGCGAACAAACCGCTATCCGTTGGATAGACTTATGTTAGCCGATTAACCTAAAAAAAGGCAGTTCACAAAAAGAGAGAGATCTACACCCGAAGATGATCAGTTAGGCTAGGTGTGCCACAAGGTCTATAGAATTACTCGTCAGGAAATATCATCAGAGGCGTAGTTCTAAAGGCAGACTAACCGCAATTCCATAGAATGGAAAAGGGAAAAATGCACAATCTAAAGAAGAAATGACGGACACTCTACTCTGATGCCTTGGGCTACAAGTATCGTTGATCAATTAGACCAGGTATGCCAAATGGTCTACAATATTGCTCGTTCTAAAAGATCAGTGATGTTGTGGGTCCCCTGAAGGCACGGATTGAGAGTACCTTGGAGTATCGACTATCATAGTATGAGAAGTTCAAGGAGGCAAGTCTTTACCCAGGGGCCTTTGCTTACCCAGCAAAGATCATCTTAATTGTAATATATCCCAAGTGAAGCACGGTAGAGCTAACAACACTGGGGCATCCCTTGATTCGCGTTGTGTTTTATATACTGGCTAGGATTTGAAGTCCTGAAGTCCTCCAGCACAGAGTTGGATGGATCCCACTAAACATATGTGAACACTCCCCACTATATGTAGTCGTCATAGTGTTACTCCAGAGACCAAACTGTGGGGGGCCATGCAAGACTTGGCGATATCTCCTCGGTTCAGCGATCCCTTTGGCAAAGAGAAATTAGAGAGGAGGAGGAACTCCAAAAAATGAAAAGTGTCAGTATCGGATCTCTGATGTAAAATATTGCAATAAATAGAAGAGTACTTAGAAGTGTACTAGGGAAAATGTTCAAAGAATGAAGAACAAAAACAATCAGCCACGATCGTAAAGAGCTTTTTGGATTTTGTCATATCCTCTTTCTCCTCAATGTTATAGTTCCCAAGGGTGCCTTCATCTTCAGCTTCAATGCACTCACCAATAATGAAGTTAATGTCATTGTTGATTTGGCTCACTCCATTTGTGCCGAGAGGAATGTCTGCTACTTCTTTGTCTTTTGAAGTAGACGGATCAGAGTGGTTATTCGTCAGTAATAAGTCACAAAACTTGCCTTACTTCAGCATTCTTTCCAACAATTGGCGAAGTCCCCGACAATTTCCAGTTGAATGTCCTTTCTCTTTATGGAATTCGCAGTAGGGATCTGAATCTCTAAATCTTTGATCTGCGGGGAGGTAAGGCCTCTTATAACTGGTCTTACCTTTCATGACATGGATCACTTGCTGCATAACTTTGTCCAGTTCAGATTCTGGCGGGTTAACACCCTGATGCTGTTAAACTGGAGCTACTTGTGGAGCTAGTGTCGGATAAATGGGAGGGACCAGTAATTGTAATCTTTAACTATGGAAGTGATCTTGGTTTGGGAAGAGGCATCGGTTATAATGGAAATTTCTCTCCTCCCTTGCTCGTGGTCGAAAATCCTTATAAGGAGACTTTGGAGGTTGCCCGTATGAATAATGCTCGTTCTATTATATAAGCCTGGAGATATAGTTGGGATTGCTCTTTTCACCTCGTATGTACAATCTGGCTAGACTGATCATCTCCTGGTATGTCCTTGTGAAAGTCTTTGTTTTCAAGTATAGCTAAATCACCTAGAGGGGGGTGAATAGGTTTTTTAGTCTCTTTAGACTATCTTTTATTTTCTTTACTTTAGGTGCTATGTGAGTTATTAGTAATTTGCTTTCAAGACACACACAACCTGCAATCAAAGAAACAACACAAAAATCACACACAAGATATATAGTGGTTCCCCAAATTAAGGGTACATCCACTTTCCCTCCCACCTTTCTAACTTATAGTTAGAAAAGACACTTCTCCAATCTCAACTCAAAGAGCTTACAACACAATCCCGCAGGACCCCTCGATCACCTCCAAGACCTACAGCTGAAGCATATGGCCCTACAACTCAGTGATCCAAAGATCACCTATCTCAGGTTGTTAAGCCCTACAACTCGGGCTGGGAGGATAGCCCTACCTTATATCCACAAAGGATCCTACCTCAGGTTGTTAAGCCCTACCTCAAATCTAAAGGATGCTACAGCTCAGGCAAAAGTGCCCTACAACTCAGAGAGAATGACTCACCTACCTCAAGTTGTTAAGTCCTACAGCTAAGTGATCAAATGATCACTTACCTCAGATCCAAACTAGATCTTATAGCTTTGGAAGAAGTGCCCTACAACTCAGTGAGAATGACTCATCTACCTCGGTCTCAAAATCCCTATAGCTCAGTGATCAAATGATCACCTACCTCAGATCCAAACTGTATCCGACACTTAGAGACTATAACTCTCTTATAGCTCAGGCAAATTTGCCCTACCTCAGGTCAAAGGACCTACAGCTCAGATCCAAACGGATCCTACAGAAAAATAGTGGTTTTAATTAATCTGACACAGAGAAATTTCTTTCTGTCAACACATGGAGCTGAGTTATCTTAGCAATATCTTTCCTCAACTTTCAGCTACTACAGCAATAGAATTTGCTGCTTCCTTGCTGAACTATGATTCTGCCCCTTCTTGAACTGACTCACAAGTTCAGTCCTAGCTTCATCTCAGCTCGAGAAATTTATCCTCAAGATTAGGCTTGTTGGAACTGTGAAGTAAATGCTACTGGGCCTTTTTCCCTCAATAGCTTCTTAAGCCAAGTCAAACTCAGCTCGTTCTTTCTGATTGCTGAATCCAAATGATTCAGCTGCTTCTTTTCCTCATAAAGTGAACTTTCTAATCTTGTTGTTGAAGACATTTTGATTCTTCAGTGAATGGCTTCTTTAACAGCTAATTGTCTGTGAGTCACAGACTAACTTATTTTGCACTTAGATCAAAACTTGAACTGGATCTCCAAGCACTGCAACAATGGCGGTAGGAAGATGAAGTCTAGAAGAGTATTTTCCAAAAGCTTGCTCTCCTTCTTAAAATTCAGCCTTTTATTAATTGCCCATCTACGACTCTGTGAGCAGTGGGCCCCACTTGGAATTGGTTTGCAGCTATCAGCTTTTACATTAATGACTATACTGAAGGCAAGCGGCGAAATTTGTCATGTACTGTAGCTTTCCCATAACCAATGCAAATTCTGTTGACTTGTTGACTTTGCTGACGTTACCATCTGTGGGCTTAGCCAAAATCAAGCATCATAGTATAGGAATTGAGTGAGTAAGAATCACTCAATGCCAAAACACTTAGACAGAATTCTATCACTAGGCGTTGAGTGAACAACCTTCCTTCAATGCCAAAACACTTAGAAAAATCTTTCTGCCTCTAGGCATTGAGTCCACTCAACGCTTTTTGCCTTCGACAAACTTTCAGTCTTTTGGTGTTGAGTGAGTAAGCTTCACTCAACGCCATATCACTTAGAAATGATTCTAGTCACTTGGCGTTGAGTGAGCAACCTTCAATCAATACATTTGGACTTAGTCGTTTTTCCTTCTTGGAAAGCGTTGAGTGTTGCTTCTTCACTCAATGCTTTCAGCATCTGTCAATTATATTGACATGGCGTTGAGTGAGTAGAGTTCACTCAACGCTTTTGTCCTTAGACAAAATCTTGTGTTTGGAAACACTAACTTTGACGGACAAAGGTTCAGTCAACACTTTTTATCACATGTCATTGAGTAAGTAAGCTTCACTCAATACATGTGGACTTAGACAATATCTACACAGATTTCCTATGACATTGACTGTCTAATCTATACTCAATGATTTATGTTATATTGTGTTGAGTGAGTAGACTTCACTCAACTCTTGTGGACTTAGCCATATTTCTGCCTATTTTTTCTTAGGCTTTGACAAGTTCAGCATTACTCAATGCTTTTAGTCATTTGGCATCGAGTGAGTATACTTCACTCAAAGCTTGTGGACTTAGATAGTTTTTTGCCTTTCCACATCTTTCCTAGTCATCGCCTGACTTGGCCAACTTCAATCAACCTGTCCAATCAATGCATAAGAGTTATCCTGCAGGCATAGAACTTTTATCACATGTTAGATTACAACATGTGTATACCATTGTCTATTAGGCCTTCTTCAAATCCAGGACATTGGGATTAATGGACCCAACAATCTCCCACTATTACAAGAATTCAAAACCTAAGACAATGTATACACTAACACCAATATGCAATATATGCAGTAATACACACATTGTATAACTCAGATAAAAGAATCAACATAATCAATAATGATTTTTCATTTAACTTAGGAGCAAATATTTTTGTGCATATAACAAAATACAACACAATCCTTAAGCCCTTTAAGCAGAACCTGAAAATTTTCAAGTTTCAGGTTCCCTTATCATAATTTCACTGCCCTTAGGCTTCTTCTTAGATCTTCCTTCTCAGTTCCATCAGCTATCTTTTTCCCTTTGTTTGCTGCTTTTTCAATAGTTCTTTAGTTCAGCTTTAGCTTCAGCTTTAGCTTCAGGTTTCTTACTTCTCTGCCTCTGGAAGTAGTTGTAGGGCTTTGGAAAGTATTTAGTTGGTTTCACAACATCAAGAGGCAGAGTGTTTGCATTCTTGTTCTTCCAATATAGCCTCCTTGCTATTTCCCTCTTTTCCATTTTATCTCATTCCATTGAGCTGTACAGCTTTCCTCTGTTTGTCTTCCTGGTTTTAACTTGATCCCAAGCTAGCAGAATAATAGACCTAGACTCATGGCTCCATTGTTCAAAATCAGGTCTCCTTTCCTTTTCCTCTCTATACCTCTTCTTTCTCAATCTGATTTCATCCTCTTCCTCAGCAGCAGTTCTTTCCTTAGCCTTCAACTTCTTGTCTACAGTAGGATTGAATTCAGGAATCTCAGTAGCAGTTGATGACTCAGCCTACTGAGAACCTTCTTCTATAAACTGATCATTTTGAGGTTGGCCTACCTGCAGTGCATACATATCTAGGTTCAGAGCATCTTCTACTTGAGTAGGCATCATAGGGATGTTGGCATATCTGTCAGGTTCAATCCCAAATAATCCTCTTACTATATTTGTAGCCTAGACCATGTTTTCAGTGTTAGTTCCGATGACCTCACTCTCCACCTTTTTGACTTCTTCAATTTTTTGTAGAGTCTGGGAGGTGCTTGTCTTGTTCCTTGTTGAATCAAGATGATTAACTCCAGCAGTCACATGATTCTTGACATCTAGCATATGGTCATCTAGCAATTTTGTATAGCCATCCATCTTATGGAATATATCAGCTGTCTGTTTGGCCAGCAATACTTTGTCAGTATTGTGGATAGCTAGTATATTTTGTGCCTGAATATTTCATTATCTATGACTGTAACAGCATTCTTGCCCACTTCATCCAATTTATCCATGGTATAATGCACTGCTGGAGCTACCCTTATGAAGAATTTTATTATCTCACCCTTCAGAAGATTGACTTCAAATCTTATGGACTTGATCTCTATTGCCAGTTCATTCCCTATGTTTTTCAGTGCATTGTCACAAAGTTTTCTAAAGATCTCCTTTGCTCATCCAATATCCCCTTCAGCTGATCTAGAAACATGGGCGCTATTTGATCTGTCCTGGTTGATGTGCCTTCATCACATATTTCTTGAACTGGCTTGTCCTCTGCCCTTACATCAGAGTCAGCCACTGTAAAGGTAGAAGGCTGAGCTTCCTTTGGAATACTTTCTTCTTTTCCTGACATGGAGGAGTTTATTTCATACACTTCATCATGAGCAGGGAGTTTAGATTGAAGCTCCCCCTCAACATCTTCCATGCCCTCATAGACTTGCAGTACAACAACAGCAGCAACCTCCTCAACATCCTGAGGTATCTCTTGAAGATTCTGGAGTTTCTCCCCCTCAGAAATTGGAGTCTCCATGACCTTATCCAGGTCTTCCTCCCCCTTACTAAGTGCCTCCTCCATTACATATTCCAAGAGGCGCTGCCCCTCACTCTAAGGGTTATGTCCTACTAGAAGCTCTTGGGGTGGTGAAGATACCTTTTCTATAGTAGTTGGGGACTTTGAGGCCTCCCCCTCAATATATGTAGAGATTATGTTGACTATTTCTTCAGCTACTTGCCCAGCTGTCTCAACTGAGGGCAAGTCAATATCCTGATCTAGAGCATCTTCATATTGAGCCTTGCTCAATGGATTGTCGTGGTTTGTTCAAAAGATATAGATTCTTGGGTTGTTGTGTCCTTCCTGGGCTCATCTTCAGATTCTGTAAAATTTAGATCATAAGCCACTTCCTCATCTTGTTCTTTAGAAGAACTAGTTGTGCCTCTTTCTTTTGGCACTGGAGCATGTTTCTCCTTCTTCTTCTTATTAGCTTGCAGGCCATGCTGGTGAAGTACCATGTCCCACCTATCCAGCATTCGTATCTCCATCCTTCTCATGTTATGAATTCTTGTCCCTAGACACAGATTCAGGATCTCAGGAACTATTTGCAGTAGAAATAAGGAAAGGATTCTCCCCAACTTTGGCTCATTGATGCATTTTACAATCCTATCAAGCAGGATTATTCCCTAGTTAGTTTTCTTTGATAGAATGATCCTAGCCATCAACTCAAACATTTTCTGTGAGATTTTATCATGCGAGCCTGTTTTGCATAGCAGAGCCTTTCTAACGACATCTGCCAGAAACTTGTCCCTTTGGTTCAGTTCCTTCCTTAAGATTGAACCACTGGTGTGTTTTGATAGGCCTACCCACTTCATTGCAGCTTTAGCATCAGATAGTTCTATGTCGTGTTGTCATCAGCCCCTCCACCTTCCGCAACTGTAGCACCTTGTTAAGCCTCTGCGGGGTGATTTTGATCTTCGTTCCACTTACCATAGTCTTGATTTTGCCCTTAGATGCATTTGCCTTGGCATTGGAGAACAATTCTAGAACCTCCCATTTCCATAGCAAATAGGGTTCTGTCAAGACAAAATCAAGGTCAGAAGTTTGAAGTAGATGATGAATGTACTGCACCTCCTCTAATGCCTCCGTGAATCCATTTCGAACTAACTCAGAGCCTTCAAATAGGAAATCGAGACCTTTAGGAGCCATCGTTCTTGCGAATTTTTGAGAGCGAGGGAAATAGTTTCGTCTTTTCAGTAGTATCAGGCATTGAAGGGAAAGGAACAGTATGTTTTGCTTTATGCACACGATCTTCTATTTATAGTTTTTCTTATGAAAGAAGGCGGAAAGGCGCATATCGGTTTGGGGGATCAAGCTATGATCAACGGCTAGGATTAATTCCTCTTACTTAACCGCAACCAGATGAATTTGCCTTTAACACTTAATCTTATAAGACTGGTCATTCCTGCAAGGATTTAAATTGATCTGCAACACATACAATGTATACAACTAGAGGAGAGCTACTTGAACCAAATTCAACATACCCATGTCAAACTTGAGGATGTTGAATATAGTTCCACCTAGTGGCATAGTGAATGTGTGAGCCACTTACTAATTTGTTGAGACTTGGAGAATATGTTGGATACACAGCCAGTTCCTTACTCCTTGCAAAGAATTCAGCTGAGCCAGATCCTTTCCTCTTCTTTAGCTAAAGATTTGCATCTGGCTTTCTCTGATTGATACACTTCTATATACAGGAGTATGATCCTAAAGATAGCCACCTTGTTCCAATCCTAAGTCTAGAACATTCTCTATCCAAGGAACATAAATGGGTATGGCCACTTGGACTGTCCTACAAAACAAGATTTATCTTAATTTAGGACCCCAAAATGAATTGGGTCATAGGTCCCTGTTAACATAAAAATGCACATGTCTACCTATAGCTGTCCTGTCAGGAAGACTACCCTTGTCCTTGGCACACTAGGGTTGTGCCAACAATCTATGGTAAAGTGGTACACTTTGCCATAGCACCAGCACTCATGGATATTGTACCTTCTCTTCTGAGCAGGTCTGGTAGCATGGTTACTGCTAACTGAACAGAAGGAAGAACATCTTCCTTGTTCTTATTTTTCTCAGCCACAGTCTGACTGAGGGTAGGTCTGGTAGTAGAAGAGCTTGGTTTTTCCTGAGGTCTACCTACAGAAATCTTCTTTGCATGGGATATACAGTTGTTGGCCTCAGAAATGCCCAATTCTGACTTGCTGAAAGACTTGCCTTTAGTCAGATTGTTGCTGGGAGATCTTGAGAAAAGGTCATTGTCTTACTCATGAGAGAGGGGGCTGGTGCACTAAAAACAAAAGGTCCAAGATGGCCTTTTTGGATCTCTTCATGGGAAGCCTTACAAGTACTCATTCCATTACCCTTTCTTCCATTATAAGATACATTTGTATTCTTGCAGGAAAGATTCTCATTCCTCCAGTGACCATTCTTGCAGCGCTGTTCATACCTGTTGAATGGGAGAATTACCTAGTGAAAGGTTGACTGAGGCTTTACAGGAGCCTTGCATTTCTCTTTGGAGAGGGTAGCTTTAGAATTCCACTTGAATTCTGATTTTCCCTTGAGGGCATCTATCTTAGAGAAATTGGCCATAATTCTCTTCTACCTCTCAAGTTTCTTTTCAAGATCTAGAATAATAGAGTCCTTATAGTTTATGGACTCAACATGAATATCTATCATAGTCTTCAGATGGCCAACTTCCCTCATTTTCAGATTCAGCAAAGATGTTGTCTCATCCTGCTGGGAAGTAGCCCGATGCAAGGAGGTAATTTCCTCAGCTTGTTTCTTAACAAGCAACTTGCTTTCCGTGAAAGCTTTCAGAAGTGCACAATGATTTTCAATCAATTGATTGATATCATTTTCTGTCATGGGACCCTCATCATCACTTGAGGAGGATGCATCAGAGTCTGGACTGGACTCATAGACAGATACTGAGGATGAGCTAGATAGGGATTGTACCTGATCATATCCAGGCA
The DNA here is from genome assembly GCA_039583875.1 of Platanthera guangdongensis. Classification (NCBI taxonomy): domain Eukaryota; kingdom Viridiplantae; phylum Streptophyta; class Magnoliopsida; order Asparagales; family Orchidaceae; genus Platanthera; species Platanthera guangdongensis. The sequence goes on along the minus strand of CM077150.1, from coordinate 199,707,084 downwards.
AATCCTGGAATAATACTTCTTCTATCCTGGACATTGGCCCATAACATTTGTTGTCAACATCATCCTCCTCTGAGTCACTCTCTAAATATGACAGAGGGCCCTGATCTCTACTCTTGTATCTGGATAGAAATCATTATCTACAAGAGCTACCAATAGCCCAATGTAGTCATTGTCCTCTCTACACACTTGGAGCTCCACTGAGCACCACTCCTTATGGTTCCCTCCTGAACCCATAAGTATAAACCTCTTAGCTATCCTTGGGGATCTACTCAGACAGTTAAGTCATTTTTGTATAACCTCCCTCTGATACCACCTGAACGTCTTTGTTTTAAAGGATAGCTAAATCACCTAGAGGGGTGAATAGGTTTCTTAGTCTCTTGCAACTATCTTTTATTTTATTTCCTCTAGGTACTATGTGAGTGATTAGTAATTGGCTTTCAAAATACACACAATCTACAATCAAAGAAACAACACAAAAAGCACGCACAAGATATATAGTGGTTCCCCAAATTATAGGTACATCCACTTTACCTCCCACCTTTCTAACTTATAGTTAGACAAGGCACTTCTCCAATCTCAGCTCAAAGAGCTTGCAACACGATCCTGAAGGACTACTCGGTCTCCTCCAAGACCTACAGCTCAGGCATAAGACCCTATAACTCAGTGATCCAAAAATCACCAACTTTAGGCTATTAAGCCCTACAACTTAGGCTAGGAGGATAGCCCTTCCTCAGATCTACAAAGGATCCAACCTTAGAGAGAATGACTCTCCTACCTCAGGATGTTAAGCCCTACCTTAGATTCAAAGGATCCTACAGCTCAGACACAAGTGCCCAACAACTCAGTGAGAATGACTCACCTACCTTGGGTTGTTACACCCTATAGCTTAGGGATCAAATGATCACCTACCTCAGATCCAAACTGGATCCTACAGCTCAGGCACAAGTGCCCTACAACTCAGTGAGAATGACTCACCTACCTCATGCTCAAAAGCCATATAGCTTAGTGACCAAATGATCACCTATCTTAGATCCAAACTACATCCTACACTCAGAGAGTATAACTCTCCTACAACTCAGGAAAATTTGTCCAACCTCAGGCCAAAGGCCTTACAGCTTAGATCCAAAAGGATCCTATAGAAAAATAGTGGTTTTTATTAATTTGACACAGAGAAATTACTCTGTGTCAACACCTAGAGCTGAGTTATCTCAGCTCTATCTTTCTTCAGCTTTCAGCTGCTGCAGCAATAGACCTTGCTGCTTCCTTATATAATTGTTGATTTGCCCTATCCGGAACTGACTCACAAGTTCAGTCCTAGCTTCTCCTCACCTCCAGAAATTTATCCTCAAGATTAGGCTTGCAGGAACTGTGAAGTAAATTCTACTGGGCCTTTTTCCCTCAATAGATTCTTAAGCCAAGTCAAACTCAGCTCTTTATTTTTGACTGCTAAATCCAAATGATTCAGCTGCTTCTTTTCCTCAGAAAGTGAACTTTTTGATCTTACTGTTGAAGACGTTTTGATTCTTCAGTGAACGGCTTCTTCAACAGCTAACTGTCTGCGAGTCACAAACTAACTTGTTTTGTTCTTTGATCAACACTTAAACTGGATCTCCAAGCTCTGCAACAATGGTTGTAGAAGATGAAGTGCATAAGAGTATTTTCCAAAAGCTTGCTTTCCTTCTTCGAATCCAGCCTTTTATTAATTGCCCATCAATGGTTATTTGAGCAGTGGGCCCCACTTGCAATTGGTTCGCAGCTATCAGCTTTTGCATTAATGACAGCACTGAAGGCAAGCCGTGACATTTATCGCATACTGTAGCTTTCCCGCAACCAATTCAAATTTTGTTGACTTGTTGAGTTTGTTGACGTCACCATCTATGGATTTGGCCAAAATCAAGCATCAGTAGTATAGAAGTTGAGTGAGTAAGCATCACTCAACGTCAAAACACTTAGATAGAATTCTGTCAGTAGGCGTTGAGTGAGAAACTTTCACTCAATGCCAAAACACTTGGAAAAATCTTCCTGCCTCTAAGCGTTGAGAGCGTTGATTCCACTCACCATTTCTTTCCTTAGACAAACTTTTTGTCTCTTAGCATTGTGTGAGTAAGCTTCACTCAATGCCATATCACTTAGAAATGATTCTAGTCACTTGGCGTTGAGTGAGCACCCTTCACTCAATATTTTTGGACTTAGCCATTTTTCATGCTTGGGAAGCGTTGAGTGTTACTTCTTCACTCAAAGCTTCAGCATCTGTCAATTATATTGACATGGCGTTAAGTGAGTAGACTTCAATCAACGTTTTTGTCCTTAGACAAAATCTTGTGTTTGGAAACACTAACTTTGACTGACAAAGGTTCAGTCAATGCTTTTTATCACATGGCATTAAGTGAGTAAGTTTCACTCAATGCTTGTGGACTTAGTCAAATATCTACACAGATTTCCTGTGGCGTTAACTGTATAAGCTATATTCAACTATTGATGTTGTATGGCGTTGAGTGCGTAGACTTCACTCAATGCTTGTGGACTTGGCCACATTTCTGTATGTTTCTTCTTAGGATTTTATAGGTTCAGCATTTGTAACACCCCCTATCCGTCGCATAGCATATAGCAGTAGGTCCGGCCGGGGCCCGACGCCATATACCACAGACAGACCGGGTGGTTACGTATTGAAACCATCCAACCAATCTTAACGTCCTACACAGAGCATTCTAGCGGAAGCAGTTTAAAAAAAAAGTTGTAAACAAGAACCCAGCATAAGAGCACGAATGTCCACTAACAAGATAATAGGAATGTTATTACAAAAATACCCAAATATTCGGCCTTAAGGTCTTACAGAATGTTTCTCTTGACTAATACATGATTTACAAACCTCGGCACGCAGGCCGGTCATACATGAGTAAAACAGAAAACATTTCCACTTGGGCCTTCGAGGGCCAGCTTCGCAAAAAGGGCTTTAGCCCGCTATTGACCGCTTGGTCCAGCTGCACCTGCAAGCAACAAACCACCGCACGGTGGCAAAACAAGGCAACGGTCAGCAATGCTGACCAAATTATAACGATCCCGCCCCCAACTCGGGGCGGAGATGCTCCTTCCCTGCATTTCATTAGCACAAGCGAGCAATGCATATAACCATAGCCATTTCATCACAAACGTTGGCTCGTACGGCCACACGTCCCGTGCACTCAGGGCACATTCTCGGTGAACCGGTCCATGTCGCGTCAATTTAAGCCACCAACATTCCGGACTCACCACCGCCACTAAGACGGCCATTCCTATGAGCAATTCGTCTTCATGGTATTGGTCACGTCAATTTAAGTCATCGACCACCGAAGACCCCCATTTATGCCAACGGCGAGTGCCATGTAACTTTAGGTCTCTCTAACCCGAACGACATAAAGCGGGTACGGCTCCATCTAACCCGTGCTCACATCGCAACGGCAATTTAAGCCATTTGCGCGGGTCAAACTTTCACTGAGTCCCATTCTACCGCAATACACATAACCCCGTTATGTTCAAGTTGGCTCTCAGGCCACCAAGTTGGCAAGACCTCGTGTCCGCCCAGTTTTCCGGGTGCACCTTTGGGTTAGTCCCCAAGGCTCCCTGCTGCAATCTACCGCGTAGAAAACCCGAAAAACACCCAATAGCACGGAGTCTTCTCCGGCCTTATGCAATGCAACATCACCGATCCGGACTAACATGTCCGGGTAGGCTTCACACAAAATGCCTACGTCCGTTCTCGCATACGGACTCTAAACAACGGGGACTTTACATATCTACCCGAAGGAACGCCTCCAACTCTCCGCAAACTCGCGAGAGGGGGCTTCCTATGCTAAGAAAAGGAGCGATTCAAGCTCAAGATGAGGATCGTTACCCTTGGATTCCTCTTTGGCGCCATCGAAATGTAATCGGATAGAAATCACCGCACTTGCGTTGCCTCCGTGGATCCGGAGTCGGCTTGCGATTCGGAGCTCCGAAGCTCCTCCAATGGCGGATCTAGCTCCTCTTCCTCTTGCCTTAGCTCTTCTTTCTCCAAGGGTTTGGAGAGATAAAAAGGTAAGAAAAATGGTGGATTTCAAGTCAACTCCCGGGTATATCCTCCCAGGAACAACCCCCAGCCATTGGATCTTCAATCAAGGAAACGAACGGCTTTGATTCGGGGCTGAAATGCCCAATCTGGACCGAACACGGCCTGGCACACGCCCGTGTCCAGGGCCGTGTGCCGCATTCGCCGTCAAAATCGAATCTTCTGAACACGCACACGGGTATCGAACACGCCCGTGTTCGAGCTGACACGCCCGTGTTCCAGCTGACACGGCCGTGAAGCCGGCCGTGTACCCCATGATTTTCTCCCGTTTCCAACCCGAGCACTGCACGGGTTCTAGGACACGCCCGTGTCCTTGCCCGTGTCACTTTGACACGCCTGGGCCCCCAGGCCGTGTACACGGGACATTTCGTCGAGGGAAGATCGACGACTCGATGACACGGCCTTGGACACGCCCGTGTCCTAGGCCGTGTGCCTTGACTCGACGATCGTCGAGTGAATCTCGATGATTTCACCTTGACGATCGTCGACACGGGTCGACACGCCCTGCGACACGCCCGTGTCGCAGGCCGTGTGCCCATTCTCGACGAATCGTCGAGAATAACCCGACGATTTCACGGCTAAGTGTCGACACGGGTCGACACGCCCTGCGACACGCCCGTGTCGCAGGCCGTGTGCCCATTCTCGACGAATCGTCGAGAATAACTCGACGACTTCGCGGCTAAGTGTCGACACACGCTTGACACGCCCTGGGACACGCCCGTGTCCCAGGCCGTGTGCCTTCAGCCAGAAACCAAAACTGGCCCAAAACGTCCCCCTTTGCTCCTTTGAGTTTCGGGGCGTTACAACTCTCCCCCTCTTAAAAGAATTTCGCCCACGAAATTACATAAAGGAAAGATATACAAAAACAACATTTTTTTACCTGAGCGGAACAACTCCGGATACTCGTCAAGCATAGTCTGCTCTCGCTCCCAAGAGAGCTCCTCACGACCGCAATTGTCCCACCGGACTTTGACCATCCTGATCTCTTTATTGCGTAGCCGCTTGACCTCCGAGTCCTCAATCCGCACGGGCTTGACCTTTGTCGTTAGCCCACTATCCACCGGCACTTGATCGACCGCGATCACTTGCGTAGGCTCTTGCACCGCCTTCCGAAGCACCGAAATGTGGAACACATCGTGTAAACCACTTAGCTCCACCGAAAGCTTCAACCTATAGGCCGCTTCTCCAACTCGCTCCAGAACCTCAAACGGTCCAAGGTACCTCGGGCTTAGCTTTTTCAACCGTCGCACCCGCGAGACACCCTTGAACGGCTTGATCTTTAGGTACACATAATCACCCACAGCGAACTCCACGTTCCTGTGCTTGGCATTATAGTACTTTGCTTGCCGATCCTGAGCGATGAGCAACCTCTCCCGAATGGTTCTCACCAAAGAAGTAGCATCATCCACTTCCGATCGCTTATACAACTTCGACTCGCCCGTTTCTAACCAAGACAACGGCGTGCGACATCTTCTACCATATAGGGCCTCGAAAGGCGCCATCTGAATACTTGCTTGGTAGCTGTTGTTGTATGCGAACTCCACCAAATAAAGGTGGTCCTCCCATTGCTTTCCAAAGTCCAAGACACACATGCGAAGCATGTCTTCCATGGTTCTATTGACCCTCTCGGTCTGCCCATCCGTTTGCGGATGGAAGGCTGTGCTAAACTTCAGCTTTGTTCCCAACATTTGCTGCACCAGCCTCCAATCATTGGACGTGAACCGCCCATCTCGGTCACTCACGATGCTGCGGGGCACACCATGAAGCCGCACTATATTATCCACATAAAGCTTTGCCAGCTTCTCCACCGGATCATCCTTCCTATGCGGAATAAAATGCGACACCTTTGTTAATCGATCGACCACCACCCAAATGGCGTCGTTCCCTTTTTGCGACCTTGGCAAACCATGCACAAAGTCCATAGAGATGTCGTCGAATTTCCACTCCGGAATAGGCAAGGACTTAAGAAATCCTCCCGGCTTTTGGCACTCCGCCTTTACTAAGGCGCAGGTTTGGCACTTCGCTACGTATAGCGCCACATCCTTTTTCAAACCCGGCCACCAAAACAGTTTCTTTATATCGCGGTACATCTTCGTGCTCCCCGGGTGAATCGAGTACTTGGTATGGTGTGCCTCGTACAACAACTCCACCCGTAAATTGCCCACACTTGGGACGCACAGACGACCGTATTTCCACAGCAATCCGTCCTCCACGACGAATTGGGAATTTGACCCATCCAGAGCCTCTATCATGAACTGCTTCATATGAGCATCCATATCCAAAGCCTGCCGAATCCGATCAGCCAGGTCATATTGCACTTCAGTCCAATTCAGAACTGCTTCAGCACTTGCTTGCTTATCCACACAAACAATCTCCAACGCCTCCAACTCCCGCACCAACCGCTCATCATGCACCGATAGCCAATTGGCTTGAGCTGGGGCTCGGCGACTCAACGCGTCCGCAACCGCATTCCCTTTGCCAGGCACGTAGTGGATCTTGAATGTATAGTCCCCCAGGAACTCCATCCATCTACGCTGTCGCATATTCAGATCTTTCTGATCAATCAGGTACTTTAGACTCTTGTGATCGGTGTAGATATCAATCTTCACACCGTACAAATAGTGTCTCCACAGCTTCAAGGCAAAAATCACGGCCGCCAACTCCAAGTCGTGGACCGGATAATTCCTCTCGTGCACTTTTAGCTGTCTCGAGCCATAAGCTATCACGCTGCCGTGCTGCAATAGCACGCAACCCAAACCGCTGCCCGAAGCATCGCTATATATCTCATAGCCTTCGGTTCCAACCGGCGAACTCAGCACAGGCGCCGTGGTCAACCGACACTTCAGTTCCTCAAAAGCTCGCGCGCACTCCGGCGTCCAAACGAACTTATGATCCTTCCTCGTCAAAGTAGTGAGAGGTAACGCTAACCGCGAGAAGTTCTCTACGAAGCGCCTATAATAGCCGGCAAGCCCCAAAAAGCTCCGGACTTCTGCTACCGTAGCAAGCTCAGGCCACTCCCGTATCGCAACAATCTTCGCCGGATCCACAGCAATCCCCTCTCCACTCACTATATGCCCGAGGAACGCCACTGAGGATAGCCAAAACTCGCACTTCGAGAACTTGGCATACAACTGGTTTCTCCTTAGCGTCTCCAACACCACATGAAGATGCTTGAAGTGATCTTCCTCACTTTGCGAGTACACCAAAATATCGTCGATGAAGACGATCACGAAATGGTCCAAGTACTCCCTGAACGTCCTGTTCATCAAATCCATGAATACTGACGGCGCATTAGTCAGCCCAAACGGCATGACCGTAAACTCATAATGCCCGTATCTCGTACTAAACGCTGTCTTCGGGATATCACTCTCCCTTATCCGCAGCTGATAGTACCCAGACTTGAGATCTAACTTCGAGTACACCGTCGATCCGACTAACTGATCAAAGAGATCATCAATCCTAGGGATCGGGTACTTATTCTTCTCAGTCAGCTTGTTTAGCTCCCGATAATCAATACATAATCTCAAGCTTCCGTCCTTCTTCTTAACAAAGAGGACCGGTGCGCTCCAAGGCGAAGAACTCGGGCGCACATAACCTTGCTCCAACAACTCTTGCAGTTGAACTTTCAGCTCCGCCATTTCCTTAGGCGCTAGCCGATACGGAGATCGTGACACAGGCTTTGCACCTGGCACTAGCTCGATCGTAAAATCTATCTCCCGTTGAGGCGGGGCTCCAGGAAGATCCGCGGGGAACACATCAGGGTATTCCGATACCACTGAATTACAATCCAAAGCGGGCTTCGGCTTTGCAACCTCCACAAGTGTAAAGAACAGTTCTGCTCCGGCACGAACCGCCTTCACCACCTGAAGAGCAGACATCAACGTCTTGCTCGACCCCTTTAAGCCCGTAAAAGTCGTCTCACGACTTGCTCCCAGCTTGACTTCCTTGCTACCGCAATCTATATGGGCCTGCTGCTCCGAGAGCCAGTCCATGCCAAATATGACGTCGAACTCCACTAACGGAAGTAAAGACGCCCGCAGGTCGAACTCCTGCTCCCCAATACGAATCTTAACATCGCAGATCCTAACCGCTCGCATCGAACACCCATTGGGCAACAACACATCCAACTTATCCTTCGCCATCGAAGAAGGGACTCCAATGCGTGATATAAATCCTTCGGACAAGAAGGAGTGTGAAGCTCCCGTATCGAAGAGTGCTCGTGCCGGATTTTCACAAATCAATACGAATCCTAAACAAGCAGTGGTAAGGTAACATGTGCATAACAAGCATATAAAGGAATTGACTTGCTATAAATTAAACCGTACCTGTCACCACGTCAGCTTGTTTAATGGCCTCCTGTTGGCCAAGATTGTAGACCCTTGGTTGGGCCGGAGCATAATGGGATGCGGTCGACTCCACCGCCTTGCCCTTCTCTTCATAAGTAGCTCCAGGCCTCCTTTCGGACTTAGGACGTCCGCTCCAACAATTACGGGGGAAATGCCCCGTCTTTCCACACGTAAAGCACGCACCCGGGGTCCGACCCGTAGTCGCCCCAGAAGCGCCAGAAGGAGCTGGACCCGAAGTCCTATGCTTCTTAAAAGTCCTCCGATAGCCTGACTTTGAAGTAGTCGGCACTCTGAACTCAGATTTCTTTTCACCCAAGCTTTTCTTCGCTTGTACACTCTTCATGTCCTTCTCCAAGGACCGGGCAGTATTGACCAAGGTTAAGAAACCTTGCGTCATCGGCCCCGACAGTAACAATCTCAGCTCATCCCTCAAGCCTTCATAAAAACGATTAGTCTTGCGCTCCTCATCCATGATGGTGGAGCCCGCATAACGACTCAACCCCGTAAACTCGTGGAGATATTCATCCACGCTCCTCTCACCCTGCACCAACTTCAGGAACTCATTCTCCATTGAAATCCTCTGAGTCGAAGGGAGGTATCTTGCCAAGAACAATTCCGAGAACTCTTCCATCGGAACGTCTATCAGTTGTCTACCTCTCAGATGATGCAGCTCCAAGCCTTCCCACCACATCCTCGCTTCACCGTCCAGCAGGAACGTAGCGATGGTGGTCATCTGCCACTCCTCCGTCTCCGTCGCTGTCATGACTCTCTTCACCCTAGAGAGCCAGTCTTCAGCCTGAGATGGGGTTCCCAACCCCGAGAATAACGGAGGGTTGAAGCTCATTACATGCTTCAACTGCCTCTCAGTTGCCCTCCTTGGCACTATTGGTTCCACAATCACTTGCTCCACCCTCCTCGGCTCAGCCTCTTGCAGAGGTACTTGCTCCATCACAGGAGCGGGCTGCTGCGCTTGCCTCCCAGGCTGCGCATTGATCACGGCCAACACCGCTTCAGCCACCAATCTTATATTTTCAGCCGACAAAGGTGTTGCGGGAGCAACTTCCGGTGCACTACTTGCCTCAGAAACTCGGCGTTCTGACGGCCCAACACCACTTCGGGTCACCTATAGTGGTACAAAACACCGTTAAGCGACCAAAATAAATTGCAAACAGCAATTATAGGAACACGCAGGTTCCTCAAACACGAGTATTTTCATTCCTAAGTGGACATTCATGGGTTCTTTTTACTGTTATAACGATGACGCACACAATGTGCTCACCACCCCTTAAAAAGAATTCGCCCACGAATTCCATTCAAGCCCGACCAAAACCAGTAGTCTGATACCAAATTGTAACACCCCCTATCCGTCGCATAGCATATAGCAGTAGGTCCGGCCGGGGCCCGACGCCATATACCACAGACAGACCGGGTGGTTACGTATGGAAACCATCCAACCAATCTTAACGTCCTACACAGAGCATTCTAGCGGAAGCAGTTTAAAAAAAAGTTGTAAACAAGAACCCAGCATAAGAGCACGAATGTCCACTAACACGATAATAGGAATGTTATTACAAAAATACCCAAATATTCGGCCTTAAGGCCTTACAGAATGTTTCTCTTGACTAATACATGATTTACAAACCTCGGCACGCAGGCCGGTCATACATGAGTAAAACAGAAAACATTTCCACTTGGGCCTTCGAGGGCCAGCTTCGCAAAAAGGGCTTTAGCCCGCTATTGACCGCTTGGTCCAGCTGCACCTGCAAGCAACAAACCACCGCACGGTGGCAAAACAAGGCAACGGTCAGCAATGCTGACCAAATTATAACGATCCCGCCCCCAACTCGGGGCGGCGATGCTCCTTCCCTGCATTTCATTAGCACAAGCGAGCAATGCATATAACCATAGCCATTTCATCACAGACGTTGGCTCGTACGGCCACACGTCCCGTGCACTCAGGGCACATTCTCGGTGAACCGGTCCATGTCACGTCAATTTAAGCCACCAACATTCCGGACTCACCACCGCCACTAAGACGGCCATTCCTATGAGCAATTCGTCTTCATGGTATTGGTCACGTCAATTTAAGCCATCGACCACCGAAGACCCCCATTTATGCCAACGGCGAGTGCCATGTAACTTTAGGTCTCTCTAACCCGAACGACATAAAGCGGGTACGGCTCCATCTAACCCGTGCTCACATCGCAACGGCAATTTAAGCCATTTGCGCGGGTCAAACTTTCACCGAGTCCCATTCTACCGCAATACACATAACCCCGTTATGTTCAAGTTGGCTCTCAGGCCACCAAGTTGGCAAGACCTCGTGTCCGCCCAGTTTTTCGGGTGCACCTTTGGGTTAGTCCCCAAGGCTCCCTGCTGCAATCTACCGCGTAGAAAACCCGAAAAACACCCAATAGCACGGAGTCTTCTCCGGCCTTATGCAATGCAACATCACCGATCCGGACTAACATGTCCGGGTAGGCTTCACACAAAATGCCTACGTCCGTTCTCGCATACGGACTCTAAACAACGGGGACTTTACATATCTACCCGAAGGAACGCCTCCAACTCTCCGCAAACTCGCGAGAGGGGGCTTCCTATGCTAAGAAAAGGAGCGATTCAAGCTCAAGATGAGGATCGTTACCCTTGGATTCCTCTTTGGCGCCATCGAAATGTAATCGGATAGAAATCACCGCACTTGCGTTGCCTCCGTGGATCCGGAGTCGGCTTGCGATTCGGAGCTCCGAAGCTCCTCCAATGGCGGATCTAGCTCCTCTTCCTCTTGCCTTAGCTCTTCTTTCTCCAAGGGTTTGGAGAGATAAAAAGGTAAGAAAAATGGTGGATTTCAAGTCAACTCCCGGGTATATCCTCCCAGGAACAACCCCCAGCCATTGGATCTTCAATCAAGGAAACGAACGGCTTTGATTCGGGGCTGAAATGCCCAATCTGGACCGAACACGGCCTGGCACACGCCCGTGTCCAGGGCCGTGTGCCGCATTCGCCGTCAAAATCGAATCTTCTGAACACGCACACGGGTATCGAACACGCCCGTGTTCGAGCTGACACGCCCGTGTTCCAGCTGACACGGCCGTGAAGCCGGCCGTGTACCCCATGATTTTCTCCCGTTTCCAACCCGAGCACTGCACGGGTTCTAGGACACGCCCGTGTCCTTGCCCGTGTCACTTTGACACGCCTGGGCCCCCAGGCCGTATACATGGGACATTTCGTCGAGGGAAGATCGACGACTCGATGACACGGCCTTGGACACGCCCGTGTCCTAGGCCGTGTGCCTTGACTCGACGATCGTCGAGTGAATCTCGACGATTTCACCTTGACGATCGTCGACACGGGTCGACACGCCCTGCGACACGCCCGTGTCGCAGGCCGTGTGCCCATTCTCGACGAATCGTCGAGAATAACCCGACGATTTCACGGCTAAGTGTCGACACGGGTCGACACGCCCTGCGACACGCCCGTGTCGCAGGCCGTGTGCCCATTCTCGACGAATCGTCGAGAATAACTCGACGACTTCGCGGCTAAGTGTCGACACACGCTTGACACGCCCTGGGACACGCCCGTGTCCCAGGCCGTGTGCCTTCAGCCAGAAACCAAAACTGGCCCAAAACGTCCCCCTTTGCTCCTTTGAGTTTCGGGGCGTTACAGCATTACTCAACGCTTTTAGTCATTTGGCGTTGAGTGAGTGATAAGTTGTAAATATACGTATTTTTACGTACGTTAATTGAGTCTTATTTGTTTATTTTTGTCATTTTTAGTTATTTTTCATCAATAAAATGCTTCTTTTTTGTATATAATTTCCTAACTTAACTTCAATTTATTTTCTGAATTTTTTCAGAAACTGCCAAAAATTCATAGTGCACGCTTGTGTACTTCACAGTCACGCCTGTGACCTGGCCGTGTTACTTGATTCCATCAGAAGTTGTCGCCAGCTCGACGATAGGTGTTTGACGTTCGTCGAACTACCCGACACGCCCATATTCATCCCGTCACATGCCCGTGCCATGCCCTTGACGTTCGTCAATCTCAACTCAACGATCTGCATTCGACGATTTTTGAACACGCCCCGTGTCATGCCCTCGATGTTCATCGATCTCAACTCGATGATCTGTGTTCGATGATTTCTGAACACGCCCGTGACATAACTGACACGCCAGTGTCAAATCCGGTTCGTCGAGCTCAACTTGACGCCAGCTAGACAGTCGATGACAGCTAACCACTCAACGCCTTCGCCACTCAATGTCGTCAACTCGACGATCAGCATTCGACGATCGTCGAACTCACGGACACGCCTGTGTTAATACTCAGCACACCTGTGACCTCTCCACCTATCTTAGAGAAGACAACGTGGGCGACGAAATGAGACGACGCATTCCCTAGATAAACCTTCCCGACACTCCTGTGACTGCAGGGTCACGCCCGTGACTTCCATGTGTATAGCCCCAAAAGTCAAACTAGCAATAAATTCTCTGCATCAACTCAGCAACAGTACTGACACGCCCGTGACCTAGGGCGTGTAACCCGAAAATTTTGCCTTTAAATAGATCTTCTCTGTAAGATCCAGTGTTCTATTTATTTAAACTTTTTTACTTAGGGAAGGTGTTGTTTAGATGCTTTCCAGGCTATGTAGGGGAACTTTCTCCCCTCACCTTACTATTTGTTTTAGTTTTTATGTAACTCCTTTTCATCTTATTGAAAAATGTGTTTTTCTTCTCCCTTTATATGGTTTTGGAATGCATCTGAGTGCCCCCTCCTTAAGAAATCTTATTTATTTGTTTTATCTTTGTTTTTGTTCTTGTAAATGGGTGTTGAAAGTTAGGGTTAGATCTGATATACTCTAGAAGGGGGTGAATAGAGTATCTTGAAACTTTAAGGCCTATTTGTTGTAAATAAAAACAATCCTAAGATAAAGTGATCTACCACAAGCACTGCAAATATAAACTAATATCACAGACACAACAACCTAACTAGCACAGCCACAGCACGAATAAAAGAAAAAAGATAGCAACCAGACAACACAAGAATTTTATAGTGGTTCCCCTAAACTTAGGTACATCAACTCTTCTACCACCCTAGTAGGAATCCACTCAGGTTTTTTATCAGGTGACTGCCACCAATGAGCTTTTGATTAGGTGCTCAAAAACCAATCCCAAGTCTTTTGATCAGGTGACTTGCAACCAGGAATAACTTTTGAAGAAAGTTAAAGAACCCTTTTTACAGTGGGGGTGAGAGAGTGATGATGCCTTATCTATCTCAAATACAACTGAGAAGACTTTAGTGGATCTTTGATTTTAACAAAGTCTCCCCCTGAGATATTGATTTGTTCATGAAGGTTGGATCTTTGCTTCAGGGTGAGTAGGTCTTCAATATTTTAGCCTTGACCAGAAGGTATCCAGGAACTTCTTGACTGATAGAGTATTTGTTGTCCTCTGAATAATCCTAGAATGAAGAGAGAAAAAGACTCTTGATTTTTGATTGATGTTCTTCTTCTTCTTATGTATCTGGTATTATTTCTCTGGACTAGTGCTTTTCTTCTTTACTGTTCTATTGCCCTGTGTTTCTTATTCTCTGTGTTCCCTGTATTCTGTATGTCGTATGTGTTGAGATGGAACAAAAAAAAAATCCTTTTATATTTCTTATGACAACTTCCTTCTGAATTTTTGAATTCCTTCAGCATTGATTGCTGACGGCCTGGAGAATGTCGGCATTAAATGATTTCCCCAACTGTCTCATTGAAAAGCGGCAAGTAATAATCCTGATGAAGACCATAATCAATTATTGCTTCTAACAGTAATATTCATAGAATATTAAGCATTGATTACTCATGAATTATTGCAATAAAATAAGGATAGAGGGAGGGAAATTTCTAAGTCTGGAAGTGCACAGAAATCGTCGAGTAGAGAACAGAATTTGTTGACCTGGGTCATGAGTTCGTTGAGCTGAGAAGTTATGTTCGTCGACCAGATAATCTTTGTTCGTCAAGCTGAGATCCAAGATCGTCGAACTAAGAACAGATAACTGCTTTCTCCAGTGCCTTGCCAATTCTATGTATCAAGATAGTCGAACTGAGAATATAAGTTAGTCGACTTGAGAACTGCTAACAACTACTTGATAAACTTGTTAATACTGTGGTCTAAGTTCGTCAAGCTGAGAACATGAATTCATCGACTGAAGTGTGATTCTGGACTTAGAATATTTAGATGTTTCTGGACTTAAAATATGTAAAAACCGAACAAAAACAAGTCGAAATGGTTTTAACTGAAACTTTATTATCCGAAAAAGGTATCTATTACAAAGGTATGACCTCCATTATATAGAATGGAGGAGAGAAGAGAGAATACAAATAAGAGATGTGGGACTAAAAAATTACATGACACAAGCGGACTATACAGACACAAACCGCACAAGCCGTGCGGTTAGGCAGAAGGGCTAACCGCTCAGCTACTACCAGAGAGAGAGATCGCCATGGGAGACCGCTAGACCGCCCGGTCTCCAAGTCGCCAGAGACAATCCGCTAGACCGCTTGGACCTCAGACAGCAACACACGGCAACCAAACCGCTGAAGGGTAACCGCTAAACCGTGCGGTCATCAACCCACCAAGCCAGACCGCCAGACTGCCCGGTCACTAACTTCAACACTCCCCCTCAAGCTGGAGCATATATATCGACCATGCCCAGCTTGTCACAAATATGAAGAAAAGAGGTAGATACTGGCTTGGTGAAGATGTCAGCCAGCTCTTTATCAGAAGTGATGAAGGGAGTGCAAATTTGTTCTTTCAAAATCTCTTCACGAATGAAATGATAGTCGACCTCAATGTGCTTGGTTCTTTCATGAAGGACTGGATTTTTGGAGATGTATATGGCAGCCTTGTTGTCACAAAACATAGGTTGAGGATGGTGGTAGACCTCTCCTAAATCCAGCATGAGAGCCCGTAGCCATTTTAACTCACAAGTGGTCGATGCCATACTCCGATACTCTGCTTCAGCACTGGACCTGGAAACAACAGACTGCTTCTTGCTCTTCCAGCTTACCAGATTTCCCCCAACAAAGGTGCAGAAACCGGAGGTAGATTTGCAATCCCCTTTGTCATCAGCGTAACTCGCATCTGAGTATGCTTCAACCCTCAGCTGACCATTCTTCTGAAAGAGTAATCCTTTCCCAGGTGCTGCTTTGACATACTCCAAGATCCTCACGGCGGACTGTAGATGGCACTCCCTAGGAGCTTGCATGAATTGACTCACCTTTCCCACGGCATAGGAAATGTCGGGCATGGTCACTATGAGATATATGAGCTTACCAACTAGAAGCCTGTACCGCGTAGTATCTGATAGAAGGGGCGAATCATCCATCCAGGTTTTGTCTTCTCCAATTGCCATGGGGCATCGGGCAGGTTTGGCTCCAGTCAATCCTGCTTCTTTTAAAAGATCTAGAGCATACTTACGCTGGGAGAGGACTAAGGAGTTGGGCTTCCGAGAGATTTCAATCCCCAAAAAGTACTTCGGAGAGCCCATATCTTTCGTGACCAGATGTTGATGAAGATGCCGCTTTGTCAAGGCTACCCCTTCCTGATCATCGCCAGTGAGAAGAATATCATCGACGTACACAGCAAGAACCACCAGGCCCGAGGAGGTTTTGCGAATAAATAGTGAGTGATCGGCAGAGCTGTGCACAAAACCAACGGCCGCCACGATGCCGCTGAACTTATCAAACCAAGCTCGAGGGCTCTGCTTGAGGCCATAGATTGCCTTCTTCAACCGGCATACTCGGGTCTCCCCCTGAGCAACATACCCAGGAGGTTGCTCCATATAGACGGCCTCCTGAAGATCACCATAAAGGAAGGCATTCTTGACATCCAGCTGCGAAATCGGCCACTCTTGATTGACCGCCACAGAGAGAAGGACCCGGATGGTGCTGAGACGAGCCACGGGAGAGAAAGTGTCAAAGTAATCAACTCCATATGTCTGAGTAAAGCCCTTAGCAACAAGGCGAGCTTTATAACGGTCCACCGTGCCGTCGGGGCCAAATTTGACCACAAAGACCCAGCGACAGCCAACAACATCAGTACCGAAGGGAGGAGGAACAAGAGTCCAGGTACCCCGCTCCGTGAGGGTCGCCATTTCCTCATCCATGGCCAGCTTCCAGTGGGGAATAGCAAGGGCCTCCTGATAGGAACGAGACGTGGCAGTGGCAATGATAGCCAGCGCAAAGGCCCTGCGAGAAGGGGTAATACGAGCATATGAAACAACAGCAGCAAGGGGGTGTAGGGTACATGTCCGCACCCCTTTGCGAAGAGCCACAGGGAGATCCAGGTCGGCGGCTCCCTCGGTATTCGGAGCATTCGTGGCAGAGAGAGCTGGCCTGAGAGAAGAGAGCGACGGCGGCGGAGAGGATGGAGACGGTGATGGAGAAGTGGGAGAGAGAAGCAGAGCGAGATAAGGGGACGGAGATGGTGGAGGGGTGGATATCTCGGTACGATACGAGGGAACAAAGGGAAGAGCAGGAGAATCAGAAGCTGGGGGAAGAGGAGAAGAAGCGGGGGAAAGAGAGGACGATTTAGCCGAGAAGTAGGAGGCATTCTCGAAGAAGGCAACGTCAGCGGAGACGAACTGCTGACGAAGAACAGGGTTAAAGCAACAGTAGCCTTTCTGAGTGGTGGAGTACCCCAGAAAGACACATTTGGTGGAGCGAGGGGATAGCTTATCACGGGTGGCAGATGGGGCATGCACAAATGCAGTGCATCCAAAGATTCGGAGAGGGAGAGGAAAAGGCTCCTTGCCCGGATACAGAATGGAGAATGGGGTTTTCCCGTGGAGAACGGTGGATGGAATGCGATTGATGAGGTAGCTGCCAAGGAGAACAGCATAGCCCCAATAAGAGCGAGGGACATGCATATGGGTCATCAATGTGCGAGCCACATCGAGGAGGTGACGGTTTTTGCGTTCCTCCACCCCATTTTGTTGGGAGGTATAAACACAGCTAGTCTGATGAATAATGCTATATTGCACACAAAAAGATGTAAAAGCATGACTCAGATACTCTTTAGCATTGTCGGAGCGAAAGGTTTTAATACAAACATTAAACTGAGTTTGAATTTAGTGATAAAAAGCGATCCATACATCTTAAAGTTCAGAGCGATCTCGTAGGAGATACACCCAAGTACATCGAGAAAAATCATCTATAAAAGTTACAAAATAAGAACTACCCTGGCCAATGGTGAGGGTAAGAGCAGGTCCCCAGAAATCGGAGTGGACAAGATCAAAAGGATGAGTAGAGCCCCGACCTTGCTTTGGTGGGAAGGAGGAACAGTGATGCTTGCCTAGTTGACAAGCGTCGCATTGGAGAGGAGTACTAGAGGGAGGGAGGTGGGGCAGAAGCTGATGTAGAAGTCGTGATGGAGGATGACCGAGACGGAGATGCCACTGGAGAAGATCCGTACAAGAAGAGGATAAGGCGGACAAGGCGGAAATGTTGTCGAGGAAGTAGAGGCCGCCGCTCTCAGTCCCAGTAGCAATCGTCCGGTGGGAGCTCGGATCCTGAAAAGAACAAGAAGTCGGAGTAAATGTCACAGAACACTGAAGCTGCTTGCATAAAGAGGTAACAGACAATAGATTGCACGGAAACTTGGGCACGTAGAGAGTGTCCACTAGTCGTAGTGACGTAGTAACATGAACCACTCCCGTCCCATGAACCGGGGAGGGAGAACCGTCCGCAACGAGGACCGGGGGCAACTGATCATGTTGTTCGAGTAAAGAGAAGCACTGAGGATTGCCCGTCATGTGATTAGTTGCACTAGAGTTGATGAGTCATTTACCTTGAGTCACCATGTGGGCACTACCTGAGGATGTGACAACAGAGGCAGACGGCTTGGAAGAGTCACCGGACGGGGGAAGATGGGGATGCTTCGTCCAGTAGCATTCGGAAGTATGTCCGGTGCGGCCACAGTGAGAGCAAAGGTAGCGGGAAGAAGCACAGCCGCCGGACTGGTGACTGCGGCTACCAGAGCCATTCCGCTGAGTGTGGTGAGAATAGTTGTCTGGTGGAGGAGGAGCGGGCAGAAGTGGGCGCTGAAGGAGAGAGGTGACAGCAGCGATACGGGCAGCGGTGGCATCTAAGGTAGGAGATTCCGCCTCACCCAGAATTTCCTGGCAGATCATGTCATAAGTATCAGGAAGCTGGAGCAGATAACACACAACTAGAAGCTCCTGGAAGTTCTTGTGTTGTTGAGCCAAATCCGCAGAAAAGGGGTGATTCTGAAGAATCGCAGCCCCAAGATCCTGAACCTGTTGGTAGGCAGCAGCATGAGACAAGGTAGGACAGGCAAAGTGGTCTGCATACAACGTATAGATGTGGGACGTCTGAGCCCCCTTGGAGTACAGAGCGGCAAGATGAAGCCAAGCGGCCTTGACCGTCTCATCATTACGGATGACGGGAAGGCACTCATTTGAAAGGTTGTTAGCGAGCCAAGTACGCACAAGCGCATCATTCACATCCCAGTCATCAAAGAGAGGTGAAGTGATAGGAGGTGGGTCATCAACGATATGGTGGCGTTTGCGTTGCGAGCGGAGTAGAAAGGTGAAAGAGACGCTCCAATCTGGGTAGTTGGAGCCGACAAGCTTGGAAACGGTGCCAAGGTTCTCAGAAGGAGTAGGAGGAAGAGGCGGAGCCGGATTGGTGACAGGGGTGGTGGCAGTAGAAGCATCAAAAAGAGCCATAGGAGCAGGAAAAGGGAAGCCGGGCGGTTAGGAAACAACCCGCATGGATAGGAAGAAGAAAAGCTGCAGCGGTCACGAGGGTAGAAACCAGCGGCCAGAAAAGCCACGACGAAGCCGCAAACCTAAGCAGAGGGGAAGAAGTCAAACGGCTAGAGGACAGGCAGCTCGAACAGGAGCAGTGACAAAACAGGTCGCGGCGACAGGAGGCGGCGACTTAGAACAGGAAACAAAAAGGTCGCGCACACAGAGGGCAACGACAAGGAGAGTAAGAGGCCGCGCGGACAGGGTGCAAACCGGCGAGACAAGCCGCGCGGATAGGGAAGGCACAGAATCAGGAGGAGTAGATCGATCCCTCTGATACCATGTAAAAACCGAACAAAAACAAGCCGAAATGGTTTTAACTGAAACTTTATTATCCGAAAAAGGTATCTATTACAAAGGTATGACCTCCCTTATATAGAATGGAGGAGAGAAGAGAGAATAAAAATAAGAGATGTGGGACTAAAAAATTACATGACACAAGCGGACTATACAGACACAAACCGCACAAGCCGCGCGGTTAGGAAGAAGGGCTAACCGCTCGGCTACTACCAGAGAGAGATCGCCAAGGGAGACCGCTAGATTGCCCGGTCTCCACATCGCCAGAGACAACCCGCTAGACCGCTTGGACCTCAGACAGTAACACACAGCAACCAAACCGCTGAAGGGTAACCGCCAAACCGTGCGGTCATCAACCCGCCAAACCAGACTGCCAGACCGCCAGGTCACTAACTTCAACAAAATACTGAGGTACAACATCCAGAAATCATTGACCTGAGAACCAAATTCGTCAAGCTGATATTCTAACTTCGTCGACTGGAGTTCAGAGAAAGTAATTTTGGACTTGGCATGTTGAAGTGTAGTGTCCAAAGATCGTCGACCTGAGAACCAAATTCGTCGAGCTCAGCTCAAATAATTGTCTCTGAGTTCGTCGAGCTGAGCGTGCCTTTCATCGAGCTGAGTTCGACGAACATCGAACTCATTTCCTGAGTCTTTGAAATTTCACTAAGTCCTGAGTCTTCTGTAGTCTGTTGATGGATGGTCCATGTAGTGTTGACTCTAAGGACATGGCCTAGAATCTAGGACACAAACATGACCCTGGCTATACATGTTGGGTCAAACATCCTAGTTTAGTGAACCTAGCCCAAATCCAACTAGGGATCCAACAATCTCCCCCTATTTGGGTGATGACACTAAATACAGACACAAGATATTCACAAAGCAAGAAAACATATATCTGCCAGGAAATTGTAAAATATGCAGCAGATACATATGTACAGAGTGCTTTGTATCAAAAATATAAATAGTCAGTTTTAAAATAATCAAAGAGACTAAACAATTTGAAGTTTATTTCTTCTTCTTTTGCTCCTTGTGCTTCTCCTCTTGAACTTTTTCACCAGGCTGAGTGAACTTGATCTCCTTGTTTGGATTGGTTGTTTGTACTTTTGTCATTGTCATATCAGCAGCCCCAATGAAATTAAGGGAGGTGGCTCTTGGCACTACAGCTTCTGGATGCAATTTCATGTAGTTATCAACATTAAAAAAATTGTTAGCTTTAGTAAAACTGTTGAGTTCTTCCATCCTTTATTTGGACATGGTAGTGTATTCAGAAGGATCCTTTCCTTCAGCTTTTGCTTTGTTGATCATGGATAGGCCAAACAATTCCTGTAATCTGGCCAACCTCGTTGTTGTAGCTTTTTTTGGATCTTCAAAAGGTACAGGAGTGGAGGCAGGTCTCTTTGGGCTTTCAGCTTTCTGATGTTCGGTGATTTGTTGTTGTTGTTGATGATGCTACTGTTGATGTTGTTTGCTAGATGAATATTGCCTCTGTTGGCTGCTTCCTGAAGAAAAGGAGGATCTACCCTTATGTCTCTGATATGTTTGATACTTGGTAGTCCTCTGAGTTGAAGAACCTGAAGCACCAGCAGTAGGTGGAGGAGGAGAAGGAGGGTCTTTCCTGAATCTTGGAGGAGGAGGTGAGTATCTCCTGCTTTTCTTTCTTTATTTTTGTTGGTTCTTGGATAGCCACATCCATGCTGGCATGCCCTTGTATGGTGTGATTTTCTGCAGTATATAATAGGGAGTATCATTTGTTGGATTTGGTTTTGGGGCAGGGGGTGGAGGAGCTTTTCTCTTCTTAGAGACTTTCTTCTTAGGATCATCATCAGAGTCCTCTTCATCATCATCTTCATTAGAAGATCCTTGAGGAGTATCATATAAATCATCAATGGCTTTTAGTACAGATTTATCAATATGTTTTTCAGCCTGAGTAGGAGCTGGAGAAAGAACTATAGCTGGAGCAGGAGAGCTATACACAACAGTGCTTTCAGCAACTATTTTATTTTCTTCTTCAATATCATCCATGATCAACGCATCAAGATCAGGCATTGGGCAGTCATCCATAACAAAAGTTGGAACAGAAATGTCTCTGGGAGGGGATAAGATAATGGGGGAAGCATCTTTTGGTGGAGATGGAATAGCTGGAACCTCTGTTATAGCAAAACTAGCCTTTAGTTGCATGGCAACCTTGGGGCTTATTGGAGAGGTATAAGGGACTATAGCCAAAGATGTCTTAATGCTGTCTTCTGGAAGAAAGTTCAAGTGAACTGTAACAAAAATGCTTAACAGATTCAAAAGATCAACTGTGGGATTTATAATATAATCATCAGCAGTATCTATTTTCTATGAGATTGTCTCATCCACTTCCATATAATACTCAATGAAATGAATTAAATCAAATAAATCATTATCAGCATCTGCATCTGTTGTTACTTCTGCTTCTGCTGCTGCTTTTTCTGCTGCTATTTCTGTTGTCACTGCTGCTGCTACTACTTTTTCTGTTGTTGATGCTGCTTCTGCTTTTGCTTCTACTTCTTCATAGAATATCTCCCCCTGCCTGGTTTCAGTGGGTACTGAAGCCAGGCCCCTAGTTGAAGAAGGAGTAGCAGAGAGAGCAGAAATTTTGTCAGCTAGAGAAGAGATGAAGGCAGCAAGAGGTGAAATATCCTCTTCTATAAGGGTTGGGAGGAGGGGTGTGAGAAGTGCTAGAATGGGTGGAATGATAGAGCGGCCAGGGGAAGGAATGCAGAGGGTGGCTTAGTGAAGACAGAAGGAGGGATGAAGGAGGATGGTGGAAGAGAAGGTAGAGAATCCTACATTGGTTCATCTGGAGGAGGAGTATGAAGGGGGGATGTAAGCAGAGTGAATGAGGGTAGGGAGGACAGATTTGAGAGAGGAATGTCAGCCAAATGAGGTGGAAGGGGGGATGAAAGTGGTGATGTAGTTGGTGTACCATGTTGGGAGGAAGGGGATGTATGAAAGTGAATTTGAGTGGGAGATGTATGTATTGGGGATGATGGAGGTGTGAGAGTGTGGACTGGTGTAAGACCCCCCCCCCCCCTCTCGGATCCCAAAACAGGGCACAAAGGAGGGTCTTATACCCAGAACAGCCGCCTTGCGGTAGCATTAGCACTCGGGCTAACCTGTACCACAAGACGCCTATTCCGCCGGCTATAACCAATATCAATATAAATATACCAACCCAACCAAAATATAAAAGAGAAGTCAAATCCACACCAAGTATATAGTCCAAATACAACAAATAAGAGAGAAGCTAAAACATGCTTCTACAATATCAGAGTACAACTATAAAATTGCCCAAACGGGCTACATCAAAATCTCACAACACTCACATCCGTGACCGACGGTAGCGGCGGCACCGTCACATCAGGCCTTGTCGTCCTGGCCTGGCTGTCCTGCTGCAAAGTCTGTGGCTGCTCTACCGGTGGGGTGACCTCCTAAAAAGGAAGATGTAGCAATCGTTAGTCGAAAAGACTAAGTGGCTTCACATCCGCTCCTCCGGCGACTCCTCGGCACCGGGCGGAGAAAGGAACAAGGGTATAAGTATAATACAAGTAGTAAAGCAGGTACAAACAGGTGGTAATAGTATCTGAATAACAACATGATAAACTAGCAGTTCTACTTGAAAACAATATTATAAAACTAGCAGTTCCACTTGAGCAATTAGTAAATCAACAAGTACAAGTAACTACAGCAGGAAAGTAACTTAACTTATAAGTATGCCCATACAAGCTTATAAGTTAAGGATCGGGTTACATAAAAGTAACTCATCGTATACGAGTGCCCATACAAACTTATACGATGAGGGTCTTGTTTACGCAATGTTATGTAACGGTATGTATGATATGCAATGACTCACCCATGATCACATACATGCAATTGCTATGTCGACACAGACTATAGTTCCCACTATTCGAGCAGGTAGCTAACCTCTTAGGCATCAACCTTCGTGGCTAGGCGGTGATAGTAGAGCGGACATCTCTACTACTAGGCGGGTATCCACACTACTTCAACTAGGCCTCCGTACGCCTCAACGCTAAGAACACAATAGCGGAGCCCATGCGTACTATGGCCCAGTGGGGTCTCGGGTAGATGTGCACCGAGAATACAGCCTGTACTGGCCTGTTGTGACCCGGAAGGGGCCTCGGAAGAAAGCACGAGGACACAGCCCAACTGTTCACTTGGCACGGAAGAGGCCCCGGGACGTGAACACCAAGGACACAGCTCAACCGCCCAAAGTCTAACTGTCAACTCCCGTCGGTGTGACGATCGGCGAGCCCGTAGACCTGCCACATTATCCTTAACCCAAGATTACGACACCGCGTGTCGACTCACACCGCATGCAAATTCCACAACACCGTGGAATGGAAGGGGCCTCGGAAGTAAGCATGAGTACACAGCCCAACCATCCATCTATACCACATTTCAAAACAAACCAACTAGTGACAGTTAACACCACACTTACATCCTTTCACAATATTACCCGTAGGGAGACTACGCTCTAAGTATTGGACTATTACATTTCATTCTAACCATCATACATACTCATGGCCATGGTTTATCCTTCTATTTGTCATTCCAAATGAGTTCAACATATTACAAACATGATGCGCATAAATAATAATCTACCAATTTGTATCTAGTCACTTCATTCATCATATTATAGACATGATGCGCATATATAATAATCTATCAGTTTTTAGAAAGTCATATTATGTCATAAAGCTTACTTCACAATTCAGTTTTATGAAATCTAATTAACAAGATTCATCATTCATAGCAGTACGGTGGTTAGCATAAAATAGTTCATCAAAATCTCGAGTTAATTTGCAACATCGATTCCACCGAATTCAAAATCATATTATATAAAAACTCAGAATTTAAGTGCAGATTAAATCTGGACAGCAAATTTGACCGGAGATTCCTGAAGCTATAAGAATCCGGTGAAGATGTGTAACCGCTCGATGGAAAGGTTTTTCCATGGATTACAACTTTCATATTCATCCCCCAACCTAAATTTGGTTGTATCCTATTTGAAATCAGCCTTGAAGTCCGCTGCGTACAGAACACAATTTCTACATGCAGGATTTATCCAACGTCATATTCATTCAGATTTTCCCGTGGCTACACACTTCGCATGAAGGTGTGCAACCACTCGTTGGAAAGGTATTTTCAAGGGCCTCAACTTTCGTATTTAGTCTAAAGCTCAAATATGGCCATATCTCATCAAACAATGGCCAAGAAGATTGTTGCGCACTAAATACAGATTCTGCACGCATCTTAAAGAGGAATGAACGACATTGGCGCATCTTCCTCCTCAAGTCGATCCTCCAAACTCACACCAGAAATTCCTTCGCCCTTATTCACCCTCGTGAGGCCTTTACTCTTCACGAAACCATCCCCCATCTTCGCATAGAAGGTCGGATAGGTTGAAGACACCACTAACCAAGAGCACAACCCTAGATCGGCCTAATCCTAGAGAAATCACCATCTCACAAGTCTAGACTCTTTTGAGTCGACATCTCACCTAGATAAATACAGATCTATCACCAAGGGAGAGGGGTGGAAGCTCACCTCATTTCCGGCATTTCCACTATTTCCGGCCATAGATCGTGTAATTTTTCTTGGCGGCATCTTCTCCTTCACGGCGACGGCGGATCTTCTCCTCCAAGACTTTCTCCAGCAGTTTCCCTTTCTACAGAAGTCTCTCTCAGGAAATAGGGGATGAAATGAGCATGAAAACGGCTCGGGTTTTCTCTTCCCATTTTATATGAAAAGTGATACGGGTAGGGACACGCCCGTGTCCTTGCCCGTGCCCTGCTTGCACGAAGCGTTACAGACGGTTTCAGTGTCGGTTCATTATTCGACACGGGTAGGGACACGCCCATGTCCCAACCCGCGTCCACATGACATGGTCGTGTTCCCAGGCTGTGTCCTCCTCTAGATACATCTCGACGAACTTAACTCGACACAACGACACACGGGTAGGGACACGTCCGTGTCTCTACCCATGTCATACATTCATCGATCTCGACACATTCTGTGTAACACCCCAGTTTTGCAAGAGGGTCAGTCTGCAGTTCTGGAAATTTTTGGGTTTCTGGCAGGAGGCACACGGCCTGCGACACGGGCGTGTCGCAGGGCGTGTCGAGTCCGTGTCGACACTTGGCCCAAGTGTCGACACTTTCACTCGACAATGTGTCGAGAGTAGGGCACACGGCCTTCGACACGGGCATGTCGCAGGGCGTGTCGAGGCCGTGTCGACAGTCGGCCCAAGTGTCGACACTTTCGCTCAACGAGTGTCGAGACTGGGGTACACGGCCTGTGACACGGGTGTGTCACAGGGCGTGTCCCGCTTGGTCGACGATCTTCACTCGACGTTTTTTCCGCAGTGTCGACACAAAGCCTGTCGACTGGTGTCGAGACTTGGCACACGGCTTGGGACACGGGCGTGTCCCAGGCCGTGTCACCTCTCGAGTTGGTTTCGGGGCCGTGTCGATGAGGGCACACGGCTGGCCACACGGCCGTGTCACTGGTGACACGGGCGTGTCGGATTGAACACGGGCGTGTCGGATGCCCGTGTGCTGTTCCAGGCGCGTCGATTTGAGATGGCGAATGAGGCACACGGCCCTGTACACGGGCGTGTGCCAGGCCGTGTTCGGCCCAGGTCTTTTATTTTCCAGGCGGATCGTGGCCATTCTTTCCCAGATTTCAGGATCTGGCGGTTCAGGACTGTTCTTTGGGAGTTAAGTCCGAGAATAGGGTTGAAAACCCTCATTCTTCTCCAAGATTTCTCTTGCTAAAGATCTAGAGAGAAGTGAGAACAAGGAAGAAGGAGAAGGAGAGTTTGGGCTGTAGGAGGGGTTTCGGTGCTCCAAATCGCGAGCCGAGTCCGGATCTGTGAAGCTTAGATCGTTGCGAAGATTTTCATCCGGCCATTTTGCCATGGCAAGGAAGAGGAGTCAGAAGGTAACGACACCTCTCCTCTCGGTCTTAGGATGCATGTCTTAGCATCATTTATTTTCTTTCTTTCTAGTTTTTGGGCACCAAACTCTCAAATGAGAGGGGTTTTGGTTTGCCAAGGTTCAAGAGGAACCTCCGGGTTGATTGAGTCCGTCCCCGGCATATTTTTGCATTAGAGATCCGCTCCGTTAGTGGATTAGGCATGGTGGGTGAAGCCGTTGTCGCGACCGTTAGTCCGACTCGGTGATGTTGCATAAAACGCTAAGGATTCGTAGAGATTCCGTTGCGGCAAGATGTCGTTTGTGATGTGGTGATGTTTTCCCCTTTTTCTCGAGTGAGTACGTGTAGTCGGAACCGGACAAGGTTAGCTCCTCGCGGCGGTAGATGTTTTCCTTGGTGGACAAGGTTAGCTCCGTGCGAGTTGGAGATGTTTTCGTTGGTGCGCGGAAACGCTGCAGTACAAATGAGGGACTAGGGTGGATTTGTCTTGGTTTGTGTTGTGCCAAGGCGTGGCTAGGTCTCCGTGGTCGGCTGGCTATCCCGTGACGTTCACGTCATGTGTGGAGAGTGTCCCGGCGAGACTAGTCCCCTTCCGTGTGACTGACGAGAATGCCAACCATGGGGACAAACCCGGGCAATGAGGCCATGAGCGGGTGGGGTCCGGCAAGGCTTCTTAGAATCGGTCAGTTCTGTGTTTGTTGGAATCCTGACATGAGACGTCAGAGCTTGTAGGCAAGCCCGGGGTTTGAGACCTTGAGCGGGTGGGGCCTTGACAAGAATTCCATGAGGCGGCCTGTGAGCCGTTGGGGGAAATGGTGACCCTTTTGTTTGCAGCTTTATGCCAATGGGGAATCAATGAGAACCCATATGATGTGATGATGTGCTAGATGCATACGAGTTAGGGTGCCTTGGGTGAAACCCGGGTTATTGCATACATGATTGCATAAGTAGGCCCTTTTTATATTATGCTCAACCAGTAGAGAACATGTGTGATGTATGTGACATCCAAGCCTGTTTTCCATAGTTGCTTTTCTTGCTTATGGTTATTGCCTACGAAGTGCTCACTTGCAGGTTGGAGGGGTACCCCAGGGTCCGTTAGGGGCGGCCGGGAGGAGATATGTTGTTGCACAGTTTGAGGTCAGCCTTTGCTGACCCACGTTACTAATAAATTTTTCAGGGCAAGGATCGCATGCAGGAGCTAGCTAGCCGGCCAGAAAGGCCTAAGCCTTATGAAGTGTTTTTCTCTTTTGTAGCCCTACTTATGAGTTGTTATGTTTGAGACTCTTGTTGTCCGGCTTGCATGCCGAGGTAGACTAGGAGTTCTGAGCACATTCATGATTGATGTATTATTTGTTTTTGGACACTTGATGTAAGGCCTTAAGGCCATTTGTTTTACTCTTTAGTGGTGGATAACTTCTAGTCCTGTTCTGTTTCCACTGTGTTGTGCAAGGAGTTTTGAGTGTGGGTAGCTATATCAACTTTTAATACTAAAGTTGTGGCGTCCGTATGTTGTGGGGCCCCGGCCTGACCCATATTATACCTTCATTGCAGGGGAGGTGTTACAATTTGGTATCAGAGCCAGATTTGCTTCAAGGTCAAAGCGTAGAGAAGTTATCCACATAAGAGTAACGCGGTACCATGAGTGTCCTTATGTTTAAGTCTTGAGGTTTGAGACTGAATCCTTGTTTCTTGTTTCTTGAAGAGTGCAAGCAACTAGGCGGGAACGTCGAGAGCAAGAGAAGAGCTTTCGGAGAGCAGTGCTACTGCTCCAGGTCTTTTGGGCACGGGCGTAAACCCGGCCGACTTCTGCCGCATGCTTGCAGAAGCGATGGTGGCAGTTCAGGCTGCAGCAGCAGCTCAGGTGGCAACCCCTGCCACACCGGACACGGCGACTGCCGTGCTAGGCGGAGAGGCCATGCGAGTGGAGCCTTTGGCGGAAAGGGCGGTGGTCGGACATGGAGACCGACACATGAAGTACTTCCTGAGTTTCCATCCCCCGTCATTCAAAGGAGTGGGTACGCCAAAGGATGCGGAGGACTGGTGGGTTCGCATTCAGGAGCTTTTAAGGGCGGCAGAGACGCCAAAGGAAAAGAAAGCTGAGTATGCGGCTTTCATGTTGGAAGGAGATGCCATGTTATGGTGGGTGAGCCATAGCGGCCGCCAGTTCCCGGGACGCACTCCGTCGGTGGAAGAGTTTGGGGATGCTTTCCTAAAGAGGTATATTCCAGTTTCTACACGTTTGGCCCTTCAGAGGCAGTTTCTGCATTTAATGCAGCGAGACAAGACAGTAGATGAGTACGTGCAGGAGTTCACCCGGTTGGGTCGTTACGCGGGAACGACTATGGCAGATGATGTAGAGAGGGATAACCACTTCTACCAGGGGCTGAGGGAGAATTTGAGACAACCCCTCATCTCCATGAAGAGAGCCGGATTCAATGAACTAGTTGAGGCTGGCAGGATTTTGGAAAGTGATTTGGAGCGAACCCAACGTCGTAAGGGTTTTACTCCCAAGCAAGGGGAAGGGAAGCCTTCCCAATCTCATGGAAAGTCTGAAGGGAGTAGGTGGAGGAAGAAGCCTCACACTTCCAGATCTGGTGAGAAGAGCAATTGGACGCCTGGGGGTTCTCACTATAGGGGACCGCCGACGTTCTACAACTGCGGTAAGGTGGGGAACATAGCTCGTGTTTGTCCCCAAGGAGGAGCGGGGCAAGAGGCAAAGCAGGAGCAGACTGTGCGCTCCGGCCCCAGTACTGCAGAGAAAGGAAAGATGGCGGAGTCGAGCGCTTCTCAATTCCAACCGGTGCAACCAAGGGCCTACAACCTTGGACAGCAAGAAGCGATCCGCCAGACTGATGTGGTGACAGGTATGAAGAAAATTTAAGTTTAAATTTTGTGCTTCATCCTTTTAGACTTTTGTGTGATGTCTATGTTGTAGGCTTCGTGTTAGTTTCCGGATACCCCGCTAGGGTATTGTTTGATACGGGAGCATCGCACTCCTTTCTTGCGGAGAGCTTCATCCGGAGAATAGGAGTTGAGTTTTTCTCGTCGGACGCGGAGTTGAAAGTGCGCATGCCCAATGGATCATCCATGACCATCGGGGTCAAAGGGCGCATCTGTTGGGAGCTAGACGGAGTTGACTTTGTTTTGGTAGCGGCGATTTTGCCATTGGTGGAGTTCGATGTCATCTTGGGCATGGACTGGCTCGCAGAGAAGCGTGCCAGTATTGATTGCCTTTCTAAGGTGGTGACCTTAAGGAGAAAAGAGCAGACAGAAGTCAAATTTGAGGGCCTTTGTGGAGTGGCCTGTTCCCTGATTTCGGCCATGCAGTTGGTGTGGGCGGTTAACCAGGTTGGTGTAGCGCTTGTAGCGTTATTGGAGGTTCGTCTCTCCCAGCTGTCTATTGATGAAGTGCCCGTAGTGGCAGAGTTCAAGGATGTGTTTCCGGAAGAACTTCCTGGAGCGCCTCCTCGGAGGGAGATCGATTTTTCGATCGAGTTAGTGACGGAGGCTAGGCCGGTGTCACGTCCTCCGTTTAGGATGGCACCAAAGGAGTTGGCTGAACTTAAAGTACAGTTGCAGGAATTGTTGGAGCAAGAGTATATCAGACCCAGTTCTTCACCGTGGAGTGCGCCGGTGTTGTTTGTAAAGAAGAAAGACGGTAGCATGCGGCTATGCATTGACTACCGAGAGCTGAATAAATTGACCGTCAAGAATAAGTATCTGATTCCTCGGATAGATGACTTGTTCGACTAATTGGTAGGGTCAGTGGTGTATTCAAAATTGGACTTGAAGTCAGGCTATTATCAGTTGCGAATTCGGGATGAGGACATACCCAAGACTGCCTTTGGTACAAGGTATGGACACTTTGAGTTTACGGTGAGGTCGTTCGGGCTGACGAACGCACCATCTGTGTTCATGGATCTTATGAATCGGGTATTTCGGGAATACTTGGATTCTTTTGTGGTTGTCTTCATTGATGACATTTTGGTGTATTCCAAATCGCAAGTGGAGCATGAGACCCACTTGAGAGTGGTTCTACAAGTGTTGAGGGAGAATGAGTTGTACGCAAAATTCTCCAAATACGAGTTCTGGTTGGAGAAGGTGACATTTTTGGGTCACATGATTAGTGGGGAAGGGGTGGCAGTGGACCCAACAAAAGTTGAAGCCATTAGAGATTGGCCGGTTTTGAGGACCGTGGCGGAGGTCCGAAGTTTTCTTGGACTAGCCGGGTATTACAGAAGGTTCGTGGAGAATTTTTCGCAGATAGCTCTACCACTCACCTCACTCACACGTAAAGATCATAAGTTTGTGTGGACTCAAGAGTGTAGCCAAGCATTTGAGGCACTGAAGGAGAGACTAATGGCGGCTCCAATCCTAAGTCTACCGCAAGGGACCGAGGGATTTCAGATCTTCAGTGACGCATCGGGATGCAGCTTGGGTTGCGTTTTGGTGCAACATGGGAAGGTGATAGCTTTTGGGTCTAGACAGTTGAAGCCTTATGAGAGGAATTACCCCGTCCACGACTTGGAGTTGGCGGCGGCAATTTTTGCGTTGAAAATATGGCGGCATTATGTTTATGGTGCAAAGGTGGAGATCTTCACGGATCACAAAAGCTTGAAGTATCTCTTGGATCAAAAGGACTTGAACATGCGGCAACGCAGGTGGGTTGAGTTTCTTGGAGACTATGAAGTGGCAATTCAGTATACGCCAGGTAAAGCCAATGTGGTGGCTGATGCCTTGAGTAGGAAGTACTCGGGACAAGGGAATTGGGTCGAAGCTCATGATGAGCGGTTGGTGCGGGAATGGGAATCCCTTGGTTTGGAATGTGTTGCAAGAGGCGAGTCCAGGGAGGCTCGGTTGAACTGGATTGAGGTGCAGAACGACTTGTCCGATCGCATTCGGGAAGCGACTCGGTTGGATGTGGAGTTTCAACCTTTTGTGTTGGAGGCTCAAACGGGCGAGAGCAGTGCCTGGGAGATGATTGGTGGGATTCTGAGGAAGGACGGAAGGGTTTGTATACCGCAGTTCGGCAAACTCCGTGAGGAGTTGATGTTTGAGGCTCACTTCACAAATTACTCCATTCACCCGGGCAGTACAAAGATGTACTTGGATATGAAGAAATCCTTTTGGTGGCCGGGGCTGAAGCGGGACGTAGCTTTGTACGTGAATCATTGCCAAACTTGTGCCTTGGTGAAGGCCGAATGTCAGAAGCCGGGCGGGTTCCTGAAGCACCTTCCAATCCCTGAATGGAAATTTGATGACATCTCCATGGACTTTGTCCATGGTTTGCCTAGATCGCAGTAGGGTAATGATGCTATTTGGGTAATCGTAGATCGCCAGACCAAGGTGGCTCACTTTATCCCAAACCGGAAAGAGGACAGCGTGGAGAAGCTGGTGGAGTTGTATGTTCGCAACATTGTGCGACTGCACGGAATTCCTAAGAGCATAGTCAGTGATCGAGATGGACGGTTTACTTCCAAGGACTGGAGATTGGTTCAGAAGAGCTTGGGCACGAAGCTAAAGTCCAGTACGGCGTTCCATCCTCAAACTGATGGGCAAACGGAGAGAACGAACTGTACCATGGAGGATATGCTGAGAATGTGTGTTCTTGACTTCGGCAAAAAGTGGGAGGATCACCTCTTCATGGTGGAATTCGCGTACAACAACAGTTTTCAAGCAAGTATAAAAATGGCGCCATAGGAAGCTTTGTATGGGAGGCGGTGTCGAACACCAATGTCTTGGGCAGAGGCGGGAGACACCAAAATTTTGGGAAAAGAGGTGGTAGTGGATGCTTGTGAGTTGGTACGGACCATTCAAGAGCGTATGAAGGTGGCGCAAGACCGACAAGCAAAATACTTTAATGCTCGTCACCGGAAGTTGGAGTTTGCGGTAGGTGATTGGGTCTATTTGAAGATCAAACCGTTCAAAGGCGTCTCACGGATTCGCCGACTCAAGAAGTTGAGTCCAAGGTTTTTGGGGCCTTTTGAAGTTATTGAACGGGTGGGAGAAGCAGCCTATCAGTTGGCGTTGTCCGCGGAGCTGAGTGGGTTGCATGACGTATTCCACGTCTCCGTTTTGAGGAAAGCCTTGGTGGAGGCTAGCGTGGTGATTGAGCCGGCATCGGTGCCGATTGAGGAAGACTTGAGGATGTGAGTCCTCCCAATTGCTATAGAGGATTCGGAGACTCGGCAGTTGCGGAGTAAAGAAGTTAAACTCGTGAAAGTTCGTTGGGACAACTGCGGTCGTGAGGAGTTCTCTTGGGAGCGAGAACAGGCCATGCTAGAAGATTATCCGGAACTCTTCTTGTCAGGTACAATTTAAGTTTTGTACCTTTTGATTTGAAATTTCGGGACGAAATTCTGTTAAGTGGGGGAGAGTTGTAACACCCCAGTTTTGCAAGAGGGTCAGTCTGTAGTTCTAGAAATTTTTGGGTTTCTGGCAGGAGGCACACGGCCTGCGACACGGGCGTGTCACAGGGTGTGTCGAGGTCGTGTCAACACTCGGCCCAAGTGTCGACACTTTCGCTCGACAATGTGTCGAGAGTAGGGCACACGGCCTTCGATACGGGCGTGTCGCAGGGCGTGTCGAGGCCGTGTCGACACTCGGCCCAAGTGTCGACACTTTCGCTCGACGAGTGTCAAGACTGGGGTACACGGCCTGTGACACGGGCGTGTCACAGGGCGTGTCCCGCTTGGTCGACGATCTTCGCTCGACGTTTTTTCCGCAGTGTCGACACAACGCCTGTCGACGGGTGTCGAGACTTGGCACACGGCTTGGGAAACAGGCGTGTCCCAATCCGTGTCACCTCTCGGGTTGGTTTCGGGGCCGTGTCGATGAAGGCACACGGCTGGCCACACAGCCGTGTCACTGGGGACACGGGCGTGTCGGATTGAACACGGGCGTGTCGGATGCCCATGTGCTGTTCCAGGCGCGTCGATTTGAGACGGCGAATGAGGCACACGGCCCTGGACACGGGCGTGTGCCAGGCCGTGTTCGGCCCAGGTCTTTTATTTTCCAGGCAGATCGTGGCCATTCTTTCCCAGATTTAAGGATCTGACGGTTCAGGACTGTTCTTTGGGAGTTAAGTCCGAGAATAGGGTTGAAAACCCTCATTCTCCTCCAATCTTTCTCTTGCTAAAGATCTAGAGAGAAGTGAGAACAAGGAAGAAGGAGAAGGAGAGTTTGGGTTGTAGGAGGGATTTCGGTGCTCCAAATTGCGAGCCGAGTCCGGATCCGTGAAGCTTAGATCGTTGCGAAGATTTTCATCCGGCCATTTTGCCATGGCAAGGAAGAGGAGTCAGAAGGTAACGACACCTCTCCTCTCGGTCTTAGGATGCATGTCTTAGCATCATTTATTTTCTTTCTTTCTAGTTTTTGGGCACCAAACTCTCAAATGAGAGGGGTTTTGGTTTGCCAAGGTTCAAGAGGAACCTACGGGTTGATTGAGTCCGTCCACGGCATATTTTTGCATTAGAGATCCGCTCCGTTAGTGGATTAGGCATGGTGGGTGAAGCCGTTGTCGCGACCGTTAGTCCGACTCGGTGATGTTGCATAAAATGCTAAGGATTCGTAGAGATTCCGTTGCGGCAAGATGCCGTTTGTGATGTGGTGATGTTTTCCCCTTTTTCTCGAGTGAGTACGTGTAGTCGGAACCGGACAAGGTTAGCTCCTCGCGGCGGTAGATGTTTTCCTTGGTGGACAAGGTTAGCTCCGCGCGAGTTGGAGATGTTTTCCTTGGTGCGCGGAAACGCTGCAGAATAAATGAGGGACTTGGGTGGATTTGTCTTGGTTTGTGTTGTGCCAAGGCGTGGCTAGGTCTCCGTGGTCGGCTGGCTATCCCGTGATGTTCACATCATGTGTGGAGAGTGTCCCGGCGAGACTAGTCCCCTTCCGTGTGACTGACGAGAATGTCAAGCATGGGGACAAACCCAGGCAATGAGGCCATGAGCGGGTGGGGTCCGGCAAGGCTTCTTAGAATCGGTCAGTTTTGTGTTTGTTGGAATCCTGACATGAGACGTCAGAGCTTGTAGGCAAGCCCGGGGTTTGAGACCTTGAGCGGGTGGGGCCTTGACAAGAATTCCATG
This sequence comes from Platanthera guangdongensis, assembly GCA_039583875.1. Taxonomy (NCBI): domain Eukaryota; kingdom Viridiplantae; phylum Streptophyta; class Magnoliopsida; order Asparagales; family Orchidaceae; genus Platanthera; species Platanthera guangdongensis. Next base: position 199,672,480 of record CM077150.1, on the reverse strand, counting down.
AGGCGGCCTGTGAGCCGTTGGGGGAAATGGTGACCCCTTTGTTTGCGGCTTTATGCCAATGGGGAATCAATGAGAACCCATATGATGTGATGATGTGCTAGATGCATACGAGTTAGGGTGCCTTGGGTGAAACCCGGGTTATTGCATACATGATTGCATAAGTAGGCCCTTTTTATATTATGCTCAACCAGTAGAGAACATGTATGATGTATGTGACATCCAAGCCTGTTTTCCATAGTTGCTTTTCTTACTTATGGTTATTGCCTACGAAGTGCTAACTTGCAGGTTGGAGGGGTACCCCGGGGTCCGTTAGGGGCGGCCGGGAGGAGATGTGTTGTTGCACAATTTGAGGTCAGCCTTTGCTGACCCACGTTACTAATAAATTTTTCAGGGCAAGGATCGCATGCAGGAGCTAGCTAGCCGGCCAGAAAGGCCTAAGCCTCATGAAGTGTTTTTCTCTTTTGTAGCCCTACTTATGAGTTGTTATGTTTGAGAATCTTGTTGTCCGGCTTGCATGCCGAGGTAGACTAGGAGTGCTGAGCACATTCATGATTGATGTATTATTTGTTTTTGGACACTTGATGTATGGCCTTAAGGCCATTTGTTTTACTCTTTAGTGGTGGATAACTTCTAGTCCTGTTCTGTTTCCGCTGTGTTGTGCAAAGAGTTTTGAGTGTGGGTAGCTATATCAACTTTTAATACTAAAGTTGTGGCATCCGTATGTTATGGGGCCCCGGCCGGACCCATATTATACGTTCATTACAGGGGAGGTGTTAAATTCTGTCGAGTTAAACTTATCTCAGACACACACACACACATGGGTAGGCCCGTGTCTTGCATCATGGTGTCGACGCCAGAGTGTTGACACCTCAACATCTGGGTGTCGACACACTATGTCGACACCTGGTTCTAGTGTGTCGACACAGCGAGTGTCGACACAAAGTGTCGACACACAGTGTGTCGACACCTCAACCATGGTGTCGACACACTGTGTCGACATCTTGACCTAGTGTGTCGAGACAGTGTGTGTCGACACACGGTGTCGACGCTAGTGTGTCGACACCTCAACATCAGAGTGTCGACACACTGTGTCGACACCTTGACTCCAGTGTGTCAACACCTCGACACCAAAGTGTTGATTAATGACTTGGATTATACAAATCCTATTCACATGTGCTGCCTAGTTGTCAGCACTCCCCCGAACCCAAGTCATCTCTCCTGACTCAAAAACACGTACAAGGGGCCTAGTGTGATTCAGGACGTTACAAATCCTATAAACAAAATAAAAGATTTCATCCCCAAGATCAGGATTAGGCTATGGGGAGAAAAGCATAACAAAAAATATAATGTGCTTTTAAATAAATTTACCTTGAACAAACAACTCCGGGTAGTGTTTTTGCATCAAATCCATTGGCTCTCATGTATATTCCTCCTTCCTGTGATTAGACCATAGCAACTTCACCAAGGGAACACTTTTACGGCGTAACTTTCTTGTCTAGCTATCTATGATCCGCACCGGCTCTAGTTGCACATACCTATCAGACGCCACAGCACCATTGGTTGTGGGGATGTATTGATCGGGCCGCAACAGTGCCTTCCGAAGCGACGACACATGGAACACGTCGTGGAGGTTCTCTATCTCGGGCGGTAACTCCAACCGATAGGCCAACGGGCCAATCCTTTCGAATATAGTATAAGGCCCAACATACCTTATGCTGAGCTTTTTCACACCATGCACACGTGACACTCCATGCATCGGTCGGATTTTCAGGAACACCTTATCACCCACTTGAAACTCCACCATCTGGTGCCTTGCATTATAATACTTCGCCTGTCGACTTGAGCTTCCAACATGCGATCCCGAATCAGTCTAACCGCCGCATCGGTATCCTCAATATATTCAACACCCAAATCCTTCCGGTCTTCATCTTGCACCAAAGACAAGGGGTTCTACACCTCATTCCATAAAGAGCTTCATGAAGAGCCATGCCGATACTAGCCTGGTGGCTGTTGTTGTAGGAGAAATCTACCAGCGGTAAGAGCCTTTCCCACGGCTCTCCTCTATCCAACACACATAATCTCAACAAATCTTCCAATGTCCGGATGGTCCTTTCAGATTGCCCGTCTATCTTAGGATGAAACGCGATGCTGAAGGTAAGGCACGAGCCCAAATACGCCTGTACCGCCTTCCATTCCTTAGAGGTAAAACGACCATCCCGGTCTGAAACAATTGTCTTAGGCACACCATGATACAGTACGAATTGCTCCACAAAGAGGCGTACTATGACATCCACATGAGCTTCTTTCTTCATTGGGATAAACCGGGCTACTTTCATTAGGAGATCAACTATCACCCATAACGAATCATTTCCTGAGCGTGAGCGAGGTAACCCATGGACAAAGTCCATGGAGATATCCTCAAACTTCCACTCGGGGATGGGCAACGATTGTAGCAAACCACCGGGACTCTTTCATTCCGCCTTCACCCTTAGACAGGCTTTTCATAAAAGAAGAACTAAATGAAGAACAAAGATAAAACCAAGGATAAAAATGAGAAGGAAAGTGGGCACAAGTGTTCATTCCAAAGCTAAATATGAAGAGAAAAACTAACATTTTATTGATTTTTAGGAACTATTACAAGCTATTACAAGGGCTAAAGCTAAGACAAAACAAGAAATGAAATAAAAAAGGGAGAAATCTCCTTACATAGCTTTGAAAATCACGGATGCAGCCCACAAAAAGACACTAAATTGGCCCAAAAATCTGAACCCTTGGACCTTACAGAACTGGGCTATTTATAGGAAAAAATTTCTAAGTACACGCCCTCGGTCACGGGCGTGTAGGGGGGGCGTGACAGTACTATTCATGAAGGCGGCTGGCGATTGGACGGGAAAGTTGACTTCGGGCTGAGTTCGCAGCAGTCACGCCCCAGGTCACGGGCGTGACTCTGGGCGTGTCGGGGAGGTAGAACCGGGCACGGGTTGCGTCGAAAGTCTTTGTCAGCATCTTGTCGGGCCAGCTGGAAAGGTCACGCCCCAGGTCACGGGCGTGACGCTGGGCGTGTCAGTTGGTGTCGACACTCGACGAATGTCGAGCGGAAAGTGTCGAGTCGAAATCGTCGAGCGGAAATTGAGTCACGCCCCAGGTCACGGGCGTGACACTGGGCGTGACTGTTGGTGTCGACACTCGACGATCGTCGAGATGAATTCGTCGAGTGGAGAGGACACGGGCTTGGGTCACGCCCCGTGTCGGGTGACACGGGCGTGTCGCCAGGCGTGTCGAGCTTTTACTTCACAAATTTTCCGATTTCACGGGAAATGCGCAGTCACGGCCCGGTCACGGGCTGACCAATGTGTCACGGGCGTGTACTTCCCAAATTTTGGCAGATTTTGGAATTTTTCTGCAAAATAAAATAAAACAAGTTAGAAGCAAATTTACAAGAATAGGAACATTTTATTGAACAAAAATAAGTAAAAACGACGAAAATAAATGAAAATGACTAAATTAATGTGCATAAAAATACGTATATTTACAGTTCATCAAATACCCCCATACTTAGACTTTTGCTATTCCAGAGCAAAATTTTGAGGTGAATCTATATGGAATAAAAAAAACTCTAAGTTTTAGCTATCTCTTAATTAATTATAAGAGAGATCGAAATAAATATACGGGGTGTAAGAGTTAAGTCCTAAAATTATGTAGATGATTTAAATAGCGCAAAAGTTTTGGCCAAAATACTTCTTGATGTAATCACATAGAAGGCAACATTTGTAATGGTTAGATTAACGAAAATAGTTTGGAATTATAAGAACTCTAGCTTATACGAGTGCTACTGGAAATAATACAATTTACTAATTATGCTCTCAAAAAGATTTTTGAATTAATTCTAGAATCGTGTAATTGGCTAAGGGGGTAGTGGGTTTATGAAGAGGGTTTTGAGATTTGAGGTGAGGTAATTTTTTCTCGAACCTCCATTTTTTTTCTTTTGGATTATTTGGAAAACGAAATCTTATTTTCCTAATATGATTTTTGTTTTTCAACTTTATAATAATAAAATTAACCCAATGTATATTTGTAGGAGTAATGAATTTTATCCTCTTACTCCATATATAATCTTTTAAAATTATTGGGTGTCTATGTTTACGGAACGAAATCTTATTCCCATTGACATAGGATCTTTTAAGGATAGAAAATTTTATCATGCCAAGTAGGTCATGAAAAGTAAGGGGAGAAAGGAAAACTAGATTGTAATCCTAAAAATTTTTGAGAGCAACCTTAATAATTTGTACGTTCCAATTTTTTTCAGAAAGCTAAAAATAAGTATAATTGAATTCTATAGTCGTTATTTCCTAACATAATATACGTGCTCCTATTAATGAAAAATTAGAAGTAGTGCCTAAAACGAGTTCGCTAGTTTTAACAAAGCATAAAAAATTCTTTAAAACTTAACCCCGGCTATTTAAATTTTTCAATCAATAATTAATAAACGGGTAGCAAACAGAGAATTAATCAAATTCACATATAAATAAACTCAAAACTGAATTTTTGGATAGCAGAAAAGTTAAGTATGGAATATTTAATTTATTTGTTGCAAGCATTGTTTGATTTTTATAGTTGTTATTATCATTTTTTTTTTGTTTTTCATTTATTATCTTTTTTTTTGATATTTTTGTTTTTCTCAAATTTTTTTGAAATTTCTTTTGAACTATTATCTTTTTTTTGTATTATTATTTTTTTAAAGGAATTTTCATAATATGTACAAAAATAAAGGAGAAAAAGAAAAAGGTTTGTACAAGAATGAGGAAGGGTGAGAGAGAAAAAAACAAAAACAAAAAATTTGGATTTTTCATTTAAATTTTTTTTCATTTTAAGATGTTTTTTAAAATTTTTTTTTGTTTTGTTGTTATATGTATTTTTTTGTATTTTTGAAATGCAGAAAAATTGAAGTGCAGAAAGTAAAGCACGAAAATACCCTCATACTTAAATCCAACATTGTCCCCAATGTTGTATCGTAAGTATGTGGAACAGAAAGGAAAGACAATATATACAAAGAAAAGAAATGGAAGGGGGTAGAAGCTTCCCTGAAACGCGTAGGGGGAGGCCGATCAGAAACCCTGCGTTTATTAGAAAAAAAACAGCAAAGGTAATAAGGAAAGTGCGAAAAAGATAAGCGAGGGGTGCCTCCCAGGAGCGCTTTGTTTATAGCCGTGTAGCTTGACTATTTGGGCGGGTTTATTAGGTGGAGGAAAGTTATGGTTTCGCTAAAACCGATCACTGGGTCGCCTGCTATATAAGACTTTAACCGATGACCGTTTACTTTAAAAGAGCCTTTGTCCGGGTGGGAGACGAGTACGGTTCCATAAGGAAAAACTTCTTCAACTAGGAAGGGACCGGACCATCTAGATTTTAATTTACCTGGAAAAAGCCTAAGACGTGAATTGTAAAGAAGGACAAGATCGCCCGGAGAAAATAATTTTTGGGACTTGATTTTTCGATCGTGATATAACTTAGAGCGCTCCTTATAGAATTTATTGCTCTCGTAAGCGTTCGCACGCCATTCATCGAGCTCGTTTAGTTGCAGTTTTCTATTCTGAGCGGCTAAGTTGGAGTCGAGGTTTAAGAGTTTTAAAGCCCAAAGTGCGCGATGTTCTAATTCTACGGGTAAATGGCACGCTTTGCCGTAGACTAACCGGAACGGCGTACATCCAATAGCGGTTTTGTATGCCGTCCGATACGCCCACAACGCGTCGTCGAGTTTAACGGACCAATCTTTCCTATTTAGTGAAACGGTTTTTTCTAAAATTCGCTTAATCTCTCGATTTACTACCTCGACTTGGCCACTTGTTTGCGGGTGGTAGGGGGTGGCAAGCTTGTGCGTGACTCCGTATTTAGCTAACGTCTTAGCCATAAGAGCGTTACAGAAATGCGTTCCCCTATCACTAACAATTGCGCGAGGCGTGCCGAAGCGAGAAAATAATTTTTTAAGAAATGTAACGACGACTCGCGCATCATTGGTGGGGAGAGCTTGCGCTTCCGCCCACCTTGATACGTAGTCGACCGCCACTAAAATATACATATTTTTGAAAGACGGAGGTAGGGGGCCAACAAAATCTATGCCCCACAAATCGAAGACTTCGCACTCTAAAAACATGTTTTGGGGCATCTCGTCGCGACGAGAGATGTTACCCGACCGCTGACAGCTATCGCATGCGCGCACAAAATTATGCGCGTCTTTGAAGAGAGTGGGCCAAAAGTAGCCCGCCTCTAGCGCCTTCCGAGCGGCCCGGTTGGCTTGATAATGCCCACCGGCTGGACCCTCGTGGCAGTGCTTAAGAATTTGTAAGCACTCCACACCCGCAACGCATCGTCGAACCGCTTGGTCCGCGCAGATACGAAAAAGAAATGGGTCCTCCCAAAAGAAATTTTTCAAGTCAGAAAAGAATTTCTTCTTTTGATGACTGGAAAACTCTTTTGGAAGGACCCGCGCCACTAAGAAATTTGCAAAATCTGCGAACCAAGGCGAAGATGACGAAGAATTATTAATTGCAAGAAGCCGTTCCTCGGGGAATCTGTCATTTATTTCAGATTCGACGAGCGCTTCCGCACCCGGATTTTCTAAACCGGAGAGGTGGTCCGCCGCTAGATTTTCCGCTCCCCACTTATCTCGGATCTCCAAATCAAACTCTTGTAGGAGGAGAATCCATCGAAGAAGGCGGGGCTTTGCATCATTTTTAGCTAATAAATACTTAAGCGCGGAGTGATCGGTAAAAACGATAACTTTAGATAGCGTTATATACGAGCGAAACTTATCGAAAGCGAAAACGACGGCTAAGAGTTCCTTTTTCGTTGTCGTGTAATTTACTTGTGCGGAAGTGAGCGTCTTGCTAGCTTAATAAATAGGATGAAAATGTTTTTCTACGCGTTGGCCAAGAACGGCACCTAAGGCAATATCACTAGCGTCGCACATTATTTCGAACGGAAGGGACCAATTAGGGGCCACTAAAATTGGTGAAGAGATAAGTTTTTGTTTTATCAAATTAAAGGCGGACTCGCATTCGCTACTAAAGATGAAACGTGATTCCTTTTCCAAGAGGTGAGTTAGCGGCTTTGTTATTTTTGAAAAGTCTTGAATGAAGCGTCGATAAAAGCCCGCATGGCCTAAGAAACTCCTAATAGATTTTACGTTTGTTGGATGCGAAAGTTTTTCTATAATTTCTATCTTGGCCTTATCCACCTCTATCCCCTTAGACGAAATCATATGGCCGAGGACCAAACCTCCTCGAACCATAAATTTGCATTTTTCCCAATTTAAAACAAGGCTTGTGTCCTCGCACCGTTGAAGGATATGATCTAAATTGTGAAGGCAATCGGGAAAAGAGCGTCCGAAAACAGAAAAGTCATCCATAAATACTTCCATAATGTCTTCTACTAGCTCGCCAAAGATCGCTAGCATACATCTTTGGAATGTAGCTGGCGCGTTGCAGAGTCCAAATGGCATTCTTCGATATGCGAAGGTGCCAAACGGGCAAGTAAAAGTTGTTTTCTGATCATCGGGGGAAATGGGGATTTGGAAAAACCCTGATAAACCATCAAGAAAATAATAATACGGATGACCGGATAAACGCTCTAAAATCTGGTCTAGAAATGGCAGAGGGAAATGGTCCTTGCGGGTGGCGTCATTAAGTTTTCTATAATCGATGCACACTCGCCAACCCGTAACAGTACGAGTTGGGACAAGCTCGTTATGCTCATTCGCCACTACGGTAAGACCGCCCTTCTTGGGCACGACATGCACGGGACTAACCCATGCACTGTCCGAAATAGGGTAGATAATTCCCGCATCTAATAACTTAATGATTTCGGCTTTAACGACGTCTTTCATGTTTGGGTTAAGACGACGCTGCGGCTGAATCGTTTTGCGGCAATTATCGTTAAGGAAAATCTTATGGGTGCAAAAGGAGGGGCTAATCCCCTTTAAGTCAGAGATTTGCCACGCAATTGCGTGGCGATGTCTAAATAAAACTTCCAATAAATCGGAAGTCTCTGAATCACTCAAGTCCGAAGAAATGATAACGGGAAGCGTATCGCCTTTTCCCAAAAAAGCGTATTTGAGCGATGCGGGTAAGGGTTTGAGGTCTAGGATGGGCGGTTCTTCTAGGGAGGTTTTAATTCCTATGTCTTTCTTACCAATTGGTTCGAAAGGCAAGTCTATAGACGTATCCTCATCGCAGTTGAAATTTTCGAGCGTATAAATATCGTCGTTTAAAAATACGGACTCGAAAATGGGAGAAGAACGATCTCCGAAAAAGATATCTAAAGAATAGCAGAAATCGTCGCTCGATGACAAATTGTCCATCGAGGGATTAATAGAGAAAGTAACTTGGTCATCGCCTACTCGGAGGAGAAGGCTACCATTACTAACATCTATTAGTGCGCGGGAGGTGGCGAGAAAAGGGCGACCGAGTATTATTGGTACCTCGGCGTCCTCCTCGATATCTAAGATGACGAAGTCTACCAGAAAGGTAAACTTGTCGACTCGGACAAGGACGTCCTCCACTACCCCGATAGGGAACTTAACCGAACGATCCGCTAATTGGATGCGCATATTCGTAGGACTAGGAGTACCCAAACCTAAATGCGAAAAGAGCGAGAACGGCATCAGATTAATGCTAGCCCCTAAATCAGCTAAGGCGTACTTTACTAATATATCGCCAAAAAGGCACGGGATGGAAAACCGTCCCGGGTCGTTTTGTTTTGTGGGCAATTTATTAGTAAGGGCCGCCGAGCAGACAGCGTTGAGAGATACATGTGAAATATTCTCTAATTTACGTTTATTAGAAAGTAGTTCTTTTAAAAATTTCGCATATTTGGGCATTTGCGAGATAGCCTCGCAAAAAGGAACATTAATGTGAATTTGTTTTAATAATAAAATAAATTTTTCATATTGCGCGTCCTTACGCTCGTTATCTAATTTATGCGGATACGGAAGAGCCTTGTTTAAAATAATTTTTTCTTTTATAATAGGTAAAGGCGGCGTAAGCGAAGAAAGGGGAAGAGGGGTCGGAGGTGAAATATGTACCTGAGGGTCGGTCCGTTTTGGATTGACCACCTCCTTTCCGCTACGGAGGGTTATAGCGTTGGCGTTCTCCCGCGGATTGGGCTCCGTGTTTCCCGGCAGTGCCCCGAGCGCGCGCTCGGACATCATCCTCGCCAGCTGTCCAACCTGTTGTTCGAGTGTTTTTAGCGATCCGGTGATGTTCCGGATATTTGACTCGTTGGACGCAATATACTTCGAAAAATTTTCCTCCATCGGGGAGGGTTTCGGAAGAGGAGGAGGAGGAAGAAATCCGGGCGCAAAAGAAATAGGGGGACGCTGAGCATTATTCGGGTTGCTCCACGAGAAGTTGGGGTGATTCCTCCAACCCGGGTTATAGTTATTACTATAAGGGTTGTTGTTGGGGTTGAAGGGAGGACGACCCGAATTTCCCATGAAGTCCACGAACTCTTCAGCCACGCAGACGTTAGGGGGAATAAAACAAGGCGGAGTGGAGGAGGCAGCAGACATCTCCGCCACCTGCTTTGTTAACCTTTCAACTTGAAGGGTCAAGAGAGCAGTGGCATCCACTTCAAAAAGACCAGCCGCCGGCTTTGGCCGTCCCCGCGGGACGTTCCATTGATAGGCGTTCATAGCCATCTCTTCGAATAAAGCCTGGGCGGCCTCGGGGGTTTTGTTGTTAAGCGTACCCCCGGCAGCCGCGTCAATCATTTGACGCGTCTGAAAATTCAGCCCATTATAAAAAATTTGAACTTGCAACCACGTTGGCAGCGCGTGGTGCGGGCAACGGCGGAGGAATTCCTTAAACCGTTCCCAAGTCTCGTATAGAGACTCAGGATCGTTCTGCACAAACGAAGAAATGTCCGCCCGCAACTTTGCAGTTTTTGCGGGCGGAAAGTACTTCGTTAGGAACCGTTCCGTCAACTCAGCCCACGTGGTGATACATCCTCGCGGGAGGGCATTCAACCATGCCTTGGCTTTGGACTTAAGGGAAAAAGGAAATAAGCGCAAACGAATGGCGTCATCAGTGACGCCATTAATCTTGAAGGTGTCGCATATCTCCAAGAAATTGGACAAGTGGACATTCGGGTCCTCATCCGGCATTCCATCGAACTGCACGGCGTTTTGGACCATTTGAATGACACTTGACTTTATTTCGAAATTATTATTGGCCACCGCAGGGCGAACAATACTCGACCCAGAATCATCCAGGTTAGGCCGGGCGTAATAAGACATAGTACGCTCGGCCGCCGAGGGAGGGTTAGGCGCAGCCATAAGTACAACAGTAGGTTCTCCGATAGATTCCTCGGGATCTAAAGAAGGATTTCGGCGTTGAGATCGGATACGCGCAAGAGAGCGTTCGATCTCAGGGTCGAAGTCCAAATCTTCAGACTCTGAGGGTTGTCCACGGGTCATACACCCAAACAAAAGTAAAACAAAATAAACTTCTTTTTTTTGTTTTAAAATAAAGTTTTTAGTTAGTTTTTTTTTTGTATAGAAAATAAGTAAAATTAATAGACTCCGGAATTCGAAATAGCAACTCGAAAAGAGATTCCCCGGCAACGGCGCCAAAAACTTGATGCGCCCGCGAACAGACTCTTACTGTGGTTGGTTCGGTGAGTCGATCGCCGCGGGCGTGCTAATAGAGGCAAGTGCACCTATCGCAAGTAGTACTCGATATTCGGGGGAATACCGAGGTCGTATTGTTCTCGGGGTCGTGTTGACTATTCTTACTCCTCCGGGAGGACTATTATTTTACTGAAAGCAAGGTGGATTTTTTTTACTTAATAAAAGACGGAAAAGCAAAGGAGCAAAAAAAACGATTTAGAAAATATTCGATGAAGGGTTAACGCTCGGCATCGAATCGGATTAAGACTAAAACAATTTTTAATAATAAAAAGACTTAGATTTCAAATTAATAATAAGACAACTTGGCCGTGGAGGTTCCACAAATGTGAGCTCACCTAGCTATAGGGATATCGCTCACCTAAACGTTAAGACTATTCGACCGAACGTTAGTCCGACGAAGGATTCCTCTTAACGCCCGCTTTACGCTAAGAACCCCGCTATTGGGTGGGGAACCCAATCCGGTAGAATTACGCTTGTCCTCTTTCGAGGGTATGCACGCAACTCTATTTACCCAGGGGTGATCGGTCCATATGCACGGCCTCTCGGCTAGCTAGCATATGGACTACGGAAATAGGGCCCACACATTGATATGTGGTCCTACGTGTCGTAAACCCGGGGTAAACCTTAAGTGCTTAAATTAAAATGAAAATAAAGAGCTTCAATTATTATAAATCATTTTAAATGTCCCAATGCTCTTCGATGCCGAGGCTAATAGCGATTAGCCACACATCGGTATGGGGACGGCTTATAATTTAGTGAGGCGCGAGTTCGAAATTAAACACTAAACGTTTATAAGAAGGGGACACAAGAAAAATAACAACATTTAGAAAACTGAAAAACTAGCTAAAACAAGAACTCACGTACACTCCAAATTATAAATTAAAAAGGAACTAAGTTACACATAAAAGAAATTTGCATTTTTCACATTTGTGAGTCCCACTCAAACGAGTGGGGGCGGTAAATAAAGGCTGAAAATTGCAAGTCCTACTCAAACGAGTAGGACTGAAATGAAAGAGAGTCCTACTCAAATGAGTAGGAGAAAATAAATGCGATTACAGGGCTAAAAAGTCCGGCCATTTAACTCAAGTGAGTAGGCAGAAAAATAAAGAAAGAAAAATTAGAAATCCTACTCAAACGAGTAGGCGGGAAATAAAGTCCGGCCATTTAAACTCAAGTGAGTAGGCGGAAAAATAAAGAAAGAAAAATTACAAGTCCTACTCGAACGAGTAGGACTGAAAATGAAAACGGTGCGCCATTTAACTCTTAACGAGTAGGCGGAAATAAATGCACACAAGCATACACACTCCATATGAATTTCAAGAAAGCAATAAAGCTAACACCTACACTCACACACTCTACATAATTTGAATAAAGCATTAAAAGAAAGCAATTAAAAGAAAGCATTAAAATTTAACACCTACACTCACACACACTTCATGAAGATTAAGAAGAACAAAAGGAAATGTAGGCTCATACACTCACACACACAAATAACAAAGAAAAATCAAAGTTACCTAAAAATTAAAACTGTAACTTTCTCATGCTTAGGTTTTGCCAAAAACAAATAAAAAGAGGAAATTTCAATTTTTAGAAGACAAAAGTTTTTCAAAACAAATTAAAAACCCAAGTTTTTGGAAAATTAAAATGCCAACATTTTCATTCTTATTATGTTATGAAAGTGATAAAAAAGGTTAAAAAGATGATGAAAAGAACAAAAGTGGTTTTACAATCCTAAAAAAAAAGACTAAGTAAAAAATAAAGAACAAAATCACTTTTTAAATCTCTTTTATAAAATCATAAGAATGAAATCAAAATTCTTAGCATGAAGACAAGTTAAAGGCAAAAGACATGGTGAGAAAAAAAAGAAAAACTAATCTTCCCTAAGAATGAAAACAAGTTAAAAAAAATGTAAAGTAAATAAGTTACACTCATACACACACACACACTTTTCATAAAAGAAGAACTAAATGAAGAACAAAGATAAAATCAAGGATAAAAATGAGAAGGAAAGTGGGCACAAGTGTTCATTCCAAAGCTAAATATGAAGAGAAAAACTAACATTTTATTGATTTTTAGGAACTATTACAAGCTATTACAAGGGCTAAAGCTAAGACAAAACAAGAAATGAAATAAAAAAGGGAGAAATCTCCTTACATAGCTTTGAAAATCACGGATGCAGCCCACAAAAAGACACTAAATTGGCCCAAAAATCTGAACCCTTGGACCTTACAGAACTGGGCTATTTATAGGAAAAAATTTCTAAGTACACGCCCTCGGTCACGGGCGTGTAGGGGGGGCGTGACAGTACTATTAATGAAGGCGGCTGGCGATTGGACGGGAAAGTTGACTTCGGGCTGAGTTCGCAGCAGTCACGCCCAGGTCACGGGCGTTACTCTGGGCGTGTCGGGGAGGTAGAACCGGGCGCGGGTTGTGTCGAAAGTCTTTGTCAGCATCTTGTCGGGCCAGCTGGAAAGGTCACGCCCCAGGTCACGGGCGTGACGCTGGGCGTGTCAGTTGGTGTCGACACTCGACGAATGTCGAGCGGAAAGTGTCGAGTCGAAATCGTCGAGCGGAAATTGAGTCACGCCCCAGGTCACGGGCGTGACACTGGGCGTGACTGTTGGTGTCGACACTCGACGATCGTCGAGATGAATTCGTCGAGTGGAGAGGACACGGGCTTGGGTCACGCCCCGTGTCGGGTGACACGGGCGTGTCACCAGGCGTGTCGAGCTTTTACTTCACAAATTTTCCGATTTCACGGGAAATGCGCAGTCACGGCCCGGTCACGGGCGTGACCAATGTGTCACGGGCGTGTACTTTCCAAATTTTGGCAGATTTTGGAATTTTTCTGCAAAATAAAATAAAACAAGTTAGAAGCAAATTTACAAGAATAGGAACATTTTATTGAACAAAAATAAGTAAAAACGACGAAAATAAATGAAAATGACTAAATTAATGTGCATAAAAATACGTATATTTACAGTTCATCATCATATCATGTTATAAAGCTTGCTTCACAATTCAGTTTTATGAAATCTAATTAACAAGATTCATCATTCATAGCACTACGGTGGTTAGCATAAAATAGTTCATCAAAATCTCGAGTTAATTTGCAACATCGATTCCACCGAATTCAAATTCATATTATATAAAAACCCAAAATTTAAGTGCAGATTAAATCTAGATAGCAAATTCGACCGGAGATTCCCGAAGCTATAGGAATCTGGTGAAGACGTGTAACACCTCAATGGAAAGTTCTTTTCATGGGTTACAACTTTCATATTCAGCCCCCAACCCAGATTTGGCTGTATCCTATATGAAATCAGCCTTGAAGTCTGCTGTGTACAGAACACAATTTCTGCATGCAGGATTTATCGGACGTCATATTCGTTCAAATTTTCACATGACTATAGAGTTCACATGAAGGCGTTCAACCACTCGTTGGAAAGGTATTTTCAAGGGCCTCAACTTTTGTGTTTAGTCGAAAGCCCAGATCTGGACATATCTCATCAGAAAATGGCCAAGAAGATCGTTGCGCACTGAACACATATTCTGCACGCATCTTAAAGAGGAAAGAACGACATCGGCTCATCTTCCTCCTCAAGTCGATCCTCGGAAATCACACCAGAAATTCCTCCGCCCTTATTAACCCTCGTGAGGCCTTTACTCTTCACAAACCATACCCCATCTTCGCATAGAAAGTCGGAGAGGTTGAAGACACCACTAACCAAGAGCATAAGCCCTAGATCGGCCTCATCCTAGAGAAATCACCATATCACAAGTATAGACTCTTTTGAGTTGACAACTCGCCTAGATAACTACAAATCTAGCACCAAGAGAGAGGGGAGGAAGCTCACCTCATTTCCGACATTTCCACTATTTTCGGCCATAGATCGTGTAACTCTTCTTGGCGGCATCTTCTCCTTCACGACGACGGCGGATCTTCTCCTCCAAGACTTTCTCCAGTGGTTTCCCTTTCTACAGAAGTCTCTCTTAGGAAATAGGGGATGAAATGAGCATGAAAATGGCTAGGCTTTTTATTCCCCTTTTATATGAAAAGTGACACGGGTAGGGACATGCCCGTGTCCTTTCCCGTGCCCTACTTGCGCGAAGCGTTACAGACGGTTTCAGTGTCGGTTCATAATTCGACATGGATAGGGACACGCCCGTATCCCAACCTGTGTCCACATGACACGGCCATGTTCCAAGGCCGTGTCCTCCTCTGGATACATCTCGACGAACTTAACTCGACACAACGACACACGGGTAGGGATGTAGCATTCCCATCCGTCACATGGCATATAACAGAAGGTCCAGTTGGAACCTGACGCCATATACCACGGACAGTAGGAAGGGTTACATAAGAATATTCAAACATTCCAATTAAGACTACTCGTCCTACACAGAGCATTCTAGCGGAAGCTTTTAAATAGTTGAAATAACTCAAATCTTAAATCCACATTCATGAATGTCCACATCCACAAAACAGGAATGAAACCCAAATACACTGAAAAGGTACATGGCCTTATGGTCTTACAATAGTTCACTTAATAAATAGTGTCTTACATACATCGGCTCGCAGGCCGGCCATACATGACAAAGTAAAAAAACAACTATTCTTTACGGCCTTCGAGGGCTAGCACGGCAACATGGGCTCCAGCCCGCTATTTTGCACTCGGCTCCGCAGTACCTGCAAGCAACATTCCACGGCACGGTGGCAAACAATGCAACGGTCAGCAAAAGCCGACCAAATTAAAACGACCCCACCCCTAATTCGGGATGGCGGTGCTCTTTCCCTGCATAACATTAGCCAAGCTAAACAATAAAGTGCAATTATATTTTGCCACATGTGTAGGCTAGCATGGACAAACACCCCGTGCACTCAGGGCACATTAACGGTGAATCCTGACACTTCAGCGACTTCACCACCACCACCAAGATGTCAACCACGTGAGCATTTAGCCTTTCTGACCACTGTCTAAGGCTCCCGACTATGCCAACGGCCAGTCCCCTTTTCGGGTCTCTCGCGCCGAACCACATAGCCTAAGTCCAATTCTACTTGCCTGTTGCTCACAACACGTAGTCACTTTAAGACGTACGCACGAGCCAAGCTTCTCTCGGATCCCAAAACTTTTCCAAACAATCACATAACCCAGTTATGTTCAAGGCCGATTCCCTGACCGCCAAGTTAGCAGAACATGTTTCCGCTCAGTTTTTCGGGTGCGCCTTGGAGTTAATCCCCAAGGAACCCTCCTGTAATCTACCGCGTAGAAACCCGAAAACCCAAAGCACGGAGTCTTCTCTGGCAAAACATAACAAATGCAACATCACCAATCCAGACCAACATGTCCGGGTAGGCTACACACACAGTGCCTATGCTCATACTTTGATTCCGGACTCTATATGCAACACAAGGGGGACTATTCACATCAACCCCAAGGAACACCACGCACTCACCGCACACTCACGGGAGCGGGTTTCCCTATGCAAAAAAGAAGAAAGCTACACACGCTCAAGTAGAGAATCGTTACTCTTGTAGTCCGCTTTTGCGCCATAGAAAAACTACACAGATAGAAGTCTTTGCAACGAACTTTACTCCACGGATCCGCTCTCAGATCACAAAACGGTGCTCCGATGCTCCGCCGGTGGCCGGAATCCTCCTCCTTCTTCCTCCTCTTTCTAACTCCTTGGAAAGAGAATGGCTTGGAGAAAATGAAGAGTTAACTCCCCCATTCCCGGCCTTAACAGAGCAGGAAATCACCTGGATCATTGGATCTCAATTAAAGAAAATGAACTGCTCAGATCTGCACAAACTTCCCCTGATCTAGGCCGAACACGGCCTCGCACAGGGTCGTGTTCCAGGACGTGTACCTTGATCGAGGCACGATCGTCGAACGAAGAAAAAACACACGGGCAAATACACGCCCGTGTCTCACCTGACACGCTCGTATCGGGTCCTCGACACGCCCGTGACCAGGGGGCATGTCACATATAACCACCACGGTAACGGACACGGCCCAACTGAACACGGGTAGGGACACGGGTATGAACACGCCCATGTCACTCGATAATCGTTGAGCAACAATCGTCGATCGTCGAACGCAGAGGGACACACACTCCCGACACGCCCGTGTCTCCTGGTGTGTTCCTCCCGAACACTTTTCGTCAAATGCATTTCATCGACCTCGCGATGACTCGGCACCCGAGCAGGACACGCCCTGGGACACGCCGTGTCCCAGGCCGTGTCGAAAGTGTTCACGACCCGTGCTTCCTGCCATGTCCTTCTCGAGACACAGCCGGCCAACACACCCAACATGACACGGCCATGGACACACCCGTGTCCCTGGTCGTGTACCTGTATGCAGGAGTCAAAATCCTATTTAGACGCGACCAGCTCAAATACAATTTTCGGGGCGTTACAGATCTCCCCCTCTTAAGGAATTTCATCCCGAAATTAAGTAAAGGTACACAACTAAAAGTTACCTGAGTGGAATAACTCGGGATATTCCTCCAACATAGCTTGCTCTCGCTCCCATGAAAGCTCCTCACGTCCGCAATTACCCCAACGGACTTTAAGCATTCGGACTTCCATATTGCGTAGTCGCTTGACTGCAACATCTTCAATGCGTACTGGCTTGACCCTTGTCATCAATTCTTAATCAACCGGTACTTGATTGTCCGCAATGATCTGCGAAGGCTCTTGCACCGCCCTACGCAACACCGATACGTGGAACACGTCATGTAGCCCACTCAATTCCGTTGACACCTTCAATTTATACCCCGCCTCGCCAACACGCTCCAGTATTTCAAATGGTCCAAGGTATCTCGGACTCAACTTATTCAAGCGTCGAACCCGCGAGACACCCTTGAACGGCTTAATTTTTAAGTACACCCAGTCGCCAACATTGAACTCCACATTCCTATGTTTGGCATTATAGTACTTTAACCGTCTGTCCTGAGCGATCTTCAACCGTTCTTGAATTGTCTGTATCATTGAAGTGGCATCTTCCACTGCTTGATGTTTGTAAAGCTTCGACTCACCCGTCTCCAACCAAGACAATGGCGTGCGACACTTTCTCCTGTACAAGGCCTCAAAAGGCGTCATTCCAATACTCACCTGAAAGCTGTTGTTATACGCAAACTCCACCATGTACAGGTGATCTTCCCACTGCTTTCCAAAATCTAGGACGCACATGCGAAGCATGTCCTCCATCGTTCGGTTGACCCTCTCAGTTTGGCCATCCGTCTGCAGATGAAAGGATGTGCTGAACTTTAGCTTAGTACCCAACATACTATGCACCAACTTCCATTCATTCGACGTGAAGCGTCCATCTCGATCACTAACAATACTGCGGGGCACACCATACAATCGTACAATATTCTCCACATAGAGTTTGGCTAACTTTTCCACCGGATCTTCCTTCCTGACCGGAATAAAGTGTGATACCTTTGTCAACCTATCTACGACCACCCAAATGGCGTCGTTTCCCTTCTGCGACTTCGGCAAACCATGCACAAAATCCATAGATATGTCTTCGAATTTCCATTCCGGGATAGGTAAGGACTTCAAGAAACCTTCGGGCTTCTGGCATTCCGCCTTCACCAATGCACAAATTCGGCACTTGGCCACATAAAGTGCTACAACCTTCTTCAATCCTGGCCACCATAATAGTTTCTTCATGTCTCTATTCATTTTCATGCTTCCCGGGTGGATTGAGTACTTGGTATGATGAGCCTCATACATCAACTCCTCCTAAATATTATCCGCACTAGGAACGCATAGGCGACCGTCCTTACTTAGCAACCCATCCTCAACAGCAAACTGGGAATTTTACCCATCCAAAGATTTATCCAAGATCTGTTTCATGTTGTTATCCTGAACCAAAGCCCGTCGAACTCTATCAGCTAGGTCACACTGCACCTCAATACAAAATAGTTTCACCTCAGCACTAGACTGCTTGTCGACGCAAGATATCTCCAAAGCCTCCAACTCATGGACCAATCTCTCATCATGTACTGATAACCAGTTGGACTGCGCCGGAGTCCTGCGACTCAACGCATCCGCCATTGCATTTCCCTTCCCAGATACATAATGTATCTTGAAGGTGTAGTCCCCTAAGAACTCCATCCACCTCCGCTGCCTCATGTTCAGATCCTTTTGATCCAACAGGTACTTCAAGCTCTTATGATCGGTGTAAATATCGACCTTCACACCGTACAGGTAGTGCCTCCAAAGCTTTAGAGCAAATATCACGGCTGCTAACTCTAAGTCGTGGACCGGATAATTCCTCTCATGAGCCTTCAATTGTCGTGAACCGTAGGCTATCACACTCCCATGCTGTAGCAAAACACAGCCCAAACCACTGCCTGAAGCATCACTATAGATCTCGAACCCTTTGGTTCCACTTGAGAACATAAAATAGGCATTGTGGTCAACCGCCTATTCAACTCCTCAAAAGCCTGTTCGCACTCCGGAGACCACACAAACTTCTGATCCTTCCTTGTCAACGTCGTGAGTGGTAGTGCTATCCGCGAGAAGTTCTCTACGAAGCACCTGTAGTAGCCAGCATGCCTCAGAAAACTCCGGACCTCTGCCACTGTAGTCAAAGCAAGGCCACTCCCGTATCGCCACTATCTTCGCCGGATCCACAGCTATCCCTTCTCCACTAACAACATGACCAAGGAATGATATCGAGTATAACCAGAATTCACACTTGGAGACTTAGCATACAACTGATTTCGCCTCAACGTCTCCAACACCATGTGTAGATGATTGTAGTCATACTCCTTGCACTGCGAGTACATCAGGATATCATCGATAAACACTATCACGAAACGATCCAGGTATTCTCTGAACATCCTATTCATCAGATCCATAAACATGGATGGCGCATTGGTCAAACCAAACTGCATGACTGTGAACTCATAAAGCCCAAACCGCGTACTGAATGCTGTCTTTGGGATGTCGCTATCCCTTATCCTCAACTGATAGTAACTGGACTTCAGATCTAACTTTGAATATACCATTGACCCAACCAACTGATCAAATAGATCATCAATCCTGGGGATCGGATATTTGTTCTTCTCCGAAAGCTTGTTCAATTCCCGATAGTCAATGCAAAGTCGCAAACTCCCATCTTTCTTCTTGACGAAAAGGACCTGTGCGCTCCAAGGCGACGAACTTGGACGCACATACCCTTGCTCCAACAACTCTTGTAGTTGCACGTTCAACTCTGCTATCTCTCTTGGCGCTATCTGATATGGAGAGCGTGACACCGGCTTGGCACCCGGTACCAGCTCAATGGCAAAATCAATCTCCCGCTGAGGAGGGGCTCCTGGGAGATCATCTAGGAATACATCAGGATACTCAGACACAACTGGGATACTGTCAAGACTTGGCATAGGAGTCGAAGTCTGCACTAGAGTGACAAACAACTCTGCCCTAGACCGAACTGCCTTAATCACCTGAAGGGCTGACATCAAAATCTTACCCGACCCCTTCATGCCCACAAAAGTAGTCTCCCGATCAGTGTTCAGACCCAACTTAACTTCCTTATGGTTTCAATCAATGCATGCACCCTGCTCTGAGAGCCAATCCATACCGAATATTACGTCGTACTCCGCTAACGGCAAAAGCGATGCTCGCAAATCAAACTCCTGGTCTCCAATCTGAATCTTTACTACGCAGATCCTATCCGCGCGCATTGAGCACTCATTTGGCAACAACACAACCAATTTGTATTTTGTCATCGAGGACGGAACCCCGATGCGCGATATGAATTTTTCGTACAAGAAGGAATGTGATGCTCCTGTATCAAACAGCGCTCTCGCCGGAAACTCAAAGATCAACACAAAGCCTAGCACCAATGAAAGTAAGTTAACAAATACGAAGGTAACAACTATAAAAGTTAAACCATTGTAATTTAACTCATACCTGTCACCACGTCCGCTTGCTTTATGGCCTCTTGCAGGCCAAGGTTGTAAACTCTAGGCTGGGCTAGAGCATGGTGGGATGCGGTTGACTCCACCGCCTTCCATTTCTCCTCATAAGTCGCTCCAGGCTTCCTCTCGGACTTTGCGCGTCTGCTCCAACACTGACGAGCAAAATGTCCTGTCTTCCCACAATTTTAGCAAGCTCCTGGAACTCAACTTGTAGTTGCCCCCGACGCACCAGACGGAGGGGCTGAGTTTCGAAGTCCTCTGTTTCTTGTTCCACCTGCAGAAATTTGACTTGGTATTTGGCACCTTGAACGCAGACTTCTTTTCTCCTGGGTCCTTCTTCTCTTGAACTTTCTTCACAACCTTCTCCAATGACCGGGCCGAATTGGAAAAGGCTAGGAAGCCCTGCACCTTAGGCCCAGCAAGTAGTAGCTGTAGATCGTCATGTATACCATCATAAAATCGGTTGGTCTTCCGTTCTTCTTCCATAAATATAGCACCAGCATAACGACCCAACCGTGGGAACTCATGGAGATACTCGTCGACGCTTCTGGCTCCCAGATTCAACCCCAGATACTGGTTCTCCAACTCCAACTTCTGACCAGAGGGTAGGTATCTGGCCAAGAATAATCTAGAGAATTCCTCCATCGGCACATCAGCAAGCAGCCTTCCCACCAAGAGATGAAACTCCAATTCATCCTACCACAGCCTCGCTTCACCAGTCAAAAAGAAGGACGCTATGGTGGTCTTCTGACACTCCTCAGTTAACGTGGCTGTGAAGACCCTCTTTATCGTAGAGAGCCAGTCCTCAGCTTGAGCTGGCTTTCCAACCCCATCGAACCTTGGAGGATTAAAGCCCATTACATGCTTGAGCTGCTTCTCCGTAGATCTCCTCGGCTCTACCAGACCAACTGCCGCCCGTTCTACCACTCTCGGCTCTGCCGCCCTAACCGGTTCTTACTTAACAACAGGAGGGGCATGGTGCACTTGCCCTGCAGGTTGGGAATTTTTCATTGCAAATACTGCCTCAGCCACCAACCTGATGGTTTCTGTTGAAGGAGGTGTTGTAGGCACGTCCCTCGGTGCACTACTTTCCGCCGATTACAGACACTCTGATTGACCAGCACCACTCCTAGCTGCCTATAGTAACAAAGACACAAAATTAGACAACAGACAAATTGCTAAAAGCAATCATTGGAACACTCAGATTCCACAAAACAAGTGTATTTTTCATTTCTAAGTGGACATTCATGGGTTCTTTTTGATGTTATAATGATAACGCACACATGTGCTCACCACCCCTTAAAATAATTCGCCCACAAATTCATTTAAGCATGATCGTAACCAGAAGTCTGATACCAAATTGTAACACCCTATTCCATCGCATGGCATATAATAGAAGGTCCAGCTGGAACCCGACACTATATACCACAGACAGTCGGAAGGGTTACATAAGAATATCCAAACATTCCAATTAAGACTACTCGTCCTACACAGAGCATTCTAGCGAAAGCTTTCGAATAGTTGAAAGAACACAAATCTTAAATCCACAATCATGAATGTCCACATCCACACAATAGGATTGAAACCCAAATACACTGAAAAGGTACATGGCCTTATGGCCTTACAACAGTTCACTTAATAAATAGTGTCTTACATACATCGGCTCACAGGTCGGCCACACATGATAAAGTAAAAACAACTATTCTTTATGGCCTTTGAGGGCCAGCACGGCAACATGGGCTCCAGCCCGTTATTTTGAACTCGGCTTCGCAGCAACTGCAAGCAACATTCCACCGCACGGTGGCAAACAATGCAACCGTCAGCAAAAGCCGACCAAATTATAACGACCCCGCCCCTAATTCGGGATGACGGTGCTCTTTCCCTGCATAACATTAGCCCAGCTAAACAATAAAGTGCAATTACATTTCGCCACAGGTGTAGGCTCGCATGGCCAAACACCCCGTGCACTCAGGGCACATTAACGGTGAATCCTGACACTTCAGCGTCTTCACCACCACCACCAAGATGGCAACCACGTGAGCATTTAGCCTTTCTGACCAATGTCTAAGGCTCCCGACTATGCCAATGGCCAGTCCCCTTTTCGGGTCTCTCGCACCGAACCACATAGCATAGGTCCAATTCCACTTGACTGTTGCTCAAAATATGTAGTCACTTTAAGACGTACGCATGAGCCAAGCTTCTCTCGGATCCCAAACTTTTTCCAAACAATCACATAACCCAGTTATGTTCAAGGCCGGTTCACTGACCGCCAAGTTAACAGAACACATTTTCGCTCAGTTTTTCGGGTGCGCCTTGGAGTTAATCCCGAAGGATCCCTGTTGTAATCTACCGCGTAGAAACCCGAAAACCCAAAGCACGGAGTCTTATCCGGCAAAACATAACAAATACAATATCACCGATACAGACCAACATGTCCGGGTAGGCTTCACACACAATGCATATGCCCGTACTTCGATCCCGGACTCTATATGCAACATAAGGGGGACTATTCACATCAACCCCAAGGAACACCACGCACTCACCGCACACTCGCGGGAGCGGGTTTCCCTATGCAAAAAGTAAGAGAGCTTCACACGCTCAAGTAGAGAATCATTACCCTTTTAGTCCGCTTTTGCACCATGGAAAAACTACACGGATAGAAGTCTTCGCAACGACCTTTACTCCACGAATCCGCTCTCAGATCTCAAAACGGTGCTCCGATGCTCCGTCGGAGGTCGGAATCCTCCTCCTTCTTCCTCCTCTTTCTAACTCCTTGGAAAGAGAATGGCTTGGAGAAAATGAAGAGTTAACTCCCCCATTCCCGGCCTTAATAGAGCAGGAAACCACCTGGGCCATTGGATCTCAATTAAAGAAAATGAACGGCTCAGATCTTCACAAAACTTCCCTGACCTGGGCCGAACACGGCCTCGCACACTGCCATGTTCCAGGTCGTGTGCCTTGATCGAGGCACGATCGTCGAACGAAGAAAAAACACACGGGCAAAGACACGCCCGTGTCTCACCTGACATGCCCGTGTCGGGTCCTCGACACGCCCGTGACCAGGGGCGTGTCTCATATAATCGCCACGGCAACGGACACAACCCAACTGAACACGGGTAGGGACACGGGTATGAACACGCCCGTGTCACTCGACAATCATCGAGCAACAATCGTCGATCGTCGAACACAGAGGGACATGCCCTCCCGACACGCCCGTGTCTCCTGGTGTGTTCCTCCTGAACACTTTTCGTCAAATGCATTTCGTCGACCTCGCGACGACTCGGCACCCGAGCAGGACACGCCCGTGTCCTAGGACGTGTCAAAAGTGTTCACGACCCGTGCTTCCTGCCGTGTCCTTCTCGGGACACAGCCGGCCAACACACACAACATGGCACGGCCAAGGACACGCCCGTTTCCCTGGCCGTGTACCTGTATGTAGGAGTCAAAAATCCTATTTAGACACGACCAGCTCAAATACAATCTTCGGGGCATTACAAGGGACACGCCCGTGTCTCTACCCATGTCATACATTTCATCGATCTCGATACGTTCTGTCGAGTTAAACTTGTCTCAGATACACACACACACACGGGTAGGCCCGTGTCTTGCATCATGGTGTCGACACTATAATGTCGACACCTCAACATCTGGGTGTCGACATACTGTGTCGACACCTGGTTCCAGTGTGTCGACACAGCGAGTGTCGAGACACGGTGTCGACACCAGTGTGTCGACACCTCAACCAGGGTGTCGACACACTGTGTCGACATCTTGACCTAGTGTGTCGACACAGTTTGTGTCGACACACGGTGTCGACACCAGTTTGTCGATACCTCAACATCAGAGTGTCGACACACTGTGTCGACACCTTGACTCCAGTATGTCAACACCTCGACACCAAAGTGTTGACTAATGACTCGGGTGATACAAATCCTATTCACATGTGCTGCTTAGTTGTCAGAACTCCCCCGAACCCAAGTCAGCTCTCCTGACCCAAAAATATGTACGAGGGGCCTAGTGCGATTCGGGATGTTACAATTGTGGTATGGACTATGGAGGGGAGTTGGTGTGTCATCTGAGGATCAGTTTGGATGGTTGGAGGTGATGGAGGTGGAGGAGGGATATCTTCAGCAGGGTGGGAAGTGGTTGGATCAGCCCTAGTACTCTCAAAAGGCCTTGAGGAAGAGGAAGAAGCCTTGGAGGGCTTTATTATGTTCCTCTCCCACCTGCCAAAGAGTGCACAAGTGAGCCTCTTGGAGGCATTTATGAATATGGTCGGGGTGACTGATGAGTCCACTTTTTATACCTATTTTCAGACTCATCTGGGTTTGTTTTCCATCGCTTGCACTTCAGTTTTAGTTCTATATCGTTCATATTTCATCTTATCTTTATTTCCATAGGAAGTGCACATTTATGCCCGTGGTTGTGTATTTTGTTATTTTTATAGTTTGTTCTCCTTTTTGTGATTGCCTGGAATGTCAGCACATATCAGTGATTGGTTTTTCCTTTTGGTATAGGGGTCGTGTGCGTGTCCCGGGATGTTTGGAAGCAGGAATACTGCGCACGCTCATTGGATATAGTGCGCACGACCACTGGTCGTGCGCCACTGATCGTGCGCACGACTCTTCGTTTTCCAGAATCATCCTGGGGTAAGCGCACGACCACTGGACATAATGTGCACAACCACCGATCGTGCGCCACTGATCGTGTGTATTGATTCCTCTTTTCTGGAGTCCTGTCTGGGGTAATCGCACGATCATTGGACTTAGTGCGCACGACCACTGGTCGTGCGCCACTGCTCGTGCGTGTTATCCCAGTTCTTCTTCCTGATCTTTCATGCCAGTGCACACGATCACCGGACGTAGTGCGCACGACCATTGGTCGTGCGCCTGTGATCGTGCGCATTGTTCATTTCTGCTATGTATAAATAGTGCAGGTCTCGCCCTAATTAAAAAGAGACGATCCGGAGCTCGACATTTCTCCGCCATTTTCTGCCTTCTCCGACGTTCCCCTTCATCTTCCACCTTAGGGAGGTGCTCCGGGCAAGCTTTCACTACCAAATCCAAGCCGGAGCTTCCTCTCGGCCTTCTCCTTCATCCGTGAGCTTCAAGTAGGGTTTTACGCCATAGCCATCAAGCAAAGGGAAGCTAGCAAACTTCGTCCGCTATCGTGAGACGAAGAAGACGGGCCATTGGAAGGTGGTGACAACCCTTCTCTACCCCGGATGCAGTTGAGTACCAAGCTTGGACGCGGAATGACAACCCGACGATTCCAACCGTGAATCCTCAGCAAGACTTTGGATTCGGTCGATCTCTTGACTTGTTCTTGCTTTATTGTTGAATATTGGTGTTTTAAATCTATTTATATTGCTGAAGTGCGCTTTGGTTGTTTATGTTATGTGTTTCATGTCTATGTGATTCCTATTTCATTTTACTGCTTAAGTTGCTCGAGTTGCACCATTTTTCATCCACCACCATCCACCCTTGCCACACTAGCAATTGCTAGTGGCATGCGTAGCGAAGAGGTGCTCACGACCCTCATTCTGCCATTCTCATCACCTCATCCGCTAGCCTTCTCGTCCATCCGCCTAGTGATTCGGTGCATAGCGGCCCGACTAGTCTTCCATCCCACATGGCGAAGCATCGCATAGCGGCGTTGCATAGGAGTAGTTGATAGCCTTTTATTTTTTATTTCTGCAATATCAAAGCCCCCATCATTACCTCCGACCTAAGGACTTCAATCTCAAGTCCTCCTCGAAATTAACTCCACCTTACTGTGTTCCTTGAGAGATCGATACTTGGGAAAGCCCCCATTTTATATTACTTGTGCGACTGGTTCACTGTCGTGATCTTAAGCATAAAGTTTTGGCGCCGTTGTCGGGGAACACAGTCGTGTGAGTTTGTGGAGAGGGAGATAATAGATTGAAGCCCTTTTCCATTTGTGCATATCATTTTTTTTCTTCTTACTTGCTTTGGTTATTAGAATTTTTATTTTGCTTATTTCTTTTTGCCCTTTTCTGATTTTTGATTTAGATAGCAGATCTGTGCTATTTTCATTTTAGCTGTGTAGCACGTTTTCAGCAATAATTTTTGTTCGTGATGGATCCTGATGCTGAGTGCCGTATCCTTGACACTTTGCGCTGATCCATCGATGTCATTGCCGTTATGAATGCCGAGCATTACATTCGGTGTTTGTTATGTCAAGGTGTGGGTCACATGTTGAAGGATTGCCCTCGTTTGTGCAAGCCTTCTCCCTCTTAGGGCGTGTGCACAACAACCTCCCGTTTGCAGAAGACTGTTGTGGACAGGCCTACCAGGGTGTTGCCTGGCTCATACACTAACATAACGCACTTTGCTCATTCTTTACCCGTTGAGATTACTGAAGAATCTCTGGCCGCATACAGCTCTTTCATGGGTCCCTCGATCCCTTTTTATGAGCTTTCTTGAGTGATGATGATCACTCTGGTGTTAGCCAACAAAAAGAGGAGCAGGAACTCATGGACGCTCCAGTATAGGACGATGAGATTGTTCTGGTCGTCGACGGGGTGGCGTCAGCGAATGATTTTGCGATGGGGCATGCTCATTCAGTGCTTGATTTTGACAGCAGCCTTGCCCCTCCGCAATTTTTGCCGGATTGTGCTACTCCATTTTTGTGTGAGTCGGCTGATGATGTCGTACTTGTTGATGATTCGGTGCCCGAGGTTGCGCCGAAGTGGGATGATGATTCCTCTATCTCCGATGGAGAAGGTGGATCTTCGAAACACTATGACGCACCCCGGTGGGATGAGGAATACCCTCTTTCCGATGCGGAGGTTTGCACCTCCTTATTGGATGAGGTCGTTCCTCTTACCACCGCGGACCTCGAGTTCTCGGATTCCCCTCGGTACGACTCATATGACAACTGATAGTGATCTTTGCTTGGATCCTGCTGAGAGTGATACCGGGGTCACTCTCCCATTTTCTGATTATTTTAGTTCTTCGTCTCCTTTATTTCTTGATCCCCCTTCTCTATCTGAGCCTGTGCAGGCTGAGTCTCCACGGGTATGCTGGGATGATGATGAGCCTGGTGTTCTTGCCGTTGCCATCACACCCTGCACACCTGTCGTTGACAATGCCTTGCTAGGCGAGGATACTTTTTGTGATAAGATGAGTGAGGACCAGGCCTCCTCCTCATCCTATTTCCTATTTCCTCTGCCTGTGAGGAGCAGGTATGATTATTTAGGCAGAGGGGTAACTGTTCTATCGCCGTATCGGTACCCATTACCGAAACGGATATTGGAACAGTTACCTGTGCATTTTTCTTTTCATAGGCCCATTAGCTAGAACCTTTTCGTAGCTGAATAAGTCGTGCTGGGAGGACAATAACCTCAGTACTTATCTTTCATTTTCTGCATTTTCTTTTTCATGTCTATTTAGTTTTAGTATTTCTTTGTAGTTGGTATATTTTTGTTTTGTTTTTGTGGAGCTCACCCCTGCAGGTATTCATGGCAAATCGCATTGGCGGGGTTGTGATTCTTCGTATGGCGGGCCTGCTTCAGGATTACACGCGTCTTCTGGTATGCTCACTAGCTGAGCATTGGGTAACCTCTTCCCTTATCTCTTTATGATTTTAATTTCTCTATCATATGATGTGTTGTTTAGTTTAAGTCTGGGGGAGAGCCAGTTTTATTACCTTTTGCACGTGCACATCTCATGTCCATACTAGAAGCTTTTATTGTTATATTTTGATTAGTTCATTGTATCACACATCACTGCACCCACATGAGCGCGTGCTTAGCTTTTTGCGTGCTGCGATTTAAACTCGTTTCTTTTGTATGATTTGGGAAAATTATGGTGCTGGCTTAGGATTGTGAGACGGAGTAAAATGTTGACCTTGCTGTGCTCCTAGTCAACTGCTCTCGTCTGGTGTAGAAATTCGAGTAGATTTAATTTTTCTGTATGCTTTTAGTTTTATATTTTTCTAATTGCGTGAATACTTTTTATTCTACTCAAAAAAATTGGTGAATCCGGTGTGAATCCGACGGTAGCTTAGGGATGTGTGTAGACGGCCGTTAGGTTCGTATTACTAGAGTCGGGAGGATGGATAGTCTTTCTCGTTGGCTAAGAACTTGCCCCAAGCTATTCTTGAAGCATGGGTATAGGTTAGTTCACTCACATGAGCGTGATGTAGGCCATCATTTTGGCCCGGTTGAGCTTTGTACCATTCCTAACGTCTTGTCCTCGCTAGCCCCGTTGTGCCTACCCATTCTTTTGATTCAGCTCCACCTTTATTCACCAAAGCCTCAAAGTCGATCCTAGTCGCACTCCCAAGTCGAGCTTTAGAGTTTTACATTTTTTCATGTTGGGGTGTTGATGTGGTGCTTGAATTTATGTATATGTGGATGTGCTTCAAATCTTATATTTGCTGAAATTGTTAAAGGAGAAGTAATTAGAAAAAGAAAAAAATATATATATTTGTAAAGATAAAAAAATGAATGAAAAGTAAAAGTTTAAATTGAAAATCTTTTTGGAAATGTGACTATATTTGAAGTAGGCGGTGCACACACCCATATGTTAAAAGTTAAGTTTGGGGGTGTGTCACAACCCGCATTTTCTCAACGGTAAAAATCGTATCAGAGTAGGAGAAAACACGCGCCGTGATGCCACGTCGTGCAGGGGATAACTGCACACGCTCAGGCAAGACTCCAAACGTTAGATTTTAAGGGAAATGGTTAATTAAGTATGAAAGAAAATCAGTTATGTTGAATGGCCGTATCCCTCGGCTCGGTGGATCAGCTAGTCCACAGTTAAAACTATATTTATACGCAGCAGAAAATACTTTGGTTCAATAAATTGACGCCCTGAAAGAGCAGAAGTGTCCCCGGGGGACGACTTATGCGTGCACGACCCTAAGGTGAATGTAGTAGGTATAAAAAGATAGTGTTTTACGCTGAGGAAAAGTAGTGTCTTTGTTTTAGAAAACATGTTATGCATGAAGTACATATATTAATACTTTTAGGGTTTAAAATATCTATCATGCAACCTAGCATAAATCCTTCCCAGAAGCAAGTAACCAACCTCAAATAGGCAAACACAGCAGTTTAAATTCATATTCAGCATCACAAAAAGCCACCAGTGGGCGCCAACAACCTGACACGAACCCACTGGCGAGTATGCATGTCTATACAGAAGAGTAAAGAACTACCTCACAACAAACGGGGATCAGCAATCTCAGCTACCCTAGAGGCCGCCAACAAGCCCCTCCAAAAGAACTAGCCGCTGAACTGGCTACAACCTGGACCTGAGGCATTCAAGAAAAGAACACCTCAGCAAGGAAACAATCCAAAGTAAATAGAGCAATAGGTTAATGAGCAATAAGATCAAGGGGTACCAACCCGGCAACAACTGCTACAAGTAAAAGAAAAAGTGAATGACAGAAGGAAAAGAGTACAGTATAAAACACCGCAGAGCACACCAAGTGCGAGCAATAAAACCAATGTGCCTTACCAAGAGAGAGCATGTAACAGCACCAAGACATATACATATGCCAAAAGAAAGGAAGCATAAACAGGAAAGGGACTAACAGTCCTAACACGTGGGTAAGTGGCAGTGGTCAAACATGGGTCTGATTACATAACTAGGATCAGACCCAAAAAGGGCTAAGGGGTCAAACAGTGGCAGCTTTAGGGTCCCACACACACCAACCAAAACCGGGGCAAAAGGCGGTGGCCACAGCTCTCCACATAAAACCACCCCTCGAGAGGCCACCAAAACTCCACCACCTGCCACGACCCAAGAGTCGGCATGCAGAAATTAGCCGAACACCCAAAGCACCCCGCCCCCCAGGGAAAAAAAAAGTCAATCTAACAATCCTAAGAAACACACGAACCCAAGACAAAATGTCTGGTCCAACCGACGCGGCCTTGCACGCCTAACCCGAACCAACCCCGAGTCTACCTGACCCCAAAACAAACGCAGCACCAGTGTCGACACGATGTGTCGACACCTCGACAAGCCGATGTTGACACAAGGTGTCGACACAACCACGGCCGGTGTCGACACCAAGTGTCGACACTACAGCGGCCGGTGTCGACACAAGGTGTCGACACAGCCGCGGCTGGTGTCGACGCCAAGTGTCGACACTGCCACTGCTGGTGTCGACACCAAGTGTCGACACTGCCACTGCTGGTGTCGACACCAAGTGTCGACATCACTGCTGCCGGTGTCGACACCTTGTATCGACACTGCCACTGCTGGTGTCGACACCAAGTGTCGACACCACTGCAGCCGGTGTCGACACCTTGTGTCGACACTGCCACTGCTGGTGTCGACACCAAGTGTCGACACCATGACTGGCCGGTGTCGACACCAAGTGTCGACACCAAGACTGGCCGGTGTCGACATAACAGTGTCGACACCCCAGCTGGCTACAGGAGCCAGATCCAGCAAACGACCAAAAACGAGAACGGGGAAACTCTCTTCTCTCTCGAGTACGACCTCCATCGGCAATGGCCACTACTCGACCTAGACCGAACCAAATCTGTCCCTAATAGACGCAATCCCTCAGGAAAACTGAGATTAACTGGAACCTTCTACACTAACCACGGTATGACCGGGAACAAGCCCTAGCTTACACCTAAAATCCAAACAAGAAAGAGATAAACAATTAAATCAAAAGAAAGCAAAGATCAACTAAGGCAAGGATGAGGGTACATCGCTTGCCTCAATACCAGGAACTCGGTCGGCGGCCTCCCCCGCTTGCGGATCTGGCCGCAGGGCAGCAAGCTGAGGAGCAGAAAGAAGGCAGATCCCGGCGGGGGCTGTCCAGATCCACCCTCGAAACCGAAACCCGACCGCTAAATCTCCAAGAAAACGGCGTCCCAAGGCTAGGGTAGTCCGGCAGAGCTCTTCCTCTCCTCTCGTACAGGCGACGGCTTCCTCCAAAAAGAGAAACAGGAAAAGAACCAAGAAGGAACTCAGCCCTAATCTGACCCAAGACTATATATATCAGCAGCAATAATGATAAACAACAATACGTAATAATTACTATATACACCCAATATCAAAACAACCCGAAACCCGAAACTTCTCGGAAAAAGACGAAATTTACGCCGCAGCTAAAAACCCACGCTACGAACGCAACTTCGAAGTCGAAATTAGCATTCGACGAACAAAACCCGGGATAACACCTCCCGAAGCCAAAACACAAGCATTCCCTAAGAGGCCCAACCGAGTCATCAAACGGACTCCGGCTAGCTGGGGAATCTTGCTAACAGGCTACAAACAAGCTACACAGGGAACCCTAAGAGCTAATACCACGCTCTACAACGGCAAAAAGCCGGAAATACGCCATCGTAACGCCAGCCATAGATCAAACGAAGCACAGAAAAACCGGGGGCGTTACAGCCACTCCCCCTAAAAGAAAGTTTCGCCCCGAAACTTTACTCACAACACTCCTATAAAGAAGGAGAGAGAAAAAGCCGGGAAAGGGTTAAATAAACAACAAAATAGAACATACCAAACACAAGATCAGGGAAACAGATGAGGGTGAGCCTCCCTCATAGCCGACTCCAACTCCCAAGTCGCGCTTTCCACATCTTGATTTCTCTATAAAACTTTAACCATCGGAATAGTCTTCTTCCGCAACGCCCGAACTTGAGAATCCAAAATACGAACAGGCACCTCCACATAAGAAAGATTCGGCTCCAATTGAGGCACAGAATCCAAAACCTGCCTGCCATTCATCACACATTTTCGCAGCTGACTGACGTGAAAGACATCATGTACGCCAGGGAAATTTGCGGGCAAAGCCAGCCTGTAGGCTGATACCCCAATCCGCTCAACAATCAGAAACGGCCCCACGTACCTCGGGTCCAACTTCCTATTCTTGCCAAACCGCTTGACTCCAATCAACGGGGAGACCTTTAAGAACACCAAGTCCCCCACAGCAAATTCCAAGTCCGATCTACGCCGATTGGCGTTCTTCTCATATCTTTCCTGGGCTATCCGAAGCTTTTCCCGAATCAGCTTCACAGCGGTCTTCATCTCCTCAAGCGCTTCTGGACCCAACAAAGGTCCCTCGCCAAGCTCAGCCCAAAACAAGGGAGTCTTGCAGCGCCTCCCATACAAAGCTTCAAAAGGAGCCATTTGCAAGCTTTCTTGATAACTGTTGTTATATGCGAATTCCATAATCCGCAAGCGCTCGTCCCACGCTCCTCCGTGGTCCAGAATATAGCATCGGATCATATCTTCCACAATCTGATTTACTCTCTCTGTCTGACCATTGGTCTGCGGATGATAAGCCGTGGAATATCTCAAATCTGTACCCAACCCTTCTTGAAGGCTCTTCCAAAAACGAGACGTGAACCTGGAGTCTCGATCTGATATGATACTTACGGGTACACCATGCAATCTGACAACCTCTTCCAGATACAGCTCGGCTATCTTCCTCATCGGATAATCGATCTTAAATGGCACGAAATGAGCGCTCTTCGTCAATCTGTCTACAATTACCCAAACTGAATCATGCCCCTTAGGCGATCTCGGTAAGCCGGTAATGAAATCCATCGAGATACTCTCCCACTTCCACATCGGAATCTCCAAGGGAGTCAGCTTGCCACCAGGCCTCCCATGGTCGGCTTTCACACGCCTGCAAGTGAAACACTCTGAAACAAATCTGGCTATGTCCTTCTTCATCCCGTACCACCAGGCAATTTGTTTTAAATCATGATACATCTTGGTAGACCCTGGATGGTAGGCAACACTGGATCCGTGGGCGTCTCTGCACACCATATCCCGGATATCCCCAACTGCGGGGACGCAAAACCTGCCACGGTACTTCAAGTACCCGCATCACCTATAGAGAAGTCTGGTAATTCACCCTTCTCAGCTCGAAGGTACAAATGCAGAAGATCGGGATCGTCCTTCTGATGCAGTCTCGTAAGCGTAATCCACGAAGGTTCTGCTACTGCTATGCTACTCTGTGAATCACAGCTTCCCACAGAAGTGTCCATCAACAAAAACTCTTCCACCAGACGCTCGGCAGAAAGATTAAAAATCTTACCTGACTTCCGACTCAGGGCATCAGCCACCACATTTGCCTTGCCTGGATGATACTGAATTTCAACATCATAGTCGGCCACGTACTCCAACCACCGCCGCTGGCGCAGATTCAATTCTTTCTGAGTGAAGACATACTTCAGACTCTTATGATCCGTTAAAATCTTGCACTGCGCGCCATATAGCAAATGCCTCCACAATTTCAACGCATAGATCACAGCTGCAAACTCCAGGTCATGCGTAGGGTAGTTCCTCTCATGAGTCTTTAACTGCCTCGACCCATACGCAATCACCTTCCCGCCCTGCATCAAAATGCAGCCCAGACCGACATGCGACGCATCCACATAAATATCATACTCACTGCCCTCCGTAGGCAAAGACAAAATTGGAGCCGAACATAGCCTTCTTTTTACTTCCTCAAAAGCCTTCTCACACTTACCATCTCATACAAAAGCTACGTTCTTCTGCGTTAACTTGGTCAACGGCGCGGATAAGGTAGAGAAACCTTCTACAAATCCTCTATAATAACCAGCCAAACCCAAGAAGCTTCTAATCACTTTGGGGGTAACAGGTCTCGCCCATTCCATAACCGCAGCGATCTTCTCTGGGTCCACCGATATTCCCTCCTTATTAATCACGTGACCTAGAAAAGAAACTTGAGGCAACCAAAATTCACATTTGCTCAGCTTGGCGTATAGCTTATGGTCTCTCAGAGTCGCCAAGACCAGCCGCAAATGTCGATCATGCTCCTCTGCATCCTTAGAATACACCAAAACATCGTCTATAAAGACAATCACGAACTTATCTAGAAAATCCTTGAAAACTTTGTTCATCAAATCCATAAAAGCTGAGGGCGCATTAGTCAAACCGAATGACATAACCAAAAACTCAAAATGCCCATGACGAGAGCGGAACGCCATCCGCGGAACATCTGACTCCCGAATCCTCAACTGGTGATAGCCCGAACGAAGATCTATCTTGGAAAACACGGCACTACCACGCAGTTGGTCAAATAAATCGTCGATTCGCGGCAAAGGGTACCTGTTCTTAATAGTAATCTTGTTCAGCTCTCTATAGTCGATGCATAACCTCATCGACCCATCCTTCTTTTTAACGAACAGCACTGGCGCACCCCAAGGCGAAGAACTCGGCCTTATAAAGGCCTTTTCCAACAACTCATCCAGCTGAATTCGCAACTCTTCCAGCTCTCGCGGGGCCATCCGGTACGGCGCCTTCACGATAGGACGCGTGCATGGCTCCAAATCTATAGCAAACTCGATATCTCGATCGGGTGGAAGACCGGGAAGGTCGTCTGGAAACACATCAGAAAAGTCACACACCACAGGAATATCTTCCAAACGGGGCTCACTAACAATCGACCCTACCAGGGAAACCACACAGGCGAAACAGCCAGAAACAAGCAACTTCCGAGCACGCACCACAGAAATGATTGGAGACTCCTGGAGAGAATACCCATAAACGCTCCCTGGCTGACCGTTGTCTTTGACGAAGTCCAAGCGCTTACCCTTGCACTGGATCGCAGCATCGTACCTTGACAACCAGTACATGCCCAAAATAACGTCGAAGTCCTCCAGGTCAATCACCTTCAAGTCTGCCTTGGCTAGAAAATCTCCCACCAAAATCGGACAATCTAGGACACCCAGGTCCGTAACCACAGAGTCACCGGAGGGGAACTTAACGCAGAAGGCACCACCAACATGATCTAGGCCCAAACTGAACCGCTCCACGAAGGCTCTAGCCACAAACGAGTGGGTAGCGCCGGAATCGAAGAGAACGCGCGCCCAGTGGTTCTTTACCTTAAATCGTCATACGGATTGCACA
The DNA here is from genome assembly GCA_039583875.1 of Platanthera guangdongensis. Lineage (NCBI taxonomy): Eukaryota > Viridiplantae > Streptophyta > Magnoliopsida > Asparagales > Orchidaceae > Platanthera > Platanthera guangdongensis. The sequence goes on along the minus strand of CM077150.1, from coordinate 199,636,975 downwards.
CGCATCTTAGGCAACAAGCGCTAAAACGAAAACTACAATCAAAGAAGAAACGTAACGAAACGACTGGGGCGGAGTCGAACCTGAGACAACCTGGGTCGAGGTCTGCGCTTCGTCTGCCGAGAGCACAGTCAACTTTCCTTTTCCTTTATCCACTTGCTGAGGCGGTGGCAGAGCCTGGAGGGGAACTGGCTGCAGAATAGACTGGGTCTGAGGGCACCTTGTCTTGAGATGACCCTTCTGGCCGCACTGAAAACAGACCTTATCTTTTAACCAACAACGGGCAGCCTCATGCCCCTTCCTTCCACATAAGGCACACACCAAGTCTCACCTGGAAGTACCCTGAATCGCATGCACCTGTTCCTTCTTCTGCGCTCCCAACCTTTTGAAACACTTCTCAAAGGGGTGGCCTGGCCGGCCACAAAAGCTACAAATCTCTTTGACCTTCTTTCTTGCGACAGCATCAGGTTCCTGAGGGCTCTTCCCTCCACCGGACTTCCGCTTATCTTTCCTTAACTGCTGGACTCTATTCTTGGCATTCTCAATGGCCTCAACTCTCAAAGCAGCTTCAACCGCACTGGCGTAACTGACTGCTCCATAGGCATTCGCTAACTGCTGTATGTCGCTTCTTAGTCCACCCAGAAATCGCTTAACTCGGTCTTCCTCAACACTCACCAGACCCGGAGCAAACCGACTCAACTTACTAAACTCAATCTCATACTCACTAACTGTGAGTTTCCTCTGCTTTAAGTGAAGAAAGTCGTTCATTAGCCGGTCCCGTTCGACTGAAGGCAGAAACTTACTTAACAACATCACCTTAAATGACTCCCAAGTGCAACCTGCCACTAAGCTCTCTTTCTCTCTCAGCCACCAATTCTTTGCTAAGCCCTTGAGCTAGTAGGCAGCGAGCATCACTCTCTGATCGTCTGTAATCCCTGAGTAAGAGAACATTTCCTCAATGGTAATCAGCCAGTCATCCAAAATCATGAAATCCGCTTGCCCATCATAAGTAGGGGGTCTCTGCCGCTGAAACTGAGATATGAACGCCATCTCCGGAGGCACCACAACCAAAGGCACGGGAGGAGCAGGAGGGACAGGAACAGCTACCCCCTCTGCGGGGTTCTGAGCTCTCGGGGGCTGTCCCGCCACCACAGCTACAAGGGACTGAATCTGAGCCTGCATAGCCACTACCTGCCTCGATAACTCCTCATTACTCTGCCGCAAGCTTTCTACCAACGCATCGCTCTGCGCTCCTGACGTCTCACCCTCGGATTGGGGGGTCGATCTCGTCGCAGGACGTCTTGCCATCCTAAAATCGCACAAACTTTAGACAAATCCTAGCCAACCAACTAGAACAAAACTACCTGGTACGGACAAACACACTTAAATATGAACTTCAACTGCAAAACTTGCTCTGGGAGTTGTTTTTACCATGATGATGTTATGCTTATCCTAAGATGGTTCACCACCATCATACTAACTCGGGTGCCTAGACCATGAATGCATGTACTTGTATTCCCTTTTTTTTGACTCAAAACCATGTGTGTACATATGTCATCTTGCAAATCTTTAGCTTGGCACGTTGTGCTTATGAAATGTTATGCTATGCATGATGTGCTATGCATTCTAAAAAGGCCTTAGTGCATGCCATGGGCGGCGTACACATGAAAATGTTATGCATCCCATACTACATAACATTCCCATGTAACGAGAAAAGAAAACGTGCTAGCCGCATTCACGCGGTGAGGTTATGCATCTCATACTACATAACCCTCACATGTTGCCTCCTATGGTGGATCCATATACAAACACATATTATGCATCCCATACTACATAATATGCCTTGTATACTTCTTTATGCTCATGAGTGTAGTGTACGTGCTTCGGCAAAGATGTGCTGATGACATATCGGTGTGTGAATGGTATGATGCTAAACACTAATGCAGACAAGGGAAAGGTTGCCCAACCATTTGTCAAGCAACCTCCCTCTGATACCAACTGTCACAACCCGCATTTTCTCAACGGTAAAAATCGTATCAGAGTAGGAGAAAACACGCGCCGTGATGCCACGTCGTGCAGGGGATAACTGCACACGCTCAGGCAAGACTCCAAACGTTAGATTTTAAGGGAAATGGTTAATTAAGTATGAAAGAAAATCAGTTATGTTGAATGGCCGTATCCCTCGGCTCGGTGGATCAGCTAGTCCACAGTTAAAACTATATTTATACGCAGCAGAAAATACTTTGGTTCAATAAATTGACGCCCTGAAAGAGCAGAAGTGTCCCCGGGGGACGACTTATGCGTGCACGACCCTAAGGTGAATGTAGTAGGTATAAAAAGATAGTGTTTTACGCTGAGGAAAAGTAGTGTCTTTGTTTTATAAAACATGTTATGCATGAAGTACATATATTAATACTTTTAGGGTTTAAAATATCTATCATGCAACCTAGCATAAATCCTTCCCAGAAGCAAGTAACCAACCTCAAATAGGCAAACACAGCACTTTAAATTCATATTCAGCATCACAAAAAGCCACCAGTGGGCGCCAACAACCTGACACGAACCCACTGGCGAGTATGCATGTCTATACAGAAGAGTAAAGAACTACCTCACAACAAACGGGGATCAGCAATCTCAGCTACCCTAGAGGCCACCAACAAGCCCCTCCAAAAGAACTAGCTGCTGAACTGGCTACAACCTGGACCTGAGGTATTCAAGAAAAGAACACCTCAGCAAGGAAACAATCCAAAGTAAATAGAGCAATAGGTTAATGAGCAATAAGATGAAGGGGTACCAACCCGGCAACAACTGCTACAAGTAAAAGAAAAAGTGAATGACAGAAGGAAAAGAGTACAGTATAAAACACTGCAGAGCACACCAAGTGAGAGCAATAAAACCAATGTGCCTTACCAAGAGAGAGCCTGCAACAGCACCAAGACATATACATATGCCAGAAGAAAGGAAGCATAAACAGGAAAGGGACTAACAGTCCTAACACGTGGGTAAGTGGCAGTGGTCAAACATGGGTCTGATTACATAACTAGGATCAGACCCAAAAAGGGCTAAGGGGTCAAACAGTGGCAGCTTTAGGGTCCCACACACACCAACCCAAACCGGGGCAAAAGGCAGTGGCCACAGCTCTCCACATAAAACCACCCCTCTAGAGGCCACCAAAACTCCACCACCTGCCACGACCCAAGAGTCGGCATGCAGAAATTAGCCGAACACCCAAAGCACCCCCCCCCCTAGGGAAAAAAAAGTCAATCTAACAATCCTAAGAAACACACGAACCCAAGACAAAACGTCGGGTCCAACCGACGCGGCCTTGCACGCCTAACCCGAACCAACCACGAGTCTACCTGACCCCAAAACAAGCGCAGCACCAGTGTCGACACGATGTGTCGACACCTCGACAAGCCTGTGTCGACACAAGGTGTCGACACAACCACGACCGGTGTCGACACCAAGTGTCGACACTACAGCGGCCGGTGTCGACACACGGTGTCGACACTGCCGCGGCTGGTGTCGACACCAAGTGTCGACACTGCCACTGTTGGTGTCGACACCAAGTGTCGACACTGCCACTGCTGGTGTCGACACCAAGTGTCGACACCACTGCAGTCGGTGTCGACACCTTGTGTCGACACTGCCACTGCTGGTGTCGACACCAAGTGTCGACACCACTGCAGCCGGTGTCGACACCTTGTGTCGACACTGCCACTGCTGGTGTCGACACCAAGTGTCGACACCATGACTGGCCGGTGTCGACACCAAGACTGGTCGGTGTCGACACAATAGTGTCGACACCCCAGCTGGCTACAGGAGCCAGATCCAGCAAACGACCAAAAACGAGAACGGGGAAACTCTCTTCTCTCTCGAGTACGACCTCCATCGGCAATGGTCACTACTCGACCTAGACCGAACCAAATTTGTCCCTAATAGACGCAATCCCTCAGGAAAACTGAGATTAACTGGAACCTTCTACACTAACCACGGTATGATCGGGAACAAGCCCTAGCTTACACCTAAAATCCAAACAAGAAAGAGATAAACAATTAAATCAAAAGAAAGCAAAGATCAACTAAGGCAAGGATGAGGGTACATCGCTTGCCTCAATACCAGGAACTCAGTCGGCGGCCTCCCCCGCTTGCGGATCTGGCCGCAGGGCAGCAAGCTGAGGAGCAGAAAGAAGGCAGATCCCGGCGGGGGCAGTCCAGATCCACCCTCGAAACTGAAACCCGACCGCTAAATCTCCAGGAAAACGGCGTCCCAAGGCTAGGGTAGTCCGGCAGAGCTCTTCCTCTCCTCTCGTACAGGCGACGGCTTCCTCCAAACAGAGAAACAGGAAAAGAACCAAGAAGGAACCCAGCCCTAATCTGACCCAAGACTATATATATCAGCAACAATAATGATAAACAACAATACATAATAATTACTATATACACCCAATATCAAAACAACCCGAAACTTCTCGGAAAAAGACGAAATTTAGGCCGCAGCTAAAAACCCACGCTACGAACGCAACTACGAAGTCGAAATTAGCATTCGACGAACAAAACCCGGGATAACACCTCCCGAAGCCAAAACACAAGCATTCCCTAAGAGGCCCAACCGAGTCATCAAACGGACTCCGGCTAGCTGGGGAATCTTGCTAACATGCTACAAACAAGCTACACAGGGAACCCTAAGAGCTAAGACCACGCTCTACAACGGCAAAAAGCCGGAAATACGCCATCGTAACGCCAGCCATAGATCAAACGAAGCACAGAAAAACCGGGGGCGTTACAGGGTGTGGTGTACCCTCATTTATTTTGATTAGCTGATGGATTCTTTCTTTGCTAGCTCATTTGGGTTAGGTGTATAGCCTTCCTGTTTATCTTTGTTTACCTCACCGAAACCCAAGCCCCATCTCTTCACCTAAAGTCCTACTGATTCGTGTGTGAACCAAACCAGTGCTGTGGAGAGAATACGAAAGGGCAAGTATATGGTCACCGACATTGGTGGATTCCTTTGGAGGTTTTCCCGAGCCCCGATCTTTGGCAATGCTCGCCTAGCGATTAGTCTACTTTCTACCTACGCGTGCCTGGATGATTCACCGTGATTCTATTTTTGAGTAGTAATAAAATTTTGATACGTATTGTGAAAAATATAAACTATTCTGCATACTTAGAAATTTTCTCTATTGTATTTTACGCACGTGAGCATGCAACTTCGCATGGTACTTTGTTTTTCAATTTCTTTGTTAGCTAGTAATTTTCCCTATCTGCTTAGATTTTGTTTGCTCGGGACGCGCAAACAGTTAAGTCTGGGGGTGTGATGAGTCCACTTTTTATACCTATTTTCAGACTCACCTGGGCTTGTTTTCCGTCGCTTGCACTTCACTTTTAGTTCTATATCGTTCATATTTCATCTTATCTTTATTTCAATAGGAAGTGCACATTTATGCCCGTGGTTGTGTATTTTGTTATTTTTATAGTTTGTTCTCATTTTTGTGATTGCCTGGAATGTCTGCACATATCAGTGATTGGTTTTTCCTTTCGGTACAGGGGCCGTGTGCGTGTCCCGGGATGTTTGGAAGCAGGAATACTGCGCACGCTCATTGGATATAGTGCGCACGACCACTGGTCGTGCGCCCCTGATCGTGCGTACTACTCTTCGAGAATCAGCCTGGGGTAATCGCACGACTACTGGACATAATGCGCACGACCACCGGTCATGCGCCACTGATCGTGTGCATTGATTCCTCTTTTCTGGAATCCTGTCTGGGGTAATCGCACGATCATTGGACTTAGTGCGCACGACCGCTGATCGTGCGCCACTGCTCGTGCGCGTTATCCCAGTTCTTCTTCTTGATCTTCCATGCCAGTGCGCATGATCACCGGACATAGTACGCACGACCATTGGTCGTGCGCCTGTGATCGTACGCATTGTTCATTTCTGCTTTGTATAAATAGTGCAGGTCTCGCCCTAATTAAAAAGAGACGATCCGGAGCTCGACATTTCTCCGCCGTTTTCCGCCTTCTTCGTCTTTCCCCTTCATCTTCCACCCTAGGGAGGTGCTCCGGGCAAGCTTTCACCGCCAAATCCAAGCTGGAGCTTCCTCTCGGCCTTCTCCTTCATCCGTGAGCTTCAAGTAGGGTTTGACGCCATAGCCATCAAGCAAAGGGAAGCTAGCAAACTTCGTCCGCTATCGTGAGACGAAGAAGACGGGCCATTGGAAGGTGGTGACAGCCCTTCTCTACCCCGGATGCAATTGAGGACCGAGTTTGGACGCGGAATGACAACCCGACAATTCCAACCATGAATCCTCAGCAAGACTTCGGATTCGGTCGATCTCTTGACTTGTTCTTGCTTTATTGTTGAATATTGGTGTTTTAAATTTATTTATATTGATGAAGTGCGCTTTGGTTGTTTATGTTATATGTTTCATGTCTATGTGATTCCTATTTCATTTTACTGCTTAAGTTGCTCGAGTTGCGCAATTTTTCATTCACCACCATCCACCCTTGCCGCACTAGCAATTGCTAGTGGCGTGCGTAGCGAAGAGGTGCTCACGACCCTCATTCTGCCATTCTCATCACCTCATCCGCAAGCCTTCTCGTCCATCCGCCTAGTGATTCGGTGCATAGCGGCTCGACTAGTCTTCCATCCCGCCTGGCCAAGCATCGCATAGCGGCGTTGCATAGGAGTAGTTGATAGCCTTTTATTTTTTGTTTCCGCAATATCAAAGCCCCCATCGTTACCTCCGACCTAAGGACTTCAATCTCAAGTCCTCCTCGAAATTAACTCCACCTTACTATGTTCCTTGAGAGATCGATACTTGGAAAAGCCCCCATTTTATATTACTTGTGCGACCAGTTCACTGCCGTGATCTTAAGCATCAGTGACCAGGGATTCGGCAGCCTTTTCCTTAAGGAAGATTCCTAGAATCCTTCCAAAGCAAACCTCCTTTTTGGTATTCTTTTTCTTAATCAGCTCAAACATGATTTGAGCCCAGTTCACTATTTTCTTATTCACCATGACACACATTACTAGGAATTGATGTCTGGTTATATAATCATGGGCAGTGTGCTTGCCCAGCAATACTTTGCCCACAACATCTGCTAGAAATTTGTACTCAGTAGACAGATGTTTCTTCAGTAGTTTATTAGGGGTTGCTCCAGAATAACCCATTTTATTCAACATTCCATTAAATTCATCACTATCAATTTCTAATTCCTCATCACCATTTACAAAGCCAAAAATCTCGGTCAGGACGGCGGGGGTAAGAGAGACGACAGTACCCGATATTGTGCCGGTCATGGTGTTCTCATCTGTTGTGGAGGAAGTATAGACCCATTCCCTGATTTCTGCACTGGCGAGCTTGATCCTGGTGGTCATCAACTTTTTCAACTGTTGTTCTTCAAGCAGTTTTAGAATATCCAGGAAGATTGGGTTTGAGTGTTGAAACGATTCAAAGTCCACATCAAAGCTGGTATCAAATTTCATGGCCGCAAGACTGCCTGCTGGAATCGCCATTAGTTCACCTACAAGAGAAAAATGAAGATCAAGTGCAAGGGAACTGAAAGCGCGGAACAGAGGTCGAAGAAAAACGTAGATATAAGATTTTTCGGAATATGAATCGTTAAACTCCGTTCCACGAAAAATTAAATAATTCTTCGATCAGAGATCGACAAAATAATTCGTAGTTAAATAATTTGTCGAGCTCAGTCTGAAGATTTGAAAGCATTTCGTCGAGCTTCGTTCGACGAAAGTTTTCTGAAGTAGATTCGTCGATCTCTGTTCGACGAAAACAACTTCACTCATAGAGAGTTCGTCGATCTCCGTTCGACGAATATCTCAAGAACTTTTCCCAGTTCGTCGAGCTCCATTCGACGAACTTCGAAAAATTTGTCAAGTGCAGACAGAAGTTAAATCAAAGCTTCTTCATTGATCATGCCCAGCTGATTTATAAAGAACAAGTGATTTCTTTCTTCCAAGGGTTTGGTGAAAATATCTGCTCTTTGTATATCAGTATAGATATAGACAAGTTTAATTTTATTTTTGTCTACACACTCTCTAATGAAATGATACCAAATGTCTATATGCTTAGTCCTGCTGTGATGGACTATATTCTATGCTATGGATATAACACTTGTGTTATCACATAAGATAATTGAATTATTTAAGTTGAACCATAGTCTAGGAGTTGGTTTTGAATCCATAATATCTGGAAACAACGACTGTCAGCTGCAATGTATTCTGCTTCAGCAGTTGATGTAGACACAGATGATTGTTTCTTGCAGAACCAAGACACTAATCTCATACCAAGGAACTGACAAGTTCCTGAGGAACTTTTCCTGTCTACCCTGCATCTAGCAAAGCCAGCGTTTGATTATCCAATTAAATCAAATTCTGACTCAGTAGGATACCAAAGACCTAAACTGAACAACTCTTTATATATCTCGAAATTCTTTTTAGAAAAACTAGATGAGATTCTTTAGGGTTCACTTGGAACCTAGCACAAAGACATGTGGCAAACATTGTGTCAGGTCTACTTGCTGTAAGATATAGTAGGGACCCAATAATGCCCCTACATAATTTCTGATCAACTGGTTTCCCATGTTCATCAGTGTCTATTACAGCATTAGTAGCCATAGGTGTTTTCTTTACTGAGGCATCAGCCATCCCAAACTTTTTAAGAAGCTCTTTCACATATTTAGCCTGAGAGGTGAAGATGTCATTAGGTAGCTACTTCACTTGGAGACCAAGGAAGTAGGAGAGCTCACCCATGCTACTCATTTCAAACTTAGAATGCATGAGATTAGAAAACCTCTTGCATAGTTTGGAATCAGTAGACCCAAATATAATGTCATCTACATATATGTGTACTAACAAAATTTGATCCTTATGGTGCCTAGTGAACAATGTTTTATCTACTATGCCTCTAGTGAATTTATGCTCTATCAAAAAGCTAGCTAGGGTCTCATACCAAGCTCTTGGAGCTTGCTTTAAACCATAAAGAGCTTTATGCAATCTAAAAACATATGAGGGATGGGTTGGAGAGATAAAACCTGGAGGTTGTTCAACATAAACCTCTCCTTTCAGTACTTCATTCAGGAAGGCACTCTTTACATCTATCTGATAGACTTTGAACTTTTTGTATGCAGCATAAGCAAGAAAGATCCTGATTGCTTCTAACCTTGCATCTGGTGCAAATGTTTGGTCATAGTCTATACCTTCTTCTTGCCTATAACCTTGAGCAACAAGCCTAGCCTTTCTCCACACAATTGCACCATGGGCATCTAGCTTGTTTCTATATACCCATTTAGTTCCAAAGACTGGGTAGTCTTTGGGTCTTGGAACTAAATCCCAAACTCTACATCTCTCAAATTGATTGAGTTCCTCTTACATTACAATGATCCAGTGGGGATCTTGCTCAGCATATTTTTTGGATTGAGGCTCAACTTGAGAGAGAAAATAGGTATACATCATATCTTGATTGAGTTGATGCCTTGTCTGTACACCTACTATTATGTCTCCAATCACTTGAGATCTAAGGTGATCCCTTAGTGTGACAAGATCAGTGGGTGGAGTTGGTTCAGCAACAGCATTTGGAATTAATTCCTCTTGTGGAATTATGTTTGTTGTTGAATGAAGTTCAGCGTCTTCCAAAGGTTCATATTCAGTGTCTTCATCAACTTGTGGAGGAGAAGGTGATATAGCTTCTTGTGGAAGGTTTAATTCACCCATTTTCTCACACAAGTGAGGTACCTGCAAGGTTCCATTGGTCGAAATTTCTTTCTCCTTATAAGACATGTTAGCCTCATCAAAAGTAACATGAATTGATTCTTCAATTTTTAAAGAGGATTTGTTAAACACCCTATAAGCTTTGCATACTTGGGAATATCCTAGAAAAATTTCCACTTCAGCGTTAGCTTCAAATTTTCTAATATATTTCTTGTCATTATTATGTATATAACATATGCAGCCAAAAACTTTAAAATATGTGATTTTAGGTTTTTTCCTTTAAACAATTCATAGGGAGTCATATTCTTAAGTTTATGTATTAGGCTTTTATTCAGTATATAGTTTTTTGTGCTAACAGCCTCTACCCAAAAGGATAGGGGCATGTAAGCATCTGCAAGTAATGTGTCTGCAGCTTCAATTAAGGTTCTGTTCTTCTTTTTAGCTACCCCATTTTGTTGAGGAGTTCTAGGAGCTGAGAAGTAGTGCATGATACCTTCCTTCTCATAGAAATCATGCATAAGAAGAGACTCAAACTCTATATCATGATCACTTCTGATCAATGCAACATGAGTAGAGTACTAAATCTGTATGGTCCTAACAAAATCTATAAGAACTTGGAATTTATCTGACTTAGATCTCAAAAAGAACACCCAAGTGAATCTTGAGAAGTCATCTACAATAACTAGAGTATAGGATTTCCCTCCTAGGCTTTGTACAGCAATAGGTCCAAATAGGTCCATGTGTAGCAAGTACAAAATCCTAGGTGAATCACTTTTATTAACTGACTTAAAACTATATTTAGTTTGCTTGCCTAGTTGACAAGCCCTGCAGAGGCCTTCCTTCTTGTAGGGACCAGAAGGTAAACCTCTCACAAGGTTGTCTTTAGATAACCTAGCAATGTTTTTCATATTTACATGTCCTAGCCTTTTATGCCATAATTCATTTTAATTGCAAATAATGTTAAGCAGACAAATATCTGAATTGGCAGAATGAAAGTCAACTAAATATATGTTTACTTGTCTATTTCCAATTAAAATATTTTGTTTTTCTTTATTAGAAATAATACAAGATGTTGAGTTAACATGTACCTGATAACCTTCATCACATAATTGGCTTATAGAGATGAGGTTATGCTTGAGTCCACTTACATATGTCACCTTTTTGAAAGTGACTGCTCCAATCTTTACTTCTCCAAAGCCTTCAAACTGGCCACACTTTGAATCACCAAAGATCACCTTTTGTCCCAGCTTGGACTTGTAGTTAAATAAATTGTCCTTGCTGCCACTCATATATTTGGAGCATCCACTGTCCAGGTACCATTTTGATTAACCACTGGATAGCCCTTTTCCTGCAATGAAAACAGTTAGTTGTTCTTGACCCAAGTTACCTTGGGTCCTTTATATTATTGATAAGAGAAATTAGATATTACTGAAAATTCAGGTTGTGATTTATATCCGAAGGGGTGATATATTCTAGGAGGAATTGTCCAATCAGCAAGTGGATTAAAGGGTTTCCTAGATTGATTTGAGTTGCTTTTATAGTTATGACTTTTATTAAGTCTTTCTGGGTTCGACGAAATGTTGTGAGTTCGTCGACCAGAGTTTGACGAAATGGGATGAGATCATCGATCACTGCTCAGAGAATGAATATATTCATTTTCTGTGCCCCAAGTTTGTCGATCTCTACTCGACGAACCATACACAGTTCGTCGATCGCAGTAAGACGAATTATTACTATACAGATTTGTATTCAAAGTTCGTCGACTTGAGTTCGACGAACTGGACACATTTCGTCGATCTAAGTTCGACGAAATCTATAGAACTTTGTTTTTGTCTAAGGTTTTCTGGTTTCTGTTTTTGTGATTTTTAAAGTTAGTTACTTCTTCTGTGCTTTGGTTGTTGTTCATTACTTCTTTACCCTTAGCTGCAACAAATCTGATGGGGGTGGATAATATGTTCTTCTTGAGAATGGGGGGTAAACTTAATGATGCACCCAAGCCCAGTTTGTCATTTAGTCTGGCATTGACTGTGCTTGTGATGTCCATCAGCTTAAGGCTTCTCCCATTGAGAGATTCCTCAAGTTGTTTGGCCTCACATAGCTCTGTTTTTAAAGAAGTGATTTGTTCATTAGCTAATGTTTGTTCTTCCTTTAGCTTAGTGTTTTCAGAAATCAGGTTTTTTTGATTAGATAATTTTTCCCTAAGTATTTTGATTTCTTTTTTAGAGTTGATTAAGTCAATACACAAGGTTTTAAATTCAGATTTCAAACTATCAGAACTATAATCAAAAGTTGAAAATATCTGATTAGCTTCTGACTCTGAAGTTTCTTCAGTTTCAGATTCGTCCTCTTCTGATTGACTTCTAGAGGCATCAATGGCCATGAGGCAGACTTCCTTGGCTTTTGCCTCTTCTTCTTATTCACTGGAACTAGAAGATGTGGATTCATCTTCAGTGTCACTCCAGCTTTCTGCTACAAAGCCCTTCTCCTTCTTTTTGTATTTGCTGGAAGAAGGCCTTGAGCTTTGTTTTTTTCTGGAGTCTTTCTCTCTTCTCCTTTCTTTCTTTTGATTCTCTGGACACTCTGAGATGAAATGTCCAGGTTTCCTGCAGCCAAAGCAAACTACTTCTTTAGTGGGAGTTTGTCATTCCTTGGCTTATCATCCTACTTGGATGATTTTCTCCTAAAGTCTTTTCTTGTCATTTTGTAAAATCTTTTAGCAAAAAGACTTATTAGCTCTTCATTCACTGTTGAGGCTTCAGTTTCTTCAGCAGCCTTGAATGTCAGGTTGTGCTCTTTCCTTACTGGTGGAGAAGTCCTTTGTTCAGCTGCTTCTCTGGACTTTATTAGCTGCTCGTAGGATTTGAGCTTTCTCAATAGAGATTTTGTGGAGATCTCAATTAAGCTCCTGGCCTCCTTGATTGGCTAGATCCTTGAATCTCATGAGCTTGGGAAGCATATGAGGATTTTGTCATTTACCTCAGTGAGGGTGATGTCCTTATCCAAGGTCTTCAGCTCATTGATTATTGAGCTTAATCTGTTGTACATGTCTGCAACAGATTCTGTTTCATCCTTCTTGAAATTATCATACTGGGATATGAGATTTGATCTTCTGTCCTTCCTTTCATCAGCAAAGCGAGCCATCATTTGGTTAAGAGAGTCACAAATAGCCTTGGCTGATGTGCATTCAGCTACTCTTTGGAAAATGTCATATGATATTGTTTGGGCCAGAATGTTCATGGCTTTAGTATCAAAAACCTTTGCTTTCTTCTGAGCATCATTCCACTCAGGTGGTGGAACTGCATTAGTTCTTGAGGCTGCTGTAGATGTAGAGGCAGTTGCTTGAGGAGGACCTGTCAAAATAGAGTTGTAGATGTCCTCATCAATAGAATTCATATACAGTTTTATTCTTGCCTTTCAGATGGCAAACTTATTTAAGCTACACACTGGAGGTTTGGTACTTGCATAGTCTTTGTTCTGTGCCATGTTGTGTATATAATCCTAATATAAATAAAATAAAAAAACACATCTAACAAGGGATCTTTTGGTTCAAGAGTTAGCTTGTACAACCAAAGGAACCTGCTCTGATACCAATTGAAAGTTAGGGTTAGATCTGATATACTCTAGAGGGGGAGTGAATAGAGTATCTTGAAACTTTAAGGCCTATTTATTGTAAATAAAAAATAGTCCTAAGATAAAGTGATCTACCACAGGCACTGCAAATATAAACTAATATCACAGACACAGCAACCTAACTAGCATAGCCACAGTAAGAACAAAAGAAAAAAAAAGATGCCAACCAGACAACACAATAATTTTATTGAGGTTCCCCTAAACTTGGGTACATCCACTCTTCTACCACCCTTGTAGGAATCCACTCAGGTTTTTGATCAGGTGGCTGCCACCAATGAGCTTTTGACCAGGTACTCAAAAAACCAATCCCAAGTCTTTTGATCAGGTGACTTACAACCAGGAATAACTTTTGAAGGGAGTTAAAGAACCCTTTTTACAGTGGGGATGAGAGAGTGATGATGTCTTCTCTATCTCAAATACAACTGAGAAGACTTTAGTGGATCTTTGATTTTAACAAAGTCTCCCCCTGAGATATTGATTTGTTCAGGAAGGTTGGAGCTTTGCTTCAGGGTGAAAAGGTCTTCAATGTTTCAGCCTTGACCAGAAGGTATCCAAGAACTTCTTGACTGATAGAGTATTTGTTGTCCTCTGAAGAATCCTGGAATGAAGAGAGAAAACACTCTTGATTTTTTATTGATGTTCTTCTTCTTCTTCTGTATCTGGTATTATTTCTCTGGACTAGGGCTTTTCTTCATTACTGTTTTATTGCCCTATGTTTCTTGTTCTCTGTATTCCCTGTATTTTGTATGTCGTTTTTGTTGAGAAGGAAGAAGAAAAATAATCCTTTTATATTTCTTATGACAACTTCCTTCTGAATTTTTGAATTCCTTCAGCATTGATTGCTGGCGGCCTGGAGAATGTCAGCATTAAATGATTTCCCCAACTGTCCCATTGAAAAGCGGCAAGTAATAATCCTGATGAAGACCATAATCAATGCTTGCTTCTAATGGTAATATTCAGAGAATATTAAGCATTGATTACTCATGAATTATTGCAATAAAATAAGTACAGAGGGAGGGAAATTTCCAAGTCTCAAACTGTACAGAAATCATTGAGCAGAGAACAGAATTCATCGACCTGGGTCCTGAGTTCGTCGAGCTGAGAAGTTATGTTAGTCGACCAGATAATCTTTGTTCATCAAGCTGAGATCCAAGATCGTCGAACTAAAAACAGATAACTGCTTTCTCCAGAGCCTTGCCAATTCTGTGTATCAAGATCGTCGAGCTGAGAATATAAGTTAGTCGACCTGAGAACTGCTAACAGCTACTGGATAAACTTGTCAATACTGTGGTCTAAGTTCGTCGAGCTGAGAAGATGAATTCATCGACTGAAGTATGATTCTGGACTTAGAATATTTAGATGTTTCTGGACTTAAAATGCTGAGGTAGAACATCTAGAAATCGTTGACCTGAGAACAAAATTCGTCGAGCTAATATTCTAACTTTGTTGACTGGAGTTCAGAGAAAGGAATTTTGGACATGGCGTGTTGAAGTGTAGTGTCTAGAGATCGTCGACCTGAGAACCAAATTCGTCGAGCTCAGCTCATAGAATTATCTCCGAGTTCGTCGAGCTGAGCACGCCTTTCATCAAGCTGAGTTCGACGAACGTCGAACTCATTTCCTAAGTCTTTGAAATTTCACTAAGTCCTGAGTCTTCTGCAGTCTGTTGATGGCTAGTCCATGTAGTGTTGACTCTAAGGACAAGGCCTATACTCTAGGATACAAACATGACTCTGACTATACATGTTGGTTCAAACATCCTAGTTTAGTGAACCTAGCTCAAATCCAACTAGGGATCCAACAGGTGTGTGCGTATATGAGAGTAATTTGTTAAATTTATCCTTTGCTTCTTATTTTACTTAGCCTTTTTGGTTTATTTGCTTTTTAAATCACTTGGAATTCATTCTTATAGGTTTATAAAAGAGTTTTTTTAAGTGTTTTTATTTTTTTCTAACTTAGTTTTTGCTTTTTATTTTGTAAACTTTTGATTTGTTAACTTTTATTTCCACTTTTTATGCACTTTTATAACGCTATAAGAGTGAATAAGTCGTTATTTAAATTTTTTGAACACCTTTATTTTGCTTTTATTTGAAAATTGTTTTGCTCCTTTAATTTTTATTTTCTCTTTTTATGCATTTCTATTAAGTTCTAACGGTAAAAATATATTTGTTTACATTTTCCGATCACTTCGTTTTTCGCCTTTTTCGTATGTATGCATGAATGTATGAGTTAGATTTTATTGTTTTCATTTTTCAAGTAGAGTGTGTGCATTTTATTCTTGTAGAGTGTATGTGTTTTATTCCTATAGAGTGTGTGCGTGTGTGCTTCTATTTTCTCCTACTCATTGGAGTAGGACTTGTTTTCATTTCCTGCCTACTCATTTGAGTAGGACTTGTATTTTCAGATTTAATTTCCTACCTACTCTTTTGAGTAGGACTTGTCATTCCCGCCTACTCGTTTGAGTAGGACTCGCAATTTTACAGCTTTCATTTACCGCCTATTCGTTTGAGTAGGACTTGCAATTTTATCGCTTTCATTTTCCGCCTACTCGTTTGAGTAGAACTTGCATTTTACAGCATCCTTTACTGCTTTCTTTTACTGCTTTCATTTCCCGCCTACTCGTTTGAGTAGGACTCGCATTTTCAATTCTGCATTTCTTTTCGCAAGTCATTCTCATTCCGATGAGTGGCTAACCGCTCTTAGCCCTCAGTATCGAAGAGAATTAGGACAGATAAAATCACTTTAAATAATTAAAAGTCCTCTTTTTTCTCGTTAATTAAATTACTTAAGGTTTACTCTGGGTTTACGACGCGTACAACCACATATAAATGTGTGGGCACTATTTTTGTAGTTCATACGCTAGCTAGCCGAGAGGCCGTGCGTATCGACCAATCACCCCTGGGTAAAGGGATTTCTGCACTAACCCTCGAGAGAGGAGGCGCGGAATTCTATCGAATTGGGTTCCCCACCTAATAGCGGGGTTCTTACCGTAATGCGGGCATTAAGAGGAATCTTTGGTCGGATGAGAGTCCGGTCGAATAGTCTTAATGTTCAGGTGAGCGAAAGTTCTAAAGATAGGTAAGCTCATGTTTGTGGAACCTCTGCGGCCAAGTCTCCGCCTTAATTAATATGAAATTTAGGATCTGTATTTATTAAAAGTTTATTTTGGTTCAAATTCAATTTGATACAGCTGCGCTATTTCTTCATCGGCTCCATTTTAATATCTACTTTCTGTTTATATATATATATAATAACCAAACAAGTTATTCTCAATAAAATAATAGTCCCCTCCAGGGAAGAGTACAAATTATCAAACCGTCCCCGAGAACAATACGACCCCGATATTTCTCACCGGAATATCATGTACTACACGCGATAGGTGCACTTGCCTCCTTTCGTTAAAACTCGGTTTCAACCCTTTTTTATATCCAAATAATAAATCGGCGTGCCCCGTCTTCCAAAATAAAATCAACCGCTTTTCCAAAAAATAAACCCGCGGGGCGCCGCGAGTTTTAACCATCACGTTTTTGGCGCCATTGCCAGGACTTGATTAAACCATTAAATTTTTGGAGTTTCAACCATCAAGTTTTTGGTGCCGTTGTCAGGGACTTGGTGAATCAATCAAGTTTTTGGCATCGTTGCCAGGGACTTGGTAACTCAATCAAGTTTTTGGCGTCGTTGTCGGGGACTTGGTAAATCATCAAGTTTTTGGTGTTGTTGTCGGGGACTTGATTAAACCATTCATATTTTTTTGGAGTTTTAACCACATCAGTGAGTAGACTTCACTCAACACATATGGACTTAGATAGTTTTTTATCTTTCCACATCTTTCCTAGTCATCACCTGACTTGGCCCACTTGAATCAACCTCTCCAATCAATTCATAAGAGGAATCATGCATGCATAGAACTTGTAGCACATCTTAGATTACAACTTGTGTATACCATTGTCTATTAGGCCTTCTTTAAATCCAGGACATTAGGATCAATGGACCCAACACCTTGGTACTCGGACATTAGCCTCGAATTTTAGTGACCCTTCTCTTAACCATTTATTAGGGCAATTCGGTACATTTTTGGATCGACATTCTAAATTTTCAGAATCTAACTTTGGAAGCGATTGACAAAATGAGCCCAAGTCTCATTCTCTCGCTTCCTGATCTCAAATAAAGCTTTTGGACCGCACTTCCTCTTTGTAGAGGTAGAAAACCTAAGCAGAAGCTCTCTTCACAAATCAGCAAAGGAAGCGATGGACTAAGGACGTAGTCCATAGAACCACTCTCTCGCTTGTCCATCAAAGGAAGTTACGAAGAGTTTGCACCTGGTAGCATCTGTAAGGGTCTTGAGGGAGACGGCTGACTCAAACGCTTGTAGGTGTGCATTTGGGTCAGATTCTCCAGTGTAAATTGGCAATCGCGGCTCCCTGAAGTGAGCCGGAGTCAGTTCTTGCCGTACACTCTCTATAAATGGTGATGGCTCTTCTTGTTCACCTAAAATATAAGGGAAAGGAAAAATGGAGCATAAGCTGCGGTTGAAAAATAAATGGGAGAATAGAAAGGAAAAGTTATTGCGGGAGGAGGAGTTGTAGGAGCTGAAGTATAGGGATGACTTCCCTGAATATTCAGGAATCTCGATGGACTTCCCTGGGAGGCTTCCTGGAAGAAGTTTTGACGAGCTGTGAACTCGTCATTTTGAGACCGCAAAGGGGTTGCGATGTGCACTGGCGGGTAGGTTGCTGGATAGGTCAACGGATAAGCCATAGGATAGGTCTGCGGATTCCCCATCATTGGTGTCGGATTGACTGGAGGAACCAGCACTATTGCGGGTTGAGCCACTAGTCGTTGCACTATAGTGGCTAGAGCATGGTTAATTACCTGGAGCTGTCGAGCGGTTTCCTGATGTGATTTCTCCAGGGCTTCCCAGAGAGACTCTTCACTAGGACTTGAAGGAGCGAAGTTCTCGGTGGGTTTACGGCTGACATAGCTAGCCGTCGGATTTCGCCATCTATTTGAAATCTGAAGGACCGGTGTTAAATGTTGATGCATGAAAATGACTGCGCTCGAGAGTGAACACGTTTGATCCGGGATGCGGGGATAAGGGAGGTGATGAGGACTATCGAATAGTCTTACTAACAGTCAGGAATAGCAGTTAAGACTGAGAGACGGGAGAAGAGATAGAGGCCGCTCGGGCTGGAGTAGTACTGGGATGGGTGACCTCCTGGGAAGTCCCCGTAGTGCGGGCTTGACTATCGAGTTTACCTCATCAAAGGGAGGTTGTGGCCACCAACAACCCGCCCGTGGAGGGAGAGGGGTTGGGGTGCTTGGGCTGCAGCCCGGTAGCGTCGCCTAGAGCGGAGCCGTGACGCTGTCACGTTGGATCGGCTAGGGGCGTTATAATAAAAAGTGCAGCTCAATTGGTGATGAGAGTTGAAAGAACTCCATAGTTAAGCGTGCTCGGGCTGGAGAAATTCTGGGATGGGTGACCTCCTGAGAAGTCCCCGTAGTGCGGGCTTGACTATCGAGTTTACCTCATCAAAGGGAGGCTGTGTCCACCAACAACCCGCCTGTGGAGGGAGAGGGGTTGGGGTGCTTGGGCTACAGCCCGGTAGCGTCGCCTAGAGCGGAGCCGTGACGATGTCACGTTGGATCGGCTAGGGACGTTACACCTATTATTTTGATTTTCTTGGTTCTGATCCCCCGATCATGGATAGGCTACTTGGAGTTGCACCGTTGACTATCAAACTGAAGTGGGAAAATTTTGTGAGATGGAGATGGGAAGTTGACAACCCACTCAGGATGCATGGAGTGTGGGATATTGTTCAAAATCCACCTGAAGTAGTGTCAGAAGAGGGAAGAGCACAGTGGGCTAATGCTAGGAAGACAGCATATGAAGCAAGTCTTACAAAAGACTACACAGCCACATCCATCATATCAAGGACCTTGGAAGATGGAGATGTAGAGAAGGTTATTAGAGCAGCCAACAGCTATGCTTTATGGGAGATACTTCTGAACTCGTACCAAGGAGGAGGTAGAGTTAAACAGATGAAGTTGTAGGTGTTGCGAGGCGAGTTTGAGTCGCTTCACATGAAGGACCAAGAGTCCATTAAGGAGTATTTCCAAAGAGTTTTGAAGGTGAGCAATGGGATGAAGCTAAATAGTGAGGCGGTAGATAAGATCAGGACAGTGCAGAAAGTTCTGAGGTCACTCCCACAAAGATTTTATCATGTTATTGCTCTTGTTGAGGAATCCAAGGATTTGTCCAAGCTTTCAGTGGAAGAGCTTAAGAGTTCCTTATAAGTTCATGAGCAGTTCATGAACAAAAGAAGGAGACCAGTGCAGGAGTTACTACTACTGAGGGGTTGAATTACACCAAGAGCACACCTACTAAGGGTCACTACATGCCTAGAGGGAGAGGCACATTCAGAGGTAGAAGCAAAGGATGAAGAGGTGATACTAGAGTAAGAGCACCTGCACCTCATGTGGAACAACCAGCTAATCAAGGTGGAGGACAGTGGCAAGCCCGAGGGCATGGAAGGACCGGGAGAGGTCAAAATGGAAGAGGTTCTGGGAATGGAAACCAAGTCCAGTGCTATACATGTCATAAATTTGGGCACATTTCTACACAGTGTTGGAACAATTCAGAGAAGTTTACTTCTAAACCTGCACCACCCCAGTTAGCATAGAAACCACAAAGTAGTGATGAGGGGAACATGGCAATGGTTGAGCATGTTGAGTCAAATTGCATGTTGGGTGTTGTGGCTGCGGTTATTGATGCTGAGAGTAGAAGAAACTTGTGATACTTGGACAGCGGGGCTTCCAACCACATGACAGGAAGAAAGGAGTTATTTATCGAGCTTGATGAAGATGTGAGCACTGAGGTAACTTTTGGAAATGCCTCTACCATCATGGTGAAAGGAAAGGGAAGAATTCCTATCAATGGAAAGCATAGTGGCGTGAATATGATAGACAATGTTTACTTTGTACCAGGGATCACTTCAAACATCCTTAGTTTGGGACAGCTCATGGAGAGTGGTTATGAGATAACCATGAAGGGGACAGTAATAACACTTATTGGAGCTAACAGGATGGAGGTGGCATAGGTAGTGATGAAGAAGAACAGGATTTTCATGTTGAACCTTGACATGGAGAGGATCTCTTGTTTAAGAGCCACAGTGAAGGATGAGGCATGGCTCTGGCACATGAGGTATGGACATCTTGGTTTTGATTGTCTAAAAAGGCTGACAAGGGAAGCTATGGTCCATGGTATTCCTAGCAGGCTGGAGGAGCCAGCCCACATGTGTGAGGCATGTGTACTAGGCAAGTTGGCCAAGCTTTCGTTCTTAAAGGAAAGTCAATGGAGAGCAAAGAGAATCCTGCAATTGGTTCATTCAGACATCTGTGGGCCGATCACACCTATTTCTGCAGGAGGCAACATGTACTTTCTAACCTTTATTGATGATTTCGGCACGAAGTGTTGGGTGTATCCCATCAAGCAAAAGAGTGAGGTGTTTGAATCTTTCAAATGGTTCAAAAGGTTGGTGGAGATGGAGACTGGCATGAGGATTCAGTGTTTGAGTACAGATAGGGAAGGTGAGTACCTGAGCCAGGAGTTTGTTCAGTTCTATGACTATGCTGGGATCAGGAGGCAGCTTACTTCAACCTACACTCCACAGCAGAATGGAGTGACTGAGAGGACGAACCGCACTTTGATAGAGATGTGTAGGTGCATGCTCAGAGGCTAGCATATGCCAAAAGTTTTTTTAGGGAGATGATTTAGAGACAGCTTGTTATGTGTCAAACAGGTGCTCCACAAAGTACCTAGCAAGGGGGACGCTGCAGGAAGCATGGACTAGCTTCAAGCCAAATGTGGGTCATTTGAAGATTTGTGGGAGCATTGCTTTTGCTCTAAAGACTGCGCCAAATCTGAGCAAGCTTGAAGAAAAAGCCAAGAAGTTTATCTTTGTTGGCTATGATCAAAGTAGCAAGGGGTACAAGTTGTATGACCCTATGGAAAAGAAAATTATGGTGAGCTGAAATGTGAAGTTTGATGAGGCAGCTGAATGGGAATGGTCAAAAGGCAAGGAGAAGGTTGAAAGGGTAGCTGAGTCCCCTCTAGTGATGGAGACAGAAGCTACTGCTAGTGGTACTGTTCCACATTTTACTGAGGAAGAAGGAGAGCGCAGAAGGCAGAAAATTAGGTCACTTGGAGAGATCTATGAGGTAGCCCCTACAAATGACAAGTTCTGCTTGTTTTTTTACTTGCTGATATCGAGCCTTTGACCTATGAAGAAGCAGTGAAGACTGTTGGTTGGAGGGAAGCCATGAATGAGGAGATGCAGTCTATTAAGAAGAACAACACTTGGGAGTTAGTTGAATTGCCCAAAGGAATGAAGCCCATAGGTGTGAAGTGGGTCTTGAAGGTGAAGAAAGATGGAGCTGGAGAGGTGCTGAAGTACGAGGCCAGACTTGTGGTTAAGGGTTACAAGCAGAAAGAGGGCATAAAATACGATGAGGTCTTCTCACCGGTTGCCCAGATGGAGACTACTCGTATGTTTATTTCCATTACAGCACAGAGGAAGTGGCGTCTTCATCAGATGGATGTCAAGTCCGCTTTCTTGAATGGAGATTTGGAAGAGGAAGTGTACATTGGGCAGCCTCCTGGCTATCCAAAAGCAAAGGGAAAGAAGCAAGTGTTGAGATTGAGGAAGGCACTATATGGTCTCAAACAGGCACCAAGAGCGTGGAACAAGAGGATTGACACATTCTTAAATGAGTAAGGGTATGTGAAGTGCCCTTATGAATATGTAGTCTATGTGAAGGAAAGTGAGAAGGGGACACTTTACCTCTGTCTGTATGTGGATGATTTGATCATCTTGGGGAGCAGTGACTATGTCATGAGGAGCTTCAAGGAGATGATGAAGTTGGAGTTTGAGATGACAGATTATGGTGAGCTTAACTACTTTTTGGGTATTCAGGCAGTGTAATGTGATGAGGGCATTTTCATTTCTCAGGAGTCATATACTAGAGAGATTTTTGAAGAAGTTTGGTATGATTGGGTGCAATCCAGTGGGAACACCAATGGAGACAAGTACACGACTGTCTAGGCACGACTAGGGAGAAGCTATTGACCCTACATATTTTAAGAGCCTAGTGGGGAGTTTGAGGTACTTGACTGATGAATTGTAAATATACCTAATTTTATGTACATTACTTAAGTCGTTTTATTTAATTTTTGTCATTTCTACTTGTTTTTATTCAATAAAATGCTCCTATTTTTGTAAATATTATACTAACTTGTTTAATTTTATTTGTTAGGAAAAAAAGTCAAAATCTGCAAAAAAATGACATGTCACGCCCGTGACATATTGGTCACGCCCGTGACCAGGGCGTGACAGCTCAAAATCCCGAAAAGAAGCCAATGTTGAAGAGGAAAGCCTAACACGCCCGTGTTCCATGATTCGACACGCCCGTGTCAATCCAACACAGGGCGTGACCAAGCCGTGTCCATCCCACTCGACGAGTTCAACTCGACGTTCGTCGACCCAAGAGGGACACGCCCGTGTCCGATGTGCGCCACGCCCGTGTCAGCCCGACACACCCCGTGCCAACCAGGTCAATGTTTCGCGCTCAACGTTCGTCGAACCCAAGAGGGACACGCCCGTGTCCGATATGCGCCACGCCCGTGTCCGCCCGACAAACTGCCGCCGGCGAATCCCGAAGTCAACATCGCCTTTAAGCGCCGAACGACACGCCCACCGTCACGCCCGTGACCTGGGGCGTGACCGCCGCGTTTTCGGCCGGAAAGTCAAATCTCCGTCAAATCCATCAGATCGCCGAATCCCGCGGTAAAATAGTGCTGACACGCCCCCCGACACGCCCGTGTCGGAGGGCGTGTACTTGGAAATTTTTGCCTATAAAAAGGCAGCTGCTGTATGAGTTCAGGGTTCCCAAAATCCGAACCATTTTGATGTATTAGGGCTGCTGTTGGAGTTGCTTTAGTGCTATGTAAGGATCCCCCCCCCTCTCCTTTTTAAGTTTGTATGTTTGAACTCTTGTAATCACCCTTTTTTGTAATAAAAATCGTTATTATTTCATCATTATATGCTTTGAAATTTCTCCAATAGCCTCCTTTTCATCAATCTTATATACTTTCATTTTTATTTTCATAATGCGTGTGTGTGTGTATGAGCTTAAAATTGCAAAAATTATGTTTTAAAACGCAAATGTTCACGTTTTCTTTTCAATTATAACAAAATTTATAGCCGTTATTATGGCCGTTTTCATTCTCAAACTCTTTAAATTTGGTTAGACTTAGGATTTTCATGCTTCAAAATGCGTTTTTATGAACTTGTAAAACATTAAAAAGGTAGTCTTCATTAATCTTAACTTAGCCTTTACTTTGTTTTAACCATAAAACTACTGCTTCTTTTTAGCTTACTCCTTCTTTTTAAACCATTTTACAAGGCTATAGTAATGTAGAAATTGTTATTTATATTTTTCATCAACTTTCACTTTAAGTAGTTACAAAAAATATTTTCGCTCGAATAATTTTTATTTTCACTTTTTAAGCATTTCTATCAAAATCTAACGGTAAAAATGTAAACGTTTTAATTTTTCGGGCACTTGCCTTTCTCTCTTTAATTTGAAAACTTTTTACTCAAACAATTTTTATTTTGCCTTTTTATGCATTTCTACTGCATTCCAGCGGTAGAAATGCAGTCATTTTAATTTTTCGATAACTTTGATTTTTGCAATTATTGTAGCCCGAGTGCGTGAGTGTATGAGATAATCTTTATCGTCTTAGTTAATTCATGCAAGAGTGTGTGTGTTTATTCAAGTAGAGTGCGTGTGTTGTTTTTATTTTTCCGCCTACTCACTTGAGTTAATTGGCTGGATTTTATTCAAGTAGAGTGCGTGTGTAATTTTTATTTTTCCGCCTACTCATTTGAGTTAATTGGCTGGATTTTATTCAAGCAAGTGTTTTCATTTTTTATTTTTCCGCCTACTCACTTGAGTTTAATGGCCGGTCTGTATTTTCAGTTCTACTCGTTTGAGTAGAACTTGTAATTTTCAATCTTTATTTTTTTCCGCCTACTCACTTGAGTTAAATGGCTGGATTTGATTTTCCGCCTACTCGCTAGGAGTTTAATGGTCGGACTTTATTTTGATGTAAATATTTAAGAAAGCCCTGTAATCGCATTTATTTTCTCCTACTCGTTTGAGTAGGACTCGCTTTCATTCCAGTCCTACTCGTTTGAGTAGGACTTGCAACTTTCAGCTTTAATTTTCCGCCCCCACTCGTTTGAGTGGGACTTGCAAATTTCAATTATGCACTTTTCAGCTTTTATTTCCCGCCCCCACTCGTTTGAGTGGGACCTGCAAATGTCAATTATGCAATTTTTTATGTGTAACTTAGTTTTATTTCTTCCTTTTGATTATATGTTTGAATGAGTGCGGGTGTGTTTATTTGTAATAACTTTTCTAAAATTAGGTTATTTTGCTTTTCTTCTTATTTTCTTTATAACCTTTCAGCGAATAGTTTAGGACGCTCGCACAACCAATCATATAAGCTATCCCCATTCCGATGAGTGGCTAATTTCTTTTAGCCCTCGGTATCGAAGAGCTTTGGGATCTAAAATGTTTTAAATAACCAAATGTCTAATTTTTCAATTTAATTAAAAACTTAAGGTTTACCCAGGGTTAACGACGCGTAGACCCACATATCGATGTGTGGGCTCTATTTTCGTTATCCATACGCTAGCTAGCCGAGAGGCCGTGCATATGGACAGATCACCCCTGGGTAGATAGAGTTCCGCACTAACCCTCGAGAGAGGAGGCGCGCTAACTCTACCGGATCGGGTTCCCCACCCAATAGCGGGGTTCTTAGCGTACTGCGGGCATTAAGGGGAATCCTTCGTCGGACGAGAGCCCGGTCGAATAGCCTTAATGTCTAGGTGAGCGATATTCCTAGAGATAGGTGAGCTCATTATTTTGAACCTCCACGGCCAAGTTTCCGCATTAATTAAATTGAAACTTTAGATATCTAGTTATTCAAATCTATTTTTAATCCTAACGCAATTCGATACCGGGAGTTATCTCTTCATCGACTACTTTCTTAAAATCTATTTTCGTTCCTATTTTACTTAAAACCCTCAACTTCTATTACGGTAAAATAATAGTGTTTTCGGAGGAGTAGGGGTAATCAACCCGTTCCCGGGAATAATACGACCTCGGTATTCTCCCGAATATCGAGTACTACTTGCGATAGGTGCACTTGCCTACCCTAGCAAGCCCGCGGCGATCGACTCACCGAACCAACCACAGTAAGAGTCTGTTCGCGGGCCAATCAAGTTTTTGGCGCCGTTGCCGGGGAATTCTCTTTGAGTTGTTATTCCGAATCCGAACTCTATTACTTTTACTTTTATTTCTAAAAACTAAAAAAAACTTAAAAAACTTTTCTTCAAAATCTGAAAAAAAAAGAGAGTTAATTTTTCTACTTTTCATTCGGGTGTATGACCCGTGGACAGCCTTCGGAGTCCGAAAATTTGGATTTCGATCCTGAGATCGAACGCTCTCTTGCGCGTATTCGGTCTCAACGCCGAAATCCCTCTTTGGATCCCGCAGAATCCATCGGAGAACCCTCTGCCGTTCCTATGGCCGACCCCAATCCGAACGCGGCCCTCGAGCGTACAATGTCATATTACGCCCGGCCAAATTTGGACGATACTGGGTCCAGTATTGTCCGCCCGACGGTGGCGAACAATAATTTTGAGATCAAATCGAGCGTTATCCAAATGATCCAAAACGCCGTGCAGTTCGATGGACAGCCGGATGAGGACCCGAACGTTCATTTGTCTAGTTTTTTGGAGATTTGCGACACTTTTAAGATTAATGGTGTCACTGATGACGCCATTCGTTTGCGCCTTTTTCCATTCTCCCTCAGATCCAAAGCTAAGGCGTGGTTGAATTCCCTCCCACGAGGATGTATCACCACCTGGGCCGAGCTTGCGGAGCGGTTCTTAACGAAGTATTTTCCGCCCGCCAAAACTGCAAAGTTACGGGCGGACATTTCTTCGTTCATGCAGAATGATTCTGAGTCTCTTTTTGAGACTTGGGAGCGCTTTAAGGAATTCCTCCGCAAGTGTCCGCACCACGCGCTGCCTGCGTGGTTGCAGGTCCAAATCTTCTACAATGGGCTTAATTATCAGACGCGTCAAATGATTGACGCGGCTGCCGGGGGTACCTTGAATAATAAGACCCCCGAGGCTGCCCAAGCTCTTATTGAAGAGATGGCTATGAACGCCTACCAATGGAACGTCCCTCGGGGACGTCCCAAGCAGGCGGCCGGCCTCTTCGAAGTGGATGCCACTGCCCACTTAGCCCTTCAAGTTGAAAGGCTGACAAAGCAGGTGGCGGAGATGTCTGCTGCCTCCACCACTCCTCCTTGGGCGATTCCCCCTAATGCCGGCGTAGCAAATGAATTCGTAGACTACGTGGGAAATGCTGGGCGACCTTCCTTCAACCCCAATAACAACCCTTATAGCAATAACTATAATCCGGGTTGGAGGAACCACCCCAACTTCTCATGGAGCAATCCGAATAATGCGCAGCGCCCCCCCAATTCTTTCGCGCCTGGATTTCTGCCGCCTCCCCCTCTTCCAAAACCCTCCCCGATGGAGGATAATTTTTCTAAATATATAGCTTCCAACGAGTCGAATATCCGGAACATCACCGGATCGCTAAAAAACTTAGAACTCCAGGTTGGATAGCTAGCGCGAATGATGTCCGAGCGTGCGCTCGGGGCACTGCCGGGAAACACGGAGCCCAATCCGCGGGAAAATATCAACGCTATAACCCTCCGTAGCGGAAAGGAGGTGATCGATCCAAAACGGACCGATCCTCAGGTACATATTTCACCTCCGACCCCTCTTCCCCCTTCTTTGATTACGCCGCCTTTACAAATTTTAAATGAAAAAATTATTAAAACGCCCTTGCCGTATCCGCATAAACTTAATAATGAGCGTAAGGACGCGCAATTTGAAAAATTTATTTTATTATTAAAACAAATTCATATTAATGTTCCCTTCTGCGAGGCACTCTCTCAGATGCCTAAATATGCGAAATACCTAAAACAACTTCTTTCCAATAAACAAAAATTAGAAAATATTTCGCATATTTCTCTTAATGCTGACTGCTCAGCGGCTCTTACTAATAAATTGCCCCTAAAAAGAAATGACCCGGGCGGTTCTCCATCCCGTGCCTTTTTGGCAATATATTAGTAAAATACGCTCTTGCAGATTTAGGCGCGAGCATTAATTTGATGCCGTTCTCGCTCTTTCAAAAATTAGGTTTGGGCACTCCGTCCCCTACTAAAATGCGAATCCAACTAGTGGATCGCTCGGTTATGTTTCCCGTCGGGGTAGTGGAGGACGTACTTGTCCGAGTTGATAAGTTTATCTTTCCGGTAGACTTCGTCATCTTGGACATCGAGGAGGACACTGATGTACCAATTATACTCGATCGCCCTTTTCTCGCCACCTCCCGCGCATTAATTGATGTCAGTAACGGTCGTCTCCTCCTTCGGGTAGGAGATGACGAAGTTACTTTCTCTATTAATCCCTCCGTAGGAGACTCGTCATCGAGCGATGACTTTTGTTATAATTTAGACACATATCTCGGAGATTGTTCTTCCCCTATTTTTGAGTCTACGTTTCTAAACGACGATCTTTTTGCGCTCGAAAATTTTAACTGCGATGAGGATACGTCTATAGACTTGCCTTTCGAACCAATTGGTAAGAAAGACATAGGAATTAAAACCTCGTTAGAAGAACCGCCCTGCCTTGAACTCAAACCCCTACCCGATTCACTCAAATACGCCTTTTTGGGGAAAGATGATACACTCCCTGTTATCATTTCTTCGCATTTGAGCGAATCGGAGACTTCCGATTTATTGGGAGTTTTGCTTAAACATCGCCACGCAATTGCTTGGCAAATTTCTGATCTCAAAGGGATTAACCCGTCTTTCTGCACCCATAAGATTTTTCTTCTAGATAATTGCCGCAAAACTATTCAGCCGCAGCGATGTCTTAACCCAAACATGAAAGACGTCGTTAAGGCCGAAATTATTAAATTATTAGATGCGGGGATTATTTATCCCATATCGGATAGTACGTGGGTTAGTCCCATTCACGTGGTGCCCAAAAAGGGCGGTCTTACCGTAGTGAAGAATGAGCACAATGAACTCGTCCCAACTCGTACTGTTACGGGTTGGCGGGTGTGCATCGATTATAGAAAACTAAATGACGCCACTCGTAAGGATCATTTCCCACTACCGTTTTTAGACCAAATTTTAGAGCGTTTGTCTGGTCATCCGTATTTTTGTTTTCTCGATGGATTATCGGGGTTTTTCCAAATCCCCATTTCCCCCGATGACCAAGAGAAAACAACTTTTACCTGTCCGTTTGGTACCTTCGCATATCGAAGAATGCCATTTGGCCTTTGCAATGCGCCCGCTACATTCCAAAGATGTATGCTGGCGATCTTTGGCGAGCTGGTAGGAGACATTATGGAAGTCTTTATGGATGACTTCTCTGTTTTCGGAAGCTCTTTCCCGTCCTGTCTTCATAATTTAGACCGTGTCCTTCAGCGATGCGAGGACACGCATCTTGTTTTAAATTGGGAAAAATGTAACTTTATGGTTCGAGAAGGTTTGGTTCTCGGCCATATGATTTCGTCTAAGGGGATGGAGGTCGATAAGGCCAAACTTGAAATTATAGAAAAACTTCCCCCGCCTTCCAACGTTAAATCAATTAGGAGTTTCTTAGGGCACGCGGGCTTTTATAGACGTTTTATTCAAGATTTTTCAAAAATAACAAAGCCGCTAACTCGCCTCTTGGAAAAGGAATCAAATTTTGTCTTTGATAGCGAATGCGAGTCTGCATTTAATTTCATAAAACAAAAACTTATCAATTCACCTATTTTAGTGGCGCCCGATTGGACCCTTCCGTTCGAGATTATGTGCGACGCTAGTGATATTGCTGTAGGAGCCGTTCTTGGCCAACGTATAAACAAATATTTTCATCCTATTTACTACGCTAGCAAGACCCTCACTTCCGCACAAGGAAATTATACGACAATGGAAAAGGAACTTTTAGCCGTCGTATTTGCTTTCGATAAGTTTCGCTCGTATCTAACGTTATCCAAAGTTATCGTATTTACCGACCATTCCGCCTTAAAATATTTGTTAGCAAAAACGGACGCCAAACCCCGCCTTCTTCGATGGATCCTCCTCTTGCAGGAGTTCGATTTAGAGATCCGGGATAAGAGGGGCGCGGAAAATTTAGCCGCCGATCACCTCTCCCGCTTAGAAAATCCCACTGCGGAAGCGCTCGTCGAATCTGACATAAATGATAGATTCCCCGAGGAACGCCTCCTAGCCATAACTACTAGTTCTTCTTCCCCGCCTTGGTTCGCAGATTTTGCAAACTATTTAGTTGCGAGGGTACTTCCAAAGGACTTTTCAAGCCAGCAAAAGAAGAAATTCTTTTCTGACTTGAAATATTTCTTTTGGGAGGACCCTTTCCTTTTTCGTCTCTGCGCGGACCAAGCAGTCCGAAGATGTGTCGCGGGTGTGGAGTGCACGCAAATCCTTAGGCACTG
The DNA here is from genome assembly GCA_039583875.1 of Platanthera guangdongensis. Lineage (NCBI taxonomy): Eukaryota > Viridiplantae > Streptophyta > Magnoliopsida > Asparagales > Orchidaceae > Platanthera > Platanthera guangdongensis. The sequence continues at coordinate 199,606,964 of CM077150.1, read as the reverse complement.
CCACGAGGGTCCGGCTGGTGGCCATTATCAAGCTAACCGGACCGCGCGGAAGGCGCTAGAGGCGGGCTTCTTTTGGCCCACTCTATTCAAAGACGCTCACAATTTTGTGCGCGCATGCGATAGCTGTCAGCGGTCGGGTAACATCTCTCGTCGCGACGAGATGCCCCAAAACATGTTTTTAGAATGCGAAGTCTTCGATTTATGGGGCATAGATTTTGTTGGCCCCCTACCTCCGTCTTTCAAAAATATGTATATTTTAGTAGCGGTCGACTACGTATCGAGATGGGCGGAAGCGCAAGCTCTCCCCACCAACGATGCGCGAGTCGTCGTTACATTTCTTAAAAAGCTATTTTCTCGCTTCGGCACTCCGCGCGCTATTGTAAGTGATAGGGGGACGCATTTCTGCAACACCCAGATGGCTAAGACGTTAGCTAGATACGGCGTCACGCACAAACTTGCCACCCCCTACCACCCGCAAACTAGTGGCCAAGTAGAGGTAGTAAATCGGGAGATAAAGCGCATATTAGAGAAAACTGTTTCACTTAATAGGAAAGATTGGTCCATCAAGCTCGACGATGCGTTGTGGGCTTATCGTACCGCATACAAAACCGCAATTGGTTGTACGCCGTATCGATTAGTGTACGGCAAAGCTTGTCATCTACCCGTCGAATTAGAACATCGCGCACTTTGGGCTTTAAAACTTTTAAATCTCGACGCTAACTTAGCCGCCCAAAATAGAAAACTGCAACTAAACGAGCTCGATGAATGGCGTGCCAATGCATACGAGAGCAATAAGTTCTATAAGGAGCGTTCTAAGTTTTATCACGACCGAAAACTCAAGCCCCCAAAAACTTTTTCTCCGGGCGATCTTGTCCTTCTTTATAACTCACGACTTAGACTTTTCCCCGGGAAACTTAGATCACGTTGGTCCGGCCCCTTCAAAGTTGAAGAGGTTTGGCCTTATGGGACCGTACTCGTCTCCCACCCGGATAAAAGCTCGTTTAAAGTGAACGGTCATCGCTTAAAATTATACATAGCAGGCGTTCCTGTGGGCGGTAACTTCGAATCCATAACCCTCCTAGATATATAAACCGCCAACATAGTCAAGCTACGTGACTATAAACAAAGCGCTCCTGGGAGGCACCCCATGTTTATCTTTTTCGCTATCTCTTTACATTTTTCTTTGCTCTCTTTCTTCCTAATACAGGGTTCCTAAACTGCGCCTTCCCCACCTCCTATCAGGGAAGCTTCTACCCCCCCCCCCTTCTTTCTTTTCTTTGTCTATATTATCTTACCTGTTTTGTTCCGCATACTTACGTTACAACATTGGGGACAATGTTGGACTTAAGTATGGGGGTGTTTTCTCGCTTTCTTTTTCATATTTCTATTTTCTGCACTGTCTTTCTATTTTCTTCGCGGTCTTTCTATTTTCTGCACTTTAAACATAAAAAAATTATGAACAAAAAAAAACTAAAATTCTAAAAACCCAAAAAAATTATAAAACCAAAATTCCAAACAAATTATAAAACCAAAATTCCAAAAAAAATATAAAACCAAAATTCCAAAAAAATTATAAAACCAAAATTCCAAAAAAATTATAAAACCAAAATTCCAAAAAACATTTTTAGTTTCATTTTGTAAAAATCTGTGTACCTATTTTTGTAAATAACTCTTCTTTCTCTCCTCATTCTTGTAAATAATTTATCCTCAAAAACTAAAAATCAAAAAAATTAGAAAAACCCAAAAACCCTAAAAAGATAAAAATCTAAAAAATCCTAAAAAGATAATAATTAAAACACAAAAAATGATCAAATCCCTAAACAATTCAAAAAAAAAATGTTTTGTTAAATTATGTAACAAAATAATTCGAATATACCATATCTTAACCCTTTTTGCTTTCCAAAAATCTAGTTTCGAGTTAATTTATATGCGAATTTTAGTTATTCTTTGCTTACTATTCGTTTATTAATTACAGTTTGATAGATTTAAGTGTCTGGGGTTAAGTCTTTAAGAATTTTTTATGTTTTTTCCTTATAATAGGGAACTTGTTTTTCACCACCACTTCTAATTTTATAAATAGAAGCTCGTTTTTTATGTTAGAAAATAACATCCATGGATTTCAATTATTTCTACTTCATGCTTTTAGAAATATCGGAACGTTCATTTTAAAAAGGTTGCTCTCAAAACTTTTTTATTAAAATCTAGTTTTATTTTTGAAAAAAAAAAAATTAATAAACCCACTTCTTTTTTTTTCATGTCTTACTTGACGTGATTACCCCCTATCCCTTAAAAGATCCTATGTCAATGGGAATAAGATTTCGTTCCGTAAACATAGGCACCCAATAATTTAAAAAGATTATATATGGAGTAAGAGGATAAAATTCATTACTCCTACAAATATACATTGGGTTAATTTTATCCTTATGAAGAAAGAAAAAAAAAGGGTTAAGATAGGAAAATAAGATTTCATTTTCCTAACTATCAAAAAAAAATTTTGGAGGTTCGAGAAAAAAATTACCTCACCTCAATATTCAAGCCTTCTTCATAAATCACCAACCACTTATCTCATTTCAATGATTCTAGACTTAATTTAAAATTTTTTTGAGAGCATAATTTTTAAATTGCATTATTTCCTTTAACTTCTTTTTAAGCTAAGGTTTTTTATATAAATCCAATCCATCGTTGTTAAACTAACAAAAATAAATTTTGCTTTCTATTTTATTTTTTTTAGAAGTCTTTTTGAAACTCTTCCTCTATTCATAACATTTCATAAATTAGGATTTAATTCTTTAACCCCGGATGTTTATTTTGATCTTCCTTTTAATTAATTCAAGCGGTAGCTAAACTTAGGATCTCTTTTATTCCTTATAAGTTCATCTCCAACTTTTGCTCTGGAATAGCAAAAGCTTAAGTATGGGGGTATTTGATGAATTGTAAATATACCTAATTTTATGTACATTACTTAAGTCGTTTTATTTAATTTTTGTCATTTCTACTTGTTTTTATTCAATAAAATGCTCCTATTTTTGTAAATATTATACTAACTTGTTTAATTTTATTTGTTAGGAAAAAAAGTCAAAATCTGCAAAAAAATGACATGTCACGCCCGTGACATATTGGTCACGCCCGTGACCAGGGCGTGACAGCTCAAAATCCCGAAAAGAAGCCAATGTTGAAGAGGAAAGCCTGACACGCCCGTGTTCCATGATTCGACACGCCCGTGTCAATCCAACACAGGGCGTGACCAAGCCGTGTCCATCCCACTCGACGAGTTCAACTCGACGTTCGTCGACCCAAGAGGGACACGCCCGTGTCCGATGTGCGCCACGCCCGTGTCAGCCCGACACACCCCGTGCCAACCAGGTCAATGTTTCGCGCTCAACGTTCGTCGAACCCAAGAGGGACACGCCCGTGTCCGATATGCGCCACGCCCGTGTCCGCCCGACAAACTGCCGCCGGCGAATCCCGAAGTCAACATCGCCTTTAAGCGCCGAACGACACGCCCACCGTCACGCCCGTGACCTGGGGCGTGACCGCCGCGTTTTCGGCCGGAAAGTCAAATCTCCGTCAAATCCATCAGATCGACGAATCCCGCGGTAAAATAGTGCTGACACGCCCCCCGACACGCCCGTGTCGGAGGGCGTGTACTTGGAAATTTTTGCCTATAAAAAGGCAGCTGCTGTATGAGTTCAGGGTTCCCAAAATCCGAACCATTTTGATGTATTAGGGCTGCTGTTGGAGTTGCTTTAGTGCTATGTAAGGATCCCCCCCCCCCTCTCCTTTTTAAGTTTGTATGTTTGAACTCTTGTAATCACCCTTTTTTGTAATAAAAATCGTTATTATTTCATCATTATATGCTTTGAAATTTCTCCAATAGCCTCCTTTTCATCAATCTTATATACTTTCATTTTTATTTTCATAATGCGTGTGTGTGTGTATGAGCTTAAAATTGCAAAAATTATGTTTTAAAACGCAAATGTTCACGTTTTCTTTTCAATTATAACAAAATTTATAGCCGTTATTATGGCCGTTTTCATTCTCAAACTCTTTAAATTTGGTTAGACTTAGGATTTTCATGCTTCAAAATGCGTTTTTATGAACTTGTAAAACATTAAAAAGGTAGTCTTCATTAATCTTAACTTAGCCTTTACTTTGTTTTAACCATAAAACTACTGCTTCTTTTTAGCTTACTCCTTCTTTTTAAACCATTTTACAAGGCTATAGTAATGTAGAAATTGTTATTTATATTTTTCATCAACTTTCACTTTAAGTAGTTACAAAAAATATTTTCGCTCGAACAATTTTTATTTTCACTTTTTAAGCATTTCTATCAAAATCTAACGGTAAAAATGTAAACGTTTTAATTTTTCGGGCACTTGCCTTTCTCTCTTTAATTTGAAAACTTTTTCCTCAAACAATTTTTATTTTGCCTTTTTATGCATTTCTACTGCATTCCAGCGGTAGAAATGCAGTCATTTTAATTTTTCGATAACTTTGATTTTTGCAATTATTGTAGCCCGAGTGCGTGAGTGTATGAGATAATCTTTATCGTCTTAGTTAATTCATGCAAGAGTGTGTGTGTTTATTCAAGTAGAGTGCGTGTGTTGTTTTTATTTTTCCGTCTACTCACTTGAGTTAATTGGCTGGATTTTATTCAAGTAGAGTGCGTGTGTAATTTTTATTTTTCCGCCTACTCATTTGAGTTAATTGGCTGGATTTTATTCAAGCAAGTGTTTTCATTTTTTATTTTTCCGCCTACTCACTTGAGTTTAATGGCCGGTCTGTATTTTCAGTCCTACTCGTTTGAGTAGAACTTGTAATTTTCAATCTTTATTTTTTTCCGCCTACTCACTTGAGTTAAATGGCTGGATTTGATTTTCCGCCTACTCGCTAGGAGTTTAATGGTCGGACTTTATTTTGATGTAAATATTTAAGAAAGCCCTGTAATCGCATTTATTTTCTCCTACTCGTTTGAGTAGGACTCGCTTTCATTCCAGTCCTACTCGTTTGAGTAGGACTTGCAACTTTCAGCTTTAATTTTCCGCCCCCACTCGTTTGAGTGGGACTTGCAAATTTCAATTATGCACTTTTCAGCTTTTATTTCCCGCCCCCACTCGTTTGAGTGGGACCTGCAAATGTCAATTATGCAATTTTTTATGTGTAACTTAGTTTTATTTCTTCCTTTTGATTATATGTTTGAATGAGTGCGGGTGTGTTTATTTGTAATAACTTTTCTAAAATTAGGTTATTTTGCTTTTCTTCTTATTTTCTTTATAACCTTTCAGCGAATAGTTTAGGACGCTCGCACAACCAATCATATAAGCTATCCCCATTCCGATGAGTGGCTAATTTCTTTTAGCCCTCGGTATCGAAGAGCTTTGGGATCTAAAATGTTTTAAATAACCAAATGTCTAATTTTTCAATTTAATTAAAAACTTAAGGTTTACCCAGGGTTAACGACGCGTAGACCCACATATCGATGTGTGGGCTCTATTTTCGTTATCCATACGCTAGCTAGCCGAGAGGCCGTGCATATGGACAGATCACCCCTGGGTAGATAGAGTTCCGCACTAACCCTCGAGAGAGGAGGCGCGCTAACTCTACCGGATCGGGTTCCCCACCCAATAGCGGGGTTCTTAGCGTACTGCGGGCATTAAGGGGAATCCTTCGTCGGACGAGAGCCCGGTCGAATAGCCTTAATGTCTAGGTGAGCGATATTCCTAGAGATAGGTGAGCTCATTATTTTGAACCTCCACGGCCAAGTTTCCGCATTAATTAAATTGAAACTTTAGATATCTAGTTATTCAAATCTATTTTTAATCCTAACGCAATTCGATACCGGGAGTTATCTCTTCATCGACTACTTTCTTAAAATCTATTTTCGTTCCTATTTTACTTAAAACCCTCAACTTCTATTACGGTAAAATAATAGTGTTTTCGGAGGAGTAGGGGTAATCAACCCGTTCCCGGGAATAATACGACCTCGGTATTCTCCCGAATATCGAGTACTACTTGCGATAGGTGCACTTGCCTACCCTAGCAAGCCCGCGGCGATCGACTCACCGAACCAACCACAGTAAGAGTCTGTTCGCGGGCCAATCATTGACCTGTACCCGACCAGATATTTTGTATGTAGTGGGTATTGTGAGCAGATTCATGGAAAACCCTATGGATACACACCTAGCAGTGGCAAGGAGGATACTGAGATACATGAGAGGCACTTTGAGTTTTGGGCTCTTTTACAAGTGCAATGAAGATCCCAGGTTGATTGGTTACAGTGATAGTGACTGGAGCAATGATGTTGATGAGTGGAAGAGCACTACGGGATTTCTCTTTTATTTGGGAGAAACTCCCATTACCTGGTTTAGTAAGAAGCAGAAGATAGTGACTCTTAGTTCTTGCAAAGCAGAGTATGTTGTTGCTGGTGCATGTGTGTGTCATGGAGTATGGCTGAAGTGGTTGATGAAATCTTTTAAATTGGATGGTGATGAGGCTACTACCATATATGTGGACAATCGAGCTGTGATTGAACTGGCAAAGAATCATGTACATCACGAGAGGACCAAACACATTGACACCAGATTCCACTTCATCAGAGAGCAGGTAGAAGCTAATGAAGTTCACTTGGAGCATGCGAGGACTAATGACCAGCTGGCGGACATTTTCACAAAGCCCTTGAAGGTGGAGCTGTTCAAGAGGATGCGTGACAAGCTCGGAATGATGAAGGAGGAGCTGAACTTGAGGGGGAGCAATGTTAGCACCAAGTTTAGCTCCTAGTTAGTTTTTTTTTCATCTAGTCCTAGTTTATTCGTTAAAATAAGTGTGCTATGTAAAAATCCCAAAGTTATTTTCGGAGGTCGACGAACTCCGAACGGACTTTTCAGGTTTTGTCGAACGGGGTTCGTTGAACGTCGAACGGTGTTCAACGAACTTCGAGCAGCTTTTTGGGATACTTCGTCGATCAGAGTTCGACTATGACGATTGGTTTTCATCAAATGGGTTCCGTCGACCGGAGTTCGACGATCGTGGCTTTCACTGATTTGTGTGTCGAGCTGAGCTCGATGAACGACGAACGAAATTCCAGGATTTTTGTTTGTGTGTTGCTGTGTTTATGTATCCAGGGGAGGTGATGTCTGGGAAGGTAAGTCAACTCACAGCAAGTATTTTGTTATAGTTTGTTTTTAGTTGCTGGATAGAAGACAAGATAGTAAATTTCAGTCTGTAACTTGTTTTCTTGGTACTGTTCTTCTTCCTATAATCGCTTTGTTTTAAAAAGTTTATTAAAGATTTGGATATGGCTGCAAGTGCACTTCCAATGGTGATGATCTAGATTTGGATTGTTTTTATTTATCATCACCTTGTTTTTCTTTCTCTCTCGATTTTCTTGATTTCCTGCTTCAAGTATGGATTTTTGATTTCTAGGTGTGAATCGGACCATCATTATCTGGGGGGCATCTCCATCATTTTGGCAAAATTGGTGATCCAACTGATCTAAATGGAGCAATGTCATTCGCCAGTACATATTACTCCCTGGCACAATTACCATCAAACCTCCAAAAAACTATAAATAAGCCCTCGGTGCTTCATTTGAGGACATAACACTCTAGAGGCAAGAGAGAGCTCTGAGGTTTTCCGGCGAAATCGTGGACTAAAGCTGATTCTCTGCTCGGGAATTTTTTCTGCTCCTCTCCTTGCTCTAAGGTTTTAGCGTGTCTCAAGTGCATCAACCACCCCCGCGAGAGCGCTCCCATCAAGGCTCCGCATCAACGAGCATGCTCCCTCTAGAAGCTCCGTGGATTTGGAAAATTTTCCAATAGGAACGCTTCCACCATGGTTTTGTTAATTCAACACCATCTCAAGGCCAGAGCGCTTCCTTTGAGACTCCGAGAATTTAGTTGTTTTCCTCGCTTTTTGTACCTTACACTTGTAACGGAGTAGCGACATGTCGTCCTCCGAGATCAAACACGAATCTCTATAATCCTTGAGAAACTAGTGGATTTTTTCTCGACATAGATCAAACTATGTGGTTTTTCACCCTTTCCGGGTTTTCCACGTCAAAAAAACTTCTAGCCATTCGTTGCGGTTTACTTTAACTGATTATGCGCCCGGCCCTATTCCGACCTAAGGAAGTTCGATTCCCCAGACCAGGAAAAGACTGGGTGACCCACAACAATGTTGATACCCACTATATATGGGGTGAAGCTAATTCACCATGTCAATACTATGAGATAAGCATTTCAAAAAGTGAACCAAATGTATTATCGTGATGATATATTGTATCATCATTCAGATACAACATGTTCACTAAGCTTTGTCACCAAACTTAGTCATTTTGATAAGAAATTAATTTTTTGATACAACGAACAACCATTCTGATAGACTTGTGTGTGCACATTAAATGCATATTTTTTTTATTCACCAAATTTGAGACACTGGGACATGAGCCTACATATAATCAAAAGTTCATTATGATAATAAAGATCCCATGGGATTAATATGTGATCCATAATCCTAGCGACAAGCCTTAACTTACAAAGTGGGAAAATTCATATGAATAAGAAGGTTATCGATATCATGACATGTTTAGAGTGCCTATGTTATATTACATTCCAAGATAAATGTAGATTGACTTTAATAAAAGAAAAGTAAGACTCACATTATAGAATCAACACATTACATTATGGCCAGAGAGATTATTTAAAAAGATTAGTAGAGCCCTTATTTTAAGTCAAAGCATCACAAACTAAGGATAATATTTCATGGTTGAGGGTGATCAAGCAATGCTAAGGAATCTCTTGAACCAGATCGTTGATTGCTTTGGTATCCTGCGGAGGTTGGGCGGTGAACTGCCCTCGTCCTTTTCATTCTCTTGCAAATGAGCTTTGTGAGTGTTGTAGAAATCGATAAAGTGAAGCCCTAGTCGAGATTTGAACCCATCGTGCCATTCAAAATTGTCCAATAAAGACCATGTGAAGTATCCTCTCACGTCCACTCCTAACCTGCATTTTTCATAAATTATGTGACGTATATGTCAAAAAATTAATTATACATATATAGTCAAAATTGAATTAGCTCTTTTGCTTCAAAATAAATTATAGAAATTGTAACATTTCAAACTCTTATCAAAAAATAATTAGGGGTTGAATCTACATATTAAATACTTATTTTATTTTGGACGGTTTAAGCATAACGTTGTTGTAGATTGTAGAAAGAATCCTATTGTAGTCAGGATGGAAACTCCAATTGTTTTCTATCATGAAGCATGCTGTAAATAATATCTTATAATAATTAGTTGTTTTAGATATAGCTACTCATGATATTAATTATTAATTTTTCTTTATAACTTCAAAAAAAAAATCAATGATTTAAACTAATTTCACATTCAAAAAAGGATTTTAAGTTGAAATTTCAACAAGATACTCAATTAACTAAAACTTTTCTGTGTGGTACATCCACGGAGAGGACCGTGGGGAAAGTTAAAATTCTCCTATGGTTTTTATTTTTTCACCAAATAAGTCATGAAATTTTGATCTATGCATTTTTACGCTCATTTTAAGTATCCATATGACTATATTTTGGGGTAAAAATACAACTGTAAAAAGGTGGTGTTGCAATGAATGAAAATCCAGTTGTATTTTTGAACTAAAATCCAGTCCATTTTTATAATAAATGAAAACTCAGTTATATTTTTAAACTAAAAAAAGGTCCCTCACCGATCTCTCATGTGTTACCCGCACAGAAAATTTTCTCCTCAATTAAACCATTATAAAATAAAACAACCTTTTGAAGCTGCCATTATTGTCCTTGGTAATGGGAATGCATATAAGTGCACTTGTCTAATCAAAACAATATTGCATATTAAACAAAATTTCTCACCAATTGAAGTTACATGTAAAATCACTTCTCATTTTTTTAAAAAAAATTAACCTTCCTATGAAATTCGATATTTAATTTTCAATATTTAAGTCATTAAGACTCACCTTGAAGCTTCTTGAAGTTCATGAATATGAAGAGTAAGGTACTCAGATCGATGTGTATCAGTGAGCGCTAATTTGAGTGGCAGCTTCTTATTATCTTGCTCCATAACACCTATCATTTTTGAAATTTAATTTAATAATGAAAAGCTATAATAGGATTAAAGTAATAACAACGCAAACAGACATAATATTTTTGAACTACTTACCTATCTTCTCTCTCAAAAAGTGTATTTGAAGAGAAAACAAAACAAAATTAGAACAGCAAATTACCATTTTCAGTGATGTATATGGTAGGACTATCGTATCTTTCCTTTATGTAGAGTAGAAGCTCCCTCAATCCTCTAGGATGAACATTAATCCAACTTCCAGGCTAAACATAACACAAGTTTTGATACTTTTTTGACATGAGCTCAATAATTCCAATTACAAATACATAATATCAGGTGACGACCACTTTATATTATGTCTTTAATGAAAATTTGGAAAATAATGGAATACAAATTCTCCAAATATTTTATTTACCTCTGCATGGTCAATAGGTATTCCATCAAGATTTACTCCTGCATTCACAAAATAATGCAAGAGAAAAAACATGTTATCAAAATCGATAGTTGCTAGCGATTGCAAAACAAAACCCACCTGAGGAATACTATGATCGTTCATTAGACTTTTCTCTAATATGTTTATATTGGTATTAATGTATATATAGAGAGAATGGCATTTGGAGTATGAAATTGAATAAATTAGATTTTATTTACTCGTCTCTTCAACACGTGAATCATCAATATATGAAGTAGACTTGAAATCCTTTGGCAGAGGAAGACTTCGTGCATATCTTGCAGTATAATAGTTGACGCCAATAAAATCATACGAATTTAGCAACTTTTGTGTCTCTTCAGGGGTGAAGTAGGGGAGCCTCTCACCCACCAAAGATCTCATGGTCAAGGGATAGTCTCCAAATTTTAACGGATCCATAAACCTGCATAAATAAATGTTTAAAGTCAAATAATAATTATGAATTTACACTATTTACTTAAACAATCACTTGTAAGGAAAAAATACATATAAATTTATGATATTTGTTTTATATATCTGAACTTTATTATTTGATGTATGAAAACTTAAATGCACCAAATATGTGTCCATGCTCTTACCATCCAATATTGAACTGTAAAGCTCTACTTTGAGCATCTTTACTTAGAGGGCTATCATCAATGGGCACAAACCAATGAGACACTTGGGTAATTCCAATTTTTCCATTTTGTTTAAACTGCGATATAAAATTAAAACAATCAGAAAGTACGAAGGCTCACGCCTTAACTTATATGCCTTAAGTCTATTCTTATAACTATGCATTTCCATTTGATAAATTAAACCATTCCCAAAAATATTGTTTTAAATTTGTTAATTTGTATTTTTTTTATCAATGAATTGTAAATGAAAGGTGATGTGATCATCCATATTTATACTTGAATAAGTGTTGGCTTAATAACATTATTGTTTCAATTCAGTAATAAATCTTCAATAATATTTAGTATGGAACAATATCAAATTTTAGTTAACCAAAATTATTTGATTTGATTATTAAGTAGCTCATAAAATTTACATTAAAATTTTACTTTGCACATAAATCAATCCAATAATAGAGTTCTTTAGTATACTGGTCCAATTTATTATGGAAAAAGTAAAATTTTAATGTTATTTTTATGAGCTACTTATGACTAAATGAAATAACATGATTTAGCATATAAACTACCATTGAAAGAAGTACCTGGTACTTTTCTCTGTAAACATGTACTGCTTCGGCATGCGCTCTATGAATATTATGAGCAACAATATAGGGTTCCCTTAATGAATCCCCAAAAGGGCAATGTAGTATTCCAGCACCCTCAATCTCCAATCCATCAGTGCATCGACCTGGTGCATGAACTCCCGCCCCATATCCAAGTGTTGTGAACATCTTTCCCTCGTTAATTGTGATCCAATGTTTTACCCTATCACCAAACTCTCTAAAGCATACATCTGCATAATTCTTGAAGTCCTCCCTGACATATTTGCAAGGAAACAAAAGAAAAACCTCAATCATGCATTCATATAAAATAATGATAAAGTTTGTTTGTGTGCGTGCATGCGTGCGTGTATGTGTGTGTCTCTTCCCTGGTGAGAAGTGTTGAAATTTGTGAAGTGCAAGTGGTTGATGGGACAGGTCGGGCGGCCTGGGCGGACAGCGTTGGTGGACTAGGCGGACTGGGCGGACTGTTGTGTGCGGCCTGGTGGAAATTCTAGTGGAAGCCGGCTGTTCTTCTGAGCGGTTTGCACGGGTGAAGTCCGCGGACTATGCGGGCTGGTATCTGCGGATAAGGCGTTGGCAGTTTTGGTTTTACCAAGGAGCGGCCTAAGCGGATAGAGGCTTGCGGACTGGTGCTTTGCTCAGTGGCCGCATTGCAAGCTTGTGCTGATTAGCGGTTTGGCTCATGTCCGCGGGAAGCTTGCGGACTGGTGTGTCCGCGGTATGTGCTGTTGCGGACTGGGCTTAGAGCTTGGCTGAGGCCTTGTCGAGCTCTGGTGGTACAGCAGGTGCTTTGCTGTGGAGGTCGTTGGCGGACTGGTGTGTGGAGTCCGGGAATTGGCTGCTGCGCTGGGCAGGTGTGCGTGTAGCTTGCGGACTGCTGGCGGTCTGTGTGCTAGGGTGTTTGGCGGACGGGAATTCATGTCCGTCATGCTCGCATTGGCCATTGATGGTTTTGGACTTGGTCACACTTTGTTCCGAGACCATGGTATCCGCAGTATCCGCCAAGTCCGCTGTTGACCAGGCGGACTTGTTATCTGCCTTTGGTCGTGGACTTGTGGCGGATTGAGGCTTGAGTCTTGCGGACTGCCTCGGGTTCGTGCGGACAGCCATTGAAGGGGGTCGCTGTCCTGCAATGGTTGATGGTAGTCTTTGCGGGCTGATGCCTTGTCTACAGTAACTTGAGTGAACAGTAAGTTGGGTTCGGCGAGGTGTTGCGGTCTCAGTTTGTCTGTCCGCGCGGATTGATTCAGGGCTGATGGTTTGCTGTGTGCAGGTCGCGCGGGCAGCTTCAAGGAGCCAGGAGTTTGGCTGTGACTTCGGTCAAGTACTTGGAAGTTGTGCGGTCTCTGTGGATTCAGCAGAAGATCGCTCTGCGGCTTGTCAGCTCTGTTTCATCTTTGCCAACTTCAATAACCTGTCCACCGGCTTCAGGCGGGTAGGGGGTGTGTTCCTCAGTTAAGCCTCAGCAGGAGACGAATAACGGTGTGTCCGCGCGGCCTCGCGGCTTTGGCGGACTCCGTAACTATTCGGCGGATTGCAGCTTAAGTTCGGGCGATCTCAGCGGACTCGGCGACCTCGGCGGTCTCGGCGGACTCCGATGCTGTCCGCCCGGCTTGGGTTTTTGGTGCTTTCTGTTTACAGCTGTTTATACTAGCGAAATCATGTCTCGCTATGTATACCTCGCATTGTAAAGAAGTGAATGTATAAAAGATCTGCTTGTGCTTCCATTGTTTGTTGGGATTAGCCTTGTTCCTTGGTTTTCCGCTGGTTCAACGTGAGAACTGGGTAGTGACGAAGATATTAATTTGGCGTTTGGGATACCTTGTTGATCACGCTGAGAAAATTTAACATGGTATCAGAGCGAGGTTCAGTTGCGTGAGCGGTAGTCAACCAGTGTTGTTACTCAGGGCTTGAGTGGTGATCAACCTGTGTTGTTGCTCGGAGCTTCTGAACGGTTGCCAACAGGTGTTGCAATGGAAGGGAGCTTTGCAAGGGGTCTTGGCATTGAACTCTTAACGCCAACTAACTTCAAGAAGTGGAAGTCGTGCATGAAGAGTTATCTTCTTGGCGAGGAGCTGTGGGAAGTCGTCGGTGGTGATGACAGACAGGAAGTGAATGCTGCATTCGGTACTGCTGAGCAGGTTAGGCTCTGGAGGAAAACAAATGCTAAGGCGGAGTTTATCCTCAAGAGGGCCGTGTCCCTAGAACTATTTGATCACATCATTGGATGTCAGTCGGCTGCTGATATTTGGACAACCATTGATGAGTTGTTCAATAGGAAGAATGTGGCGCGGCTTCATTTTCTGGAGAATGAGTTGGCCAGGGCAACTCAGGGAGACCTTTCCATCTCGAAGTACTTCTTAAAGATGAAGAGCTTGTGTGCTGAGCTGTCGGCACTGGATCCTGGTGAGCCTATCTCTGAGGCTAAGATGAAAAGGCACATTATCCGCGGCTTGCGGAAGGAGTATGTGGCCTTTGTGACATCTGTGCATGGGTGAGCTACTCAGCCATCTTTGCTGGAGCTGGAGAATATGCTTGCATCACAGGAGAGCTTGGCAAGGCAGATGGCTGGAGTGAACCTTAATCAGGAAGGCAGCAAAGCTCTCTTCTTAGGCAAGAAGAAAGGATGGGAAGGGAAGAAGAAGAAGAAGAAGAAGGTGCAGGTCGCTGGTGAGAAGGAGACTTCAACTTCATATTAGCCGGAGAGGAGTAATGCTCCTAAGGACTGGAAGAAGAATTTGAAGTGCTACCGGTATCATCAGCGAGGGCACTTCAAGCGGGACTGCAAGGTCAAGCTGCAGCCTGGGCATGCTGCGGGAAAGGAGGAAGCTTGCTCGAGGAGTGAAGAAGCAGAATGGGGCGGAGCTTTCATGACGGGCACTTGTGTCCGAGCCTTGTCTGATGAGGACTTCAACAGCGAGTGGATTGTGGACTCCGGGTGTGGTCATCACCTCAGCGGAGACAAGTCGAAGTTCACCTCCATGCAAGCATACTCAGGTAATGAGGCTATTATAACTGCTGATAATACTGTTTATGGAGTAGAGAAAGAGGGGGTCGTGTCTTTGGGTAGTGATCAGGGGCCACTCACGTTAAGGAGTGTGTATCACGTGTCGGGCATGAAGAAGAACCTCTTCTCGGTGACCAATGCGGTGGACGATGGTTATCACGTTCTGTTTGGGCCAACAGACGTGAGGTTTCTTCGCAACGTATCAGTAGTGAAGGCTGATGTTGCTCATGTAGGGAGGAGGGTGAAGAACTTGTTTGTTCTTGCCACCAATTCTTATGTTGATCGTATGAAGGTCAATGATAGCGCTGCTATCTGGCATGAGAGGCTGGGGCATGTTGGCATGAACAAGCTGAAGGCGATGGCTAGTAGAAGTTTGGTGAAGGGGTTGCCTAAGTTGTCCTCCTTTGGTGAAGGGCATGTTTGCGCGGGCTGTCAATACGGTAAGGCACATCGCCTTCTGTTTGATAAATCACAAACAAGGAACAAGAAACCATTGGAGTGCATTCATGGCGACCTGATGGGACCGACGGTTACTGCCAGCCTTGGAGGAAGCAGATACATGCTTGTCTTGGTTGATGACTACTCAAGGTATACTTGGGTGTACTTCTTGAAAGAGAAGTCAGAAGACTTCCGTTTGTTTGTGGATTTTAAGGAGTTGGTAGAAGGTTGGCTTGGCTTGCGGATTAAGAAGCTTAGAACTGATAACGGGGGTGAGTTTGTCTCCACCGAGTTTTCTAACTTCTACAGGAAGCACGGGATCCAACGGGAGCTTACTTGTGCTCACACTCCACAACAAAATGGGGTAGCGGAGCGGAAGATCCGTCATCTGACGGAGACCTGCAAATGCTGGCTTCATGCGAAAGATATCCCAAGATATTTTTGGGCGGAGGGGATGTCTTGTGCTGTGTATGTCATCAATCGGATGCCGCTTAGCCCAATCAACATGACGACTCCTATTGAGCTGTTGCTGAAGGAGAATCCGAGTGTTGGACACCTTAGGGTGTTCGGTTCAACTTGCTACGTGCATGTCCTGGATGCTTCACGGACAAAGCTGGATGCGAAGGCAAGGAAACTTGTCTTTGTTGGCTACGATGAGCGGAAGAAGGGATGGAAATGCATGGACTCTGTGACAAAGAAGTTCGTGGTGTCAAGAGACGTTGTCTTTGACGAGCTGACGTCATATGGATGTGGCTCGGTTGAGCTAACTGGAAGTAGCAAAGTTGATGAAGCACCGGTGGTGCCTGCTAAAGGCTTGGAAGAGGAGCTTGCTGTTTCACCAGTAGCTCCTATTGCTTCTAACTCCGAGGCTGAGCCTTCTGGCTCAGGAAGCAGGGGGAGCACTGCTCAATGCTTCCCCAGGTAGGAGTTGAGCCCGAAGAAGCAACGGAAGCAGTAAGCAAGGAGACGACCCTTCGAAGATCGAAGAGGGTTGTTAAGTCACCGGCTCGGTACTATGATGGGAATGTAGTGAGCTTTGTCTCTTGCTTCTTTGCAGGTCCTCTGGATGAGTGAGAGCCTGCAACCTTCAACGAGGCCACTGGAGTGAAGGAGTGGGAAGGTGCCATGAAAGAAGAGATTGATGCTCTGAAGAAGAATGAAACCTGGGATCTTGTGCCCAAGGTTGATGGCATTACTCCGGTTACTTGCAAGTGGGTGTATAAGTTGAAGAAGAAGGCTGATGAGAGCATTGATAGGTTCAAAGCTCGCCTGGTTGCTAGAAGATTTTCACAGCAGTATGGAGAAGACTATGAGGAGACATTCAGTCCAGTTGCGAAAATGACTTCAGTTAGAGTGGTGATCGCCTTGGGTGCTAGCAAGGGATGGAGGTTGTGGCAACTCGATGTGAAGAATGCCTTTCTTTACGGAGAGATTGACAAGGATATCTTCATGGATCAGCCGCCTGGTTTTGTCTCTGAAAAGCATCTGTACTATGTCTGCAAACTCAGGAAGGCTCTCTACGGTTGAAGCAAGCTCCTAGAGCTTGGTATGGGAAGATTGCAGAGTACTTGCAATTCTATGGATACCTTGCTTCCAACTCGGATTCAAGCTTGTTTGTCAAGAAGAAGGACGAGCTACAAGTCTTGGTCCTGCTGTATGTGGATGATATAATCATCACAGGGAATTCGGAGGGGGAAGTAGCAAGGCTCAGGGCTGAGCTTGTTATACGCTTCGAGATGAAAGACTTGGGAGAGCTTCATCACTTTCTCGATCTTGAAGTGGAGAGGAAGGAGTGTGGGGTTCTCATTTGCCAGAAAGGGTATGCAGATTGCATTGTGAAGCGGTTCGGCATGGGCGAAGGGAATAAGTGCTCTACTCCACTGGAACCTGGGCTAAACTTCGACGAGATGAGGGAAGGGTTATTCATGAACCCTTGGTGTTCAGGGCTGAAAGTCCACTTAGTGTCAACTACCTTCACCTATGGTGGGGGGGAATAGGTGTCTTGCAGCATTTTTGCGGAATTAAAGTCGTACCTGCACAAGAAAACAAAACAACACAGCACAGAAAGGACACAAGCAAATTATAGTGGTTGCCCGATTTGGGTACATCCACTTTCCCCCTTCGACCTATCTCCCAACCAGGGACGACTCGGTCACTTCACCAACAGGATTGAAATTCAATCCTTGTACTAACGGAAGGAACCCTTCCACACGTAGGAGTCACTACTCCCACAACACGGGTTGCACTCAACCCTTACAACTAGGAACCAACGTTCCTTTATAACAAAATAGAAATTGGAGTGTATTAGAAATACAAACTACTTATGGAGAATAAGGTGTCCCTCTTCGTTCGACGACGTGTTCTTGAAGTCAACGAAGAGTCCACAACCCTAAATCTCACTTAGAGAGAATCTCTCCCGAAACCGGCGGCGGCAAGAAGTGCGGCGGCTTGGTTCTCGGGATCGGCGGCGACAACGGCGTGCTGCGGTTGTTCTTTGGAGATTCAATCTTCGTAGCAAAGCTAGCAAGATCTACCAACGGTCACACTAGGATCGATCGTCTCGATCGATTCGGAAGGGGAAGGTTTCCCGATCAACGAATCAAGATACAAAGGATCTCTGGTTAGACGCGTGAGACGCTGTGCTTGGCTGAGCTTCTGTCACCGGGAGATCTGGAAGAAATCACGATCAAAAGCCGGCAATCAACTGGCACGAGCGGCGACGGCGGCGGAGCAAGTTTCACGATCTAGGTCACGTCGGCGGCTCGGCTTCTTCGTTTTCAAGTCGCTTTTTTGACTGTTCAAAAATACGTGAGTATTTATACAGTAGAATACTTCTTTATGACCTGTTGTGGGTCCCACCAGAAGAAACCCTAAAACCGGTTCAAAAACAGCGCCTTAACATTTGATCCGGTCCAACGAGCTTTAGAAATTCGCCAAGGCAAAATCGGCGAGAATCGGCGAGAATCGAAGGTGATTCTCGTCGAATCGGCGAGAATCAGCCAGTGATTCTCGACGATTTTGACTTAGCGACAGATTTGCACGCTCTAATTTAGCCGGATAGAGACGGCGAGAATCAGCCAGTGATTCTCGACGATTCGTCGAGAATCGAAGGTGATTCTCGACGATTTTGACTTGGCGACAGATTTGCACGCTCTGATTTAGCCGGATAGAGTCGGCGAGAATCAGCCAGTGATTCTCGACTATTCGGCGAGAATCACTTGGTGATTCTCGTCGATTATTACTTAGACGATTTTTCGTCTTTCCACCCATGAGCTGCTCTTTGACCCATCCTTGCTCCTTGTCTGCTCTTGCATTATCACAGCCCTGTACTTGAAAATAAGTACACTCCAATAGAGAGAGTACACGTAGGCCAACACACTGATCTGCTCAACGAGGGATTACGTCGCGCAGACCCGTGTATATTGACCTACTGCACCCAGACATTGGTGTGTACTTAGCGTGGAATAACTGCAAGCACAACTTAAAAGATTTCATCAAATACATTGTGAATTCATCTTAGCTTGACAGGTGGCTTCCTCAAATCCAGGTAATTGTGGATACAATACCCAACAATCTCCCTCTATTTGACGAAGCCAAAATCCTACTAGCTAAGATGAATACCACCATCCAGATAATATACACAGCATATAGAATTTAAAGATACGGCACAAGGAAATAAAGGCAAACAGATCAAAGCTTGAATCAATCATAAATTCATATAAATATATATATATATATATATCCCAAAAATTATTCATATAACAATAAGAAAAGATAAATATGCTCTTGAGAAAATGGCAAGCTATAAACTTATGTCTATTTCACTTTGGCTAGGTCATCCTTGTGTTTTTGAGCCAGTCGGCGGAGTGACTTCTTTCTTTGCCTCTCAACGTACTCCTTGGGCTTTGGATAGTATCTGGGAGGAGGAGCTTTGTCTGCCACAGTGTTGGTCCTGAAGAAGATGTTTCGTTTAGCTCCATATGTCTTGTGCAGCTCCCACTCATGCTGGCTGTATACGTCTTTCCGATTGATTTCCCCTTTTTCTTGTAGCCAGAACGTGTCCGGAAAAAGATAATACTCTTTGATACCGGACTCCACTTTTCGTTCCTCACTTCATCCTCCTCACTCAATCTGATTTTCTTTTCAGCTTGCGTTTCCTTAGATGTCCCTGGAGGTCTTTGAGTTTTTCTCTTGTCCCTAGCTTTTGCTAGTGCTTCTTGGTCAAACATGGCCATCAGTTTTGCTTTGGAGGTGGCCCTAGCAGCCCTTTGAGCATCAGCTTCACTGTGGGAAATCTGCAGCAGACTTGCACTTCTTCAGCAACACTTGCTCCCTCATCAGCCGCAGTATTATTCTCAGGAGCAGGATTACCCTCAGGATTTTCAGGCAGATATTGGTGCCTAACGTACTAGCGCCTGTTTGAAGCATCCACCAGTAACTGTCATATACATATATATGCTTGACTGGTCAAACTTTTTGATTATGATTTCCTGAAGCCCGGCCATCTTAGCTGTATATTTTTGCTCCCCCTTTTTGGCTTCGACGGCAATGGAGTTTGCATAAGAATGCAGTGACTCATCAATGTGCTTTGTAGTCTTTGAGAACTCGGTAATCAAGGCTTGTTGATTTCCGTTAAGTGAACCACCATGTTGGCATCAATTTTTTGGATGTTATTTGCCACTACATGAGCATTCTGATTAATTACTGCGAGGAGTATCTGTGTTCTTTTTCAAATCCTTCCATTAAGAAGAGTTACAGCTTTACCGGCTGATGTATACTTGTCTTCGAACTTCTTTTCCATCAAATCCAGTTTGTGATTAATTTCCACAACGTTCTTGAGCATTAGATTCTCAGATTCCTTAATTCTTTTTAACACTTTATTTTGAGCTTGCTCAAAAGACACTTTGAGCTCATCCACTATACCTTGAATAACATTCACTGTGTAATTAGTGGCTAGATCAGCTCGTAGTGGATGACCCTGAGGCATTCCTTGGCCTTGCTC
The DNA here is from genome assembly GCA_039583875.1 of Platanthera guangdongensis. Classification (NCBI taxonomy): domain Eukaryota; kingdom Viridiplantae; phylum Streptophyta; class Magnoliopsida; order Asparagales; family Orchidaceae; genus Platanthera; species Platanthera guangdongensis. The sequence continues at coordinate 199,586,748 of CM077150.1, read as the reverse complement.
TTCAGCAAATTCACTTGTAGAGCTGGACACTTGCACAGTCTCCTAAAGGGGGAATATTTGCAGCCTCAGTAGATTTCTCAGAAGTACTTAGCAGCCTCTGCTGAGAGGACTCCCCCTCCACTGTTGCACTAGTCAGATGGAGGTCTCAGGAACTATCTCAGGAGCTTGCTTTTCAGATGGAACGTCAGTGTCGTCCTGAGGCTCCATTACTTCCTGTCTCTCATTTCCCTCTTCCTCATCCTCATCATCCATGATGTCATTCTCAATTGCATCATCTTCCAGTGCTTCAACCTTCCTCATCATTCTGTTCAGGACCTCTACATCACCTCCGGCTCCTAGATCATTCACGTTCAGGGCCGCCTCATGAATTTCCACCACATCTTCACCTGGGCTTTCTTCTTGCAGATCCGCAACTGCATCTCTAGCTATCTGAGGGGGAGATCTCCCCCCAGATATGACATTAGCAGAAGTGGGTAGAGGCTCCCCCTTAATTCATGCGGGGGGAGTCAGTGCATCAGGAACTTCACTGGGAATAGCTCTTCCCACGGAATCTGCCCGTATAGTTCTGTCCTCGGTCAAACACAGGAGATCCATCTTCTTGTTCTACTACTACTGCAGGGACTCCTGCCCGATGCGTCGCTCCTATCTGTCAAATACGCTGGAGTCCATTTTAGACTTCAAATAATGCAATGGAACTAGGAGTCCTTTACTCATGTCGAACCTATCTCTGGAACGTTCAACTCCCCCCAGATTAAGATATAAGCTGATGATTCTTCCAAAACTTGGAGATCTAAGAGTGTCCTTAATCTTCTCAAAAAGCATAGCTCCCCAGTTGAATGCGAGCTCTTTCTGCAGACAATCGCCACAAGAATCTTGAACATGTCAGCTAAGATGTGGTCATGTGAGCCGGGTTTGCATATCAGTACTTTCTCAATGATGCCTCTTGGAAGACCGCAGACAAGAGTTTCCCCTCCTCATTCATTTCTTTTCTCTTTATCGATCTGGTTCCTCTACTTAGTCCGAACAGAGCTGCATAATAAGCTATCCTGGCTTTACTTTCATGTTCCTCCAGATAATCCTCGTGCTCAGAACTGGTGAGCTGCAAGTATCGGAGCCTGGGTCAGTTTGCTTGCAGACATCTTGATCCTTGCACCTGCAACATTACTCTTGATGATAGAGTCTTCATTCCGAAGTTTGGCAGGGGTTGCGAAGAACTTAGCCATCAGCTTCCTTGTCCAGCATTAAATGATATTGCGGAATTCGTCCGAGGCATGAGAAAATCCAGTATAAAAGAGAAGTCCAGCCTCTTCAAGCATGCCATGATGATGTTTCTGAACCCTGCAGTCGTCCTTGGAGGCATTGTAGACCTAGAGAGAAGCCCTACTCAAAACGTTAATGAACTTTCAAAAAGAACCAACTTCACATTCCAGTGACCAGATGCTTCGGGGTGGTCCTTGGAGCCATTGCAAACCTAGGGAGGTGAAGTCCCGGTGAAGTGTACGCCTAATTAGAGATCAAGAGGGAAGCTACACTAACAGTAAGTCACTGTAAGGGAAGAGCGACGGTGCGTTACCCAAAAGCGGAGGTGAGTCGTCGGAGAGTCTTTCGAGGAGACTTTGGAGACCCTTGCGGGACTAAGGAGGAACTGCAAGCTGCGGGTTTCCGAGTCGGAGGGGGAGCTCGCGTCCTTGTTTGCGGCGATCGAAACCGCGGAGACTTGGACGAGCACCCTTGCGGGACGCGAGAACTCGTGAGAGGTTTACGGAATCCGGAACGAGGTCGACGAGAAGTCTTGCGGGAACCTAAGAGTTCTTGCGGGAAGTCGCGGGAGGAGGGAATGGGCGGAAGACTCGTCGGCGGGATTCCTAGATGCGGGATATCGACGGGTTTCTTTGCGAAATGCAAGGGAATATGAAGAGCTGTCGGCGGGAGTTTTTCTAGTATATACAGTGAAATCGATGAGGTCTTTCTTTACCAATTAGAAATTCTAATGGGTTTTCTTTACTAGGAGGCATGTGAAACGGATTTCTCGAAATTCTTCTGATGTCAAATTAACATGGTTTAGAGTAATCTTCTAAATATATATTTATTGTAATACGACAATCTATTTAGGGTTTGAAAGCGGAACTTTTCCAGACACATTTCTTGATGTCAATTGTAAGTTTTAGTGAATTTCCAATGACGTATCTTCTGTTAACCTTTTCAGTGGACTGATTAATGGTTTGCCTGTAGAGGTTCATTCTCGAATCAACATACAGTGCATAAATACGTTACAGATAAATCTTTAATATATGTATCTAAGGGTATATTTTTACAGTGTATAACCTTTCCTTAGGTGTACACACATATATGTGTATATATAAATATATATATGTAAATGCCGACACAATATGACTCAAGTCCTTGGAGCTGATCAAAAATACCTGGGAATTTATAAGATTTATCGTTTTAGTTCCACCTCTGGTTAAACACATTAGAGGCTCAAGGTGTTCAATTTGCTCAGTATACCATTGTAGGATAGTACTTCCTGTTATTCCAGATACGCTTGTTCCAATTCATTAGCCTTGAAAGCCACCTATTCTGTCCTAGTCCCTCATCATATTTACGGGGAACCTAGACTGCCCTGCAAGACAGAAGTGTTACCTTACCTTAGGAACCCAAATCATGTATTGGGTCCTAGGTTTCTTGTTAGCATAAGCACTCGCAACTGCCTTCCCTCAGAAAATCCTGTCAGGAAGACTACCTCTGTCCCTAGAAGAGGTGGATAAGCCCTTGCCCTGTGGACACAGAGGGGTTGTGCCAACAATCTATGGCAAAGTGCCCCACCTTGCCACAGCACCAACAACGTGTGAATGTTGTACCTCCGTTTTCTGACCTGATCCAGTGACTGAGGTAGTCATGGTCCTAGGTTCTAAAGCGGGATAGGAGCCATGTTCTTGCTCACACAAATTGCCTCTTCCACCATGACACTTGGAAGGGTGGAAGGAATGCATGTTAGCGAGCGTTCATGAGGCCTGGGAAGGTGGTGCCAATCCTTTCAGTCAGCATCTCCCTTCCAGAGGCCCCATGAGAAGCCTAACATGCATGACTTCTAACCTCCCTTTCCCTGTGTCCTCGAAGGGTGGTGAGAAGTCTTCTGAGAGCTGGGATACCATGCAGATTCATGCACTGAGTTGGGGCAGTGGCCCGTGAATACAAAGGGTTCAGAATGAGCCTTAGGTATTCTCTCAAGGGTGGCCATGACAGCCCCTTGCACTATGGACGTGTCTCCACATGAGGGACAAGATCACCCTTGCAGTGACCACGATGTACTCCTGTGGATCATACCTGAAGGCATGATGAGTTGCCTTCCTGCTTGGAGTGGGGGGTCGGAATACCGTTTCCCCATTTCTCCATCCCTGAATTGATAATTCGGTAGATCCACCCATTTTCTTCCTTTCTCTTGATAGCATCAACCTTGGAAAAGTTGGATACTATGCTTTTCTCATTCTCTAGACTACTCTCTAGATCTGAGATTTTAGAGTCCTTAACCTTGTTGGATGTCAATTGGAGAACCAACAAGATCTTCAGCCGAGCAATCTCCTGAGCTTGCTCCTCAACAAGTAGGTTGCTTTTCTGAAGGGCTCTCTTCAGGGAATCAGGATTTTCTGAAGGGTAACAATTCCTGTCTTCAGGAACTTCAAGAGAAAAGGGGCAAGATGAAGAAGTTACCTGCTCTTCAGAGTTACTGTTACTATCGCCAGAGACCGTTGTGTCAGCTTCATCAGAACTGCTTTCCTCAATTTCTTCTTCAGTATCTGACAAGGACACCAGAGCCTTGATGCTGTCCGATTGATCCTTGCCTTCATCTTCAGATGCGAGGACCCCCACATAGGCTTCATCCTCTTGCTGACACCAGATCCCTACTTTCTCTGATCCCTCCATGAGATCTGAGATGGTTACCCATATAGAGTTGGCCGTCCCACACTTTTCCAATCTAGATCGAGAAGGTCCAGACCAGACATCCAAGATGATTTGACGAATTATCTTGTCCAGATGAAATAATGAGAGTTCAGTCTCCGACATCACAGTAATCTTGGGAATTTGGATATCCTTTCCAGAGCCGGAGGTCTTCATAGGAATGAATGGACCCTCTTCCAAGATGAGAGATGCTCGAGGATCGATAGCCTCCAAGTGATAGGACACTCTCATCTTCCAGACGGGATAATACTCCTTTGTGCACGTGGGAAGTCTTAGTGGAGAGATCTCATGATCCAGCTCCATGCTTTTGACACTGGTGGCAGGATTCTACTCAAGGTGTGAACCTTTTTGATGAGCAACCTCGCTCTGATACCACTTGAAAGTCCACTTAGTGTCAACTACCTTCACCTATGGGGGGGGAATAGGTGTCTTGCAGCGTTTTTGCGGAATTAAAGTCGTACCTGCACAAGAAAACAAAACAACACAGCACAGAAAGGACACAAGCAAATTATAGTGGTTCCCCGATTTGGGTACATCCACTTTCCCCCTTCGACCTATCTCCCAACCAGGGACGACTCGGTCACTTCACCAACAGGATTGAAATCCAATCCTTGCACTAACTGAAGGAACCCTTCCACACGTAGGACTCACCACACCCACAAACGGGTTGCACCCAACCCTTACAACTAGGAACCAACGTTCCTTTACAACAAAATAGAAATTGGAGTGTATTAGAAATGCAAACTACTTATGGAGAATAAGGTGTCCCTCTTCGTTCGACGACGTGTTCTTGAAGTCAACGAATAGTCCACAACCCTAAATCTCACTTAGAGAGAATCTCTCCCGAAACCGGCGGCGGCAAGAAGTGCGGCGGCTTGGTTCTCGGGATCGGCGGCGACAACGGCGTGCTGCGGCTGTTCTTTGGAGATTCAATCTTCGTAGAAAAGCTAGCAAGATCTACCAACGGTCACACTAGGATCGATCGTCTCGATCGATTCGGAAGGGGAAGGTTTTCCCGATCAACGAATCAAGAGACAAAGGATCTCTGGTTAGACGCGTGAGACGCTGTGCTTGGCTGAGCTTCTGTCGCCGGGAGATCTGGAAGAAACCACGATCAAAAGCCGGCGATCAACTGGCACGAGCGGCGACGGCGGCGGAGCAAGTTTCACGATCTAGGTCACATCGGCGGCTCGGCTTCTTCGTTTTCAAATCGCTTTTTTGACTGTTCAAAAATACGCGAGTATTTATACAGTAGAATACTTCTTTATGACCGTTGTGGATCCCACCAGAAGAAACCATAAAACCGGTTCAAAAACAGCGCCTTAACATTTGATCCGGTCCAGCGAGCTTCAGAAATTCGCCAAGGTAAAATCGGCGAGAATCGGCGAGAATCGAAGGTGATTCTCGTCGAATCGGCGAGAATCAGCCAGTTATTCTCGACGATTTTGACTTAGTGACAGATTTGCACGCTCTGATTTAGCCGGATAGAGAAGGCGAGAATCAGCCAGTGATTCTCGACGATTCGGCGAGAATCGAAGGTGATTCTCGACGATTTTGACTTGGCGACAGATTTGCACGCTCTGATTTAGCCGGATAGAGTCGGCGAGAATCAGCCAGTGATTCTCGACGATTCGGCGAGAATCGCTAGTGATTCTCGCCGAATCGGCGAGAATCACTTGGTGATTCTCGTCGATTATTACTTAGACGATTTTTCGTCTTTCCACCCATGAGCTGCTCTTTGACCCATCCTTGGTCCTTGTCTGCTCTTGCATTATCACAGCCCTGTACTTGAAAATAAGTACACTCCAATAGAGAGAGTACACGTAGGCCAACACACTGATCTGATCAATGAGGGATTACGTCGCGCAGACCCGTGTATATTGACCTACTGCACCCTGACATTGGTGTGTACTTAGCGTGGAATAACTGCAAGCACAACATAAAAGATTTCATCAAATACATTGTGAATTCATCTTAGCTTGACAGGTGGCTTCCTCAAATCCAGGTAATTATGGATACAATACCCAACAAGGGCTCTTGTTGGGAGATTGATTTACCTGATGATTACAAGGCCAGACATTGCTTATGCTGTTGGCCGAGTAAGTTGGTTTATGGCTGAACCAAGGAAATCTCATCTAGTGGCGGCAAAGAGTATTCTGAATTATGTCAAGGCTACTTCTGACATGGGACTTCTCTATGGAAGGGACTCGGAGTTTGTGTTGCTTGGATACACGGATGCTGACTATGGCGGTGATTCGGATGATCGGAGGTCCACTTCACGTTATGTGTTCACTTGCGGTTCAGCTAGCATCTCGTGGTGTAGCATGAAGTAGGACTCGTGTCAGTCTCAACTACAGAGGCAGAGTATAAGGATTCGGCCTTGGCTACTCGGGAAGCCATCTGGTGGAGGAGGCTTATAGAGGATGTTCATGAAGAAGTGCAAGGGCCAACTTTACTCCGGGTGACAATGAGAGTGCTCTCAAACTGGTTAACAATCCAGTGTGTCACGCCAGGACCAAGTATATAGAGATTGATCACCATTTCATCAGGGAGAAGGTGTTGGAAGGATCTCTGCTGGTCGGGCATGTTCGGAGTGAAGATAATCTTGCTGACATCTTCACGAAGCCACTGTCGAAGGGGCCCTTTGAACGCTTGTGCAGCTTGCTGGGCTTGGTCACCACTTCCCACTTCAAGGGGGAGTGTTGAAATTTGTGAAGTGGAAGTGGTTGACGGGACAGGCCGGGCGGCCTGGGCGGACAGCGTTGGTGGACTAGGCGGACTCCTTTGTGCATGCGGGGAGTTTGAGTGGCGGAATCTCATAGGCGTTGGCTGTTTTGATCCAGATCCATGCTTCTGACACTGGTGGCAGGATTCTACTCAAGGTGTTAACCTTTTTGATGAGTAACCTCCCTCTGATACCACTTGATAGTCCACCTAGTGTCAGCTATGTGCACCTATGGGGGGGGATAGGTGACGTGTGGTTCTTTTGCGGAATTTACGGATGTACCTGCACAATAAAAACAACAAGCACAGCACACAGAATACACAGCAAATTTATAGTGGTTCCCCGACTTGGGTACATCCACTTTCCCCCTTCGACCTATCTCCCCAACAAGGGACGACTCGGTCACTTCTCCAACGGGATTGAAATCCAATCCCTTCACTAACGGAAGGAGCCCTTCCACACGTGAGAGTCAACACTCCCACAAAACGGGTTGCACCCAACCCTTACCACACGGAACAAAAGTTCCTTTACAACGAAATTAAATATAGAGTGTACACGTGATACAAACTTCTTTTGGAGACTACGGTGTTCCTCTTTGTTCGACGACGTGTTCTTGAAGCCGATGAAGAGTCTACAACCTTGGTCTCTCTTGGAGAGGATCTCCCCGGAGCCGGCGGTGGCAACACGAGCGGCGGCTAGCTTCGGGATCGGCGGCTACGATGATGAGCGGCTGCTGAACTTGGAGATCCAAACTTCGTAGCGAAGCAAACTCTGTCTACCAACGGTCACTCTAGGATCGGTCGTCTCGATCGATTCAGACGGGGGAGTTTTTCCCGGTCTACAAATCGAGAGACAAGAGATCTCTGGATAGACACGTGAGACACAAGCTTTGCTAAGCTTCTGTCGCCGGAGATCGGGAAGAAGAGCGATCAGTGGCGGCGACCTACGTTCCCGAGCGTGACGGCGGCGGCGGAGAGGAGTCGCGGATCTAGGGTTTTGTTGCGGCTCAGTTTTATTTTCTTTCTCCGTTTTTTTACTGTTCAAAATACTGGAGTATATATACTGTAGATGCTTTCCAATATGACCGTTTGTGGGACCCACACTTGAAATCCCTAAGTCCGGTTCAAGCTAGTCTGAAGGCAGAATCCGGTTCAGGAAATTCCAGAGAAAACGCCAAGGAAAAATCGGCGAGAATCGCATACGATTCTCGACGAATCGGCGAGAATCACCAAGTGATTCTCGACGATTCGTCGAGAATCGTCAGTGATTCTCGCCGAATCACTTATTGATTCTCAACGAATTTCACTTGGTATACATGAGCTCCTTGGCCACTGGTTCGGCGAGAATCACTAGTGATTCTCGCCGAATCTTACTTGGCACCATTTAGAGGTGGCCAGAAGGAGTCGGCGAGAATCACTAATGATTCTCGTCGATTCGGCGAGAATCACTAGTGATTCTCGCCGAATCGGCGAGAATCACTTGGTGATTCTCGTCGAATTTGCCTTGGACGAATTTTCGTCTTCCACCCAGGAGCTGCTCCTTGATCCTCCATGCTCCTTGTCTTCTCTTGCATATATACAGCCCTGTGCTTGAAAATAAGTGCACTCCAATAGAGAGAGTACACATAGGCCAACACACTGATCTGCTCAATGAGGGATTACGTCGTGCAGACCCGTGTATATTGACCTACTGCACCCTGACATTGGTGTGCACTTAGCGTGGAGGAACTGCAAGCACAACTTGAGATATTTCATCAAATACATTGTGAATTCATCTTAGCTTGACAGGTGACTTCCTCAAATCTAGGTAATCGTGAGTACAATACCCAACACCCTCTAACAAATTTAAGGGTAAATATTTTAATTGCAACAAGTGGGGACACTGCACATCTGACTGCAAGTTACCGAGGAAGGAAAGAACTAAGGCACCACAAGAGGGCAACCAGGCCCATCTGGTTAGCCAAGCTGAGCCATCCGAATTTGTTGCCATGGTCGGACACGAGCAGTCCAGCACAGAGTGGTTCCTGGATTCTGGGGCAACGTGCCATGTTTGCAACAATGCTAATCTCTTGACACGGTAGGGCACATGCCCGACCAGGTTTTTGTCGGTAAACCTAGCAGGCCCCGTCGCCGATCCCGTCGCTAGCAGCATGTTGCCGATCCTGTCAGGTCATCCTGATCCCGTCGCTAGCAGCTCCCGTCGCTAGCAGCTCCCGTCGCTAGCATCTCCCGATCGACCGGTTTCTCCCGTCGCTAGCGACTCCCTTCTTCTTCTTCTTCTTCTTCTTCTTCTTCAAATCCAGCCTTTTTCTTCTTCCTCTTCTTCTTCAAATCCAGCCTTCTTCTTCTTCTTCTTCAAATCCAGCCTTCTTCTTCTTGTTGTTCTTCTTCTTCTTCTTCTTCAAATCCAGCCTTTTTCTTCTTCTTCTTCTTCAAATCCAGCCTTTTTCTTCTTCTTCTTATTCTTCCTCCTTCTTCAAATCTAGCCCACAATTAAATCCACTGTCAACACTCAACAGTCAAATCCCCTCATTAATCCTTCCATATTGTTTCACCACACCCCTATTCCCACTGTACAGTCCCCACCTTCATTATCCACCCTCCCAGTAGCCTCCCACACAATTCTTGCACCCATCAGCCAAGCCTCTTCAATATTCAGTACACGAATTCCAAGTCCACACCCCTATTTCTGTGAAAAAACTGGACTGATTTCAGTCCAGATTTCTGTGAAATCTGGACTGATTTCAGTACAGATTTATGTTGCATTTGTCTTATGTTGCTGGATTGAATTCTTGCATATCAATTTGGTGCTACGTTTGCTTGGATCACTACTCTCTCTGTTGCTGACTCAGGTATGCTGTGTAACATTTGTTAGCCTTTGCTTGCTAACCTTCTTACATCGATGATATTTTCTTATGCTAATAACTATTAATGCATCTTCTTTGGATTGTTTAACAGAGTAAGTTCTAGTGTCCTTCTTTTACCTAAACATTTAGGAAAGGAAATTATTATTTGTTGGTCTAGTTACTTGTTACTGCTAACATTTGTTTTCCTATGAAGGCACATATTGTCATTATTGACTATATAATGTCGAGCTTAACATAGCTAATGGTGCAAATGCGCACACACACAAATATATGTTTGTTACATTTTTGCAAGTTGTTTAATTCACATCTATTCCCAGCATGGTTTGGTCTGGACCATATGTGCTTTGTTTTTTTTGTTGAACTTTGTATTTATGTCTGGGTTCACTTAGAGGCCAACATACTTAATAATAATTTCACTTCTTGGGCATCTCAAGATCTAGGGCTCCCTTGCTTTTCGCCCTTATTTCACCAATTGAATGACAACCACCTCTCCTTAGGCAAGCACCTCTCCTTTTCCTCCATTCACTGGACGAAGCAACCCAGGATGCTGAACCACCTCTCCTTTTTATTGTAATATTGTGTTCAATATTTTTCTTACAAAAATATATTTGCAAAAAAAAAATTTTCGGGGGCGCTGCCCCCTAACCCCCGCTCAAGGTGCGCTACCCCCCGAATTAACGGTACTTAAATTATGCCCGTGCGACTTCAAAATCCTAGTTACGCCATTGATTGCTTTATATAATATATATATAATAATATATATATATATATATATAATATGTCTTTTTTTGACATTATCCAATCATCTTTGATTTATCACATATTTTATGAAATATTAAATCACTAAAAATAATAACCAACACCGATTAAAAAATTATTTTACAGGTAAAACAAAAATGTGAAACAATGAATTTGAATGTCAATAACTGTTAAACGTTTTATGAAACAAATTATTACTCTCCAATTAGAACACACATAAGAATTTCGTTCATATATAATAAAGATTTTTCTAATTAGGAAATACCGAAAAAATATATTTGTATACTTACGCAATCTTGTCACCTAAGAAACCTCCATACTCGTCATGTAATGCTTGAGGGAGATCCCAATGGAAGAGTGTGACAAATGGTAGTATTCCTGCAAATCTTGCAATGCTTTCTATTAGTCCAAATACGAAAAATTAGATGCTAATAAAAACATGCGTTACTATATTAATATAAGTGTACTACCATTATCTAGCAGCTCATTAATCAAATTGTTATAGTATCGAACTCCTTCTTCGTTCACTTTACCGCGACCAGCTGGGAAATATATATTTGTGACCCCAATTAATGATACAAATGTAAGTATTAGTGAATAAACACATTTTACTTTTTTTATTTTTTAAATAAAACTGGGCCACAAAAAAATACTTGGCAGTATTCTAGACCAAGAAATGGAGAATCTGTAGGCATCCAAGCCCAAATTCTTCAGCAATTGCACATCCTCCTGCACACATAAATACTAATAATAATAATAATAAAATCACAAGGTGAATTAGTTGCAATTAGCTCTATTATCCGTATTAAGGCTTCATTTGCACGGTATTTTTGTAAGGGCGGTTCGGACAAAAATGCCTCCGCAATTGAATGTAAGTTAGGCATGACAACCATTATAAAAATTGCAACGAGAAAAGAAAATTCATTTTGAAAATAAAAGTGAATGAATTTTCATGGGTGAAGCTAGACATTCACAAAAGACGGTTTATAACAGTCGTGCTTACGATCATCACACCTATGGCAAATGAAGTATAAGGCTCTTTTTAAGACAACTTATGATGATGAATAAGCTGGTAATTGAAATTGATGTTTGCGTAGAGATTTTATAAAAATAATGATGAATAAACAGTCAACTGTTCGGATAGTTTGTTCATAAACGTATATCTAAAATTTCACTCATTTATAAGGGTCAGTTTGTTTGAATGTGTTTTTTTACCGGGCGCAATTTTTTTGCCCGGAAGCGTTTTGTTCGCCCGGTCGGGATTTTTTTGCCCGATCGGAAGTTTTTTCGACCGGGCGTGATTTTTTCGACCGGGCGTAATTTTTTCGATCGGGCGTGATTTTTTCGCCCGGGCGTGATTTTTTCGCCCGGACGCAATTTTTTTCATCCGACTGCAGTTTTTTTTACCCGATCGCGGCTTTTTCGAAAGAGCGATTTTTTTTACCTGGGCACGTTTTATTGCTCGGGTGCGATTTTCTTGCCCGGCCGCGATTTTTTCGCCCGTGAGCGTTATTTTTCGATCGAGCGCGTTTTTTTCGCATGGTCGCTATTTTTTTTCGTCCGATCGCGTTTTTTTACCTGGGCACGTTTTTTCCCGGTCGCCATTTTTTTCGTCCGATCATATTTTTCGCTCTGGCGCGTTTTTTTTGCCAGGGAGCGTTGTTTTGCCCAAGCTCGTTTTTTCCCACAATTTTTTTGACTCGGCGCATTTTGCTCCCTAGCATGATTTTTCACTCGGACATTATTTCTTCGGACCGACAAAATATTTTCGCTCGGATGCCCGGGTGAAAAATTATGTCTACGCGAAAAAAAACATACCCGGGCAAAAAATACGCATCTGAGCAGAAAAAATTGCTCCCCTATGTGCCCAGGAGAAAAAACCGCTTGTATGAAAAAAATCGCTTCCAGGTTAAAAAATCACGACGGGCGAAAAAATAACTCTCAGGCAAAAATATCTCGACTGGGTGAAAATAACGTGCCCGGGCGAAAAAATCGCTCTAAGACGAAAAAATCGCGCCCGAGAGCAAAAATCACATCAGGGCGAAAAAATCCTGCCCGGTCTAAAAAATCTCGCACGGGGAAGAAATATCGCGTCCGGGAAAAAAATATTGCGCCCGGGCAAAAAAATATTGCGCCCGGGCCAAAGGATTGCGCTAAGGAGAAAAGATGGCGCCCGGGCGAAAAATTTCCCGCCCAGTCAAAAAAATCACGCCCGCAGTCGAAAAAATCACGCTTTTGCGAAAAAATTTCGTCGAGTCGAAAAAATCGCACTTGGATGAGAAATTCTCTCTCAGACGAGAAATTCGTGTTCAGGCGAAAAAATCGCGTCGGGTGTAAAATCACATACAAGAAAAAAAATCACTTCCGGACAAAATAATCACGCAAATGACTTTTTGAGAAATAAGCGCTTATGAGAAGTCATAAGCTGGACCAAAGTAGCTTATGAAAAATAGACTTATCATCAAATTTAAAATAAGTGATTTTTTATAAGCTATACAAACAAACAATTATAAAATTACGTTTACGTTTTAAATAGAGATTATTCATCAGCATATGCTGTCCCAAACAGAGCATAAGACTCTGTTTGGGACAGTTTATACTGATGAATAATCACTATATTCAAAACGCAAACGCTGTTTTTCAGCTGTTTGATTGTGCAACTTATAGAATATCACTTATTTTAAAATTGATAATAAACTGATTTTACATAAATTATTCAGGTCCAACTTATTGTTTCTCGATCATAAGCGTTTATCGCTTAAGAAAACTCAAAGTTGATTTTTTCACACGTGCGTGGTTTTTTTGCAATGATGCAATTTTTTTGCCATAGCGCGATTTTTTCGCCTGGGCGCGTATTTTTCGCCCGGACACGTTTTTTCTGCCAGGGTGCAATTTTTTCGTCCGTGCGCGATTTTTCCGTCCGGGCGCGATTTTTGCACCCAGGCGCAGATATTTCGCTCGGACGCTAATTTCCGCCCGAGGCGAATTTTTCGCTCGGATGCGAATTTTTCACCCGGACGTGAAATTTTCGCCCGGACGCGAAATTTTCACTCGGACGTGGACTTTTCGCCCGGGAGCGAATTTTTCGGCGGGGTGAGAATTTTTCCGCCGAACGTGATTTTTCCGCTCTTAGACGATTTTTTCACACGAGAGCGATTTTTTCACACAGAAACTGTTTTTTCGCCGCGCCGCGATTTTTTCTCCCCACTGTGATTTTTTTGGACAGACAACAATTTTTTTCGCACGGGCACAAATTTTTCGCCCTTAAGAGATTTTTTCGACTAGACTCGATTTTTTTCGGCTGAATGCATTTTTTCGCTTTCGTGCAAAAATATCGCGTCCGACAAAAATATCGCTCCCGGGCGTAAAATATCGCGCTCGGGCGGAAAATTCAGGCCCGTGCAAAAAATTTGCGGTCGGGCGGAAAATTCACACCCGGGCGGAAAATTCTTGTCAGCGTGGAAAATTCGTTTCCGGGCGAAAAATTCGCGCCCGGACGAAAAATTTGTGCCCGAGCGAAAAATTCGCGTCAGGGCAAAAAATTCGTTCCCGGGCGAAAAAATGCTTTCGGGAAAAAATCGCACCTAGGAGAAATAACTGTGCCCGAGTGAAAAACCGCGTCCGGGCAAAAAATTTGCGCCCGGGCGACATATTCGATCTCGAGCGACAAATTCGCTCCCGGGCGAAAAATCCACGTCGGTGCGAAAAATCCGCTCTCCGGTGAAAAAATCACGTCCGGGAGAAAAATTCGCGTCCTGGCCAAATATTTGGCTCAGGCGAAAAAATCGTTGTCTTATGAAAAAATCACGCCCCTGTGAAAAATTCGCACTTACGCGAAAAAACGTGTCTGTGTGAAAAAATCGCATCTACACGGAAAAAACATGTCCAAATGAATGAACTTTTATGAATGAATGAAACTTTAGATAAGCACTTATGAACAAACTATCCAAACAGTTTACTGTTTATTTATCATTATTTTTTTTAAAATCTCTATTTAATCATCAATTTTCAACTAATAGCTTATTCATCATCATAAGTTGTCACAAACAAAAGATAAGTTTCTCAATATTAGATTATGAGATGGCTAGAGATAATTACAAAATTCTAGTAAGCATGTACATGTTATATATACCTTGTAACGGTGATATGAGTCACATGCGACATCTCCATTGCTGCCGTCAGCAATTTTTTCTAAACAAGAAGGAACAAGATAAATATAAATTAAAAAAATAATAAATATCTTCTGTATAATAACATTTTGTTCTCACAATAAAAATTAGTTATGTTACGGATACAGAGAACAAGAACCCATGAAACGGATGAAGAAAAATACTACAGTTAATATTTTTTATAAAAAGAATTAAATTAAATATATATACTAATATATAAGCCAAAAACATCTTTCCTACAGGGATGGTGGTCCTTAAAAAAATTTAAGCTCTGCAGTGGAAGCCACTGCAAGCGGGGGAGCAGAAGAAGGCCTGATGGGACCCCACTGACATGATCGCTTCCCGGGTAGGCCGGACGTGGTCTGGTAGGCCAGAGCTGTCATGGTGCTTAATGGTGGCTAAAATTTGGTCTTCTTCGGCTCTGTTGGCTATGGTGGTGGTGTATGGTGTAAAACGATGGGGAGGATGTTTCTGGCGAACTGTGGTTCACCGGAAGTGGCCTGAGGGAGAAGGGAGCAAGAAAAGGGAGGCGGAGAGATAGAGGGGAAGATAGTTAGAGAAAGAGAACATGGAAGAGGGTAGAGAGAGAGTCTCGGAAAAGCAGAGAACATTATCAACATATGACCGTCGCTCTACTAAATACAATATTTGAATGACCTTGATGAAATATTTCAACAGTGCCCTGCTTCTGATGGCAACAGGTGTAAGCAGATCTAATTCTTACCCCTTTTGATGTGGCGCTTGATGTTTCCACGTGTTGCTTTAATGGAGCTTGATCTTCTACTTGGCCTTCAAGATGTTGACACGTATGAAGGCCCATTACAATTGCCCAATGCTTTAAACGAACGATGTCCTCATCGTTGGCGTATTTCTCTCGCCGTCGTTGATTTAGGGTTTAGCGGAGGGAGCCAACCAACAGAGGTGAAGATCTGGAGGGATGTTGAACATCGCTGGTTTGTTTGTATGCAAACCCCAGGGAGCCTACGATGCTGCTCCATCTACCGTTGGATCTGGTGGATCTCCGGCTGAAGCTGCAGATAACTTCTCATTTTATAGTTGCGGGTGAGGATGTTGTCATTGCATCCTTCTTTTCTTTTGTTTCCAAGTAGGCGCGAGTAGATCGTCGAGATTTCCCTTGGTCGCCGTTGTGCCTTCATTCTGTGCTGTTGTCCTTAGATCGGCTGGTAGAGTGTCCAAATCTTCCCATGTAGTGTCTTCGGGTGGGAGATCCTTCCACTGGTCTAGCGCTTGAGGAACCAGAAGGATATTTCGCATGATCTGTCTTAGATTGATCACTGCTAGAGGAGTATGCAAAGGCATATTCATGTAGCTCTGTGGTGGTAAGGGTGTAACGTGGTCCTGCTCATTTCCCTTGTATTTCTTTAGTAGTGATACGTGGAATATTGGGTGTATTTTACAGTCTGTTGGAAGCGAGAGGCAATACGCCGTCTCCGCGATGGCTTCCTCAATTTGGAAGGGTCTGTAGTAGCGGAGTGCTAACTTTCTGCTTTGTGTCCGCTGTAAAGTGAGTTGGCGATACAGATGTAGTTTAAGTAGCACCCATTCATTTTTTTCTAGAATTTGATATCAGCTCTTTTTTGTCTTCCTGTGTCTTTATCCGATGTTGGGCACGTTGTAGGTTCTTCCTTAATTGATGCATTAGTTCATCCCTGGTCTGTAGGGTTAGCTCCACTGCTTCATTCCTAGTGCTACCTGCACAATAAGTCAAGAGCCCACGGGGCGGCCAACCAAACATGGCCTGGAAAGGCGTCATGTTGGTCAATGTGTTAAGCGTGGTATTAAAATGATATTCAGCTAAACTAAGATAGTGTGCCCATTTTTTTGGGTTTGTATGTGTGAACATTCGTAGATATTGCTGTAAACACCTATTTGTTCGTTCTGATAAACCGTCAGTTTGCGAGTGATAGGCCGAGCTATAGTGTAACGTTGTCCCCTGTAATTTGAAGAGTTGTGTCCAGAAGTCGCTTAGGAAAGTGGAACCACGGTCTGTCAATATGGATGTTGGTAGACCATGTACCTTTCCCACTGATTCCCAAAAAACCGATGCCACCGTTGGGGCAGTAATGGGGGAACCCAGGGGTGCTAAATGTGCAGCTCGCAACAGTCTATCCACAATTACCAGTATTTTATTATAATTGTTAGACTTAGGTAAGTGTGTTATGAAGTCCATTGTTAGATCGGACCATAGAAGTGTGGGAATGGGTAATGATTGCAAGAGTCCATAGTGTAAATGATTAGATGTTTTGACTTTTTGGCATAATTCACATTGATTAACATAAGTAGTAATGTCATTTTTTAAATTGAGCCAGTGAAATTGGGTTTTAATGCGATATAGGGTGGCATTAATGCCAGAATGACCGCCATAGTGGCTATCATGTGAATTGATGATAGTTATGTTTATTATGGGTGAGTTTTAAGGAATAAAAAGCCTTTGTTTTTAAAAAACATTGTTTCCCCTCTTGTCCCAATTTTCTTCCTGCTGTAACCCGTCCAACAATGATGAGAAAGGACTAGATATTGTCATTGTGTTTAATTGTGCCGATTGTGTTGGTTGTGTTTGTAACGCCCCGAAAGTTGTGTGCGAGTCGGTCGCGAAAAAAAGAGTTTTTGGTGCCTGTAGGGGTACACGGCCTAGGACACGGGCGTGTCCAAGGCCGTGTCTGGCTGGTGATTTTTTTGGCCGTTTTCAACCCGAGAAGGACACGGCCAGAAACACGGCCGGATGACACGGGCGTGTCATCCGACATGGGCGTGTGCCAACCCGTGTCCCTACCCGTGTCCTGATGGGTCGTGTCCGTTGCCGTGGCGGTTATGCGTGACACGCCCACGAACACGGGCGTGTCGAGGAACCCGACACGGGCGTGTCAGGTCAGACACGGGCGTGTCTTGGCCCGTGTGCGTTTCTCAGTTCGACGATCGTGCCTGGATCGAGGCACACGGCCATGGACACGGCCGTGTGCCAAGCCGTGTGCGGCCCAGGTCTGGGGAATTTTGTGCAGATCCGAGCCGTTCGTTTCCTTTAATTTACATCCGACGGCCCAGATGAAATTCTGCTCTGTTAAGGCCGGGAATAGGGGGTTATTTCCTCATTTTCTCTCCAAAGTTCTTCTTTTCCAAAGTGAGAGAGAAGAGGAAGAAGAAGGAGGTTTCCGGCCGCCGGCGGAGCATCAGAGCACCGTTTCGAAATCGGAGAGCGGATCCGTGGAGGGAAGGTCATTGCGAAGAGTTCTAACCGCGTAGTTTTTCCATGGCGCCAAAACGGACTACAAGGGTAACGATTATCAACTTGAGCGCTTGAAGCTCTTTCTTTCTGCATAGGGAATCCCGCTCCCGCGAGTATGCGGTGAGTGCGTGGTGTTCCTTGGGGTTGACGGGAATAGTCCCCCTTGTGTTGCATATAGAGCCCGGAATCGTAAGTACGGGCATAGGCATTGTGTGTGAAGCCTACCCGGACATGTTTTGTCTGGATCGGTGATGTTGCATTTGATGTGGTTTTGCCGGAGAAGACTCCGTGCTTTGGATTTTTCGGGTTTCTACGCGGTAGATTGCAGCAGGGATCCTTGGGGGTTAGCTTCAAGGCGCACCCGGAAAATTGAGCGGAAACGTGTTCTGCTAACTTGGCGGTCTGGGAACCGGCCTTGTTCATAACTGGGTTATGAGATTGTTTTGGAAAATTTGGGATCCGAGAGAAGCTTGGCCCGCGCAAAGGACTTAAATTGGACATGCGGCGTGAGCAACGGGCAAGTGGAATTGGACCTAGGCTATGTGGTTCGGTGCGAGAGACCCGAAGACGGGGACTGGCCGTTGGCATAGTCGGAGCCTTAGACGGTGGTCAGAAAGGCTAAATGCTCACATGTTGTTGCCATCCTGGGGGTGGTGGTGAATGCACTGATGGGTCAGGGTTCACCATGAATGTGCCCTGAGTGCACGGGGTGTTTGGCCGTGCGAGCCTACACCTGTGGCGAATTATAATTGCGCTATATTTATATTGTTGGGCTAATGTTATGCAGGGAAAGAGCACCGCCGTCCCGAGTAAGGGGCGGGGTCGTTATAATTTGGTCGGCTTTTAGCTGACCGTTGCTTTATTTGCCACCGTGCGGTGATATGTGCTTGCAGGTGTTGCGGAGCCGAGCGCCAAATAGCGGGCTGGAGCCCATGTTGCTGTGCTGGCCCTAGAAGGCCGTAGAATAAATGTTTTTATATTTATCATGTGTGGCCGGCCTGCGAGCCGATGTATGTAAAACACTCTTTATTAAGTGAACATTTGTAAGGCCATAAGGCCATGTACTCGTTTCTGTGTATTTGGGGTTTCATTCCTTTTGTTGTAGATGTGGACATTCATATTGATGGATTTAATTTTGGGTTCTTTCAACTTTAAAATCTTCCGCTAGAATGTTCTGTGATTAGGACGAGTAGTCTTATTCGGTTGGTTTGATTATTCATTTAGTATCCCTTCCGACTGTCTGTGGTATATGACGTCGGGTTCCAGCTGGACCTTCTGTTATATGTCATGCGACAGATGGGGGTGTTACAATTTGGTATCAGACTTTTGGTTACGATCAGGTTTAAATGAATTCGTGGGCGAATTCTTTTAAGGGGTGGTGAGCACATGTGTGCGTCATCGTTATAACATCAAAAAGAACCCATGAATGTCCACTTAGGAATGAAAAATACACTTGTTTGGTGGAACCTGAGTGTTCCAATGATTGCTTTTAGCAATTTGTTTGTTGTCTAATCGTGTGTCTTTGCTAATTTAGGCAGCTGGGAGCGGTGCTGGTCAGTCATAGCGTCCGCAATCAGCGAAACGTAGTGCACCAAGGGACGTGCCTGCTACACCTCCTTCAGCGGAAACCATCAGGATGGTGGCTGAAGCCATGTTCGCAATGATAAATGCCCAACATGCAGGGCAAATGCATCGCGCACCTTTTGCGAGTGAGCAAGAACCGGTTAGGGCGGCAGAGCCGAGAGTGGTGGAACGCGCAGCAGTTGAGTTAGTAGAGCCGAGGAGAACTACGGAGCGGCAGCTAAAGCACGTGATGGGCTTTAATCCTCCGAGGTTTAATGGGGTTGGAACGCCAACTCAAGCTGAGGACTGGCTCTCTTCCATAAAGAGGGTGTTGACGGCCACAATGACTGAGGAGTGGCAGAAGACCACCATAGCGACTTTTCTTTTGGAAGGTGAGGCGAGGCTGTGGTGGGACGAGTTGGAGTTTCATCTTCTAGTGGGAAGACAACTTGCGGATGTGCCGATGGAGGAATTTTCAAGATTGTTTCTAGCCAGATTTGTACCTTCTGCTCAGAGGTTGGATATGGAGAATCAATTTCTTGGGTTGACTCAGGGATCCAGAAGCGTGGACGAATATCTGCATGAGTTCACACGGTTGGGTCGTTATGCTGGTGCTATGTTTTCAGAAGAAGAGAGGAAGACCAACCGATTCTATGAGGGTCTTCGCGGCGATTTACAGTTACTCCTTGCTGGGCCTAAGGCGCAGGGGTTCCTAGCCTTGGTCAATTCAGCCCGATCGTTGGAAAAGGTTGCGAAGAAAGTTCAAGAGAAGAGAGACCCAGGAGAAAGGAAGACCGAGTTCAAGGTGCCAAGTAACAAGACAAGTTTCCGCAGATGGAACAAGAAGCGGAGGACTTCGAACTCAGCCCCTTCAGCTGATGCGTCGGGGGCAACTACAAGTCGAGTCCCCGGAGCTTGCTACAACTGCGGGAAGACGGGGCATTTTGCTCGGGAGTGTTGGAGCGGACGTTCAAAGTCCGAGAGGAGGCCTGGAGCGACTTATCAGGAGAAAGGGAAGGCGGTGTAGTCAACCGCATCCCATCATGCTCCAGCCCAGCCTAGAGTCTATAACCTTGGTCTGCAGGAGGCCATTAAGCAAGCAGACGTGGTGACAGGTATGAGTTAAATTACAGTGGTTTAACTTTTATAGTTGTTACCTTCGTATTTGTTAGCTTACGTTTGTTAATGTTAGGCTTTGTGTTAATCTTTGGGTTTCCGGCGAGAGCCATTTTTGATACGGGGGCATCACATTCCTTCTTGTCTGAAAAGTTTATATCGCGCATCGGAGTTCCCTCCTCGATGGCAGAAAACAAGTTGGATGTGTTGTTGCCTAATGAGTGCTCAATGCGTGCGGATAGGGTTTGTGTTGTGAAGATTCAGATTGGAGACCGGGAGTTTGATTTGCGAGCGTTGGTTCTACCATTAGTGGAGTTCGACGTAATTTCGGTATGGATTGGCTCTCGGAGCAGAGTGCATGCATTGATTGCAACCGTAAAGAAGTCAAGTTGGGTCTGGACACTGGTGGAGAGACTACTTTTGCGGGCATGAAGGGGTCAGGGAAAGTTCTGATATCGGCCCTTCAGGTGTTCAAGGCAGTTCGGTCTGGGGCAGAACTGTATGTCACTCTAGTGCAGACTGCGACGCCTAAACCTAGTTTGGGCAACATCCCAGTTGTGTCCGAGTATCCTGATGTGTTTCCAGATGATCTCCCAGGAGCCCCTCCTCAGCGGGAGATAGACTTTACTATAGAGCTGGTACCGGGTGCCAAACCGGTGTCACGCTCCCCCTATCGGATAGCCCCAAGAGAAATGGCAGAGTTGAAGGTGCAACTGCAAGAGTTGCTAGAGCAAGGTTATGTGCGTCCAAGTTCGTCGTCTTGGAGTGCACCAGTTCTCTTTGTTAAGAAGAAAGATGGGAGCTTGCGGCTTTGTATCTATTATCGGGAATTGAACAAACTTACGGAGAAGAACAAATATCCAATCCCGAGGATTGACGATCTATTTGATCAGCTGGTTGGATCAACTGTATATTCGAAGTTAGATTTGAAGTCCGGTTACTATCAGTTGAGGATAAGGGAGAGCGACATCCCAAAGACAGCATTCAGTACGCGGTTTGGGCATTACGAGTTCACAGTCATGCCGTTTGGGTTGACGAATGCGCCATCCGTGTTTATGGATCTGATGAATAGGACGTTCAGAGAATACCTGGATCAGTTTGTGATAGTATTTATCGATGATATTCTGGTGTATTCGCGGTGCGAGGAGGATCACTACAAGCATTTACACATGGTGTTGGAGACATTGAGGAAAAGTCAGTTGTATGCAAAGTTCTCCAAGTGTGAATTCTGGTTGTCCTCGATAGCGTTCCTTGGTCATGTTGTCAGTGGAGAAGGAATAGCTGTGGATCCGGCGAAGATAGTGGCGATACGGGAGTGGCCTACTTTGACTACAGTGGCAGAGGTCCGGAGTTTTCTAGGGCTTGCTGGCTACTACAGGCGCTTCGTAGAGAACTTCTCGCGGATAGCACTACCACTCACGACGTTGACAAGAAAGGATCAGAAGTTTGTGTGGTCTCCGGAGTGCGATCAGGCTTTTGAAGAATTGAAGAGGCGATTGACCACGGCGCCCATTTTATGTTCGCCAAGTGGAACCGAAGGGTTCGAGATCTATAGTGATGCTTCGGGCAGTGGTTTGGGCTGTGTTCTGCTACAGCATGGGAGAGTGATGGATTATGGTTCACGACAACTGAAGGTTCACGAGAGGAATTATCCGGTCCACGACTTAGAGTTATCGGCCGTGATATTTGCTCTTAAGCTTTGGAGGCACTATCTGTACGGTGTGAAGGTCGATATTTACACCGATCATAAGAGTTTGAAGTACCTATTGGACCAAAAGGATTTGAACATGAGGCAGAGGAGGTGGATGGAGTTCTTAGGGGACTACACCTTCAAGATACACTATGTGCCTGGGAAGGGAAATGCAGTGGCGGATGCGTTGAGTCGTAAAATTCCCGCACAAGCCAATTGGTTATCAGTGCATGATAAGAGATTGGTCCAAGAGTTGGAGGCATTGGAGATATCTTGCGTTGACAAGCAGTCAAGTGCCGAGGCGAAACTGTTTTGGACAGAGGTGCAGTGTGACCTAGCGGATAGAGTTCGGTGGGCTTTGGTTCAGGATAACAGCATGAAGCAAATCTTAGATGGAACTTTGGATGGGTCAAATTCCCAGTTTGTGGTTGAAGATGGGTTGCTAAGGAAGGACGGTCGTCTATGCGTTCCTAGTGCGGATAATATTCGGGAGGAGTTGATGTATGAGGCTCATCATACCAAGTACTCAATCCACCCGGGTAGCACGAAGATGTATAGAGACATGAAGAAATTATTCTGGTGGCCGGGTTTGAAGAAGGATGTGGCACTTTATGTGGCTAAGTGTCGTACTTGTGCATTAGTGAAGGCGGAATGCCAGAAGCCCGGAGGTTTCTTGAAACCCCTTCCTATCCCAGAATGGAAGTTTGACGACATATCTATGGATTTTGTGCACGGTTTGCCGAAGTCGCAGAAGGGAAACGACGCCATTTGGGTGGTCGTTGATAGGTTGACAAAGGTGTCGCATTTTATCCCAGTGAGAAAGGAGGATCCAGTGGAAAAGTTAGCCAAACTCTACGTGGATAATATTGTACGATTGCATGGTGTGCCTAGAAGTATTGTTAGTGATCGAGATGGACGCTTCACGTCAAATGACTGGAGGTTGGTGCATGGTCTGTTGGGTACTAAGCTAAAGTTCAGCACAGCCTTTCACCCGCAGACAGATGGCCAAACCGAGAGAGTCAACAGGACTATGGACGACATGCTTCGCATGTGCGTCCTAGATTTCGGGAAGAATTGGGAGGATCACCTGTACATGGTGGAGTTTGCTTACAACAACAGCTTTCAGGCAAGCATTGGAATGACGCCTTTCGAAGCCTTGTACGAGAGGAAGTGTCGTACGCCGTTGTCTTGGTTGGAGGCAGGCGAATCAAAGTTGTATAAACGTCAAGCGGTGGAAGATGCCACTTCAATGATACGGACAATTCAGGAAAGACTGAAGACTGCTCAGGATAGACAGTCAAAGTATTACAATGCCAAACATAGAAATGTGGAGTTCAACGTTGGCGACATGGTATATTTAAAGGTCAAGCCGTTCAAGGGTATATCGCGGGTTCGACGCTTGAAGAAGCTGAGTCCGAGATACCTTGGACCATTTGAAATCCTGGAGCATGTTGGCGAGGCGGCGTATAGATTAAAGCTGTCGACGGAGTTGAGTGGGCTGCATGATGTATTCCACGTATCGGTGTTGCGTAAGGCAGTGCAAGAGCCTTTGCAGATCGTTGCGGACAATCAGGTACCGGTTGATTATGAGTTAACAACAAGGGTCAAGCCAGTGCGAATTGAAGATGTTGCAGTCAAACGACTCCGCAACAAGGAGGTCCGAATGGTTAAAGTCCGTTGGGATAATTGCGGACGTGAGGAGCTTTCTTGGGAGCGAGAGCAAGCTATGTTGGAGGAATACCCCGAGTTATTCCACTCAGGTATCATTTAGCTTTCGTGTACCTTTGCTTAATTTCGGGACGAAATTCCTTAAGTGGGGGAGATTTGTAACGCCCCGAAAGTTGTGTGCGAGTCGGTCGCGAAAAAAAAAGTTTTTGGTGCTTGTAGGGGTACACGGCCTAGGACACGGGCGTGTCCAAGGCCGTGTCTGGCTGGTGATTTTTTGGCCGTTTTCAACCCGAGAAGGACACGGCCAGAAACACGGCCGGATGACACGGGCGTGTCATCCGACACGGGCGTGTTCCAACCCGTGTCCCTACCCGTGTCCTGATGGGTCGTGTCCGTTGCCGTGGCGGTTATGCGTGACACGCCCACGAACACGGCCGTGTCGAGGAACCCGACACGGGCGTGTCAGGTCAGACACGGGCGTGTCTTGGCCCGTGTGCGTTTCTCAGTTCGACGATCGTGCCTGGATCGAGGCACACGGCCATGGACACAGCCGTGTGCCAACCCGTGCGCGGCCCAGGTCTGGGGAATTTTGTGCAGATCCGAGCCGTTCGTTTCCTTTAATTTAGATCCGACGGCCCAGATGAAATTCTGCTCTGTTAAGGCCGGGAATAGGGGGTTATTTCCTCATTTTCTCTCCAAAGTTCTCCTTTTCCAAAGTGAGAGAGAAGAGGAAGAAGAAGGAGGTTTCCGGCCGCCGGCGGAGCATCAGAGCACCGTTTCGAAATCGGAGAGCGGATCCGTGGAGGGAAGGTCATTGCGAAGAGTTCTAACCGCGTAGTTTTTCCATGGCACCAAAACGGACTACAAGGGTAACGATTCTCAACTTGAGCGCTTGAAGCTCTTTCTTTCTGCATAGGGAATCCCACTCCCGCGAGTATGCGGTGAGTGCGTGGTGTTCCTTGGGGTTGACGGGAATAGTCCCCCTTGTGTTGCATATAGAGCCCAGAATCGTAAGTACGGGCATAGGCATTGTGTGTGAAGCCTACCCGGACATGTTTTGTCTGGATCGGTGATGTTGCATTTGATGTGGTTTTGCCGGAGAAGACTCCGTGCTTTGGATTTTTCGGGTTTCTACGCGGTAGATTGCAGCAGGGATCCTTGGAGGTTAGCTTCAAGGCGCACCCGGAAAATTGAGCGGAAACGTGTTCTGCTAACTTGGCGGTCTGGGAACCGGCCTTGTTCATAACTGGGTTATGAGATTGTTTTGAAAAATTTGGGATCCGAGAGAAGCTTGGCCCGCGCAAAGGACTTAAATTGGACATGCGGCGTGAGCAACGGGCAAGTGGAATTGGACCTAGGCTATGT
Source organism: Platanthera guangdongensis (assembly GCA_039583875.1). Lineage (NCBI taxonomy): Eukaryota > Viridiplantae > Streptophyta > Magnoliopsida > Asparagales > Orchidaceae > Platanthera > Platanthera guangdongensis. The sequence goes on along the minus strand of CM077150.1, from coordinate 199,561,623 downwards.
GGTTCGGTGCGAGAGACCCGAAGACGGGGACTGGCCGTTTGCATAGTCGGAGCCTTAGACGGTGGTCAGAAAGGCTAAATGCTCACATGTTGTTGTCATCCTGGGGGTGGTGGTGAATGCACTGATGGGTCAGGGTTCACCATGAATGTGCCCTGAGTGCACGGGGTGTTTGGCCGTGCGAGCCTACACCTGTGGCGAATTATAATTGCGCTATATTTATATTGTTGGGCTAATGTTATGTAGGGAAAGAGCACCGCCGTCCCGAGTAAGGGGCGGGGTCATTATAATTTGGTCGGCTTTTAGCTGACCGTTGCTTTATTTGCCACCGTGCGGTGGTATGTGCTTGCAGGTGTTGCGGAGCCGAGCGCCAAATAGCGGGCTGGAGCCCATGTTGCTGTGCTGGCCCTAGAAGGCCGTAGAATAGCTGTTTTTATATTTATCATGTGTGGCCGGCCTGCGAGCCGATGTATGTAAAACACTCTTTATTAAGTGAACATTTGTAAGGCCATAAGGCCATGTACCCGTTTCTGTGTATTTGGGGTTTCATTCCTTTTGTTGTAGTTGTGGACATTCATATTGATGGATTTAATTTTGGGTTCTTTCAACTTTAAAATCTTCCGCTAGAATGCTCTGTGATTAGGACGAGTAGTATTATTCGGTTGGTTTGATTATTCATTTAGTATCCCTTCCGACTGTCTGTGGTATATGGCGTCGGGTTCCAGCTGGACCTTCTGTTATATGTCATGCGACAGATGGGGGTGTTACAGTGTTCGCTGTAATGATGTGTTTGTTGGTGAGCGTGACAGGGAATCCGCGACGATGTTGGTTTTGCCTGATTTATATGTAATAGTATAGTCGTATCCTATGAGTTTAGCTAGAAACAACTGTTGTTCTGGGTGTGACGGTCCTGTGTCAACAAGTTATGTAGGCTCTTATGGTCTGTCCTAATCTGAAATCTATGTTCAAATAAATATTGTCTCCACTTAGCCGCCACTGCGGTGACCGCATACATTTCACGAACATACGTGGATTTTTGTTGTATTAGTGGGGACAGTTTCTTACTAAAATAAGCAATTGGGTTATGTTGTTGTATTAATACAACCCCTATCCCAATTCTTGAGGCATCCGTTTCGATTATAAAGGGCTCGTTAAAATTGGGTAATGTTAAGTTTGGTTTGGAAATTAAGAGTTGTTTTAAAGTGTCAAAAGCTACAAGTGATTGCTCGTTCCAGACAAAGGTCTTTTGTTTTAACAGATCTGATAAAGGAGCAGCAATAATTGAAAAGTTTTTGATAAATCTGCGGTAAAAACCCGCCAATCCTAGGAAGGAGCGGACCTCTTTCTGTGTAGTGGGTCGCGGAAATTGCTCAATTTCTTTTGTGTTAGTGTGATTAGGGAACATTGATCCATTCGTGATATAATGTCCTAAAAATTTGACTTCCTTTTGTAAAAAGAAGTATTTAGAAAGCTTAATTTTGAGGGCATTATTGAGTAAAATCCGAAACACGGTGGGCAAATGGGTGTGATCGTCGTCTTCTGAGTTACTAAAGATCAAAATATCGTCGAAGAAAAATACAATAAATTTTCTTAAATATGGCTTAAAGATTGAGTTCATGAAGGATTGAAAAGTTGAAGGCGCATTAGTCAAGCCAAATGGAATAACGTTGAATTCATAATGGTCATGGTGCATCCTAAAAGCTGTTTTATGAATGTCGGGTTCCGAACTTTGTATTTTATGGTAGCCAGCTCGAAGGTCCAATTTGGTGAACAGTTTTGCATGAAATAATTCATCCAACAATTCATCGATTGTGGGAATCGGAAATCGGTCTTTGATCGTTATATTCTTTAAAACTCTATAATCCACGCAAAAATGTCAGGAGCCATCCTTTTCTTTACTAAAATGACTGGGGAACTGAAGCTAGAATTACTTGGGCGTATGTGTCCAGCTTTTAACATTTCGATTACTAAACTTTCTATTTCGTTTTTCTGAAAGTGGGAAGACCGGTATGATTTCACATTTACGGGTTTCGAATTTGGTAATAACGGTATTTTTTGGTCAATAAAATGGCGTGGTTGCAGTTCTAAGTTAGCTTGAAATAATATAGTGTATGTGTGCAGCAAATTGAGAAATCTGGGCGGTAAACTGTTATTAAAAATTGGAATGGTATTTTCTTCTTTGGGTGGCTGTGGTAGCTCCTGTGTTAAAATAAAAAGTGCTGAAGAGTCGAGGGGCATTAGACGTGCCACCAGCGATGATGAAACCTCTAAGCATGGGATGTGGGAATGTCCTTGTAACGTGATCGGGCCTTGGTCTGATATGTATGATATGGTAAGGGTTGAGTAGTCAGTGGTGATAGGTCCTAGTGATCTAAGCCATCGTACTCCCAATCCCATATCAGCCCCCTGCAGAGCTAAGATATATAAATGCAGTGTACAATTAGGGGTGGTTTGTATGAGCAAGTTAACGTCTAAGCATTTCCCTTGGCATATGATTGACATACCGTTACCCATGAAAACCTGAAAAGGTTTAGGTGGCGTTTGGCGTGGCTTATTCCCTGCGGTGCGGTGGAAACGCACCACTATTCTGAACTAAAGCAGTGTTTGACGCGGCTCCTTTCACAACCCACGTTTACTAAAAACCGTGGGTTCCTCTTAATAGCCGTCTGCGAAAAAATCTTCGTTCGACTGCAATTTTCAGCATCGCCTGCATTTCACGCTTCCTTCTTCGTACCCTCAGCCACATCCAACAGGAGGATGATGAACTTCTTCGTCAGGAAATATCTCAAGAGATTTCTTAAGCGCAAGGACAGCGACGCAACCGAGCGAGGTCTCTCTCTCACTTTCTCTCTCTTTTGCCTTCTCTTGAAGGCATATTGATCTAGGTAATTGATTGGTTCTCCGATTTCCCACATTTCATCATCTTTTGCTTCTCGCCGAGTGAGTGAATTCAGAACTTGAAGTAATCCATGGTGGATTCCATTGATTGCGAGATTTTGGCACTAGGTTTCGGACTCTTGAAGTCGAACCACGTCCCTCTTGCAGTAAGATGATGGTCAGTTAATGGCTTCTCTTGTCGTTACTAGGTCACTGTCTTAGCAGAAAGGGGACTGTGATCTCTTAATATTTTTTAATTTAGGCGCCGATATAACAAAATTTTATATGTCGGTTTGGTTATCACAAACATGGATAATTCATTCACGCTTCATGAAATTTAACATTTGAAGCTCATCATTTACATAAATGTATGCTACTAGTGCTCTTGCCTTTCAGCAAGACCCCATTTCCTTCACTGGATTGTGTGAGGTTTTGATTTGTAAACTCGTAGATCTGTTGAGGCTGCAAAAAATTAGCATGCTCTGTTTCCAATTCTCCGTTCAGGCTCAACGGATATTTACAAGTGTCTCAAATAATAAAGCATGAAGTGTAGATTATACTGTCATGATCAGAGTTTGTAGGGTTTTGCTTAATTCTTTAGTGAAGGAGATGTTCTCCCAGAGATCTAAATAGGCATCCTAGGGAGATGTCCATAATTTGATGTATTTCTTACCTGATTCAATGCTAGAGCGTAGAACATAAAAAATGTATGAATGGACCTTTATTTGGTGTTATTTCAATGAAAAAAGTTTAATTTATCATAAATTAAATGGTTGGTATTTAAAATTTTTATAAAAAAATTACTAAAAACTCTGTTTTGTATCCAAACAACTTTTCTAAAACTCCGTTTTGTAAATTCTGTTTCACCCAAACAGTTTTTTAACAAAACTGTATTTTCCAGAATCAGCACTTTTTAATCAGCAACAGTTCATCAGCAACTTACTATCAGCAATAGCCCAAACAAACAGAGCCTTAATGGCCATAATGGGAAGGTGTAGATATTTAGCCATTCGGTCCGAAATGAAATCATGGGAGCTACCACTGTCAATCAATGTTTCGAGTGGTTGTTGGTTGTAATAAGCAGTGACCCAAAGGTAATGGCCTGAGGGGTCGCCTGTGAATGCGTATAGACAAACTAATCCAGTTTGGTCAATGGCTTCCTGGATTGGTGCGCCCGAGGGGTCATCTGGGTCGTCGGGTTCGTCCGTACCTTGAAAATATAATAAGGTTCCTGGCCCCTTACATCGATGTCCTAGGGTGTATTTTTCATCGCATGTGTAACATTGTCCCAGGTCCCTACGACGTTGTCTTTCATTAGCCGATAAACGACGTATTGGATATTTAGGTGGTGTGGTCTTGTTTGTTTAGGTATTGGGAAGTGGTTGCCAGTGTAATCGTGGCAGATTTGGGCGGGTCACATTGTTTGAGAATCGGGAAGAATAAGAATTGTGGTGTTTTGATTGTGTCGATTGGTTAGGATGGTCGTCAGTATCACGGTCTCCAACCATTCTAGCTAATGCATAACCATCATGCAAGTCTAATGGACGTTGCATCCGAACCGTTGACCAAATACTCGGTTTCGGGCCAGAAACGAAGACACTGGTTATAAAGCCTGTAGTGAGGCCAGGGACACATGTTAAGATTTCTTCAAATTGTGCCTTATATTCTAAGACGGTGTTATTTTGTTGTAATTTTGTGAGAGAGCCGGCTGGATCGTCATAAGGGGATGATCTAAATCGTTTTGTTAGCGTTTCCACAAAGAAGGCGTATGTTAAATTTGGGTTATCACAAAATGTGGCTTGGTGCCAGCGTGATGCTGGGAGATCAAGATGGCAAGGGAAAATTAATAAAAAAATCGCGAGGGTTTGTGTTATGGTATTGAAAATATAATTGTAAATTATATAACCAATCTGTGGGATCCCTGTCACTAAATCGAGGACATTGAAATTTAAAATCGGACATTAAATTGTTAAAAACAACCTGGAATGAATTTGGAAACGGTGCAGATCCAAGAACTCCATTGGAGGAAGACGCGTAGCTCATATCAGGTTGAATTGAGCGAGCCTGTAAGAGCTCCAGCGATTGATTAACCTTCTGAAACTGCGCCATCATGTCTTGATGTAATGTATCGATTTTGGTAGCGGAATCGGTACGAGTATCGACGATCTGTTGGATCGGAAGTGTTTCTTTGGCCTGCAGATCTTCGCGTAGTTCATCGATTTGTGTCTTTTGAGCAGCTTGTTCCAAACGCACCGTGCCTTGCAGTTCAAGAAACTGGTTTGTGGAGATCCTTTGTGCGTGTGTGATCGGCCATGGAGGATTGAGGACAAGAAAACGAGAGCACCAAATTGTAAGTTTTAAAACGATGGGGAGGATGTTTCCGAAGAACTATGGTTCACCGGAGGTGGCTTGTGGGAGAAGGGAGCAAGAAAAGGAAAGAGGAGAGATAGAAGGGATGATAGTTAGAAAAAGAGAACAAGGGAGAGGGTAGAGTGAGAGAGTCCCGGGAAAGGAAGAGAACATTACTTCATATTAAGCACAAAAACAATTATTACAAGAGTAAACCTATTTATAGGCTAAACAGTCAGCATATGATCGCTGCTCTACTAAATACAATATTTGAATGGTCTTGAAGAAGTATTGCAACAGTTCCCTGCTTCTGATGGCAACAAGTGTAAGCAGATCTAATCTTTACCCCTTTTGATGCCACGCCTGATGTTTCCACGTGTTGCTTTAATGGAGCTTGATCTTTTACTTGGGCTTTAGGATGTTGACACGTATCAAGGCCCATTACAGGTGGTCATCATGAACATAGAGTTAAATTGTCATTAATGCACATCTAAGAAATTTTATCCACTTTTATGTTCAAACGTATGATATTTATTAGGTGATTCGTAGCGAATAACGGTTTAATCTATGCATTTACGACCACCACCATTGTGTCAAACGGAGCCGAATTCATCTCCCACAAATGATCGCACTAAGGCCTTCTAGTGTTTGGGTGAATCCCTAACATCTAGGGCTCTGAAAAATCTTCGGCCGGCTATCAGCACGTCCAACTCCGCCTTTCGCATTTTAGGGTAGACACCATTCCTCTCCTTCCCAAAATTTATATGAATATTGATTAAGGTTGATCAAGAGTACCATGACAGCTGAAGAGCTTCATAGTTTATTAACAACCACGACAGACATTTGAACTCCAGCCACATTTCTGTCTCCCGCCGCCGGAATCTCCTGAAACACATTCAGCCCAAAGTCCTTCTCCTTCGGAAGCCCCATCAGAAACTCCAGCAAATCACAAAATGCAGCCCGCAGCCAAATCGTACCGCCGCCAAAGACAATCCGCCGAGATAAATGGCGGAGAAGAAGATGTTGGTGGGGCAATCGCCGCAGCTGACAGAGGAGACTGTTGGCGGATATGGAAGTGTTGACCGAAGTCAACGGCGGGATATATATTATATATATATATATGTAATAATAATATGTATGATAATATACATATATATTAATTAATATATTAATATATCAAATGAGGAGACGACTCGTGTTGCTCGCATATCTCAAAGCAAGATGAGAGGCACTGTTTTGAGATGTGTGCGGGCATCCATGCGAGTCGTTGGATGCTCGTACTTTACTGTAAAGTGCATCCCGACACTTTACTCCCCCGGACCCCGTGAATGATGAGCCATGGAGTTTTGAAACGATTGCATTGATTGAAGTGGATACGTGGACATCTCCTATTGGTAAACTTTGCCTATAAATAAACTTGAAATCTGAGGTAGCGTAAGGTTGCTAGGTATGTATGCAGCAACATAAGAGCACGCGAAATCAAATTTTGGCGGACAAAATTTTAGAGGCCGCGAGCCTTATTCTTCAACCGTGAAATTAAAGAGCGAACTCAGACAATCTTGCGAACAGAAAATTTGCAGATAAGTTCTTGCGAACTTGAAGTAGCAGACAACCAACTTGGGAACAGTAGGAAACTAAGCCTCCGTTTGGCTCGGCTTATCGCGACTTATTTGCTCTGGTGAGGTTGGACAAAAATGTCATTGTCATGCCGAAATCTTTTGTCTCAAACTAGTTTTTTTTAAACATTTGTGATGCCAAACATATATTTTATGACAATGACGTTTTTGTCCAACCTCACTGAAGCAAATAAGCTACGAAAAGCCGCGCCAAAATCAACCAAAGTGAGCTAGCGAACTACTAGCAACAGCTAGCGAGAGAAAGTTGCGAACTACATTAGCGAGGAAGGCGAACATAGAAGGTGACAGGTAGTTCTTTCAGGACTGCTCTTGCGGACTCCATATCTGCGAATTGAAGGTTACAGCAACCCCTTGGCGGATAGCATTTATTTGCGAACAGATTTCCTGCGGACTGTTTTTTTATCTTGCGGACAACATCTCGGGCAACTTCCAAAATTACAATATTTTGTGTTGATGTTTGTGTGAGCTCTTGTAGTGAATTATTTTGAATTGTATATCATATTGTAGTTGTGGTGTAGCTTTGTAAAACATTTATTTGATGATAAAAAAGTTATTTGCTCCTTTAAATTATTGTGTCCTTTAATCACTTCAAACAGAGAGGGGCTCCGTGCCCTGCCGGACCGCCTACCCTTGGCACCCCGTTGGTGGGGTCCGGCCAAGGCCCGCCTGCTCCCCCGTGTGAAGGAACTGCAGATCTCTAGGGGAGGAGTGAAGGATCGAGAAGGTCGCTCTCTTTTTCGAGCATATTTTGCCGAAATATAATTTCCTTCCTTTATAAACATTTAGGATCCGTAGGACTTATTTTCACCGACGGCATGAATCGAAAATAAGTCCCTCAAAGGAAGCCTTAAATGTACAATGGACAATATTCGCAGCTATGCCCCATTCTTTTCGCTAAATTACTAATATGCCATAATGGATGGTCATGTGACACGTGAGTAAAAGTAACCAATAATGCAGTGATGAATATTGTCCGTGGAACTTAGCAGGCGATTCTGGGATAAAGTTGAATTCTCATTATTTTTTTGAGATTTTATTTAATAAATATGAAAAGATTTTCGCTTCATATTTAAAACATTTTCTGTCTAATTTAATAAATTAAAAATGATTTTTCCTCGGAGTATCCTAAAAAAAATGCGAGCGGTTAGTTTAATAGAATTACGCATCTGTTTTTTTTAGAAAAAAGAAGATAATTCTTTTTAAATAAATGAAGCAATTTTAAAAATAATGAAATTAATAAAATTTGAATAATGGTAAAGCATATATTAAATTTGATATTTAATAAATTAAAGGCATGAGTTTTAATTAAATTTATATTATTCAACAAGCACATTGACATGGGCGATGCAAGCACTCGATGTTCTCGGACGGACTTTGACCGCCTTCAGACGGGCAGAGACTTCGTTTGTGCTTGATGCTCCGAGCAGTGTTCGGTCGCATAGAAGTCAGTTTTGTCCGCTTTCACGCAATCCACTAGCTTGGAGCCGCATTCGTCACTCGCGGCTCCCTCAGAGCGTTTTTGTACACAATAATAACAAAATCATAGTGTTCCGGGAGGTCGCGGGTTACAGGTGCGGCACCGAGTTGGTGGATTGCGCGGAAGCGTGTGACCCACATTTATGCGGTCGAAGGCCGCCCGGAGCATCAAGCACAAACGAAGCCCGTGCAGAGGCAGACAAGATCCCCATAAAATTGGCCAAAAATTGCACGAGGGCATCGAGCACGAGAGTAACCCGATATTAAAATAAGAATTAATTATAAAACCAAAATTTGATTGAACAATTCTTGAATTAAACAATATGAAGTACAAGTTTAATAAAGCGAATTACAATTGAACGAAATAGGCATAAATATAATGAAATTAAAGGAAATTTCTAAAATAAAATTATGTAACTTCAAAATCTTATGTACCGAGGTGATGATCGGACCTGTCTCGCTCAGACATGAGGAGTGCGGCGTACCGCTACCACACGGGGCACGGGGGCTCCCCGGTGCGCGAATGTTTTGTGCCCAAGCCCCAGACATGGATCTATGTCGGGCTCACGAGATGTTGTCAAGTGTAAAGGCATTTAGGTTTGTGCGAAATTGCTGGAACAATCAAAAAATTTAGATGCAACAAAATTATCTCAGATAAATCTCTATTATTTCGGAAACAAATTAATTATCTCGGATAAAATTCACTTACCTCAGGACAAATGAATTATCTCAATGAAATACCAACTCTTTATCTCATCTTCATCACCGAACTCATATCACTTGTTTTCGCCATTCTTCTAAATTTTAAATTTTGCTCACCAATCTGTTTTATACACTAGAAGCAACCTTTTCCGGTGACAAAAAAGAGTTTTGTCTTCACCATCTCCTCTGTCTCTCCCAGCAGAGACGTTAGCGGAAGACAGCTCTTCTTCTAGGAGCAACATCATGCAATGCAGATGGCGAGAAAGACGGGTGAAAAATGAGGAAGACGGTCTGAAAATAGGGAGGGAGATAAACCTGAAAAATATGTGCCCTATTTATACGCGTCAACATCTCGTGAGACCCGAGATACAGATCTGTATCGGGGTTCGGACTCACAAATTTTGCTTCCAAGTGCTTTGTCACTCTGCATATAAATCAATAATAAATAACCTGGGAATTCATGGGTAAAACTGTCCCAAATGCTTGGCCCTCTTCCTCCTTCATTTACTGCTCCTTCAATCTGAAATAAATTGCATTTAGTTCAAATTTAGATGAACGTGCATAAAATGTTTTAAAAATTTTACCCAAAAATTTGCAGAAGTAATTCTTCGAAAAAGTTTAGCATTTGCTGCTTTAAGAATTTTTATAAATATTTGTTAGAATTTATTTTAGGTTTCTTAATATTTATATGCAAGCACCATGTCCCCCTGTTAATTATGCAATCAAAATTCCATATACTCCCTGGTTAATTACGCAATCATTCCATGATGCGCATATATCAAATATTTACTATTTTTAATTATCACGTATTTATCATGTGCACAGTCTTCAACAACATGAGTGTCACTGGTTCGTCCACATCTAATTTTTTCTTTCCAACCACAGCCTACAACTGAAGTCCCTCCACCAATAAATCAATAATAACATTGAGAAATCATTATCCACCGCAAGAGAACAGTAACTTGTAAATAAATTTCAAATATATATACGGCAGGGCGAGTCGACCGTGGCTCTGTCCGCTCGCCGTCGGATAATTCTTGACGGGTAACATATTTAATCAAAAAATACGGACAATAAACGATCTGCATGGTTCCCGTACACATCTAATTACCTCCTCCTTTTTAATTTTTAATATAAAATGTTTATATTTATATAATAACAAGTTTAATTTCATTTATCATCTTTATGTAATTATCTTCTTTTCAGTCTTATATAAAATTTTCAGTTTTCGATTTTTTAATAATAACTTGTTTATTATACTTTTATACTAATTTATTTTGGTTAACATCAAAACCTGATAGGCTGACGTGGATGCCCCAAACAGGAAATCCTTGGGAAAACTTCCTCTTCCTAGTCGAGTTTGAATTTGAGTCGATTCCTCCTGTAAGATTTGTGACTGCGCTTTGGCGGAGACAGCAAGCCCCGAGTTCAGTGAGCGTCTGCGTGAAGAAGAAGAAGACACGATGCGTTTGATTCCATGACATGTTCTCGGGGCTTTTAGATTTTTCTGGCCTGCTGTGGTAATCTCAAAGAGGGAGCTGGCAACAAGAAGAGCCATGAGAGAGGGATAAGTGAAGAGACGGTGTTCTTTAGATGCCCATCCTCATGGCTTTTTATAGGGGAGTCTGTGCCAATAATTGAGTTCAGACTGAATAATAATGAATCAACGCTATTTTAATGTGCTTGATAAATTAACATGTTTGAACTGAATAATAATGAATCAACGCTATTTTAATGTGCTTGATAAATTAACATGAAAAACATGTAAAAGTATATGGGGGAAACGGCAGCGCAGGAACAAAAATTTTCACAAAGTTAGGGCACAATAAATTAGAACTTAGAATCCCAGATAACAATTTTTTTTTGGACCCGGAAGAAGCAACACTCAGCCATTAAATATTTCTCAACACAATCACAGTTATATTAAAAAAAAAAAGAACTACTCAGAAAATTGGGAATGTTAAAAGAGTCTCATATTAATCTTGTGTAGCCACACATTAAAAGAGTCGGGAAACAAAACATTGCAGAATATATGTACTCTATTATTTGAGAAGAAAAACAAGTTCAAAAATGACAATGCAACTAGCTGGAAAAAGCTAGTCTAAAAATATCAAAATGTATGTTGCTACTCCTTCGTAATCTCTCATGTTAAGAAATATAAGAAGTGAAATTATAATTCTCATGGTTGTTCCACTATTCTAGCACGATTTCTTATCGAAAATCAAGCATAATACCGTTATTTTTGCATGATTTTAAGCTTACAGGTCCAAATGATCAAGAATAAATACAATGGAAAATCAATAATCTATAACTATCCCAACTCGCCTGAGTCTGCAAAATATTTCACGGTGCCGCATCAGCTCCTCGCGGCCTTGAAAGAAAACCTTATGTGGGCATGCCTTAAAAAAACGCTGACGGGCTTCCATTCATCCATTCGCTTCTTTCTCCCCACCGTCTCCCTCGTCTCCATCGCAGGTCGGCTTCCGACTCTCGAATGAAGGGGAAAGGTGTGCGATGCTCGAACTATCGCGGCCGGCGGATTGATGAATAGGGAGATCTAGCTGTTACGTTTGTGCCATGATCAAGGAATTAAGGTAGCTGTAGAGAGAGTGTTGGAAACGTGTATGGATTCCCGCTCAATCCCAACTCCACAAACGACTTCACTTGGCACCACAACTCAACACCAAAATCGAGACCGCCGCCTCAAACCGCGCGACCTCCCCTATCAAGCGAGTACCAACTCGGCGAGACCGCCAAGTCGCGCGGTTACACCCCGGCGAGACCGCTCCCCACTCGCGGCTAGAACTCCCAACTCGCGTGGCGAGGTCCGTCTACTCGCGACCACGACGCCAAGAGCACTGCTACTCGCTTGGCGAGTTCCTCCTGCGCGAGTTCCACCTGCGAGAGCTACACCAGCGCGAGCTCCCCCTGCCGAGATCACCAAAACGCGGGTCGCGCAAGCCGCGAGTCCTCTCTCGCTGCGAGCTCACTAAGTCGCCCGGCTTCAAACTCCTAACCGCCCGGACAGAAAAACACACCAGCGCTGCGGCGCTTCCCACTCTCTCTCTCTCTCTAAATAGGAACAAATGTTGGGGAGTTTATCTCTCTACTTTCATCAATCTTCAAACATGTACAAGGGGGCCTTTATATAGGCAAAAGAAAAACTAGAAACCTCACTCATCATAAATACACACACTCTCTCATAATAAATGCATTAAAAACTTAATAATAAAAGCTTTGACAATTTGACCGAGTCAAATTGTCAACCCAACAAACTCTCCCTCAAACTTGGCAGCACATGCCGAGTTTGCCTTTGAGCCTCAGAAACGTGTCCACCTTCAACGCCTTGGTGAAGATGTCCGCGACTTGCTCTCCGGTCGGGCAATACTTCACTTCCACTGTCTTCAACTCTACCTGCTCCCTTAGGAAATGATACCTCGTCTCGATGTGCTTGCTCCTTCCATGTAGTACCGGGTTCTTCGCGAGCTGGATGGCCGACATGTTGTCCACCAACATAGTCGTTGGCCCATCCACACCATGCTGCAAGCTCTCCAACAGATTCCTTAGCCAGATGGCTTGGCAGGTGCCAGCTGCTACTGCAATATACTCAGCCTCGCAGGACGATAAAGCTATCGTTGCCTGCTTCTTCGAGCTCCAAGAGAACACCCCCGTCCCCACGTTGAATGCATATCCGGAAGTGCTCTTCCGATCGTTCACATCGCCTCCGTAGTCACTATCGGAGTACCCAACTAACTTCAGCTCCTCTCCAGTGGAGTACTTCAGCCCGTGACCTCTTGTTCCGTTGATGTACCTCAGGATCCTCTTCGCTGCCGTGAAGTGGTCTTCCTTTGGCTCCTCCATATGCCTGCTCACCACTCCGACCGCATACATGATATCCGGTCGGGTGAAGGTAAGGTAGCGTAGACTGCCCACCAAACTCTTGAATAGGGTAGGATCCACCTCTCCTTCCTTGGAATCTTTCTTCAGCTTCAACCCTGGGTCAGCAGGGGTGGAGATAGGCTTACTATCCTCCATCCTGAACTTCCTCAAGATTTCCTCTGCGTACTTCTTCTGGGATATGAAGATCCCATCTTCTCCCTGCCTCACTTCCACTCCCAGGAAGTAGCTCAACTCTCCCAAGTCGGTCATCTCAAATTCCTTCTTCATCATGCCCCGGAACTCTTCATACATCCCAGCATTGTTCCCTGTGAAGATTATGTCATCCACGTATAGGCAGATAATCATCATGCCTCCATCCTTGTCTACCTTGGTGTAGAGTGCGTACTCATGCGGGCTCTTCTGATAGCCATGTTTTTGTAAGTAAGCATCTATCCTGCCGTTCCAAGCTCTAGCTCCCTGCTTCAGCCCGTAGAGTGCCTTGTCAAGCTTGCAGACCTTTCTCTCCTGCCCTTTCACCACGTACCCTGGAGGCTGCTCGATGTACACATCCTCCTCCAGGTAGCCATTCAAATAAGCAGATACCACGTCCATCTGCATTATCTTCCACCCGTGATGTGCGACTAGCGCGATGATCAGCCGGATGGTATCTATCCGCGCTACCGGTGCGAAGACTTCATCATAGTTCACTCCCTGAACTTGGCGGTAGCCCTTCACGACTAGTCTCGCCTTGTGCTTCTCCACGCCCCCATCTTTATTTTTCTTCACCTTATACACCCACTTCACCCCCGAGGGGTTTGTGACCTGCAGGTGCATCTACCAGCTTCCAGGTATCGTTCTTCTTGATGGAGGCGATCTCCGCATCCATCGCCTTCCTCCAGCTTTTCTCCTTCGCAGCTTCATCGTAGGAGCACGGCTCAACATCTGCAAGCAAACAGTATAAAGAAAAGTTGTTATGGGTTGCAGCCGTCTCTTCATAGATCTCCTCCAACCTCCTAGTCCGAGGGTGAGGACGATCATCCTCAGTTCCACTGGTACTTGCTCCACCGGATCCTCCTCTGCTCGAACTTGCTCCACTTGAGTAAGGGGTGAGAGCTCCCCCTGGACCTCCGCTTGGTGGTGATGGTGGCTCAGCTCCACCCATCTCCGCTTCAGCCTCTTCTCCACCTTCTTCCTCATCATCCTCGTAGAACATCCCCTTGGTGTTCTTCACCTCCTCATTCCAGCTCCAGCAGCTTCCTTCTTTAAACACCACATATCGTGAGATAATGGCCTTCTCCGTCTCCGAGTTGTACAACTTGTAAGCCTTGCTCGCAGGAGCGTAGCCTACAAAAATGCACTTCTCACTTCTATCGTCCAGCTTCCTCCTCCTCTGGTCCGGGATGTGAGCATAAGCTACACACCCGAAGACCCTCAGGTGCTTCACACTGGGCTTCCTCCCACACCAAGCTTCAAACGGTGTCTTGAACTTCACACTCTTGGTTGGGCAACGGTTTAGCAAGTACGCCGCTACCTGTACTGCTTCCGCCCAGTACTTCTTTGGCAACCCCTTGCCCTTCACCATGCTCCTCGCCATGTTCATAATGGTTAGGTTCTTCCTTTCCGCCACTCCATTTTGTTGAGGCGAGTACGCCGCCGTCAGCTGGTGTGAGATCCCCCATTCTCTGCAGTAGTCATCAAACAGCCTAGAGGTGTACTCCCCTCCTCTATCTGTCCGGAGCACCTTCAGTGGTTGCCCAACTTCCTTCTCAGCCATCGCCTTGAACTCTCGGAACTTGTCCAGAGCCTCTGTCTTCTCCTTCAGAAAGTATACCCAACACTTCCTACTGAAGTCGTCGGTGAACGTGATGTAGTATCTGCTTCCACCTATTGAAGTAGTCTCAAACGGACCAGCAATGTCCGAATGGACTAGCTCCAGTTGCCTTGTAGCTCTCCGAGACTTGCCACCTTCAAATGTCTCCCTTCTTTGCTTCCCCTTCGTGCATGCCTCACAGACCCTTTGAGGAGGTGTGATCATAGGCAGCCCTTCCACCATCTTGGATCCAGACAACAGCTTCAGGCCTGTGAACCCCAGATGCCCCATCCGGTGGTGCCACAGCCAAGCTTCCTCCTCTTCTCCTGTCTTCGCAAGACATGCCGTCTCCTTGGCATCCAAACTTAGAGGGAAGAGGCGGTTCGTCGCCATCTTCACTCTTACCACCTCTCTTCCTTGGCTATCCTTCATCGCTAAGGTGCTATCCCTCAACAGGACGCGATAGCCCTTCTCCACCAGCTGTCCAAGACTTAGGATGTTACTCCTCAAGCCCGGTACATAGAAGACGTCGTTGATGAGCACCTCCTTCCCATTCATCGTCACCGCGATCACTCCTCTTCCTTCCACAGAGATCTTCGAGGCGTCGCCAAAACTGACATCTCCTCCATTCGGCTCAAGGCTGGTGAATAGCTCCTTATCACCACACATGTGGTTACTTGCTCCAGTATCTAGGTACCACACTCCATTCCTCCCTCCTGCAGCGCCTTGGATAGTAAGGAACATCATCGGGTCTCCACTCGTGTTGTTAGCCTCCACATAGTGGTTGGCTTCACCTCCCTTCCGAGGAGCCCAACAATCATAGCTCATGTGCCCGAACTTGCCACAGTTGTAGCATTGAGTCTGGGACATGTCTCCTCTACCTCCTCTTTGACTTCTTCCCTGTCCTCTGCCTTGACCTCTACCTTGGCCTCTTCCTCTACCTCCTGCATCTTGCCTCCAACCATGATGTTGCTCTACCACTCCCTGGTTGAACTGATTTCTTCCAAAATCTCTTCCACCTCTTCCTCCTCTACCTCTGCCTTGGTAGCCTCGACCACGCTGGCCTCCTCCTCTTCCTAAACTTTCTCCAAAATTGAGTTGAGTCTGAAGTGCTTTCCCCAAGCCACTCGACTCCTCCTCATCTCGCACCATCCGATACTCATGTGCTTGTAGCGAGCCTATCAGTTCATCCGTCGTCATCACTGTGAGGTCCTTCGATTCTTCGATGGCCACCACCACGTATCGGAACTTCTTAGACATAGAACGCAGGAGCTTCTCCATGAAGCTGACCTCGTCTATCGTCTCCCCGTTTCTCTTCATCTCATTTGTGAGCGTCCGCAGACGGGTCACATAGTCACCAACCTTCTCCGACCCTTGCATCCTCATCATCTCATACTGGCCTCGGAGGGATTGCAACTTAACCTTCTTGGCCTTGTCTACTCCCTGCATGGAGCGCTGCAAGATCTCCCATGCTTCCTTCGAAGTCTCGGCGTCCGAGATCTTTTCAAATGTAGCTTCATCTACACCTTGGTACAAAATGAACAATGCCTTCTTGTCCCTCTTCTTAGCTTCTCTCAGTGCTGTCCTCTGTGCGTTCGTCAACGCGGCTTCTGCTTCGGCAGTCAGCACCTCCACACCATCCTCTACTACCTCCCACAACTCCTTTGAGGCTAGTAGTACCTTCATCTGGATGCTCCAGTTCCCATAGTTGGTCTTCGTCAACTTGGGGACTTGCCCCGGCACGGCACCTCCAAACTCCATCTCTCCCCTACTTCAAACCTTCCGAGGGTCCGAACCTCCCTCTGATACCACTTGTTGGAAACGTGTATGGGTTCCCGCTCAATCCCAACTCCACAAACGACTTCACTTGGCACCACAACTCAACACCAAAATCGAGACCGCCGCCTCAAACCGCGCGACCTCCCCTATCAAGCGAGTACCAACTCGGCGAGACCGCCAAGTCGCGCGGTTACACCCCGGCGAGACCGCTCCCGACTCGCGGCTAGAACTCCCAACTCGCGTGGCGAGGTCCGTCTACTCGCGACCACGACGCCAAGAGCACTGCTACTCGCTTGGCGAGTTCCTCCTGCGCGAGTTCCACCTGCGAGAGCTACACCAGCGCGAGCTCCCCCTGCCGAGATCACCAAAACGCGGGTCGCGCAAGCCGCGAGTCCTCTCTCGCTGCGAGCTCACTAAGTCGCCCGACTTCAAACTCCTAACCGCCCGGACAGAAAAACACACCAGCGCTGCGGCGCTTCCCACTCTCTCTCTCTCTCTAAATAGGAACAAATGTTGGGGAGTTTATCTCTCTACTTTCATCAATCTTCAAACATGTACAAGGGGGCCTTTATATAGGCAAAAGAAAAACTAGAAACCTCACTCATCATAAATACACACACTCTCTCATAATAAATGCATTTAAAACTTAATAATAAAAGCTTTGACAATTTGACCGAGTCAAATTGTCAACCCAACAGAGAGAGAGAGAGGGGAAAGAGAGAGAGAGAATTGGAGAGAAGGGGAGGGAGTGTTGGAGATTGACTTGGTTGACCGGGTCAACAAGTCAAAAATTTTTTGGTATTATTTTATGTTATGCATTTATGATGAGAGAGGGTTTTACAGTTTTTCTTTGCCTATATAAAGGCCACATGTACATTTTCAAAAGGAATGAAAAATAGAGAGAGAAGCTCCAAAATTTCGGTTCTTGTTTAGAGAGAGAGAGAGGAGCGCTGCAGCGCTGGAGCGAGATCTAACCGGGCGGTTAGAAGGAGAAGCCGCGCGGACTGGCGATCTCGCCACGCGAAGTGGAGCTCGCAGATAGGTGAGCAGGTCCCGGTTTGATCGCGCCGCGAGAAGGGAGCTTGCGGCTTGCATACTCCCGTGTGGTGGTCTCGCAGGACTGATCTTGCAAAGAGGATTACTCGCCTGCAAAGGCGGTCTCGCGGTCTAGGAGAGGTTCTCGCATGCGCCAGCTTGTGGTTTGTTGTGTTGGTCTCGCGTCCCGGACCACCTCGCAGTGGAGCTCGCGCGGTTTGTGGCGACCTCGTGAGAAGTGTGTGCAACCCGCAGGAGGGAGACTGCGCGGGTAGGCGGTTTGCGTGGCGGTCTCGCAAGTTGGACTTGTGCTATTTTTAGTGGTGTGGAATTGGTTAGTGGAGTTGAGTCGGAGTGGGGAGAGCCTGTACACGTTTCCAACAAGTGGTATCAGAGGCGAGGTTCCAAACCTTTACGGTGACTCGGAAGGTTTGAAGTAGAGGAGAGATGAAGTTTGGAGGTGCCATGCCGGGGCAAGTCCCCAAGTTGACGAAGACGAATTATGGAAACTGGAGTAATCAGATGAAGGTGCTACTCGCTTCAAAGGAACTATGTGAGATAGTTGAGGACGGGTATGAAGAGCTTACTGCCGAAGCAGAAGCGGTGTTGACCAACGCGCAGAAGACGACGTTGAGGGAAGCAAGAAAGAAAGATAAGAAGGCGTTTGTTGAAACCGATTTCTCGGTCTCCTGTGGAGTTCGCCCTTGGGGAAGGGGTGGTCTCGCGCCTACTTTACTCCTGCAAGCAAAACAACAAAGAAAACAAGGAAAGACCGACCCAAGGGCTCGGCGGGGAGGTCCCACCACACACCCGAAAGATCTCAGAGCGCTTCCCCTCCTTAGCCAGATGCCGAGCTAAGGTACCCCCAGAAAGCACTTGAAAACTGGAGAAGGAAGGCACAGGAAGCATGCCTTCTGGGGTACCCCTTGGGTCATATTTATAGTTTTTGGAATCTGAACTGCCAATAACCAAAAGAACTGACCTGAAATTACCAGAAAACCCTTGGCTGGGTCTGCCAACAGCCAAACTCCGCTGTTTTGAAGGGCTATAGACAGACCAGCGGGGGCAGAACAGTAAAAAGTACATCATTCATCCAGGCGAGCTGGGGAGCTTGACCACCTCGGCAGGTCCTGCTCGCCTGCTGTTGCCGAGTTCTGTTGCGAGGGCGCGAGATGGGACTAGCTCGGCAAATGCCAAGCTAGGGGTCGACGAATACTGATCTCCGGTCGACGAATGCCGATCTCTGGTCGACGAATGTCGATCTCTGGTCGACGAATGCCGAGCTCGGGCTCGGCTTTTCTACTGCCGAGCTCGCCTACTGCCTTCAGCCCGATCTGTCTGGTTCCTGGCGACCTTGCTCGCCGGACATAAGGTTGTACATAATCCCCGCTCTTTTTGAGCTTGGCAAAGCTCGGAAAGAAACATCCAACCCCAAGTGTGCGGCGAGTGCGGGTTGACGAGTTGGAGGGTGTAACAGTCCAAATTTCTGAAGCAGGAAATTTTTGGGTGACACGGCCTGGGACACGGGCGTGTCCCAGGGCATGTCAGCGGACACGGCCTGCGACACGGGCGTGTCGCAGGGCGTGTCGAGGTGTGTCGACGATCGGCCTTGGTGTCGACGATTTTTTCGCTCGATGATGTGTCGAGAGGAGACACACGGCCCAGGACACGGGCGTGTCCAAGGCCGTGTCGTGTGCTCGATGACTTTTACTCGACGATCGTCGAGTATCGAGACATGAGTGTCGAGAAGTTGTACACGGCCTGTGACACGGGCGTGTCACAGGGCGTGTCAAGTCGGGGTCGACAATCTCAGCCCGATGAAGCTTTTCGACAGGGCGTGTCTTTGTGCCGTATCTGGGCACACGGCCTGGGACACGGGCTTGTCACAGGCCGTGTGAAGTCTCGGGATGATTTGGGATTTTTTTCGCCCAGGCACACGGCCACAGACACGGGCGTGTTCGAAGGCGTGTTGGTGACACGGCCCATGACACGGGCGTGTCACTGGTTTGGATAAGTCGGTTGACCACCGCTTGAGGCACACGACCTAGGACACGACCGTGTCACAGGCCGTGTCAGGTCAAATTTAGCATTTTTGGCAAGTTTCTGGCCGTCCATTCCTTCAGCTGGGATCCAAGGGCTGAAGCTTCTTTCCTCTTTTTCCTAAAGGGCGAAATCTGAGAAGTTATTCTCATTTCTTCTTGGCCTTTATCTTTCTTCAAAAGAGAGAAAGAGAGAGAGAAAGGAGGAGGAAGAAGGGGAAGGGCTGCTGCTGGTGGTGCTGCGGTTTACCGACGAGAAATCCGAAGCCGGCGTTGCGGAGGAAACGCTCTTGCGAGTCTTTCAAGCAAGCTTTGAGGTCATGGCACTGAAGCGGTCGTCAAGGGTAACGACTTTTCTTCCTAGCCATGTGAAGGCTTCCTTTTGGCATATCTTGTGATTTCCCCCACCAAGAGGTGGCTGATTTTGAGAATCTTTATGTGGATGCTTGAATCCCCTTTGTTAGCATATAGATCCGGAAATGGAGTACGGAATAGGCATGCTGTGTGAAGCCCATCTGGACAGGTTGGTCTGGATTGATGATGTTGCATACGAACCGGAGAAAACTCCGTGATAACGTGTAGGTTAAGGAGTCTATGGGTTATGCCTGCGAAAAGGAGTAGCAGGAAGTACTGGGGTGGTAGCCCAGGAAAAATAGCCATGTGATATTTTTGGGTCCAACCTGTGAATGAGCCACAGGAAGTACTGGTGTGACCAGGAAAGGCCCTTTGTGATGCTTGATGTCGTAGGGTGTCCACCTGTGAAGCGAGTAACAAGAAGTACTGGCATGATAGCCAGGAAAGACCCCTAACATTTGTGTTTGTGCGGTGTCCACCTGTGGAGAGAGTCACAGGAAGTACTGGGAGGTCCAGGAAAGACCCGCTGTTGTGCTAAGAAAATGGGTATAGCGAAATACCCAGGCTTGAATGCCAAGAACAGGATTGGTGAGACCGACCCGCGCCTTTGATATCTGTACTCGGAGTAGGCAAGGCGATTTAAGCAACGGGGGGTGGAGGATCCGACCTGCGCTATGTCCGTCCGACGTGAGACCAAAAGGTGCAGTCTGTTGGAGCGCATAGCAAGAGTCTTCGGCCTGTGCGCCACGACACAATGGGGGGCTACGGGCCATCCCGGTGTAGGAAGACTAACTCCGGCTGCACGCCATGGAGTAAATGCTCAAGAGATTTACCGTTGGGTTGTGACCCTAATACGATGGTGGGCAAGAGCTTTGTCAGAACACCAAGAATGTGCCCTGAGTGCACGAACCGTTGGGCCGGGTGGCGAACGGTTGTGATGGATTGTGTGCGTGAAAGCACATTTTGATGATATATTGCCATACTTGTGATTGAATATGCTTGCAGGGAAGAATACCGCTGCCCCGAGAGAAGGGGTAGGGTCGTTATAATTTGGTCAGCTGAACGCTGACCGTTGCTTTTGTTTGCCACCGTTGGGTGGATTGTCCCTGTACAGGTGCTGGAGAGCCGAGTGGGACGCATAGAGGTTGATGTACTTACTGTTGTTGCTGCTACTGTTGTGAGCCCTTGAAGGCTCTATGTTGTGTTGTGTGTTTTCTTTTCGTGTGGCCGGCCTGCGCGCCAATTATTTTAGGCCATTGTTTGAAAGCCATGTAAGGCCATAAGACCAACTCTTTGTACTTGTTGACATTCCTATCCTGTATAAAATGTGGAGTTTTATGTTTGGACATTCATGAGGAGTTCCAGTTGTAGTCTAGGCTTCCGCTAGAATGATTTGTGATAGGTGCGATGCGCTACTCTGGTATCATCCTGTACCTTCACCGCCTGTTTTGTGATATATACTGTGGGGCCCCGGCCGGACCTTCTAAAATATACCATATGAACGGATGGGGTTGTTACATTTTTGGTATCGGTTGTCTTGGTCTTTCCCTCTCGAAGTCGTGGCCGACTTCTTTTGTGGTGTGGCGAGCACGTGTTTGTGCAAACCACAATCTACGGAGGAACTCCTGAATGTCCATGATAGGAATGCAAACTTGATGTGTTTGAGGAACCTGTGTGTTCTTATTTTGTGTTGTTTGCTTGGGTACAACCGTTAATGTGTGTGTCTTGTCCACCTTTAGGTGACTCGAAGTGGAGCTGGGCTGTCTGAGCCCCAGTGTTCTGATGAAAGTACGACACCAGCCGCGGTGCCTACACCTCCACCGTCTGTGGAACATGTGCGTTTAGTTGCGGAGTCCTTATTTACCATGATCCAAGGCCAGCCACTTAGGCAGGAACAAGCAGCTGTGAGGCCAGAACAGGTGGCGGCAAGGCCGGAACCTGCAGTGGATGTGGCTCCTCGAGCGGCTGAGAAGCAGCTAACACGGTTTATGACTTTCCATCCGCCTACGTTCTCGGGAGCGGGAACTCCGACGCAGGCTGAGGATTAGCTATCGCGCGTCAAGCGAGTGATGATGGCGATTGGAACGGCGGAGCACCAGAAAGTTACTTTAGTTACCTTTTTGCTTGAAGGAGAAGCTCGATTGTGGTGGGATGAGATGGAGTTGCATCATTTGGTGGGTCGTCCGTTAACCCATGTATCGTTGGAAGAATTCTCCAGACTCTTCCTAGCGAAGCACCTTCCTGCGGCTCAGCGGATCGCCATGGAAAATGAATTCCAACGGTTGACCCAAGGCGAGGGCAGTGTTGACGCATACCTGCATGAATTTACTTGCTTGGGGCGGTATGCGGGTTCTATATTTGCTGATGAACAGAGGAAGACCAACAGGTTCTATGAAGGACTGAGGGACGAGCTGAGGTTCCTTGTGTCAAGTTCAGTGAACCAAGGCTTCCAAGCATTGGTTGACACTGCGAGCGCGCTGGAGAAGGATATGAAAAGGGTGCAAGGGAAGAGAGCTTTGGCGGTGTCGCAACCGGAGTGGAAGGCTCCCCGATCGGGGAAACCATTTTATAAGAAGAGATGGGGCAAGAAGTCCAAGCCTAGTGGACAAGCTCCTTCATCCGTTGCAACAGGAGCAACGTCAGGGGCAACCTCCAAGCCAGATACTCGTATCTGCTTCAATTGTGGCCGAATGGGGCATATTGCGCGAGATTGTAGGATGCCGCCAAAGAGTGAAAAGTAGGCGGGAGCATCTTATGCGGAAAAAGGAAAGGCGGTGGTGGATTCCTCTGCCTCGCAGACGCAACCCCGGGTATACAATCTTGGCATGCAAGAGGCCATCAAGCAGAGTGACGTGGTCACATGTATGAGATTAGTTTTGCATATACTATTGTTTGTATGCTTTGCTTAGTATCCCTATGTTTGCGGTTTGTGTGTGTGACATGTTTGTCATAGGCTTTGTGATGATTCGGGACACCCTGGCGCGAGCACTGTT
This sequence comes from Platanthera guangdongensis, assembly GCA_039583875.1. Classification (NCBI taxonomy): domain Eukaryota; kingdom Viridiplantae; phylum Streptophyta; class Magnoliopsida; order Asparagales; family Orchidaceae; genus Platanthera; species Platanthera guangdongensis. The sequence goes on along the minus strand of CM077150.1, from coordinate 199,538,696 downwards.
TGATACGGGTGCATCGCATTCTTTTCTGTCTAGTGAGTTTATTACGCGGCTTGGGATACCCAGTCGTGCACAGACAAATAGCGTCAGAGTGGTGTTGCCGAGTGGCTGTTGGATGCTTGCGGATCAAGCTTGCGATGTGGCGGTTTAGTTAGGAAGTCGGGATTTTCATTTATCTGCATTTGTTTTGCCAATATCGGAATTCGACGTGATTTTTCGGATGGATTGGCTTGCGGAGCAGCATGCTATGATTGATTGCCAGTCCAAAGAAATCACGTTGGGCCAGAATACCGAACAAGAGACAAAGTTTGCGGGTATGCGAGGAGTGGGCGGGACGTTGATGTTTGCACTCCAGGTAGTCAAGGCTGTTCGGAAGGGTGCGGAGTGTTACTTTGCACTAATTCAGGCTGTTGAGCCTATGGCTAGTTTGTGCGAGGTTCTGATTGTAGCAGAATTTACAGATGTGTTTCCCACGGATCTCCCTGGGCTACCACCCCAGCGGGAGATTGACTTCACGATCGAGTTGGTGCCAGGTACAAAACCTGTGGCCCGCTCGCCATATCGCGTTGCGCCAAAAGAGATGGCGGAGTTGAAGGTTAAACTACAAGAAATGCTAGAACAAGGTTATATACGCCCAAGCATGTCACCTTGGAGCGCGCCTGTGCTTTTTGTAAAGAAGAAATACGGTGGGTTGCGATTGTGTATCGATTATCATGAACTGAATAAGCTGACCGAGAAGAATAAGTATCCGATACCCCGGATTGATGAGTTATTCGATCAGCTGGTGGGCTCGACCGTCTATTCGAAATTGGACCTGAAGTCTGGTTATTACCAGTTAAGAATTCGGCAAGGGGACATTCCCAAAACCGCATTTGGAACACATTATGGGCACTATGAATTCACAGTCATGCCATTTGGACTGTGCAATGCGCCCTTGGTGTTTATGGATCTGATGCACCGTATTTTTCGCGAGTACCTGGATTTGTTTGTGATAGTGTTCATTGATGACATCCTGGTGTACTCGAAGTCTAAAGCTGAGCATGAGATTCACTTGCGGTTGGTGTTGAACACGTTGAGGCAAAATCAGCTATATGCCAAGTTCTCGAAGTGCGAGTTTTGGCTATCGTCAGTGGCATTTTTAGGCCATGTGGTGAGTGGAGCGGGCATTGTAGTGGATCCAGCAAAGATAAAAGCCATACAGGAGTGGCCAATGTTGTCTTCCGTGGCCGAGGTCAGGAGTTTCCTTGGACTTGCGGGCTACTATAAAAGATTTGTGGAGAACTTCTCGCGGATCGCTTTGCCGCTAACCACACTGACGCGAAAAGATCAGAAGTTCATTTGGACGCCAGAGTGCGCACGAGCTTTTGAAGAGCTGAAGGTTCGGTTGACCACGACACCAGTGTTGTCTTCGCCATGTGGAACCGATGGATTTGTGATTTATAGTGATGCCTCAGGGAGCGGCTTAGGCTGCGTTCTTTTGCAGAACGGAAAGGTGATTGCTTATGGCTCACGCCAGCTGAAGGTGCACGAGCGAAATTATCCCGTCCATGATTTGGAATTAGCGGCGGTGATTTTTGCACTCAAGTTGTGGCGACACTACCTTTATGGAGTGAAGGTGGAGATCTATACCGATCATAAGAGCCTAAAGTATCTTTTGGAGCAAAAAGACTTGAACATGCGACAACGAAGGTGGTTGGAGTTCCTTGGGGACTACACTTTCGAGATTCACTATACACCCGGGAAGGGGAATGTTGTCGCGGATGCCTTGAGTCGACGAGTTCCGGTTAGAGCAAATTGGTTACAAAGGCATGATGAACGTCTTATCCAGGAGTTGGAGGCATTGGAGATCTATTGTGTTGACAAGAATTCCACTGCCATTGCATGTTTGAACTGGACCGAGGTACAATGTGACCTTGCGGACCAAGTTCGACGGGCAACGGAGTTGGATAACGATCTCTTGCGCTATGTGAATGAAGGGCCAGAAGGCAAATTCACCTGGAATGACGGTCTTTTGCGAAAAGAGGGTCGTTTGTGCGTCCCAAATGTGGGGAAACTGAGGGAAGAACTGATGTATGAAGCGCATTATACCAAGTATTCCATTCACCCCGGGAGCACAAAGATGTTCAATGATATGAAGAAGCTTTTCTGGTGGCCAGGGCTCAAGAAAGATGTTGCCCTTTATGTATCCAAATGCCAAACATGTGCGATGGTGAATGCGGAATGCCAAAAGCCGGGCGATTATTTGAAGTCACTACCGATCCCAGTGTGGAAATTTGATGATATTTCCATGGATTTTGTGCATAGATTGCCAAGATCGCAGCGAGGAAATGATTCCATTTGGGTGATTGTTGACCGACTAACAAAAGTAGCACATTTTCTCCCAAACAGGCGGGATGATTCGGTTGACAGTTTGGCAAAGTTATATGTTGATCAGATTGTGCGGTTTCACGGTGTTCCTCGGAGCATCGTAAGTGATCGAGATGGGCGATTCACGTCAAATGATTGGAGGCTCGTTCACCGACTGTTGGGCACGAAATTGACTTTCAGTACGGCCTTTCATCCCCAAACGGATGGCCAGACTGAACGTACCAACAGAACAATGGAGGACATGCTCCGAATGTGCGCCCTTGATTTCGGAAAGAGATGGGAAGATCATCTCTATATGGTCGAGTTTGCATATAATAACAGCTACCAAGCAAGCATTGGGATGGCACCATATGAAGCCCTATATGGAAGGAAGTGTCGTACTCCCTTGGCTTGGGTAGAAGCGGGTGAAGCCCGGATTGTTAAACAAAATGAGGTGGCTGAAGCAAACTCAACCATACGGACTATTCGAGAGAGATTGCTGATTGCTCAAGATCGACAAGCGAAGTACTACAACGCCAAACACCGGAACGTAGAATTTGTGGTTGGCGATTGGGTCTACTTGAAGATCAAGCCATTCAAAGGTGTCTCCAGGATTCGACGATTGAAAAAGTTGAGTCCCAGATATTTGGGTCCGTTTGAAGTGGTTGAGCGAGTTGGCGAAGCGGCTTATCGGCTAGCTCTGTCGGTGGACTTGGGTGGGTTACATGATGTCTTTCACATCTCGGTACTTCGGAAGGCCGTGAAAGATCCAGCTCAAGTGATCGCGGATGATCGTGTGCCGGTGGAGTTTGGGCTAACAACGAGAGTTAAACCCATTCAGATCGAAGATCGAGCCGAAAAACAGTTGCGGAATAAGACGGTCGGTATGGTAAAAGTCCGGTGGGACAACTGCGGCCGTGAAGAACTGACATGGGAGCGCGAGCAGACCATGCGAGAAGAGTTCCCTGAGCTGTTTTTGTAATCTGTAGCGAGAATGTTGTAACATCAAATTGTTTTATGTTGTAACATTTCTCTTACTGGTTTCTGTTGCTTTCCTGTCTCTAAATTTCGAGGACGAAATTTCTTGTAGGAGGGGAGGATTGTAACAGCCCAAAGTGCAGAAACAGGAAATTTTGAGTGACACGGCCTGGGACACGGGCGTGTCCCAGGGCGTGTCAGTTGACACGGCCTGCGACACGGGCGTGTCGCAGGGCGTGTCGAGGTTGTGTCGATGATCGGCCTTTGTCTCGACGATTTTTCTCTCGACGATACGTCGAGAGGAGGCACACGGCCCAGGACACGGGCGTGTCCAAGGCCGTGTCGCATGCTCGACGATTTTTCTCGACGATCGTCGAGTGTCGAGAAGTGAGTGTCGAGTGTTGAACACGGCCTGTGACACGGGCGTGTCACAGGGCGTGTCAAATTAGGCGACGAACTCAGCCCGCCGAAGGTTTCGACAGGGCGTGTCTTTGTGCCGTCTCTGGGCACACGGCCTGGGACACGGGCGTGTCACAGGCCGTGTGAAGTCTCAGGATGATTTGAGATTTTTTTTCATCCAGGTATACGGCCACAGACACGGGCGTGTCTGAAGGCGTGTTGGTGACACGGCCCATGACACGGGCGTGTCCCATGGGCGTGTCACTAGTTTGGATAAGTCGGTTGACCACCGCTTGAGGCACACGGCCTGGCACACGGCCGTGTTCGAGGCCGTGTCGGGTCAAAATTTGTGTTTTTGGCAGAATCGTGGCCGTCCATTCCTTCAGTCTAGATCCAAGGGCTGAAGCTTCTTCTTCTTTTTCCTTAAGGGCCGAAATCAGAGAAAGAATTCTCATTTCTTTGGCCTTGAACTTTCTTCAAGTGAAGAGAGAAAGAGAGAGAGAAAGGAGGAGGAAGAAGGAAAGGGGGCTGCTGTTGGTGGTGCTGCGGTTTACCGACGAGAGATCCGAAGCCAGCGTTGCGGAGGTAACGATCTTGCGAGTCTTGCAAGCAAGCTTGGAGGCCATGGCACCGAAGCGGTCGTCAAGGGTAACGACTTTTCTTCCTAGCCATGTGAAGGCTTCCTTTTTGGCATATTTTGTGATTTCCCCACCAAGAGGTGGCTGGTTTTGGAAATCTTTGGGTGGATGCTTGAAATCCCCTTTGTTAGCATATAGATCCGGAAATGGAGTACGGAATAGGCATGCTGTGTGAAGCCCATCTGGACAGGTTAGTCTGGATTGGTGATGTTGCATACGAACCGGAGAAGACTCCGTGATAAACGTGTAGTGTAAGGAGTCTACGGGTTATACCTGCAAAGGAGTAGCAGGAAGTACTGGGGTGGTAGCCCAGGAAAATAGCCATGTGATGTTTTTGGGTCCAACCTGTGAATGAGGCACAGGAAGTACTGGTGGGACCAGGAAAGGCCCTTTTGTGATGTTTGATGTCATAGGGTGTCCACCTGTGAAGCGAGTCACAGGAAGTACTGGTGTGCCCAGGAAAGACCCCTGACATTTGTGCTTGTGCGGTGTCCACCTGTGGAGACAGTCACAGGAAGTACTGGTGTGCCCAGGAAAGATCCGCTGTTGCTGTGAGGAAATGGGTATAGAGAAATACCCAGGCTTGAATGCCAGGAACAGGATTGGTGAGACCGACCCGCGCCTTTCATATAGCCATGAGTACGCTGTACTCGGAGAAGGCAAGACGATTTGAGCAACGGGGGGTGGAGGATCCGACCTGCGCTATGTCCGTCCGACGTGAGACCAAAAAGTGCGGTCTGTTGGAGCGCATAGCAAGAGTCTTCGGCCTGCACGCCATGACACAACGGGGGGCTACGGGCCATCCCGGTGTCCGAAGACTAACTCCGGCTGCACGCCATGGAGTAAATGCTCAGGAGATTTACCGTTGGGTGATAACCCTGATACGGTGGTGGGCAAGAGGTTGCCAGAACACCAAGAAGGTGCCCTGAGTGCACGGACCGTTGGGCCGGGTGGCGAACGGTTGTGATGGCTTGTGTGCGAGAAAACCTTTGAATGATATAGCTTGCCATACTTGTGATATGATATGCCTGCAGGGAAGATTACCGCTGCCCCGAGAGAAGGGGTAGGGTCGTTATAATTTGGTCAGCTGAACGCTGACCGTTGCTTTTGTTTGCCACCGGTGGGTGGATTGTTCCTTTCCAGGTGCTGGAGAGCCGAGCGGATCGCATAGAGGCTGATGTTCTTGCGGGTGTTGCTGCTGCTGCTGCTAGCCCTCGAAGGCTAGCTGTGTTCTTTTGTGTGTTTTCTTTTCTTGTGGCCGGCCTGCGCGCCAATTTGTTTAGGCCACTGTGTGAAAGCCATGTAAGGCCATAAGGCCAACTCTTTTGACTTGTTGTAAGACATTCCTATATGATATAAAATGTGGAGTTTTATGTTTGGACATTCATGAGGAGTTCAAATTGTAGTCTAGGCTTCCGCTAGAATGCTTTGTGTTAGGTGCGATGCGCGACTCTGGTATCATCCTGTACCTTCACCGACTGTTTTGTGATATATCCTTTGGGGCCCCGGCCGGACCTTCTAGAATATATCATTTGAATGGATGGGGTTGTTACATTTTTGGTATCGGTTGTCTTGGTCTTTCCCTCTTGAAGTCGTGGCCGACTTCTTTTGTGGGGTGGCGAGCACGTGTTTGTGCACACCAAAGTCTACGAATGAACTCCTAAATGTCCATGATATGAATGCATATTTGTGTGTTTGAGGAACCTGTGTGTTCTTCTTTTATGTTGTTTGCTTGGGTACGACCGCTAATGTGTGTGTCTTGTCCACCTTTAGGTGACACGAAGTGGAGCTGGGCCGTCTGAGTCCCAGCGTTCTGATGAAAGTACGACACCAGCCGCGGTGCCTACACCTCCACCGTCTGAGGAACATGTCTGTTTGGTTGCGGAGGCCTTATTTACCATGATCCACGGTCAGCCACTTAGGCAGGAACAAGCAGCTGTGAGGCCAGAACAGGTGGCGGCAATGCCTGAACCTGTTGTGGATGTGGCTCCTCGAGTGGCTGAGAAGCAGCTAACGCGGTTTATGAGTTTCCATCCGCCTACGTTCTCGGGAGCGGGAACCCCGACGCAGGCTGAGGATTGGTTATCGCGCGTCAAGCAAGTAATGACGGCGATAGGAACGACGGAGCATCAGAAAGTTACCTTAGCCACCTTCTTGCTTGAAGGAGAAGCGCGTTTATGGTGGGATGAGATGGAATTGCATCACTTGGCGGGTCGTCCGTTAACCCAAGTGTCGATGGAAGAATTCTCCCGGCTCTTCCTTGCGAAGCACCTTCCTGTGGCTCAACGGATAGCCATGGAAAATGAATTCCAACGGTTAACTCAAGGTGATGGCAGTGTTGACGCGTACCTGCATGAGTTTACTCGCTTGGGGCGGTATGCGAGTTCGATATTTGCGGATGAGCAGAGGAAGACGAATCAGTTCTATGAAGGGCTGAGGGACGAGCTGAGATTCCTTATGTCCAGTTCGGTGAACCAAGGTTTCCAAGCGTTGGTTGACACCACGACCGCGTTGGAAAAGGACATGAAGAGGGTGCAAGGGAAGAGAGCGTTGGTGATGACGCAACCGAAGTGGAAGGCGCCCCGATCAGGAAAACCATTTTATAAGAAGAGATGGGGTAAGAAGTCCAAGCCTAGTGGACAAGCTCCTTCATCAGTTGGAACGGGAGCAACATCAGGGGTGACCTCAAAGCCAAACACTCGTACCTGCTTCAATTGTGGCCGGATGGGACATATTGCGCGAGATTGTCAGATGCCGCCAAAGAGTGAAAAGAAGGCGGGAGCATCTTATGCGGAAAAAGGAAAGGCGGTGGTGGATTCTTCTGCCTCGCAGGCGCAACCCCGGGTCTACAATCTTGGCCTGCGAGAGGCCATCAAGCAGAGTGACGTGGTCACAGGTATGAGTTAGTTTTGCATATGCTATTGTTTGTATGCTTAGCCTAGTACCCCTATGTTTGTGGTTTGTGTGTGTGACATGTTTGTCATAGGCTTTGTGATGATTCGGGATACGCTGTCGCGAGCACTGTTTGATACAGGTGCATCGCATTCTTTTCTGTCTCGTGAGTTTCTTACGCGGCTTGGGATACCCAGTCGTGCAAAGACAGATAGCGTCAGAGTGGTGTTGCCGAATGGATGTTGGATGCTTGCGGATCAAGCTTGCGATGTGGCGGTTCAGTTAGGAAGTCGGGATTTTCGTTTAACCGCATTTGTTTTGCCAATATCGGAATTCGATGTGATTTTTGGGATGGATTGGCTTGCGGAGCAGCATGCTATGATTGATTGCCAGTCCAAAGAAATCACGTTGGGCCAAAATACCGAACAGAAGACCAAGTTCGCGGGTATGCGAGGAGTGGGCGGGACGTTGATGTCTGCACTCCAGGTAGTCAAAGCTGTTCGGAAGGGTGCGAAGTGTTACTTTGCACTAATTCAGGCTGTTGAGCCTAAGGCCACTTTGTGCGAGGTTCCGATTGTGGCAGACTTTACAGATGTGTTTCCCGCAGATCTCCCTGGGCTACCACCCCAGCGGGAGATTGACTTCACAATTGAGTTGGTGCCAGGTGCGAAACCCGTGGCCCGCTCGCCATATCGCGTTGCGCCTAAAGAGATGGCTGAGTTGAAGGTTCAACTACAAGAAATGCTAGAGCAAGGTTATATCCGCCCAAGTATGTCACCTTGGAGCGCGCCTGTGCTCTTTGTAAAGAAGAAAGATGGTGGGTTACGGTTGTGTATCGATTACCGTGAATTGAATAAGCTGACCGAGAAGAATAAGTATCCTATACCTCGGATTGATGAGTTATTCGATCAGCTAGTGGGCTCGACCATCTATTCGAAGTTGGACCTGAAGTCTGGTTATTACCAGTTAAGAATTCGGGAAGGTGACATTCCCAAAACCGCATTTGGAACGCGTTATGGGCACTATGAGTTCACAGTCATGCCCTTTGGATTGTGTAATGCGCCTTCGGTGTTTATGGATCTGATGCACCGTATTTTTTGTGAGTACCTGGATCTATTTGTGATAGTGTTTATTGATGATATCCTGGTATACTCGAAGTCCAAATCTGAGCATGAGATTCACTTGCGGTTAGTGTTGAACACATTGAGGCAAAATCAGCTATATGCCAAGTTCTCGAAGTGCGAGTTTTGGCTATCGTCAGTGGCATTTTTAGGCCATGTGGTGAGTGGAGCGGGCATTGTAGTGGATCCAGCAAAGATAAAAGCCATACAAGAATGGCCAATGTTGTCTTCCGTGGCCGAGGTCAGGAGTTTCCTTGGACTTGCGGGCTACTATAGAAGATTTGTGGAGAACTTCTCGCGGATCGCTTTGCCGCTAACCACACTGACGCGAAAAGATCAGAAGTTCATTTGGACGCCAGAGTGCGCACGAGCTTTTGAAGAGCTGAAGGTTCGGTTGACCACGGCACCAGTGTTGTCTTCGCCATGTGGAACCGATGGATTTGTGATTTATAGTGATGCCTCAGGGAGCGGCTTAGGCTGCGTTCTTTTGCAGAACGGAAAGGTGATTGCTTATGGCTCACGCCAGCTGAAGGTGCACGAGCGAAATTATCCCGTCCATGATTTGGAATTAGCGGCGGTGATTTTTGCACTCAAGTTGTGGCGACACTACCTTTATGGAGTGAAGGTGGAGATCTATACCGATCATAAGAGCCTAAAGTATCTTTTGGAGCAGAAAGACTTGAACATGCGACAACGAAGGTGGTTGGAGTTCCTTGGGGACTACACTTTCGAGATTCACTATACACCCGGGAAGGGGAATGTTGTCGCGGATGCCTTGAGTCGACGAGTTCCGGTTAGAGCAAATTGGTTACAAAGGCATGATGAACGTCTTATCCAGGAGTTGGAGGCATTGGAGATCTATTGTGTTGACAAGAATTCCACTGCCATTGCATGTTTGAACTGGACCGAGGTACAATGTGACCTTGCGGACCGAGTTCGACGGGCAACGGAGTTGGATAATGATCTCTTGCGCTATGTGAATGAAGGGCCAGAAGGCAAATTCACCTGGAATGACGGTCTTTTGCGAAAAGAGGGTCGTTTGTGCGTCCCAAATGTGGGGAAACTGAGGGAAGAACTGATGTATGAAGCGCATTATACCAAGTATTCCATTCACCCCGGGAGCACAAAGATGTTCAATGATATGAAGAAGCTTTTCTGGTGGCCAGGGCTCAAGAAAGATGTTGCCCTTTATGTATCCAAATGCCAAACATGTGCGATGGTGAAGGCGGAATGCCAAAAGCCGGGCGGTTATTTGAAGTCACTACCGATCCCAGTGTGGAAATTTGATGATATTTCCATGGATTTTGTGCATAGATTGCCAAGATCGCAGCGAGGAAATGATTCCATTTGGGTGATTGTTGACCGACTAACAAAAGTAGCACATTTTCTCCCAAACAGGCGGGATGATTCGGTTGACAGTTTGGCAAAGTTATATGTTGATCAGATTGTGCGGCTTCACGGTGTTCCTCGGAGCATCGTAAGTGATCGAGATGGGCGATTCACGTCAAATGATTGGAGGCTCGTTCACCGATTGTTGGGCACGAAATTGACTTTCAGTACGGCCTTTCATCCCCAAACGGATGGCCAGACTGAACGTACCAACAGAACAATGGAGGACATGCTCCGAATGTGCGCCCTTGATTTCGGAAAGAGATGGGAAGATCATCTCTATATGGTCGAGTTTGCATATAATAACAGCTACCAAGCAAGCATTGGGATGGCACCATATGAAGCCCTATATGGAAGGAAGTGTCGTACTCCCTTGGCTTGGGTAGAAGCGGGTGAAGCCTGGATTGTTAAACCAAATGAGGTGGCTGAAGCAAACTCAACCATACGGACTATTCGAGAGAGATTGCTGATTGCTCAAGATCGACAAGCGAAGTACTACAACGCCAAACACCGGAACGTAGAATTTGTGGTTGGCGATTGGGTCTACTTGAAGATCAAGCCATTCAAAGGTGTCTCCAGGATTCGACGATTGAAAAAGTTGAGTCCCAGATATTTGGGTCCGTTTGAAGTGGTTGAGCGAGGTTACGAAGCGGCTTATCGGCTAGCTCTGTCGGTGGACTTGGGTGGGTTACATGATGTCTTTCACATCTCGGTACTTCGGAAGGCCGTGAAAGATCCAGCTCAAGTGATCGCGGATGATCGTGTGCCGGTGGAGTTTGGGCTAACAACGAGAGTTAAACCCATTCAGATCGAAGATCGAGCCGAAAAACAGTTGCGGAACAAGACGGTCGATATGGTAAAAGTCCGGTGGGACAACTGCGGCCATGAAGAACTGACATGGGAGCGCGAGCAGACCATGCGAGAAGAGTTCCCTGAGCTGTTTTTGTAATCTGTAGCGAGAATGTTGTAACATCAAATTGTTTTATGTTGTAACATTTCTCTTACTGGTTTCTGTTGCTTTCCTGTCTCTAAATTTCGAGGACGAAATTTCTTGTAGGAGGGGAGGATTGTAACAGCCCAAAGTGCAGAAACAGGAAATTTTGAGTGACACGGCCTGGGACACGGGCGTGTCCCAGGGCGTGTCAGTTGACACGGCCTGCGACACGGGCGTGTCGCAGGGCGTGTCTAGGTTGTGTCGACGATCGGCGTTTGTCTCGATGATTTTTCTCTCGACGATACGTCGAGAGGAGGCACACGGACCAGGACATGGGCGTGTCCAAGGCCGTGTCGCATGCTCGACGATTTTTCTCGACGATCGTCGAGTGTCGAGAAGTGAGTGTCGAGTGTTGAACACGGCCTGTGACACGGGCGTGTCACAGGGCGTGTCAAATCAGGCGACGAACTCAGCCCGCCGAAGGTTTCGACAGGGCGTGTCTTTGTGCCGTGTCTGGGCACACGGCCTGGGACACGGGCGTGTCACAGGCCGTGTGAAGTCTCGGGATGATTTGGGATTTTTTTTCATCCAGGTACACGGCCACAGACACGGGCGTCTCTGAAGGCGTGTTGGTGACACGGCCCATGACACGGGCGTGTCCCATGGGCGTGTCACTGGTTTGGATAAGTCGGTTGACCACCGCTTGAGGCACACGACCTGGCACACGGCCGTGTTCGAGGCCGTGTCGGGTCAAAATTTGTGTTTTTGGCAGAATCGTGGCCGTCCATTCCTTCAGTCTAGATCCAAGGGCTGAAGCTTCTTCTTCTTTTTCCTTAAGGGCCGAAATCAGAGAAAGAATTCTCATTTCTTTGGCCTTGAACTTTCTTCAAGTGAAGAGAGAAAGAGAGAGAGAGAAAGGAGGAGGAAGAAGGAAAGGGGGCTGCTGTTGGTGGTGCTGCGGTTTTCCGACGAGAGATCCGAAGCCAGCGTTGCGGAGGTAACGATCTTGCGAGTCTTGCAAGCAAGCTTGGAGGCCATGGCACCGAAGCGGTCGTCAAGGGTAACGACTTTTCTTCCTAGCCATGTGAAGGCTTCCTTTTTGGCATATTTTGTGATTTCCCCCACCAAGAGGTGGCTGGTTTTGGAAATCTTTGGGTGGATGCTTGAAATCCCCTTTGTTAGCATATAGATCCGGAAATGGAGTACGGAATAGGCATGCTGTGTGAAGCCCATCTGGACAGGTTAGTCTGGATTGGTGATGTTGCATACGAACCGGAGAAGACTCCGTGATAAACGTGTAGTGTAAGGAGTCTACGGGTTATTCCTGCAAAGGAGTAGCAGGAAGTACTGGGGTGGTAGCCCAGGAAAATAGCCATGTGATGTTTTTGGGTCCAACCTGTGAATGAGGCATAGGAAGTACTGGTGGTACCAGGAAAGGCCCTTTTGTGATGTTTGATGTCATAGGGTGTCCACCTGTGAAGCGAGTCACAGGAAGTACTGGTGTGCCCAGGAAAGACCCCTGACATTTGTGCTTGTGCAGTGTCCACCTGTGGAGATAGTCACAGGAAGTACTGGTGTGCCCAGGAAAGACCCGCTGTTGCTGTGAGGAAATGGGTATAGAGAAATACCCAGGCTTGAATGCCAGGAACAAGATTGGTGAGACCGACCCGCGCCTTTGATATAGCCATGAGTACGCTGTACTCGAAGAAGGCAAGGCGATTTGAGCAACGGGGGGTGGAGGATCCGACCTGCGCTATGTCCGTCCGACGTGAGACCAAAAAGTGCGGTCTGTTGGAGCGCATATCAAGAGTCTTCGGCCTGCGCGCCATGACACAACGGGGGGCTACGAGCCATCCCGGTGTCCGAAGACTAACTCCAGCTGCACGCCATGGAGTAAATGCTCAAGAGATTTACCGTTGGGTGATAACCCTGATACGGTGGTGGGCAAGAGGTTGCCAGAACACCAAGAAGGTGCCTTGAGTGCACGGACCGTTGGGCCGGGTGGCGAACGGTTGTGATGGCTTGTGTGCGAGAAAGCACCTCTGAATGATATAGCTTGCCATACTTGTGATATGATATGCCTGCAGGGAAGATTACCGCTGCCCCGAGAGAAGGGGTAGGGTCGTTATAATTTGGTCAGCTGAACGCTGACCGTTGCTTTTGTTTGCCACCGGTGGGTGGATTGTTCCTTTCCAGGTGATGGAGAGCCGAGCGAATCGCATAGAGGCTGATGTTCCTGCGGGTGTTGTTGCTGCTGCTGCTAGCCCTCGAAGGCTAGCTGTGTTCTTTTGTGTGTTTTCTTTTCTTGTGGCCGGCCTGCGCGCCAATTTGTTTAGGCCACTGTGTGAAAGCCATGTAAGGCCATAAGGCCAACTCTTTTGACTTGTTGTAAGACATTCCTATATGATATAAAATGTGGAGTTTTATGTTTGGACATTCATGAGGAGTTCAAATTGTAGTCTAGGCTTCCGCTAGAATGCTTTGTGTTAGGTGCGATGCGCGACTCTGGTATCATCCTGTACCTTCACCGACTGTTTTGTGATATATTCTGTGGGGCCCCGGCCGGACCTTCTAGAATATATCATATGAACGGATGGGGTTGTTACATGCGGTCTGTTGGAGCGCATAGCAAGAGTCTTCGGTCTGCGCGCCACGACACAATGGGGGGCTACGAGCCATCCCGGTGTAGGAAGACTAACTTCGGCTGCACGCCATGGAGTAAATGCTCAAGAGATTTACCGTTGGGTTGTGACCCTAATACGGTGGTAGGCAAGAGCTTTGCCAGAACACCAAGAATGTGCCCTGAGTGCACGAACCGTTGGGCCGGGTGGCAAATGGTTGTGATGGCTTGTGTGCGTGAAAGCACATTTTGATGATATATTGCCATACTTGTGATTGAATATGCTTGCAGGGAAGAATACCGCTGCCCCGAGAGAAGGGGTAGGGTCGTTATAATTTGATCAGCTGAACGCTGACCGTTGCTTTTGTTTACCACCGTTGGGTGGATTGTCCCTGTACAGGTGCTGGAGAGCCGAGCGGGACGCATAGAGGTTGATGTACCTGCTGTTGTTGCTGCTACTGTTGTGAGCCCTTGAAGGCTCTATGTTGTGTTGTGTGTTTTCTTTTCGTGTGGCCGGCCTGCGCGCCAATTGTTTTAGGCCACTGTTTGAAAGCCATGTAAGGCCATAAGGCCAACTCTTTGTACTTGTTGACATTCCTATCCTGTATAAAATGTGGAGTTTTATGTTTGGACATTCATGAGGAGTTCCAGTTGTAGTCTAGGCTTCCGCTAGAATGATTTGTGATAGGTGCGATGCGCTACTCTGGTATCATCCTGTACCTTCACCGCCTGTTTTGTGATATATACTGTGGGGCCCCGGCCGGACCTTCTAGAATATACCATATGAACGGATGGGGTTGTTACAGAGGGAATCTTCGGGTGGGTTCCACCTGCGGCTATATATATGCACATGCTAACCTGCCTGACTCTTGCCCTTCCCTTCGCTCTAATGCTGCCAAGATGGTGCTTCCCAAGGAGATCCAAGAGCGCTTAGACCGAGCTCGCCAGGCTTCTGCAGCTCGCGTAGCCGCCCTGACGGCGGTTCCTGCCAAAGTTCCTCAAATTGATTCTGCCGAGCCTGGCTCCAAGAGGTCGAAGTCATTCCCTCAGGCGGCCGAGCCCATTTACCATGACCTTAGGGCCACCCCGGAGCGCGAGATCGGTTCTTCCACCCGGACAATTCTTGAGAAGGATAGAGAGGTTGTCGTAGTCGGCGACGACCCGGATGGTCAACCTGACAACATGGGGGGTGCCACGCCGCGAGAGCCCATACCACGAGGCGAGACGACTCCCGCGGACTCGCGGTTCATGGCACCGGATAACCGTCCCCAGGACCCGCCTCTTCTCTTTGGGATCCTGCCAGTAAGCTTGCAGAGGCCGAACTCGCCGGTGCGTGCCCCTCTCCTCGGCAAACTGATGTGGCTGCGGGGACAGGTCTGGGAACCATCCCCACCCCGGGATTCGAGCTCCTCTCGCCGGGGGCTTGCGGCCTAGGTCGCGGGAAGGATCTGAGGTTCATCCCTCCCCGCATCTCCTTTGAGCCGCTAAGCTCGTCAGGTCAGTCTTGCTTGGATTCTTGCCCCATGAGTTTTTTCTGCGTTTCCCTTCTTGCCGATGCTTGTCTTCACAGCTCTCCCCAGCCAATCCGCTGCCGAGGAATCTTCGCGGGCAGCCCACTACTCTCCCCTCCCTTCCCCAAGCTTGCTGGACTCTTACCTGGGTCCTGAGGTGGATCAAGGCAAGCTGACGAGGAGGGAGGTCAAGCTCCTCAAGAAGCTGGTGTGCGGGCTGCGCGAGGTGCAGGGGGTCAACGAGACGCTCCAATGCGACTACGCGCGTCTCGCCGACGAGGTGCGAAGCGGCCAGGCTGGCGAGCTGATGTCCCCCTCCCAGCTCCTGGATGAGATAGACGATGGCCTCTCGGTGGCGCAGAGGAATTCGGGAAGGATCCGCGAGCTGCTCCGCGCGCGGCAGCTTGGGGGGCAGGGGTCGCGAGGCCGGGGTAGGTAAGTGGGCGGCTCCTTTGCCGAGCCGACCGGTACTCGCATCATGACGCTCCCCCTGCTCGCGCGCCCCGCCCTTTTATTCCTGAACTTGATCTGTAATAAGTAGTTTTTAGAATATTCTTGAACATGTCATTTAAATAATATACTGCAATGTTTGACTTAGCCTTGATTGGGACGCGCCGAAAGTCAGCGAGCTGAGGTGACGAGCTGGGGTTGGCGAGCTGGGGAGGCGAGCTGAGGCGGCGAGCTGAACCGATTGGACGGCCTGCCCTAGATTTCTTTTCCTATAAATAGCCCCCCCTCACCAACCCCGTACTGTGCCTTTATTGCTTTCTTTCCTTCTCTTTCTGCGCTTTTCTCTATCTCTGCTCGCGCTCTGCTTTTTCCTCTACAAACATGGGCAAGACCAATCCTGATGCCGACGGCCGCTCCAAGTGCGTGCAACACTTTACTGATTACTATTTCTTTGAGGGGCACACCAGCGAGGAGGAGCTCGCAGAGTTCAAGGCTGGGTATGTGCCGCCGGGTTTCGAGGCGCTCAGGCCGAGGGAGGGAGAGGCTATCAACACTTTCTACGAGGACGAGCTCGCCTTCCCCATCTCGCATTTCGAGGTGGGGTTGCGCCTCCCCCTCTGGCCGGAGATCCGGAAAATCCTGAAGTACTACGGCGCAGTACCCGCGCAGTTAAACTCAAACGCCGTCGCGATGATGGTGGCGTTCGCGAGCTACCTCCGGCGGGAGAGGATCGAGTTCAACCTGACAGTGTTCAGGAAACTGTTCTCCTACAAGGGGACGCCGGATGGGGTCGCCTACTTCGGCGGCTCGCTGATCAAGGTTCGCGAGATCGCGAACAAGCACCACACCTGGATGACCAAGATCGCCTTCATCAAGGGCGATCTTGACAACATCCCCTACTTTCCCCAGCAGAAGGGCAAGGAGGTGTACCGCCCGCCGGCCGTGTCCGGCAACGATGCCGAGCTCCACAAGTACTTCCCCCACAAGGACTTCGAGGTCACCTTCCTGCGAAGGGGCCTCGACTCGCTCCCCCCCGTTCTCCCTAACGAAGGTATCATTCTCTTCTTTTCTTGCCAAGCTAACCCGACGGCCGAGCTCGCCACATTGCTACTGAGTTTATCCTAATTTTTTCCAAGAAATTTCCTGCAGGGGAGCGGATAATTCCTGCGAACCCGCCATTCGCAGATCTGGGATCGCACCCGGACCCCTTCGCCAGCGAGAAGGTGGCGGCGGCGGCCTGCCGAGATGAGGCGGCCCTCTCCCAACCCTCTTCCAGCAAGAGATGACCTGAGGTTGCGGGGCCGACCGCGCCACACCGCCAGCGGCCACCGAAGAAGATGCAGAGAGCCCTGCTGGCTCCGCGGGGGCAACAACAACAACAACATCAGCAGCCCACCCCCAAATACATCAGCTCGTCTGAGACCCCTCCCGACGCGTCTCCGGAGAGCCCGCTGAAGGAGATCACCAGCAAGGGCCGGAAAGGCGGCGAGGGCCCTTCTTCCGCGGCGGCGATCTCCCCTCCTCCATCGGCGAAGAGGGCAGTCCACGAGCGCGCGGCGTCGAAGCAACATCCCCTTTTCAATTTCGGGGGGCGGTGGAAGGACTCGGCGGGCGAGCCCATGCTGAAGTGGGATGAGCTAGCCCACCAGGTCTCCATCTCCACTCTGCACCCATCCTGGCATGACCGCGAGCCCGCCACCTGTCATTCCTACGCCCTCGGCTTCGGTCTCTATGGCCGCAAGGATGCCGAGGCCTACAAGCAAATGACCCTCCGGCAGCTCGACCATGAGGGTCTGTAGGCCCACCTGCGGACCATGGAGCTCCACCACATGCTGACTCGCCGCAGCTTCGCCCTCAGCAATCAACTCCAGAAAGCTGAGCAGGCCCACGACGTCGCCAAGGACAAAGTAGCTGATCAGGCGAGACGGCTCGGCATCGCCGAGGGTCTTCTCGCCCAGACCGCCGACGGGTTGGTAAGTGTCAAGCACTTCCCTTCTCTTTTACTTAGAACATTCTGCGCTGATACTAAACCAGATTTTTTCTTTACCAGGACGCCAAGGCCGCAGGGGAGCTTCAGGCTTGCAATGCCGAGCAAGGGGAGGAGATTAGCCAGCTGCGCGCCCGCCTTGCCGAGCTAGAGGGTGCGAACGTGAACCTGAAGGAGGAGAATCAGCACCTCAGCCGCGAGGTCCGCCGACAGGCGGAGATCTTCTTCCCAGCCCACGACGTCGACCCTACCCTCCCCTATAAGAGGCCGCGGATCTTTGGCGAGGCCGATCTCGCCGAGAGGTTGCGGATCAACTCCATCCAAGCAACCGAGTGAACCCTCCAGATGATGAAGGACACAGAGGTGCTGGTGCAAGGGTGCGAGGAGATATCCGCCAGAGACCTGATGCCGAGCTTGTTCCCGGCGACGGCACCTAGTGAGAAAGAGGACAACATGGACGCGATGTTCGGGAAGGGCTTTACGGACCAGCTGGGTGAAGGGGGGGGGGGGACCAGTTCGGCGGGGGGGGGGGGGGGGGGGGGGGGGGGGGGGGGGGGGGGCGAGTCCTGAATCTGTACATCTTCTTTTTGGTTTACTCGCCGAGGCGAGCCCCTGTAAACATCTTTTGTAAACACATATATAATGAAAGAGGTTTTTGGTCATACCTGTGCCCCTTCTTCTTTTTTTGTGTTTTCTATTTGCTCTGCTCTGTATGTCCGCGAGTGCTTCCCCAGACGACCTCGCATAGAAAGATACTGCGAGTACGATAGTCTTGAGTACATGACCGCGAGAGAGTACGTTTGGGTTCTTGCCGAGCTTCCGACGATTCGCGAGCGGGCTGCACTTCGCCCTTGTCACGCCACCTCATCTCGCCCGCAAGCCATTCATGTTGAACTCAGAAACATTCTTCCAAGTAAAATAGATGAAGGGGTGAAGTACCCCAGCCTGGCTCGCCTTCCTTCAGCCAGGTCCTGAGACCTGGCCTGCCACCCCTTTGCCAGTGCCGAGCTGGGTTGGGCGAGTCCAAACTCGCCTATGTAGAATCCTCTTGCCGATGCCGAGCTGGGTTGGGCAAGCCCAATCTCGCCCATGCAGACCTCTTCTCCCTTATTCCTTGGCATTCTAAACTTCTTGGACCTTACCTGGCGACCACAAGGCCAATACCATCGAGTGACTTCCAGCCCTACCAGCTAGGTGAGAGCCTGACAGCGGGATCTGCTCGGGGTCCACTACTACCACCATCGAGTGACTTCCAGCCCTGACAGCTAGGTGAGAGCCTGATAGCGGGATTTGCTCGAGACCCAAGGATGACACTGAGTGACTTCCAACCCTGCCAGCTAGGTGAGAGCCTGACAACGGGATTTGCTCGGGGTCCACTAATACCACCATCGAGTGACTTCTAGCCTTGCCGGCTAGGTGAGAGCCTGACAGTGGGATCTGATCGAGGCCCAAGGATGACACCGAGTGACTTCCAGCCCTGTCAACTAGGTGAGAGCCTGACAACGGGATCTGCTCGGGGTCCACTATTAATACCATCGAGTGACATCAAGCCCTGCCAGCTAGGTGAGAGCCTGACAGCGGGATCTGCTCGAGGCCCAAGGATGACACCAAGTGACTTCCAGCCCCGCTAGCTAGGTGAGAGCCTGATAGCGGGATCTGCTCGGGGTCCACTACTACCACCATCGAGTGACTTCCAGCCCTGCCAGCTAGGTGAGAGCCTGACAGCGGGATCTGCTCGAGGCCCAAGGATGACACCGAATGACTTCCAGCCCTGCCAGCTAGGTGAGAGCCTGACAACGGGATCTGCTCGGGGTCCACTACTACCACCATCGAGTGACTTCCAGCCCTGCTAGCTAGGTGAGAGCCTGACATCGGGATCTGCTCGAGGCCCAAGGATGACACCGAGTGACTTCCAGCCCTGCCAGCTAGGTGAGAGCCTGACACCGGGATCTGCTCGGGGTCCACAACACATTCCATTTCTTCATGCAAGCTAGCTATGATAGTACTGAAATGTTAAAGAATTTTATTATAATCAAGGTATCACTTACATATTTCAGGGGGAAAAAAACGTTTTAAGTCGTCACCACTCCAAGTGAGACTCAGGGTCTCGCCCTCTACATTTTGGAGTCAATAACCTCCCGACTTTAAAGCCTCCTTTACAATAAACGGTCCTTCCCAGCTGGGGTTGAGCTTCCCCATGGACGCCGACCTCCCTAATGCATCCACTTTCTTCAGCACCAAGTCCCCTTCCACGAACTGTTTGACCCTGACATGCTTGTCAAAATACTTGGCAATTCTCCTTTTCACCTCTTCCTGACGGATGACGGAAAGGTCCCTCAGCTCTTCCACCATGTCAAGGGAGAGCCTCAGCTCTTCCTCATTCTCGGCCTGCCATTCTCCCCCACCTTCCTTGGCCGCAACAACTCGAGGTGTTTGAACTTCGAACTCCACGGGGAGCACGGACTCGCACCCATGAGAGAGCTTGAAGGGGGTCTCTCGAGTAGCCGTGTTAGGGGTGGTACTCAAGGCCCAGAGGACCGCGAGAAGCTGCTCCACCCAGCTCCCCTTCAAATTCTCCACTTTCTTATTGAGGAGGTTGACGATGATCTTGTTTGCGGCCTCCACCTGCCCGTTGCTCCCGGGGTGATGGACCGAGGCGAACCTGAGGTTGATTCCAAGCTGCCCGCAAAAACTAGTGAATTCAACGCTGGCAAACTGGGGACCGTTGTCCGTTACAATGGCCTGGGGCAGCCCATGGCGGCAGATGATCTCTCCCCAAACAAAGTTCCTGATAACCTGGGAGGTCACCTTGGCCAGCGCCTTCACTTCCAACCATTAAGAGAAGTAATCGATCATTACTAGGGGAAACCTCCTCTGCCCGCTGGCCTAGGGGAACGACCCAAACAAATCCATTCACCAAATGGCGAAGGGCCAGGGGGCCGTGATACTTTTGAGTTGCTGGGCCGGCTGTAGCTGGAGGGGGGCAAACAGCTAGCACTTGTGGCACCTCCTTGCGAACTCCGTTGCATCATGGCCCAGGGTGGGCCAGAAGTACCCCTGCCTGATGATTCTTCCCTCCAGGGTCCGACTACCAGAGTGGCTCCCACACTCTCCGGAGTGGATTTCCTCCAAGATCCTTTGTACCTCCCCCTCGGCCACGCAACGAGCCAGCAATCCCAAGAGTGTCTTCCTGTATAACTGCCCGTCCTGGAGGAGGTAGTACGCCGACTTGTGCCTCAGCTTCTTCTTGTCCGCCCCCTCCGGATAGTCTCCCGTGGAAAGTAAAGTTACAATTGGGTCCATCCATGAAGTCTATTGATCAATCTCCATGAGCTCCCCCTATTCGATGGAGGGGCAAAATAGGTCGGTGATGGTACCCCCCACCTGGGGACCATGCTTGGCTAGTTGGTCTACCTATTCGTTTTCTTCCCTGGGCACGTGTCGGATGGAGAAGGTTTGGAAAGTGCCTATGATCCCCTTCACTTTGGCTAAGTATGACCGCAGGGTGGGCTCCCTTGCCTCAAACTCCCCGTTGATCTGGGAAGCTAACACCATGGAGTCGGTAAGGACCTCCACGTCCAACACCCCCAGCTCCCTGGCCAGGCGTAACCCTGCTATCACAGCTTCATACTCGGCTTGATTGTTGGTGATGGGAAAGTGCACCACCACCATCTGCTCAATTCTAGTCCCCTGAGGGCTCTCCAAGATCACCCCCACTCCTAGGTAATGCCTCCCCGAGGTGCCGTCTACCTTCACCATCCAAGGAGCCATACGGGTGAGCTCTTCCTCCGCCACTTCAATCACATAGTCAGCCAAGAAGTCGGGTATTGCTTGAGCTTTGATCGAGAGCCGCGGAACGAATGAGACGTTGAACTCACTCGACCGACCACTTGGCCAGCCTACCTGAATGCTCCACCCGCTCAAAGATGTTGCGGAGAGGATGGTAAGTCACGACTCGGATTGAGTGTGCCTGGAAGTAAGGTCGCAGCCTCTGGGCTGAGATGATCAGGGCAAAAGCCAGCTTCTCCAAAATTGGGTACTGGAGCTCGGCTTTCCTCAGGACCCGGCTCACGTAATAAATGGGGAGCTATCTCTTCCCTTCTTCACGAACTAGAACGGAGCTCAAGGCCTCCGCCCCGACCCCGAGATATAAAAACAAATCCTCCCCCTCCTTCGGCCCTTGGAGCAGCGGAGTGAAAGTGTAAGCTAGATCTGATATACTCTAGAGGGGGGGGGGGGGTGAATAGAGTATAGTGATTGGTAAAAACTTTTTACAATAGTTGTTGTATTCTTATGTGAACAGGGAAGCAAATAATATAAAGTAATCTAAACACAGAATAATCATAAAGCAATCACAAACCACAGCCAGAAACAAAAGAAAAATATGCAACCAGATGACAGAAGGAGCTAAAGTGGTTCCCCAATCAACCTGGGTACATCCACTCTTCTACCACCCTAGGTAGGAATCCACTGCAGGATGAGTTTATCAGGTGTCCTGGGCACCAATGAGCTTTTGATAAGGTGCTCAAAAACCAAACCAAATTTTTTGATCAGGTGTCTTGCCACCAATGAGCTTTTGATAAGGTGCTCAAAAACCAAACACAAACTTTTGAAGGGAGTTTGAAAAACCCTTTACAGGAGAGAGTAAGAGAGGGATGAGAAGATCTTCTCTGTCAACAGTCAGAGAGAAGATAGTGGATGTTGTTAAAGCTTCCCCTGAGATCTTGAGTTGTTCAGGAAGTGAAGTTTTACAGTAGGGTGATAGGCCTTTAGAAAATTGATCTCCAGCAAATGATGATTTCGGCAACAACTAAAATGTGAGGTGTCTGGAGTCTTGAATGATGATGGCCTTGAACACTTGAATCAAAAGAGATCTGAAGATTTCAGTTTGTTGATCTCCTTTTGGTGTTGGTGTTCTTGTATGAATCTTGAGACTGAGAATGTCTGGAACTCTCTTTCTTTCTCTTGTGTAATTGTTGTTTTGACAGCTGTAATTCTTGTTGTTTCAGAGAATTGTTGTTGCGGAGAATTTTTCTAACTTCTTGTTCTTCTCCTTTTTTTTGCAGGAATGAAAAAGCTTGTCTTTTATTCCTTTTCTCTGAATAGAAATGATCCTTTTTACAATATAGCCGTTAGCCTGTCATTAATTAATTCCTTAACTGAATTTGTCTTCTGGAGGAAAGTCCAATAAAAACATTCCTTGAAAATTCCTTGAAACTTGCTCCAGATTAATTGAAAAACGTCTACAAGATCTCTGAATTCAATGCTGACAATAATTCCACAGCTGTCCAAATTTGAATCTTGAAAATCATTGAAATCTTCAGAAAATCGTCAAACTGAGCTCCACTATCATTGAACTGAGCTCAGAGATTTGGACTTAGACAGAAACAGAGATCGTCGATCTGAGCTCAACTATCGTTGAATTGAGCTCAGAGATAGAGAATCAAACTGGAGTCAAGATCGTCGATCTGAGCTCGAAGATCGTCGAATGGAGTTCGACGACTTGTTAAGTTGAGCTCAGAGATCGTCGAATGGAGTTCGACGATTCGTCGAAGTGAGCTCACCGATCGTCGAATGGAGTTCGACGATTCATTGTACTGAGCTCGATGAAATGACTTAGTCTCCAGAAACTGAAAAACCTGGTCTTGAGGGCAGCTTCCAAACCTAAGTACTAACCCTTAGAATCAATTCTAATTGACCTTTAGATCTATACAATGAGGTCAAAACAGGTTTCCTAAGAGACATATTGATCCTGACCCAAATCAGTAATAGGGTGTTCCAACACGGAGCCTGAGTCAACTGCATCTTGAGGGCCCGGAATGCCTCCTCGCACTCCTTGGTCCATTCGAACTTCTGACCACCCCTCAACGTTTTGAAGAAGGGGGAGCACTTCTCCCCTGCCCGGGAGAGGAATCTACTCAACCCTGCCAGCTTCCCCGTCAGCCGCTGGACCTCCTTAGCATTCCACGGCGACCCCAGCTCTAAGATATCCTTGACCTTATCAGGATTCAGCTCGACCCCCGCATGGGTGAGGAGGCGCCCCAAGAACTTTCCCTTGCTAGCCCCGAAGACACATTTTAGGGGATTAAACTGCATCTTGTACTTGCGCAGGGTAGCAAAGGTCTCCTATAGGTCCCGGAGGTGGGAGTCCACATTCCGACTTTTGATCATGAGGTCATCCACGTACACCTCCAAATTCCCCCCCTTTTGCTCCTTGAAGACCCTATCCATCATCTTTTGGTAGGTCGCCCCTGCATTCTTCAGCCCGAAGGGCATCATCTTGTAACAGTAGCATCCATACCCAGTGATGAACGAGACATCCTTGACGTCCGGGGGGTGCATCCTGATTTGATGATAACTTGAAAAAGCATCTAGAAAACTCATTATAGAAAAATCAACGGCTGAGTCAACCAGCGCGTCGATCCGAGGTAAAGGATAACAGTCCTTAGGACTAGCTTTATTAAGTAAAGAAAAATAGATACACATCCTCCACCGGCCGTCTCCCTTTTTGACCATGACCATATTGGAGACCCAGCCGGGGTATTGGATCTCGGACACGAAGCCGACCTTTAGGAGCTTTGCCACCTCCTCTCTGATGGGCTCTGCCAGCTTGTCTGCAGTGGACCTCTTCTTCTGTTAAACGGGGCGTGTTCCTGGGTCCAGGTTGTGGTGGTGGCAGGCCACATCCGCGTCAACCCCCGGCATCTCCGCGGTGTTCCAATCAAAGATGTCTACGTTCTTCTGGATGCACTCCAGCATCCTGCCCTGGTCTTTTGGGGTCAGCCGTCCGCTGACGCGGACCTTCTCCACCCTGCCTCCACGGGTGAGCACCTCCAACTCCACCACTTCCTCCGCAGCCTCCAACCGGGACTGCTCTCCCAATCCTTTAGCATCCCTCTCTTCCGAGACCGGGACCTCCACCTCCACCTCTCCTTCCACGGCCATCACTTAGGCCATCTCCTCCTGATCTCTTCCCGCTGCCTCCTCAGCACAGCTCTCCACCTCCAGCTCCTCCATGCCAGCCTCCTGCTCAGCCTCCTCCATTCTCCGCCCTATCTCCTCGGCTCCCTCCTGCCAAGAGATGGAGTTCACGGCAGTGACATAGCATTCCCGCACCACCTTGGGGTCCCCCCTTACCCAGACCTGAATCCCCTCAGCGTTGAACTTTAAGCATTGGTGGAATGATGAGGGGACGTAGCGGAAGGTGCTAATAAGGGGCCTCCCGAAGATGGCGCTGTAGCTGTTGGGCTCGTCCACAATGATGAACCTGCAGTTCCTGGACTGCCCCCCCCAGGGTAACATGGAGGCCTACTCCTCCCTCCACTTCCTTACTGTCCCCCGAAAACCCGAACAAGGGTCCGTCCGAGGCCAGCACCCTCTTCGCCTCTACCTTCATCGTGTCGAACGCCTTCTTGAAGATGATGTTGACGGAGCTCTCATTGTCCACAAGGATCCGAGAGACGGTGAAATTCTCGATGGCTGCCTTTATGACCAGCGCATCATAGAATGGATCCTCGTGATCTGGCATGTCGCTTCTAGAGAAAGTGATCCTCTCCTCCGGGGGTGGGGTTTGGGATGTGGAGGCAACGCTCCGACGGTACATGGTGTGTGTAACGACCCGACCCTTTAGACCAAGGCCGCCCGACCCACCAGTAGACCATGGACCTTTAGACCACGGACCACGGTGGTACATCCGGAATATACCAAGGCCTGCATGCCGTACACCCTAACGCCTCTCTGGCCTGTTTCTCAGCAAACAACACGTTGTTGGCGCAGGGATTCGAACCCGCAACCCTTGATAAGAAACCTTCAAAAGTTCTCATCACCACCCTCCCCCGTGGATCACTCCGATCCCCCCAGGGTTCCAACATCCACCCGGTCTTCGCAACGGCCCTCCTCTGCCCGAGGCAGGACCTCCTCAATCCTCACTTCTTGCCGCCCCTGCTGCTGCTGCTGCTCCCTATTCCACCTCATCTCAAGGAATTCCGGGCACGTGGCTGTGGCGTGCCCCTCCTCCTGATGGAAGTCGCAATAGGGCAACTCCACCCTAACTTCTATCCTCCTCCTCCTTACTATTCTCCTCCTCGCCCCAAGTCTATGACTATAGCCTCCTCTTGGTCGGGGAGCCGGGGCCTCTGGGTCTGCCTCCAGCCCTGGGGGTGGAAATAATCTTGCCTCCCCTGATAGTGATCCCTTCCGTGATATACCCTTTATGGCCCCTGCCCCTGCCACTCAGGTCTCCAGCCCAGTCGACGGTCAGGCTCCTGACGCCACCACCTCGGCTGCTGCTGCCACTGGAGCTGCCTCTGCTCCCTCTACCGGGGCTCTCCCCTCCTTTCCTTCTGTCGTCTTCCTCCTCTCGGTTCCTTCTCCTCCTCTGTGGCCCACCTATCCAGCTTCTGCGCAAACTCCGGGTTTGACGCCTCCCCGTCGACTTCTCTCGCCGCCCTCTCCATCAGCTCCTCGTACGAGAGGGGGGGGGGGGGGGAACTCTCTTCAGCTCCATCCTGAAGAACCCCTGCTGCAGGCCCAGGGTAAACGCCATCATCAGACTATGGCCCGGTATCTCCTGGACCTGAGTAACCTCCTCCTGGAACCGATCCACGTAGCTTCCCAGGGTCTCATTCACCCCCTGCTTGATGTGAAACAGGGACTCTGACTACTTCTTCCTCTTCTTCGCGGTAGTAAACCTCAGCATGAACCCCCGACGCAGGTCCTCAAAGTAGTAGATGGAGCTGGCCGGTAGCTGATGGAACCACTCCCTTGCCTTCTCCCTGAGGGTGATAGCGAAGAGTCAGCACTCGAACCCGTCCGACATCTGTCGGATGGAGACTACATCCTCGAACCATTGAACATGCTGGACCGGGTCTCCCTTCCCGGTGTAGTAGGACATCTCGGGTTCCCTGAACCCATCTGGAATTGGGGCAGAGGAAACCAAGTCACTGAAGGGGCTTCCTCCCCCCACTGGGCGAGCTGGCGAGTCTCGCGAGCCCAGCTCGCTGAACCGGCCTCGGCCTGCCGAGCCAGGGAAGAGCTCTGCCCGGGGAGCTCGCACCATCGGCCTTCCTCGGCCACTTCCTTCCCAGCTCACCTACCGAGGGCGTCCTCACCCAAAGAGGGGGCGACCGTAATCTGGACTGCTGGAGTCGAGCACTCGGCCCGCGTGCTGAGTGCGAACTTGACGAGGCTCAGCACCTCATTCCTGAAATCTTCAAACATCCCCACCGTGGCGAGAGGTGGTGATGGGGGGGGGGGGGGGGCGAGTTCGGCCTGTCAGATCCCTGTCCTCCTGTTCTCGAACTCGTTGAAGCTTTTCTGCACTGACCACACTCCACGCTCACCGCACCAAAATGTTGAAACCGATTTCTAGGTTTCCTGTGGAGTTCGCCCTTGGGGAAGGGGTGGTCTCGCGCCTACTTTACTCCTGCAAGCAAAACAACAAAGAAAACAAGGAAAGACCGACCCAAGGGCTCGGCGAGGAGGTACCACCACACACCCGGAAGACCTCAGAGCGCTTCCCCTCCTTAGCCAGAGGCCGAGCTAAGGTACCCCCAGAAAGCACTTGAAAACTGGAGCAGGAAGGCACAGGAAGCATGCCTTCTGGGGTACCCCTTGGGTCCTATTTATAGTTTTTGGAATCTGAACTGCCAATAACCAAAAGAACTGACCTGAAATTACCAGAAAACCCTTGGATGGGTCTGCAAACAGCCAAACTCCGCTGTTTTGAAGGGCTATAGGCAGACCAGTGGGGCAGAACAGTAAAAAGTACCTCATTCATCCAGGCGAGCTGGGGAGCTTGACCACCTCGGCAGGTCCTGCTCGCCTGATGTTGTCGAGTTCTGTTGCGAGGGCGCGAGCTGGGACTAGCTCGGCGAATGCCGAGCTCGGGGTCGGCGAATACTGATCTCCGGTCGACGAATGCCGATCTCTGGTCGAAGAATGCCGAGCTCGGGCTCGGCTTTTCTACTGCCGAGCTCGCCTACTGCCTTCAGCCCGATATGTCTGGTTCCTGGCGACCTTGCTCGCCGGACACGGGGTTGTACAACGTTGTTCACGTTATACCAAGGAGTAGATGAAGCCACTTTTGAGAAGATCTCGGAGGCTGTGAGCTCAAAAGAAGCATGGGAAGTGTTGTAACGCTCCATGCAAGGAGTAGACAAGGAGAAGAAAGTGAAGCTGCAGTCTCTCTGGGGTGAATATGAAATGTTGAGAATGCAGGCCACAGAGAAGGTCGGATACTTTGTGACCCGTCTGCGGACACTCACAAATGAGATGAAGAGAAACGGAGAAACGATAGATGATGTGAGCATCATGGAGAAGCTGCTGAGATCGATGTCACAGAAGTTCCGTCATGTGGTGGTGTCGATCGAAGAGTCGAAGGACCTCACCTTGATGACTGTTGACGAGCTTGTAGGCTCATTGCAAGCTCATGAGTACAGGATGATGCAGGATGATGAAGAAGCGAGTGGCTTGGGGAAGGCACTCCAGAACCAGCTGAACTTCGGAGAGTGCTCCGGAAGAGGCGGCGGCCAGCATGGCCGAGGTTAACAAGGCAAAGGAAGAGGAAGAAGAGGAGGAAGTGATCAGGGAAGAAACCAATACCATAAGAGAGAGGCGGAGCAACCTCAAGGAGGAAGGTGGCAAGATGGAAGAGGAAGTGGAAGAGGCCAAGGAAGAGGCCGAGGAGGAAGAGCCCAAGTTCAGTGTTACAACTGCAACAAGTTTGGCACATGAGCTATGACTGTTGGGCTCCGAGGAAGACAGAAGAAGCCAACCACTATGCAGAGGCTAGGAACAAGGGGAACGATGCTGGAGGTGGAGACCCAATGATGTTTCTAACCTACCGAGGGGCAGAAGAAGGAAGGAATGAAGTGTGGTACCAGGACACAGGGGCGAGCAACCACATGTGTGGAGATAAGGAGATGTTCTCTAACCTTGAACCCAGTGGAGGTGAGGTTAGCTTCGGGGATACTTCGAAGATTTCCTTGGAAGGAAAGGGCCTGGTTGTTGTGAAACTGAACGGGGAGAGAGTAAACTTGAACGATGTGTACTACGTACCAGGGTTGAAGACCAACATCTTGAGCATTGGGCAGTTAGTGGAGAGAGGCTACTGCATGCAGATAAAGGATAGGTCTCTGGCAATGAAGAATGATCAAGGGAAGGAGGTAGTGAAGGTGAACATGACGACGAACCGTCTCTTCACGCTAAAGATGGATGCTCAAGAGACGGTTTGTCTCGCGAGAACGAAAGAAGAGGAAGAAGCATGGCTATGGCACCATAGGATGGGGCATTTGGGCTTCACATGATTGAAGCTACTATCCCACTCCAAGATGGTGGAGGATCTGCCTATGATCTCCCCTCCACAGAAGATGTGTGGGGCGTGCACGAAGGGGAAGCTCAAGAGGCAGACATTCGAAGGGGGGAAGTCCTGGAGAGCAAGGCGACAACTTGAACTGGTTCACTCGGACATCGCGGGTCCGTTTGAGACTACTTCAATCGGAGGAAGCAGGTACTACATTACCTTCACCGACGACTTCAGCAGGAAGTGTTGGGTATACTTACTGAAAGAGAATGCTGAGGCTCTAGACAAGTTCAGAGAGTTCAAGGCGATGGCTGAGAAGGAGAGTGGGCAGCCGCTGAAGGTGCTAAGGACAAATAGAGGTGGAGAGTACACCTCAAGGCTGTTTGATAATTTATGCAAGGAGAATGGAATATCACACCAACTGACGGCGGCATACTCACCTCAGCAGAACGGAGTGGCAGAGAGGAAGAACCTCACCATCATGAACATGACGAGGAGCATGGTAAAGGAGAAGGGGCTACCGAAGATGTTCTGGGCGGAAGGAGTGCAATGTGCGGTGTATCTACTAAACAGATGCACCATAAAGAGTGTGAAGTTCATGACGCCATTTGAAGCATGGAGCGGCTGGAAGCCGAGTGTGAAACACCTAAGGGTCTTCGGGTGTGTAGCTCATGCTCACATCCCGGACCAGAAAAGGAAGAAGCTCGATGATAGGAGCAAGAAATGCATTTTTGTTGGCTACGCTCCGGAGAGCAAGGCATACAAATTTTACAACCCGGTGACGGGAAAGGGCATAGTCTCGAGGGACGTGATGTTTGAAGAAGGTAGCAGCTGTAGCTGGGATGAAGAAGTGAGGAACATCAAGGGGATGTTTTTGATGACGAAGAAGAAGAGGGTGGTCAGGAAGCAGAAACTGAGATGGGTAGAACTGAGCCACCATAACCACCAAGCAGGGAGTCAGGGGGATCTCTCACCCCTCACTCAAGTGGAGTAAGTACGAGCAGTGGAAGGTTTGGTGGAGCAAGCACCAGCGGAACCAAGGATGATCGTCCTCTACCTCGAACAAGGAGGTTTGAGGAGATCTATGAAGAGACGGCTGTAACTCATAACAATTTTTCTTTATACTGTTTGCTTGCAGATGTTGAGCCACACTCTTATGAGGAAGCAGTCCAGGAGAAGTCGTGGAGGAAGGTGATGGATGATGAGATGATATCCATCAAGAAGAATGACACCTGGAGGCTTGTAGACCCTCCAGCTTGCCACAAACCCCTCGGGGTGAAATGAGTTTACAAGGTGAAGAAAAATAAAGATGGAGCTGTGGAGAAACACAAGGCAAGGCTGGTAGTGAAAGGGTATAGACAAGTCCAAGGGGTGGACTATGATGAAGTCTTTGCCCCAGTGGCGCGAATCGATATTATAAGGCTGATCATCGCACTAGAGGCACACTATGGATGGACTATCATGCAAATGGATGCTATGGCGGGGTATCTGAATGGGTACCTGGAGGAGGATGTGTACATCGAGCAGCCTCCAGGGTACGTTGTGAAAGGCAAGGAGAGAAATGTCTGCAAGCTGAGCAGAGCCTTGTACGGACTAAAGCAGGGAGCTCGAGCTTGGAATGGGAGGATAGACAAATTTCTTCAGGAGCATGGGTATATCAAGTGCCCATATGAGTATGCTCTCTACATGAAGGTGGAGAAGAGCGGGGACATCATGATCCTATGTTTATACGTGGATGACATGATATTCACCGGGAGCAACCCTGCGATGTTCGAAGAATTCAAGAGGCTGATGAAGAAGGAGTTCGAGATGACGGACTTGGGAGAGCTGAGCTACTTCTTGGGAGTTGAGGTGCAGCAGAGAGAAGATGAGATATTCATCTCCCAAAAGAAGTATGCCGAGGAGATTCGAAAAAGGTTCAGGATGGAGGGTAGCAAGGCTATCTCCACTCCTGCGGACCATGGAACAAAGTTGAGGAACGATTCCGAAGAGGAAGGAGTGGACCCAACTATGTTCAAGAGCCTAGTCGGAAGTCTAACATACTTGACTTTCACTAGGACGGACATTATGTATGCGGTCGTGGTAGTAAGCAGGCACATGGAGGAACCCAAGCAGGACCACTTCATAGCAACAAAGAGGATCCTGAGGTATGTGAACGGGACTCAGGACCATGGCCTGAAGTACTCATCTAGAGGAGAGTTGAAGCTAGTCGGCTACTCGGATAGCGACTATGGAGGAGATGTGAACGACCGGAAGAGCACTTCCGGGTATGCGTTCAACATGGGAACTGCGGCGTTCTCATGGAGTTCTAAGAAGCAGGCTATGATAGCCTTATCATCATGTGAGGCAGAGTACATTGCAGCTGCGGCATGTGCTTGCCAAGCTATCTGGCTGAGATATCTTCTGGAAGAGTTACATCATGTGCAGGATGGCCCAACGACATTGTTAGTGGATAACATGTCCGCCATCCAGCTCACGAAGAATCCTGTGTTGTATGGGCGCAGCAAGCATCTCGTGATGAGGTACCATTTCCTTCGCGAGCAGGTGGAGCAGAAGACGGTGGAAGTTTCGTATAGCCCTACCTAGAGAGCGGATCGCGGACATATTCACCAAGGCGTTGAAGGTGGAGACGTTCGAGAGGCTCAAAGGCAAACTCGGCATGTACTGCCAAGTTTGAGGGCGAGTTTGTTGGAGATTGACTTGGTTGACCGGGTCAACAAGTCAAAAGTTTTTTTGGTATTATTTTATGTTATGCATTTATGATGAGAGAGAGTTTTCTAGTTTTCCTTTGCCTATATAAAGACCCCTTGTACACTTTCAAAAGGAATGAAAAATAGAGAGAGAAGCTCAAAAATTCCGGTTCTTATTTAGAGAGAGAGAGAGGAGCACTGCAGTGCTGGAGCGAGATCTAACCGGGCGGTTAGAAGGAGAAGCCGTGTGGACTGGCGATCTCGCCACGCGAAGTAGAGCTCGCGGATAGGTGAGCAGCTCGCGGTTTGATCTCGCCGCGAGAAGGGAGCTTGTGGCTTGCATACTCGCGTGTGGTGGTCTCGCAGGACTGATCTCGCAGAGAGGATTACTCGCCTGCAAAGGCGGTCTCGCGGTCTAGGAGAGGTTCTCGCCTGCGCCAGCTTGCGATTTGTTGTGTTGGTCTCGTGTCCCGGACACCTCGCAGTGGAGCTCACACAGTTTGTGGCGACCTCGTGAGAAGTGTGTGCAACCCGCAGCAGGGAGACCGCGCGGGTAGGCGGTTTGCGTGGCGGTCTAGCAAGTTGGACTTGTGCTATTTTTAGTGGTGTGGAATTGGTTAGTGGAGTTGAGTTGGAGTGGGTAGAGCCTGTACACGTTTCCAACAGGGAGAGAGTGAGAGAGGTGGGATAGATGGAGATTGAGCTGATTTGCCATGCTAAAATGATGTCCCATGGCAGAAAAAAGGGCAGAGCTAAAGACTGAAAGGTCCGTCGGGTAAAATTTTTTCAAAATCACACCCGGGCACGTGCCCGGATGTGTTTCCACATAGATCCACCCATGACAATGTAAAAAATTGTGAACTGTGGAAACCAGCAAACCAGGCGCAAGAACACTCAACATATCTGAGCCTAAGTTACTAAATTCAAACAGAAGAGCAAGAATCTTATATTATCAAAAAATTTTACAAGGCGAGGCATATATGAAGAGACATGATTCGCTGATGTACCCAAATGAAACAAAAAATACAAGACAAGAACCTAGCCACGCAGTCTCAAAGAGAAGTCGTCGGCTCTATTGCTAACCGCTACGGAGTCCGCTGGAATCGCTAAGTCACAAAATCGCTCCCTAGCCACGCGGACTGCCCGTTATTCTAAAGTTGAAGAACTCTGTCAGCTGATCTCCATACCGCCTAATCGCACGGTTGCCCAGCCGTCATATCACGCGAACTGCTGCTGCCGAACTATACAAGCAGCCAGAAACGGAAAACTTATTGAACTGGGAAAGAAGTTGCAGAAGAGAAGACCGTCAGGTCGTAAGCCACAACCTACTGCTAGGCGCTGGTTACAAACCGCAGACTCCGCACTGTCCCTGACCGAAGTCAAAACCAAGTCTCTGCCTTCTCAGCGCTATCCACACAATCAGCATAACACAAACTGGTCAAACACTTCAAACCGCATGGATAGAGAATCCTATCCGCAGTAGCTGCCCAAGCTCACTTACTGTTCACTTAGTGTGTCCTTGATGTGACGGGGGGGGGGGGGGGGTCCTATTTATAGGCACGGAGAGAAGTGCGATCACCTCCCTAGTCAATAGGATCACCGCCCTATCTTGCGAAAAGCACCAAGTGTATCCGCATAGCCGCGGATACAAACCAGACCGTCGCAACTAGGTCAGACAGCCAGTGTCACAACCCGCATTTTTCTCCGAATTCAAGAAGTATCAGAGTATGAGAAAAACACGCGTCGTGATGCCACGTCGAGCAGGGGATAACTGTCGACGCTCAGGAGAACACCATCTAATTAGACTATGAAAATCTCATAAGTTTAATGATTAAAAAATCAAATATAATTTTAAGGGCCGTATCCCTCGGCTCGGTGGATCATCTAGTCCACGGTTTAAAAACTATACTTATACGCAACAGAAAATACTTTATTTATTTTTGACATCCTATGAGAGTGCATAAGTGACCCCCGAGGTCAACTTATACTATGCAAGACTCTAGATTTATGTTATATTAAAAGTAGAAAAATGATCTTTTTACGTTACTTGGAAAGTAATGTATGAGTTTTTATAAATATGTTGATCATGAGATTTACTTATTATAGTGCTTTTAGGTTTAAAAATAACTAGCAATCTAGCATAAAACTTCCCAAGAGCAAGTAAACTATCTCCAAAAAAGGTAGCAGTAAAAGAAACATATCTAGTATCATAAGGTAAAACTACCAGTGGGTGCCAACAAACTTACACAAACCCACTGACAAGCATGTATGCCTGTAAGAAAAGCAAAAAAAACTACCTCACAACAGCAAGAGAAAGATCCCTATAACTCAAGGGATCACCAACAACACCACAGCAAATCTAGCCATCTACCCGACTACTAATTAGAACCTGAGGCATTCAGAAAAGAAAAGAATACCTCACCAAGTAAAACAAGAAAAGGAAACTGAATTAGGGCATTAAATCAAAATGGAACAAGAAGCGTAAGTAAATAAGACAGCAACAACAAACACTATCCAAAGTAAACAAAAGTACACCAAGCACCAAGTAACAACACCAAGCCCTGCTCAAATCCTGTAGAGGCTACAAGGCAAAAGACAAGAAAAAAACTTCCACAATATGCTGCATTTAACCTGGAAGAAACACCTAACAATCCTAATTTGTGAGTTAATGATAGTAGTAAACAAAATGGACCTGAGTTGGTGACCAAAAACAGTCCCCCAAGCCAAACAGTTCCAAAAGAAAATTCACTATGTCAGCACAAAGTCACCACAAACCCAGCCCGTACCTGGGATTAAAAGGGTGACGGCCACAGCAATACCCAGCCCGTACCTGGGACTAAAAATTGGCGGCCACGGCTCGCACACAAAACATCCCACTCCTTTAGAGCGTCAAAACACCACTACCTGCCATAACCCACGATTCGGCCCTCAAAACAAAGGAAGAACGAAAGGCCGACAAGACATTCCCCCTAGGAGGTAATCACTCGGGAAGAAAGAATCTGAAAAGGAATAAATCCCATCTTACAGGAATCGTCAATCTCCAGCCACAGGAAATCGCCGAACTCCGTTCGACGATTTGGCTTTCGTCGAACGCAGGCACGGGGGGAAAAATCATCGAACGCTGTTCGACGATTTGCCGTTCGTCGATCACAGGACACGGGAAAATCGTCGAACTCCGTTCGACGATTTGCCGTTAAACGCAGACCACGGGAAAACGTCGAATACAGGCCACGGGAAATATCATCGAACGCCGTTCGATGATTTTCCTTTCGTCGAACAAAGGTCACGGAAAAAATCGTCGAATGCCGTTCGACGATTTCCCTTACGCCGAACACTGGCCACAGGAGAATCGTCGAACTCCGTTAGACGATTTTCGTCGGGCCCAGAACTAAGGCACATCGTCGAGCTCAGTTCGATGATAATCGTCGAACCCAAATCAACGATTTCCGTCGAACTGGCTGCATCGAGTGCACAGAAATCCTGTACCTCAAAATTCGTTTCCGTCCAAACTTCTTAGCCTAATTCAATCCTATTACTCGTAATTTAAGTATAAAAATCCATTGCTACTAAATTCTAGGGTTAATAGGCTAATCGCTACCCAAACCGAGATTAACAGGGAACCATTTGATAAAACAAACAAGACTACAATACTCCAGCCGAAGATTTGAGTTTCAGAACTTGAGAGAATGCAAACAGAAACATAAAGGGGCATTATGGTTTATGATTCACATGCTTTTGACGGAAAAACAGAGTAAAATATCAATCTCGGGAAATATGGAAAATTATAGCAAATATGACCATGAAAAGAAGAAGAAAACTTGGCAAGGGTAAGAGCACCACTTGCCTCAAATCCAGAATTTATCTTGCACATTCCTTCCTCTCTCTCTCGGCTCTAGCCGCAACAGCACCTAAACAGGATCTAAGGTTTTAATGGCAGAGAAAGATCAAACCAGAAATTCTGAGACCTCTAGAAAACCACGAAAATCGAATCTCTTACCGTAAGAATGAAGGTCTAGGCGAGAGCACTCCAAATCAACTTTCAGAATCAAAATCCGTCCACTAACGCTCCCAGAATCGGCGTATGAAGGGTAGCAGGGTTGGCGGTTTTCTTCCTCTCGAACAGGCAGCGGTTACTCTTTCAAGGAAGGAGACAGTGAATAGTCTCGATTTTGCCTAAGGATTTATATATATGCATGGAAACGTCTAATAAACCTTAAACTCCACCTAAAAGCCACTGATTCGTTCAATCTTTAATAATTAATCATTTGCATCATTATTATTAATACCACAAAACGACGCGAAAACCGTACCACATCGGATTTCGACGAAATTCACACCGTAGCTAATTACCCATGCTACGAACGCAATGGTGAAGTCGAAATCTACTTTCGACGAACAAAACTCGGGTTATCACTACCCGAAGCCAAAACACAGACATCCCCCGGGAGGCCTCACCGGTCACCAAAACAGACCCGATTTGCTAGGGGATCTTGCCAAAAAGGCTACCAACAACCACATAAGGAACCTAAAGAGCTAAGACCACGCTCTAACAAACGGCACCTGCCGGAAATGCGTCAACGTAATGCCAAACGAGAATTAAATAATCACAAAAAATCGGGGGCGTTACAGTCACGCCCCCTAAAAGAAAGTTTCGTCCCGAAACTTTATATACGCTACTTCTACTATAGAAGGAAAGTAACAAAACAAGAGTTACTAGAAAGAAAACGTACCAATCAAATTAAGGGAACAGATGAGGGTGGGCCTCCCTCATAGCCGACTCTAGCTCCCAAGTTCCGCTTTCCAAATCCTAATTCTTCCATAAAACTTTCACCATCGGGATAGACTTCGTCCGCAACACTCGATCTTGAGTATCCAAGATGCGGACCGGCACCTCAACACATGAAAGATTAGGCTCCAACTGGGGCACTGCATCCAACACTTGCCCACTGCTTCGCACACACTTCCTTAATTGGCTAACATGAAACACATTGTGAATACCTGGGAAATTTGCTGGCAAATCCAATCTATATGCTGACACGCCAATCCGCTCAACAATCTTAAACGGGCCCACATACCTCGGGTCCAATTTCCGATTCTTAAGGAATCTCTTAACACCAACCATCGGGGAAACCTTAAGAAACACAAGGTCCCCTACAGAAAACTCCAAGTCAGACCTACGCCGGTTGACGTTCTTCTCATATCTCTCCTGAGAAATACGAAGATTTTCTCGAATAAGCTTGATAGCAGTTTCCATCTCCTCGAGCGCATCCGGACCCAACACAGGCCTCTCACCGACCTCGGTCCAAAACAAGGGAGTTCTGCAGCACCTCCCATACAAGGCTTCAAACAGAGCCATTTGCAAGCTCTCCTGGTAACTGTTATTGTATGCAAATTCCATAATCTGCAAACGCTCATCCCATGCTCCACTGTGGTCCAAGATGTAGCACCTGATCATATCCTCAACTATCTGGTTCACCCGCTCAGTCTGGCCATTGGTCTGTGGGTGGTAAGCTATAGAATACCTCAAATCTGTATCCAAACCCTCTTGCATACTCCTCCAGAAGCGAGATGTAAAACGGGAGTCTCGATCCGAAATGATGCTAACTGGCACACCATGCAATCTGATGACTTCATTCAGATACATCTCTGCTATCTTTTTCATCGGATAGTCAATCTTGTACGGCACAAAATGAGCACACTTCGTCAGTCTGTCCACTATAACCCAAACAGAATCAAAGCCCCTTGGAGATCTTGGCAAGCCCGTAATGAAGTCCATAGAAATACTTTCCCACTTCCAAGTAGGGATCTCCAACGGAGTCAACTTCCCACCAGGCCTTCCATAATCGGCCTTCACACGCTTGCAAGTGTGGCACTCAGCAACAAATCGGGCTATATAACTCTTCATCCCATACCACCAGGCAATCTGCTTCAAATCATGATACATCTTTGTAGATCCTAAATGGTAGGCAACAATGGATCAATGAGCCTCTCTGCAAATCATACCCCTGATGTCTCCAACAGCGGGGATGCAAAACCTTCCGCGGTACTTCAAAGTACCCGCATCATCGATAGAAAAATCCGGCAACTCCCCTCTCTCAGTCCTGAGGTATAAGTGCAGAAGATCCGGATCATCCTTCTGGTGTAACCTGGTGAGTGCAATCCAAGACGGCTCCGCCACTGCCAAACTGCTCTGCATGTCATAGCGTCCCACAGAAATATCCATCAGGAAGAACTCTTCCACTAAACGATTGGCGGTGAGATTAAAGATCTTCCCTGTCTTCCGACTCAGGGCATCGACCACCACATTGTCCTTGCTCGGATGATACTGTATATCCACATCATAATCGGCCACATACTCCAACCAACGCCGCTGGCGCAAATTCAGCTCCTTCTGGGTGAAGGCATACTTTAGGCTTTTATGATCGGTGTAGATCTTGCACTGGGCACCATAATGTAAATGTCTCCACAGCTTCAGGGCAAAGATCACTGCTGCGAACTCAAGATCATGCGTAGGGTAGTTCCTCTCATGAGTCTTCAATTGCCTCGACCCATACACAATCACCTTCCCTTCTTGCATCAACACACCTCCGAGCCCAACATGCAAGGCATCCACATATACATCATAGTCCTTGCCCTCCGTAGGCAATGCCAAAACATGGGCGGAACACAACATGCTCTTCAGCTCCTGAAAAGCCTCCTCGCATTTCTCGTTCCAAATGAATGCCGCATTCTTCTGCGTCAGCTTAGTCAAGGGAGCTGCCAAGGTAGAAAAGCCCTCCATGAATCTTCTATAATAGCCGGCCAACCCCAAGAAGCTCCTAATCTCCTTGGGTGTGCTCGGCCTATGCCAATCCATCACTGTAGAAATCTTTTCCGGGTGAACTGAGATGCCGTCCTTGTTCACCACATGACCCAGGAAGGAAACCTGGGACAAACAGAATTCAAATTTACTCACCTTGGCGAATAACTGATGGTCTCTCGAAGCAGATAAAACCAGACGTAAGTGCTGTTCATGCTCCGCAGCATCCCGAGAATAAATCAGAACGTCGTCTATAAATACGACAACAAACTTATCCAGAAAATCCTTGAACACCCGGTTCATCATGTCCATGAATGCTGATGGCGCGTTGGTCAAACCAAACGACATAACCAGGAATTCGAAATGCCCATGCCTAGACCTGAAAGCAGTCCGTGGAATGTCCAACTCACGGATCGTGAGCTGATGATAGCCTGAACGAAGATCGATCTTGGAGAACACCGTGCTACTACGCAACTGATCAAATAAGTCATCAATCCTCGGCAGAGGGTACCTGTTCTTAATGGTAACTTTATTTAGCTCCCTATAAACAATGCACAGCCTCATCGACCCATCCTTCTTCTTCACAAATAGAACAGGAGCACCCCAAGGCGACGAACTTGACCTGATAAAACCTTTAGCCAAAAACTCATCCAACTGGAGTCGCAACTCCTCCAATCCACGAGGGGACATCCAATACGGCGCCTTAGCAATAGGATGCGTACCCGGTTCCAAATCAATCACAAACTCAAAATCCCGCTCGGGGGGAAGACCAGGAAGGTAATCAGGAAAAACATCAAAAAAACCACGAACCACAGGAATCTCCTCCAAGCGCGGTACACTGACAGCAGTCCCAACCACCGAGACTAAACAAGCAAAAAAATCAGAATGAAACAGCTTCTGAGCACATACCGCAGAAATGATAGGAGAATCCTGGCACGGATCAACTGTAACGACCCGAATCGCTCTAGGCCCCTAGTGTGTGAGTTTTTGAGTCAGGAGGGTTGACTCAAGTCCTGAGAAGTGCAGGGAGTTGGGCTGCACTTGTGGAGAAGTGGAGAAATCAGT
Organism: Platanthera guangdongensis; assembly: GCA_039583875.1. Classification (NCBI taxonomy): domain Eukaryota; kingdom Viridiplantae; phylum Streptophyta; class Magnoliopsida; order Asparagales; family Orchidaceae; genus Platanthera; species Platanthera guangdongensis. Next base: position 199,499,578 of record CM077150.1, on the reverse strand, counting down.
GTAGAGAGAAGTGACACGGGTAGTGACACGGCCGTGTCCCTACCCGTGTGCGTCGAGACGATCTCGACGAGGCGTGTCGAGATCGTCGAGAGTCGTCGAGATCATGACACGGGTAGTGACACGGCCGTGTCCCTACCCGTGTGCGTCGAGATGATCTCGACGAGCCGTGTTGAATCGTCGAGAGTCGTCGAGATGGTGACACGGGTAGTGACACGGCCGTGTCCCTACCCGTGTGCGTGACACGGGTAGTGACACGGGCGTGTCCCTACCCGTGTGCGTCGAGTTGAGCTCGACGAGAAGTGTCGAGATGTAACTGAAGATGCACACGGCCGATGACACGGCCAGGCACACGGCCGTGTCATGTGAACACGTGTTGGGACACGGACGTGTCCCGACCCGTGTCAAACATTGAACCGACAAGGAAACCGCCACGGCCGTTTCGCAGAAGCAGGACACGGGTACGGACACGGCCGTGTCCCTACCCGTGTCACATTTTGCTTATAAGGGGCAGAGAAACCCTAGCCGTTTTTCACTCTCATTTTCTTTCCCTATTTCCTGTGAGAGCTCCTGGTGGGAGGGAAACTGCAGGAGCAAGTTTTACCGAAGGAGATCCGCCATCGCCGCGAGAGAGAAGATGCCGCCAAGGAGAACTACGCGATCCATGGCCGGAAATGGTGGTACCGCTGGAGTCAACGTGAGTTTCCTACCCTCTCCCTTGGTGCTAGATCTATAGTTATGCTTTAGGAGAGACATCGGTTCAAGAGAACTTGATGGAGAGGAGAAGATTTCTAGGTTTGGCCATGTTAGGATTTGAATCCTAGGTTTTAGATCTCTTCAACCCTTCCCCTTTTCTTCAATATGACGATGGGTGGATGGTCTCGTGAAGAGTTTATGGCCTTGAGGTTGAATAAGGGAGGAGAATAATTCTGGAAAATTTAGGAGCGATCGCCTTGAGGAGGAAGACGAACCGATGCCGTTCATTTTCCTTTAAGATGCGCGCAGAATCCGTATTCTGCGCGCAGCGATCTTCTAGGCCATTTTCCCGATGGATATGGGCAGATCTGGGCTTTCGGCTAAACATGAAAGTTGTAGCCCTTGGAAATACCTTTCCAACGAGTGGTTGCACGACTTCAGGTGATGTCTGTAGCCCCGGGAAAACCAAATCGAGTTTGCTGTCCGGCAATTCCTGTACACAGAAATTGTGTTCTGTGCGCAGTGAACTTTGAAGCCGATTTCGAGTAAGTTATTTTCAGATCTGGGTTGTGACCTGAATATGAAAGTTGTAGATCACGAAAAGATCTTTCCAACGAGGGGTTGCACGACTTCACCGGATTCCTGTATCCTCGGGAATCTCCGGTCGAAATTGCTGTCCAGATTAGTGATACACTTAGAATTCTGGTTTAATATAAAGTGCAATTAGAGTCGGTGGAATTCTGTCAAGATTAGATAATTGATGCTAATCACCGAAGAACTTTGAATGATGGTGTTTATTATTTAGGATGCATACAATTGATTTATTATTGCAAGTTGTCTTGAGATTTGGATGGTTTCCTTTATGTTTAATCGAATCGAATTGATAAGATGTTGATAGATTATAACATATGCGCATCATATAAGTCTTATGTAGAGTTCATATGGAATGACATTTAGAAGATTAAACTATGACCATGATATGTTGATTTGGTGAAATGAAATTTATTAGTCCAATACTTAGAGCGTCGTCTCCCTACGGGTAGTATTGTGGAAGAATGAAAGTGCGGTGTTGACCGTCACTCGTTTTGTTGTGTTGAGATAGGTGTGGATGGATGGTTGGGCTGTGTCCTCGTGTTTACTTCCGAGGCCCCTTCCATGATATGTTGATGTGGTGTTTGCATGTGGTGTGAGTCGACATGCGGTGTCGTAATCCCGGGTTAAGGATAGTGTGGCAGGTCTACGGGCTCGCCAGTCGTCACACCGACGGGAGTTGGCAGTTAGACTTGGTCGGTTTGGGCTGTGTCCTCGGTGTTCACGTACCGAGGCCCCTCCGACCATGTGGACGGTTGGGCTGTGTCCTCGTGCTTTCTTCCGAGGCCCCTTCCGGGTCACGCAAGGCCAGTTCGGGCTGTGTTCTTAGTGCACCTCTACCCAAGACCCCGCTGGGCCATAGTACGCATGGGCTCCGCTGTTGTGTTCTTAGCGTTGAGGCGTACGGAGGCCTAGGTGAAGTAGTGTGATACCCGCCTAGTAGTAGAAGTGCCCGTTCTACTGTCACCGCCTGGCCACGGCGGCTGATGCCTGAGAGGTAGCTACCTGCTCGAAAAGTGGGAACTACAGTCTGTGTCGACATAGCAATTACATGGGTGTGCATGGGTGAGTCATTGCATAGCATTCATAGCATTTCATATCATTGCACAACAAGATCCTCATCGTATAAGTTTGTATGGGCACTCTTATACGATGAGTTACTTTATGTAACCCGATCCTTAACTTATAAGTTTGTATGGGCATTCTTATAAGTTAAGTTACTTTCCTGCTGTAGCTTTATTACACTTGTTATTATACCTTGATGACTCTTGTAGAATGGTTAGTTTACATATTGGTAGCTTTTATAGAACTGCTAGTTATACATTGATACTCTTACACTACTGCCACCTGCTTGTTTTTCCTTTACTTGCATACTTGATAGATACTATACTCTTGTTCCTTTTCTCCGCCCGGTGCCGAGGAGTCGCCGGGGGAGCGGATGTGAAACCACTTAGTCGTTTCGACTAACGGTTTGCTACGTCTTCCTTTTTAGGAGGTCACGCCGCAGGTAGAGCAGCCGCAGACTACGCAGCAGGGCAGCCAGGCCAGGGAGACAGGGCCTGATGTGACGGTGCCGTCGATACCGTCTGTTACTGATGTTAGTGTTTTGCTTACTCTGATGTAGCCCGTTTGGGCAATGATTAGCTGTACTCTGATATTTTGTAGAAGCATGTTTAGCTTCTCATTATTGATGTTTTTGGACATTACATACTTAGTGTGGATTTTGACTTCTCTTGCTTATTTATTTGGTTGGGTTGGCATGATATATTGATATGGTTTCAGCCGGCGGAATAGGCGTCTTGTAACACCCCCTATCCGTCGCATAGCATATAGCAGTAGGTCCGGCCGGGGCCCGACGCCATATACCACAGACAGACCGGGTGGTTACGTATGGAAACCATCCAACCAATCTCAACGTCCTACACAGAGCATTCTAGCGGAAGCAATTTATTAAAGTTGCAAAACAAGAACCCAGCACAAGCATGAATGTCCACTAGCAAGATAATAGGAATGTTACAAAAATACCCAAATATTCGGCCTTAAGGCCTTACAAAATGTTTCACTTGTCTTTTACATGATTTCCAAACCTCGGCTCGCAGGCCGGCCATACATGAGGAAAACATAAAACATTTCCATTCGGGCCTTCGAGGGCCAGCTTCGCAAAAAGGGCTTTAGCCCGCTATTGACCGCTTGGTCCAGCTGCACCTGCAAGCAAACAAACCACCGCACGGTGGCAAACAAAGCAACGGTCAGCAATGCTGACCAAATTATAACGATCCCGCCCCCAACTCGGGGCGGCGATGCTCCTTCCCTGCATTTCATTAGCACAAACGAGCAATGCATAAAACCATAGCCATTTCATCACAGACGTTGGCTCGTACGGCCACACGTCCCGTGCACTCAGGGCACATTCTCGGTGAACCGGTCGATGCTACGTCAATTTAAGCCATTAACATTCCGGACTCACCGCCGCCTCTTAGACGGCCATTCCTATGAGCAATTTGTCTTCATGGTATTGGTCACGTCAATTTAAGCCATAGACCACCGAAGACCCCCATTTATGCCAACGGCGAGTGCCATGTAACTTTAGGTCTCTCTAACCCGAACGACATAAAGCGGGTACGGCTCCATCTAACCCGTGCTCACATCGCAACGGCAATTTAAGCCATATGCGCGGGTCAAACTTTCACCGAGTCCCATTCTACCGCAATACACATAACCCCGTTATGTTCAAGTTGGCTCTCAGGCCACCATGTTGGCAAGACCTCGTGTCCGCCCAGTTTTCCGGGTGCACCTTTGGGTTAGTCCCCAAGGCTCCCTGCTGCAATCTACCGCGTAGAAAACCCGAAAACACCAAATAGCACGGAGTCTTCTCCGGCCTTATGCAATGCAACATCACCGATCCGAACTACATGTCCGGGTAGGCTTCAACCAAAATGCCTAAGTCCGTTCTCGCATACGGACGCTAAACAACGGGGACTTTACATATCTACCCGAAGGAACGCCTCCAACTCTTCGCCAACTCGCGAGAGAGGGCTTCCTATGCTAAGAAAGAGAGCTATCATGCTCAAAAGTGAGGATCGTTACCCTTGCGTTCCTCTTTGGCGCCATCGAAATGTAATCGGATAGAAATCACCGCGCTTGCGTTGCCTCCGTGGATCCGGAGTCGGCTTGCGATTCGGAGCTCCGAAGCTCCTCCAATGGCGGATCTAGCTCCTCTTCCTCTAGCCTTGGCTCTTCTTTCTCCAAGGGTTTGGAGAGAGATCAAGTGATGAAAGTGTGGATTTTTCTAAGTCAAACCCGTGTATATCCTCCCAGGAACCATCCCCAGCCGTCGGATCTCAACCTAAGAAAACGAGCGGCTTTGATTCGGGGCTGAAATGCCCAATCTGGACCGAACACGGCCTGGCACACGCCCGTGTCCAGGGCCGTGTGCCGCATTCGCCGTCAAAATCGAATCTTCTGAACACGCACACGGGCATCGAACACGCCCGTGTTCCAGCTGACACGGCCGTGTATCCGGCCGTGTACCCCATGATTTTCCCCGTTTCCAACCCGAGCACTGCACGGGTTCTAGGACACGCCCGTGTCCTTGCCCGTGTCACATTGACACGCCTGGGCCCCCAGGCCGTGTACACGGGACATTTCGTCGAGGGGAGAATGACGACTCGCTGACACGGCCTTGGACACGCCCGTGTCCGAGGCCGTGTGCCTTGTCTCGACGACCGTCGAGTGAATCTCGACGATTTCACCTTGACGCTCGTCGACACGGGTCGACACGCCCTGCGACACGCCCGTGTCGCAGGCCGTGTGCCCATTCTCGACGAATCGTCGAGAATAACTCGACGATTTCACGGCTAAGTGTCGACACGGGTCGACACGCCCTGCGACACGCCCGTGTCGCAGGCCGTGTGCCCATTCTCGACGAATCGTCGAGAATAACTCGACGACTTCGCGGCTAAGTGTCGACACACGCTTGACACGCCCTGGGACACGCCCGTGTCCCAGGCCGTGTGCCTTCAGCCAGAAACCAAAACTGGCCCAAAACGTCCCCCTTTGCTCCTTTGAGTTTCGGGGCGTTACAACTCTACCCTCTTAAAAGAATTTCGCCCACGAAATTACATAAAGGGAAAAACATGTACAAAACTAAAATTTGTACCTGAGCGGAACAACTCCGGATATTCGTCAAGCATCGTCTGCTCTCGCTCCCAGGAGAGCTCCTCACGACCGCAATTGTCCCACCGGACTTTGACCATCCTGATCTCTTTATTGCGTAGTCGCTTGACCTCCGAGTCCTCAATCCGCACGGGCTTTACCTTTGTCGTTAGCCCACTATCCACCGGCACTTGATCGACCGCGATCACTTGCGTAGGCTCTTGCACCGCCTTCCGAAGCACCGAAATGTGGAATACATCGTGTAAACCACTTAGCTCCACAGAAAGCTTCAACCGATAGGCCGCTTCTCCTACTCGCTCCAGAACCTCGAACGGTCCAAGGTACCTCGGGCTTAGCTTTTTCAATCGTCGTACCCGCGAGACACCCTTGAACGGCTTGATCTTTAGGTACACATAATCACCCACAGCGAACTCCACGTTCCTGTGCTTGGCATTATAGTACTTTGCTTGCCAGTCCTGAGCGATGAGTAACCTCTCCCGAATGGTTCTCACCAAAGAAGTAGCACCCTCTACTTCCGATCGCTTATACAACTTTGACTCACCCGTTTCTAACCAAGACAACGGCGTGCGACATCTTCTACCATATAGGGCCTCGAAAGGCGCCATCTGAATACTTGCTTGGTAGCTGTTGTTGTATGCGAACTCCACCAAATAAAGGTGGTCCTCCCATTGCTTTCCGAAGTCCAAGACACACATGCGAAGCATGTCTTCCATCGTTCTATTGACCCTCTCGGTCTGCCCATCCGTTTGTGGATGGAAGGCTGTGCTAAACTTCAGCTTTGTTCCCAACATTTGCTGCACCAGCCTCCAATCATTGGACGTGAACCGCCCATCACGGTCACTCACGATGCTGCGGGGCACACCATGAAGCCGCACTATATTATCCACATAAAGCTTCGCCAGCTTCTCCACCGGATCATCCTTCCTATGCGGAATAAAATGCGACACCTTCGTTAATCGATCCACGACCACCCAAATGGCGTCGTTCCCCTTTTGCGACCTTGGCAAACCATGCACAAAGTCCATAGAGATGTCGTCAAATTTCCACTCCGGAATAGGCAAGGACTTAAGAAATCCTCCCGGCTTTTGGCACTCCGCCTTTACCAAGGCGCAGGTTTGGCACTTCGCTACGTATAGCGCCACATCCTTTTTCAAACCCGGCCACCAAAATAGCTTCTTCACATCGCGGTACATCTTCGTGCTCCCTGGGTGAATCGAGTACTTGGTATGGTGCGCCTCGTACAACAACTCCACCCGTAAATTGCCCACACTTGGGACGCACAAACGACCGTCTTTCCACAGCAACCCGTCCTCCACGACGAATTGGGAATTTGACCCATCCAGAGCCTCTATCATGAACTGCTTCATATGAGCATCCATATCCAAAGCCTGCCGAATCCGATCAGCCAGGTCATATTGGACTTCAGTCCAATTCAGCACTGCTTCAGCACTAGATTGTCTATCCACACAAACAATCTCCAACGCCTCCAGCTCCTGCACCAACTGCTTCATCATGCACTGATAGCCAATTCGCTTGAGCTGGGGCTCGGCGACTCAACGCGTCCGCAACCGCATTCCCTTTGCCAGGCACGTAGTGGATCTTAAAAGTATAGTCCCCCAGGAACTCCATCCACCTACGCTGCCGCATATTCAGATCTTTCTGATCAATCAAATACTTTAGGCTCTTGTGATCGGTGTAGATATCAATCTTCACACCGTACAAATAGTGTCTCCACAGCTTCAAGGCAAAAATCACGGCCGCTAACTCCAAGTCATGGACCGGATAATTCCTCTCGTGCACTTTTAGCTGTCTCGAGCCATAAGCTATCACGCTGCCGTGCTGCAGTAGCACGCAACCCAAACCGCTGCCTGAAGCATCGCTATATATCTCATAGCCTTCGGTCCCAACCGGCGAACTCAACACAGGCGCCGTGGTCAACCGACACTTCAATTCCTCAAAAGCTCGCGCGCACTCCGGCGTCCAAACGAACTTATGCTCCTTCCTCGTCAAAGTAGTGAGAGGTAGCGCTATCCGCGAGAAGTTCTCTACGAAGCGCCTATAATAACCGGCAAGCCCCAAAAAGCTCCGGACTTCTGCTACCGTAGCAAGCTCAGGCCACTCCCGTATCGCAACAATCTTCGCCGGATCCACCGCAATACCCTCTCCACTCACTATATGCCCGAGGAACGCTACTGAGGATAGCCAAAACTCGCACTTCGAGAACTTGGCATACAACTGGTTTCTCCTGAGTGTCTCCAACACCAAATGGAGATGCTTGAAGTGATCCTCCTCACTTTGCGAGTACACCAAAATATCGTCGATGAAGACGATCACGAAATGGTCTAAGTACTCCCTGAACGTCCTGTTCATCAAATCCATAAATACTGACGGCGCATTAGTCAGCCCAAACGGCATGACCGTAAACTCATAATGCCCGTATCTCGTACTAAACGCTGTCTTCGGGATATCACTCTCCCTTATCCGCAGCTGATAGTACCCCAGACTTGAGATCTAACTTTCGAGTACACCGTCGACCCGACTAACTGATCAAAGAGATCATCAATCCGGGAGATCGGGTACTTGTTCTTCTCAGTCAGCTTGTTTAGCTCCCGATAATCAATACACAACCTCAAGCTTCCGTCCTTCTTCTTAACAAAGAGGACCGGTGCGCTCCAAGGCGAAGAACTCGGGCGTACATACCCTTGCTCCAACAACTCTTGCAGTTGAACTTTCAGCTCCGCCATTTCCTTAGGCGCTAGCCGATACGGAGATCGTGACACAGGCTTTGCACCTGGCACTAGCTCGATCGTAAAATCTATCTCCCGTTGAGGCGGGGCTCCAGGAAGATCTGCGGGGAACACATCAGGGTATTCCGATACCACTGAAATACAATCCATCGCGGGCTTCGGCTTTGCAACCTCCACTAGTGTAAAGAACAGTTCTGCTCCAGCACGAACCGCCTTCACCACCTGAAGAGCAGACATCAACGTCTTGCTCGACCCCTTTAAGCCCTTAAAAGTCGTCTCACGACTTCGCTCCCAGCTTGACTTCCTTGCTACCGCAATCTATATGGGCCTGCTGCTCCGAGAGCCAGTCCATGCCAAATATGACGTCAAACTCCACTAACGGAAGTAAAGACGCCCGCAGGTCGAACTCCTGCTCTCCAATACGAGTCTTAACCTCGCAGATCCTAACCGCTCGCATCGAACACCCATTGGGCAATAACACATCCAACTTGTCCTTCGCCATCGAAGAAGGGACTCCGATGCGTGATATAAATTCCTTCGGACAAGAAGGAGTGTGAAGCTCCCGTATCGAAGAGTGCTCGTGCGGGATTTTCACAAATCATTATAAATCCTAAACAAGCAGTGGTAAGGTAACATATACATAACAAGCATATAAAGGAATTGACTTGCTATAAATTAAACCGTACCTGTCACCACATCAGCTTGTTTAATGGCCTCCTGTTGGCCAAGATTATAGACCCTTGGTTGGGCCGGAGCATAGTGGGATGCGGTCGATTCCACCGCCTTTCCCTTCTCTTCGTAGGTAGCTCCTGGCCTCCTTTCGGACTTAGGACGTCCGCTCCAACAATCACGGGCAAAATGCCCCGTCTTGCCACAAGTGAAGCACGCGCCCGGGGTCCGACTCGTAGTCGCCCCAGAAGCGCCAGAAGGAGCTGGACCCGAAGTCCTATGCTTCTTGAAAGCCCTCCGATAGCCGGACTTTGAATTAGTCGGCACTCTGAACTCAGATTTCTTTTCAACCAAGCCTTTCTTCGCTTGTACACTCTTCATGTCCTTCTCCAAGGACCGGGCAGTATTGACCAAGGTTAAGAAACCCTGCGTCATTGGCCCCGACAGTAACAATCTCAGCTCATCCCTTAAGCCTTCATAAAAACGATTAGTCTTACGCTCCTCATCCATGATGGTGGAGCTCGCATAACGACTCAACCGCGTAAACTCGTGGAGATATTCATCCACGCTTCGCTCACCCTGCACCAACCTCAGGAACTCATTCTCCATTGAAATCCTCTGAGTAGAAGGGAGGTATCTTGCTAAGAACAATTCCGAGAACTCTTCCATCGGAACGTCTATCAATTGTCTTCCTCTCAGATGATGCAGCTCCAAGCCTTCCCACCACATCCTTGCTTCACCGTCCAACAAGAACGTAGCAATGGTGGTCATCTGCCACTCCTCCGTCTCCGTCGCTGTCATGACTCTCTTCACCCTAGAGAGCCAGTCTTCAGCCTGAGATGGGGTTCCCAACCCCGAGAATAACGGAGGGTTAAAGCTCATTACATGCTTCAACTGCCTCTCAGTCGCCCTCCTTGGCACTATTGGTTCTACAACCACTTGCTCCATCCTCCTCGGCTCCGCCTCTTGAAGAGGTACTTGCTCCATCACAGGAGCTGGCTGCTGCGCTTGCCTCCCAGGCTGCGCATTTATCACGGCAACACCGCTTCAGCCACCAATCTTATATTTTCAGCCGACAAAGGTGTTGCGGGAGCAACTTCTGGTGCACTACTAGCCTCAGAACCTCGGCGTTCTGACGGCCCAACACCACTTCAGGTCACCTATAGTGGTACAAAACACCGTTAAGCGACCAAATAAATTGCAAACAGCAATTATAGGAACACGCAGGTTCCTCAAACACGAGTATTTTCATTCCTAAGTGGACATTCATGGGTTCTTTTTACTGTTATTACGATGACGCACACAATGTGCTCACCACCCCTTAAAAAGAATTCGCCCACGAATTCAATTCAAGCCCGACCAAAACCAGAAGTCTGATACCACAGGTCCCATAACCCAGTGGAAGCGTGGTGGGCCCATAACCCACAGGTCCCAGGATCGAAACCTGGCTCTGATACCAAATTGTAACACCCCCTATCCGTCGCATAGCATATAGCAGTAGGTCCGGCCGGGGCCCGACGCCATATACCACAGACAGACCAGGTGGTTACGTATGGAAACCATCCAACCAATCTCAACGTCCTACACAGAGCATTCTAGCGGAAGCAATTTATTAAAGTTGCAAAACAAGAACCCAGCACAAGCATGAATGTCCACTAGCAAGATAATAGGAATGTTACAAAAATACCCAAATATTCGGCCTTAAGGCCTTACAAAATGTTTCACTTGTCTTTTACATGATTTCCAAACCTCGGCTCGCAGGCCGGCCATACATGAGGAAAACATAAAACATTTCCATTCGGGCCTTCGAGGGCCAGCTTCGCAAAAAGGGCTTTAGCCCGCTATTGACCGCTTGGTCCAGCTGCACCTGCAAGCAAACAAACCACCGCACGGTGGCAAACAAAGCAACGGTCAGCAATGCTGACCAAATTATAACGATCCCGCCCCCAACTCGGGGCGGCGATGCTCCTTCCCTGCATTTCATTAGCACAAACGAGCAATGCATAAAACCATAGCCATTTCATCACAGACGTTGGCTCGTACGGCCACACGTCCCGTGCACTCAGGGCACATTCTCGGTGAACCGGTCGATGCTACGTCAATTTAAGCCATTAACATTCCGGACTCACCGCCGCCTCTTAGACGGCCATTCCTATGAGCAATTTGTCTTCATGGTATTGGTCACGTCAATTTAAGCCATAGACCACCGAAGACCCCCATTTATGCCAACGGCGAGTGCCATGTAACTTTAGGTCTCTCTAACCCGAACGACATAAAGCGGGTACGGCTCCATCTAACCCGTGCTCACATCGCAACGGCAATTTAAGCCATATGCGCGGGTCAAACTTTCACCGAGTCCCATTCTACCGCAATACACATAACCCCATTATGTTCAAGTTGGCTCTCAGGCCACCATGTTGGCAAGACCTCGTGTCCGCCCAGTTTTCCGGGTGCACCTTTGGGTTAGTCCCCAAGGCTCCCTGCTGCAATCTACCGCGTAGAAAACCCGAAAACACCAAATAGCACGGAGTCTTCTCCGGCCTTATGCAATGCAACATCACCGATCCGAACTACATGTCCGGGTAGGCTTCAACCAAAATGCCTAAGTCCGTTCTCGCATACGGACGCTAAACAACGGGGACTTTACATATCTACCCGAAGGAACGCCTCCAACTCTTCGCCAACTCGCGAGAGAGGGCTTCCTATGCTAAGAAAGAGAGCTATCATGCTCAAAAGTGAGGATCGTTACCCTTGCGTTCCTCTTTGGCGCCATCGAAATGTAATCGGATAGAAATCACCGCGCTTGCGTTGCCTCCGTGGATCCGGAGTCGGCTTGCGATTCGGAGCTCCGAAGCTCCTCCAATGGCGGATCTAGCTCCTCTTCCTCTAGCCTTGGCTCTTCTTTCTCCAAGGGTTTGGAGAGAGATCAAGTGATGAAAAGTGTGGATTTTTCTAAGTCAAACCCGTGTATATCCTCCCAGGAACCATCCCCAGCCGTCGGATCTCAACCTAAGAAAACGAGCGGCTTTGATTCGGGGCTGAAATGCCCAATCTGGACCGAACACGGCCTGGCACACGCCCGTGTCCAGGGCCGTGTGCCGCATTCGCCGTCAAAATCGAATCTTCTGAACACGCACACGGGCATCGAACACGCCCGTGTTCTAGCTGACACGCCCGTGTTCCAGCTGACACGGCCGTGTATCCGGCCGTGTACCCCATGATTTTCCCCCGTTTCCAACCCGAGCACTGCACGGGTTCTAGGACACGCCCGTGTCCTTGCCCGTGTCACATTGACACGCCTGGGCCCCCAGGCCGTGTACACGGGACATTTCGTCGAGGGGAGAACGACGACTCGCTGACACGGCCTTGGACACGCCCGTGTCCGAGGCCGTGTGCCTTGTCTCGACGACCGTCGAGTGAATCTCGACGATTTCACCTTGACGCTCGTCGACACGGGTCGACACGCCCTGCGACACGCCCGTGTCGCAGGCCGTGTGCCCATTCTCGACGAATCGTCGAGAATAACTCGACGATTTCACGGCTAAGTGTCGACACGGGTCGACACGCCCTGCGACACGCCCGTGTCGCAGGCCGTGTGCCCATTCTCGACGAATCGTCGAGAATAACTCGACGACTTCGCGGCTAAGTGTCGACACACGCTTGACACGCCCTGGGACACGCCCGTGTCCCAGGCCGTGTGCCTTCAGCCAGAAACCAAAACTGGCCCAAAACGTCCCCCTTTGCTCCTTTGAGTTTCGGGGCGTTACACGTCTTGTGGTACAGGTTAGCCCGTGTGCTAATGCTACCGCAAGGCGGCTGTTCCGGGCATAAGACTCCCTCTTCGTGCCGTGTTTTGGGATCCGGGGAGGGGGGGGGTCTTACAAATGGTATCAGTTTGCCACGATCCTCAACTACGAAGTCATTCAACAATGGTGCCACCCCCGTTTGGTTAGTCAGTTTGGGGACAAACTGACTTAGCGGAAGCAGTGGTGTGCCCATATGTAATTCACATTAAGTTTGTCCAACTTTGACCCTACGATTAGCCAACCTGACCACAAATTTGTCGTGTACGTGTAGGTTCCACTGCATGTTGAGCCGATGAGGGGTACTCCTACCCCTCCCATACCCACTCAGTTCCAACAGTCTGAGTTGGGGCAAACACTCACCGCCATTCTTGATGCTTTTAAGGCACAGCAGGCTCCGGTGCAACAATAGGCCCCGAGCTCCAACTGGCTGAGCACCTTTCGGGCTCTCTCCCCTCCCGTCTACCTTGGGACGGAGTCAGCCGTACATACAGAGGAATGGCTAGACACGATACAAGAGTTGTTGGCTGGAATCCGTTGCCCGGCCAACATGGCAGTAACATTGGCAGTGTCTGTCTTGGACTTACATGCGAAGAGGTGGTGGAAGTCCCTCATGGGCTCTACCTTCCAAGGCCGGATCTACACAGAGATAAGTTGGAGTGAATTCTCGGAGGTTTTCTTGGAGCACTTTATCCCTACATCGGCCCGAGATGAGCTTGAGCAGAGGTTCCTTCTACTAAAGCAGGGATCAAAGTCAGTTACAGAATACCAGCGGGAATTCCAGCATCTCGCAAGGTTTGCGGACTCTTATGAGTTGGATGACAGAGGTTATGCCAAGCGCTTCTATAAAGGGCTGCGAGATCCCCTAAGGCAGTCCATTTTGTTTATAGCGGATGGTAGCTTGGCGGAGATCATTGATATGGCGAAAAGATTGGAGGCGGACCACATGGGATGTAGTAAGAGGCCTGCGGAGGACGTGATGGAAGCCGGCCCAAGTAATAGAAGGAGACGGGACTTCAGAGGAGGAAGAGGTTATCAAAGAGGTGGAGGGCGTGTCCACCGAAACTATAGGGTGAAGCATCCAGTTCCGCAGCCGCCTGCGTTGCCCCCACCCCCACAGCCTCAGCGATTTCAACAACCTGAAGGGCGTCGTGGTCTGGTGTGCTTCGAATGCAACCAGCCGGGCCACATACGACGTTTTTGCCCACAGCTATATGGGAACGTCCCTCCTGCTCTCCCTCCTGCTCTCCCTCCTGCTCTCCCTCCACCAGCTCCACGAGGACGGGGATATGTGCGTGGTCGAGGACGAGGACCGCCAAGAGGAAACCCCGGACCGGTCCGGGATCAGGTGTACGCGCTTGACATGGCGCAGGAACGGAACCCACAAGATGTGATTGCAGGTATGATTTAATTAATTTACATATCTGCATGGTTTAACACGAATTGAATAGAACTTATTAGACACTAGCAATAAGTTTTGGTCGTTGACACTTAGGCACCGTGATTATTGGCGGGAAGACGGCCTATGCGCTGTTTGATACCGGTGCCTCACACTCTTTTGTGTCCGAAGATTTCATAAAAGACGTGGGTGATGTTCATTACTTCACGGAAATAGCCCGACGTGTACGCCTTCCGGACGGCTCGGAGATGATCGCGACCGCCAAGTGCGAGTTGGAGTTATTTATTGATGGGAAGGCCTTTGATACACCGGCCACGGTTCTGAGAATGCCGGAGTTTGACATCATTTTGGGCATGGCATGGCTCGATTGGCACTTCGCAAGGATCGACTGCGCGGAGAAGCGGATCTATTTGAGGCATGGAGACTCTGACGTCATCTTCCAAGGTATTGGCTTCGCGCCACGTATGATATTATCTTCTATCCAGGTTATAAAAGCTCATATGAAGGGGGACGAGGTCTTCATGATCTGGTTCGAGTTGAAGGAGGAAGCGTTGGAATTAAAGGATGTACGGGTTGTGCGGGACTTTCCCGAGGTATTTCCTGAGAAGCTACCAGGATTACCGCCGCATAGGGAGGTCGATTTCCAGATTAATTTAGTACCAGGTGCCAAGCCTGTATCTAAGGCTCCGTACAGAATGGCCCCGAAAGAACTCGCTGAGTTTAGAGTTCAACTGCAAGAACTAGTAGATTCAGGGTTCGTTCGCCCCAGTTCGTCACCGTGGGGTGCCCCCGTATTGTTCGTAAAGAAGAAGGATGGAACCCTGCGATTGTGCATAGATTATCGGGAACTCAATCGATTGACGGTGCGAAACACTTATCCGCTACCTCGGATCGACGAGTTGTTCGATCAATTAGTGGGAGCGCATTGGTTCTCTAAATTAGACTTGCGCTCTGGATACTATCAGTTGAGGATACAAGAGGGGGACATTCAGAAAACAGCCTTCAGTTCGAGATATGGTTTGCATGAGTTCACAGTAATGCCGTTTGGGCTCACGAATGCACCTTCGGCCTTCATGAGCCTGATGAACAAGGTGTTTGAACCATACTTGGACATCTTCGTCATCGTTTTCATCGACGATATCTTAGTCTATTCAAAGACGGAGGAGGAGCATGTCGAGCACCTGACCTTAGTTTTGAAGAAATTGAAGGAGCACGCCTTGTATGCCAAGTTTAGCAAGTGTGAATTCTGGCTTAAGGAGGTTGCCTTCTTAGGGCATGTGATCAGTGGAGCAGGATTAGCTGTGGACCCAGCTAAGGTGCGGGCCGTGAAGGAGTGGTCGCCCTTGAAGTCGGCGGCCGATGTACGAAGCTTTCTTGGACTTGCTGGCTACTACCGCAAGTTCGTGAAAGGATTCTCCAAGATTGCCCTTCCTCTTACCTCCTTGACGAAGAAGGGTGTGCCATTTGAGTGGACTCCTAAATGTGAAGCAGCATTTCAAGAGTTGAAGGATAGGCTTACCTCCGCCCCCATCCTTGCACTTCCGTCTGGGAAGGAAGGATTTCAGGTTTACACAGACGCATCATATCAAGGGATGGGAGCGGTGCTGATGCAGCACGGGCATGTGATCGCTTATGCTTCAAGGCAGTTAAAGAAACATGAAATCAATTACCCGGTTCATGATTTGGAGTTAGGAGCAGTGGTGTTCGCTTTGAAGGTCTGGAGGCATTATTTATATGGCGTCCACTGCGAGATCTTTTCCGATCACAAAAACTTGAAGTATGTTCACACTCAGAAGGAGTTGAACCTGAGACAACGGCGGTGGTTGGAATTTCTATGCGACTATGAGTTCACCATGAACTACCACCCCGGGAAAGCGAACTCGGTAGCCGATGCCTTGAGTAGAAAAGTGCCAGGCTCTAGCCCAGAGTCTCGGCTGATGAGCATGGAGTTGGCTCGGATGATCGAGGAGATGGAAATTACTCTAGTATTCAAGGATCCTTCGACAGAGTATGCGGAGTATTTGGCCAACATGAGCATAGTTTGTGATATCCGAGACCGGATACGGGTGGAGCAAGGAATGGATGCGTCCTTGGCCCCGACAATCAAGGCAATTGAAGATAGGACCACCGATGAGTACACACTCAAAGACGGCCTCGTTTATTTTCGTGGCCGACTTTATATTCCCAAGGGCGGCAAAATTCGGGAAGATATATTGAGAGAGGCGCATTCCTCTCAATATTCAGTGCATCCGGGTATTGCTAAGATGTATGCCGGACTGCGGAAGATCATGTGTTGGCCGGGAATGAAGAAGGATGTTCGCTACTATGTTACACATTGCGAAGCTTGCCAAAGAGTGAAGGCTGAATGCAGGAGTCCCGGTGGTTTGTTGCAGTCGCTGCCCATCCCCGAATGGAAGTTCGAGGATATCTCCATGGACTTTGTTCATGGGTTACCTCGTTCCCGCTCCGGGAATGATTCGGTGTGGGTTATTGTGGATCGACTAACAAAGGTGGCCCGGTTCATTCCAATGAAGAAGGAAGCACACGTGGATGTTTTGGTACGCCTTTTTGTGGAGCAATTTGTACGGTATCATGGCGTGCCCAAGACGATTGTTTCGGATAGGGATGGTCGGTTTACATCAAATGAGTGGAAGGCGGTGTAGGCGTATTTGGGCTCACGCCTAACCTTTAGTACCGCTTTTCATCCTCAGACTGACGGACAGTCAGAGCGGACAATCAGAACGCTGGAGGATTTGTTGAGGCTATGTGTGTTGGACAGAGGAGAGCCATGGGAAAGACTCTTGCCCCTGGTGGAATTCTCCTACAACAATAGTCATCAAGCAAGCATCGGTATGGCGCCCCATGAAGCCCTTTATGGAAGAAGGTGCAGGACTCCCTTGTCTTGGGTGCAAGATGAAGATCCGAAGGCATTGGGAAACGAATACATAGATGATACTGATGCGGCGGTCAGATTGATACGGGATCGCATGTTGGAGGCTCAAAGTCGACAGGCGAAATATTATAATAAAAAGCACCGGATGGTGGAGTTCCAGGTGGGCGAAAAAGTGTTCCTTAAGATTCGGCCGATGCATGGAGTGTCGCGGGTGCGTGGAGTGAAAAAGCTCAGCCCAAGGTATGTTGGGCCTTATACTATACTAGAAAGGATCGGCCCGTTGGCCTATCGGTTGGAGTTACCACCAGAACTAGAAAATCTCCACGACGTGTTCCATGTGTCGTCGCTTCGAAAAGCATTGTTGCGGCCCGACCAGTATATTCCCACTACTGATGGTGCGGTGGCGTCAGATAGGTCTGTGCGACTAGAGCCGGTACGGATTGTTGACAGCGAGACAAGGACTTTGCGCCGCAAAAGTGTTCCCTTAGTAAAGGTGCTATGGTTGAATCATGGGAAGGAGGAGTACACTTGGGAGCCAATGGATTTGATGCAGCAACGCTACCCGGAGCTGTTTGCCCAAGGTAACCTTATTTAAAAACATGTGATAAACTTCCTGTTAAGTTTTCTCCACACAGCTTAAGCCTGATTTCGGGGACGAAATCTTTTATTTTGTTTATAGGATTTGTAACGACCCGAATCGCTCTAGGCCCCTAGTGTGTGAGTTTTTGAGTCAGGAGGGTTGACTCAAGTCCTGAGAAGTGCAGGGAGTTGGGCTGCACTTGTGGAGAAGTGGAGAAATCAGTGTAGAGAGAAGTGACACGGGTAGTGACACGGCCGTGTACCTACCCGTGTGCGTCGAGACGATCTCGACGAGGCGTGTCGAGATCGTCGAGAATCGTCGAGAGTCGTCGAGATCATGACACGGGTAGTGACACGGCCGTGTCCCTACCCGTGTGCGTCGAGATGATCTCGACGAGCCGTGTTGAATCGTCGAGAGTCGTCGAGATGGTGACACGGGTAGTGACACGGCCGTGTCCCTACCCGTGTGCGTGACACGGGTAGTGACACGGGCGTGTCCCTACCCGTGTGCGTCGAGTTGAGCTCGACGAGAAGTGTCGAGATGTAACTGAAGATGCACACGGCCGATGACACGGCCAGGCACACGGCCGTGTCATGTGAACACGTGTTGGGACACGGGCGTGTCCCGACCCGTGTCAAACATTGAACCGACATGGAAACCGCCACGGCCGTTTCGCAGAAGCAGGACACGGGTACGGACACGGCCGTGTCCCTACCCGTGTCACATTTTGCTTATAAGGGGCAGAGAAACCCTAGCCGTTTTTCACTCTCATTTTCTTTCCCTATTTCCTGTGAGAGCTCCTGGTGGGAGGGAAACTGCAGGAGCAAGTTTTACCGAAGGAGATCCGCCATCGCCGCGAGAGAGAAGATGCCGCCAAGGAGAACTACGCGATCCATGGCCGGAAATGGTGGTACCGCTGGAGTCAACGTGAGTTTCCTACCTTCTCCCTTGGTGCTAGATCTATAGTTATGCTTTAGGAGAGACATCGGTTCAAGAGAACTTGATGGAGAGGAGAAGATTTCTAGGTTTGGCCATGTTAGGATTTGAATCCTAGGTTTTAGATCTCTTCAACCCTTCCCCTTTTCTTCAATATGACGATGGGTGGATGGTCTCGTGAAGAGTTTATGGCCTTGAGGTTGAATAAGGGAGGAGAATAATTCTGGAAAATTTAGGAGCGATCGCCTTGAGGAGGAAGACGAACCGATGCCGTTCATTTTCCTTTAAGATGCGCGCAGAATCTGTATTCTGCGCGCAGCGATCTTCTAGGCCATTTTCCCGATGGATATGGGCAGATCTGGGCTTTCGGCTAAACATGAAAGTTGTAGCCCTTGGAAATACCTTTCCAACGAGTGGTTGCACGACTTCCGGTGATGTCTGTGGCCCCGGGAAAACCAAATCGAGTTTGCTGTCCGGCAATTCCTGTACACAGAAATTGTGTTCTGTGCGCAGTGAACTTTGAAGCCGATTTCGAGTAAGTTATTTTCAGATCTGGGTTGTGACCTGAATATGAAAGTTGTAGATCACGAAAAGATCTTTCCAACGAGGGGTTGCACGACTTCACCGGATTCCTGTATCCTCGGGAATCTCCGGTCGAAATTGCTGTCCAGATTAGTGATACACTTAGAATTCTGGTTTAATATAAAGTGCAATTAGAGTCGGTGGAATTCTGTCAAGATTAGATAATTGATGCTAATCACCGAAGAACTTTGAATGATGGTGTTTATTATTTAGGATGCATACAATCGATTTATTATTGCAAGTTGTCTTGATATTTGGATGGTTTCCTTTATGTTTAATCGAATCGAATTGATAAGATGTTGATAGATTATAACATATGCGCATCATATAAGTCTTATGTAGAGTTCATATGGAATGACATTTAGAAGATTAAACTATGGCCATGATATGTTGATTTGGTGAAATGAAATTTATTAGTCCAATACTTAGAGCGTCGTCTCCCTACGGGTAGTATTGTGGAAGAATGAAAGTGCGGTGTTGACCGTCACTCGTTTTGTTGTGTTGAGATAGGTGTGGATGGATGGTTGGGCTGTGTCCTCGTGTTTACTTCCGAGGCCCCTTCCATGATATGTTGATGTGGTATTTGCATGTGGTGTGAGTCGACACGCGGTGTCGTAATCCCGGGTTAAGGATAGTGTGGCAGGTCTACGGGCTCGCCAGTCGTCACACCGACGGGAGTTGGCAGTTAGACTTGGTCGGTTTGGGCTGTGTCCTCGGTGTTCACGTCCCGAGGCCCATCCGACCATGTGGACGGTTGGGCTGTGTCCTCGTGCTTTCTTCCGAGGCCCCTTCCGGGTCACGCAAGGCCAGTTCGGGCTGTGTTCTTGGTGCACCTCTACCCAAGACCCCGCTGGGCCATAGTACGCATGGGCTCCGCTGTTGTGTTCTTAGCGTTGAGGCGTACGGAGGCCTAGGTGAAGTAGTGTGATACCCGCCTAGTAGTAGAAGTGCCCGTTCTACTGTCACCGCCTGGCCACGGCGGCTGATGCCTGAGAGGTTAGCTACCTGCTCGAAAAGTGGGAACTACAGTCTGTGTCGACATAGCAATTACACGGGTGTGCATGGGTGAGTCATTGCATAGCATTCATAGCATTTCATATCATTGCATAACAAGATCCTCATCGTATAAGTTTGTATGGACACTCTTATACGATGAGTTACTTTATGTAACCCGATCCTTAACTTATAAGTTTGTATGGACATTCTTATAAGTTAAGTTACTTTCCTGCTGTAGCTTTATTACACTTGTTATTATACCTTGATGGCTCTTGTAGAATGGTTAGTTTACATATTGGTAGCTTTTATAGAACTGCTAGTTATACATTGATACTCTTACACTACTGCCACCTGCTTGTTTTTCCTTTACTTGCATACTTGATAGATACTATACTCTTGTTCCTTTTCTCCGCCCGGTGCCGAGGAGTCGCCGGGGGAGAGGATGTGAAACCACTTAGTCGTTTCGACTAACGGTTGCTACGTCTTCCTTTTTAGGAGGTCACGCCGCAGGTAGAGCAGGCGCAGACTACGCAGCAGGGCAGCCAGGCCAGGGAGACAGGGCCTGATGTGACGGTGCCGTCGATACCGTCTGTTACTGATGTTAGTGTTTTGCTTACTCTGATGTAGCCCGTTTGGGCAATGATTAGCTGTACTCTGATATTTTGTAGAAGCATGTTTAGCTTCTCATTATTGATGTTTTTGGACATTACATACTTAGTGTGGATTTTGACTTCTCTTGCTTATTTATTTGGTTGGGTTGGCATGATATATTGATATGGTTTCAGCCGGCGGAATAGGCGTCTTGTGGTACAGGTTAGCCCGTGTGCTAATGCTACCGCAAGGCGGCTGTTTCGGGCATAAGACTCCCTCTTCGTGCCGTGTTTTGGGATCCGGGGAGGGGGGGTCTTACATCAACATACACACTTCCAGGTTGACCGTTGTCCTTGATAAAGTACAAGCGCTTCCCTTTGCACTGAATAACCGTATCATACTTAGACAACCAGTCCATGCCCAGAATAACATCGAAGTCCTCTAGATCGATTATCTTCAAGTCTGCCTTTGCAAGAAAGTCCCCCAACAAAACAGGGCAATCCAAAATGCCCAAATCCGACAACATAGATTCACCAAAAGGGAACTTGACGCGGAAGGTATCACGAACTCGATCTAGAATCAACCGATATTGCTCTACAAAAGCTCTAGCCACAAACGAGTGGGTAGCGCCGGAGTCGAACAGAACACGCGCCCAACGGTTCTTCACCATAAATTTCCCTATAGGAGTATATATATAAGCAACTAAGGAAATACCAAAACAAAACTATAACCATTGCAGAAAACAAAACTTTCAGGCTAGAAAAACAACTAACCTGAGATGACCTGAGTTGAGGTCTGAGCCTCCTCGGAAGAGGTCACGTTCAGCTTTCCTTTGCCCTTGTCCACACGCTGAGACGGAGGTATAGCCTGAAGTGGAACTACCTGAAGAATAGGCTGGACCTGAGGACACCTTGTCTTGATATGTCCCTTCTGGCCACACTGATAGAAGACTTTATCCTTGAACCAGCATTGGGCAGCATAATGCCCGAGTCACTTGCACACAGAGCATGGAACATCCTTCTTAGGAGCACCTTGAATGGAATGAACTTGCTCCTTCTTCTGAGCTCCCGTATTCTTGAAACACCTCTAAACACGGTGGCCTGACCGGCCACAGAAGCTACACACTACCCTGCTCTTCTTTCTCGAAGCAGCATCGAGTACCTGGGGGTTCTTCTCTTCAGCAGACTTCCTCTTGTCCTTCCTCATTTGCTGGCCTCTGTTCTTTGAGGTCTCAATTGCCTCCACTTTCAGAGCAGCCTCCACAACCCCTGCATAAGTTACTGATCCATAAGCACTGGCTAATTGCTGAACCTCGCTCCTCAAGCCACCAAGGAACCTCTTGACTCGATCAGCTTCAACACTCACCAACCCAGGGGCAAACTGGCTCAACTTGCTGAACTCTATCTCGTACGCACTGACCGTGAGTTATCTCTGCTTCAGGTGAAGGAAGTCATTCATTAGTCGGTCACTCTCGACCGAAGGCAAGAACTTCCTCAACAGCATCTCCTTGAACAATCCCCAAGTGCAACCAGCCACCAAGCTCTCCTTTTCCCTAAGACACCAGCTCTTAGCCAAACCCTTTACCTGATAGGTGGCTATCATCACTCTCTGATCATCTGCAATGCCAGAGTACGATAACATCTCCTCCATGGAGATCAGCCAATCATCTATGACCATGAAATCTGCCTTCCAATCATATATAGGAGGGCTAAGTCCCTGATACTGAGAAATTAAGGCCATCTCCGCTGGCATCACCACTTGAGGTCTCAGGGGAGCAGGAGGGGGCGGGGCAACTGAACCCACTGCAGGGTCTTGCACTCCGTGAGTTTGTCCTGCGACAACTGCCGCTAGAGACTAGATCTGGACCTGCATCTCCATCAACTGCCTGGTCAAGGAATCGTTGCTCAACCGCAAGCTCTCGATCACCGCATCACTCTGCGCTCCAGAAGTCTCACCCTCAGACAGGGGAGTCGACCTGGTCGAAGGACATCTCGCCATCCTAAAACCAAAGAAACTGAGGTCAAAATCTAGTTCAACAGTCGGAACAAACTACCAGTACAGACAATACATACATAAATATGAACTTTTAACTGCTATACTTGCTCTAGGATTTAATTTTGTTTAACAAAAGTGATGTTATGCCTAACCTAGGAAGGTTAACCACCATCATCTAACTCTTGTGCCTAGATCGGGAATGCATGAATTTATATTTTTTTTTTCTGATTTAAAATCATGTGTGTACATATGTCATCCTGCAAATCTTTAGCTTGGCACGTTGTGCTTATGCAATGTTATGCTATGCATGATTGTGCTATGTATTCTAAAAAGGCCCTAATGCATGTCATGAGCGGCGTACGAATGAAAATGTTATGCATCCCATACTACATAACATTCCCATACAACGAAAAAAAAACGTGGTAGTCACATTCATGTGGTGAGGTTATGCATCCTATACTACATAACCCTCACATGTTGCCCCTATGGTGGATCCATATACAGACACATATTATGCATCCCATACTACATAATATGCCCTGTATACTTCATGTTATGTTATGAGTGTAGTGTTCATGCTTCAGCTAAGACGTGCTGATGACATATAGGTGTGTGTATGATATGATGCTAAACACCTAATGCCTACAAGGAAAGGTTGCCCGACAAATTGTCAAGCAAGCTCCCTCTGATACCAACTGTCACAACCCGCATTTTTCTCCGAATTCAAGAAGTATCAGAGTATGAGAAAAACACGTGTCGTGATGCCACGTCAAGCAGGGGATAGCTGTCAACGCTCAGGCGAACACCATCTAACTAGACTATGAAAATGTCATAAGTTTAATGATTAGAAAATCAGATATAATTTTAAGGACCGTATCTCTCGGCTCGGTGGATCATCTAGTCCACGGTTTAAAAACTATACTTATACGTAGCGGAAAATACTTTATTTATTTTTGACATCCTATGAGAGTGCATAAGTGACCCCCGAGGTCAACTTATACTATGCAAGACTCTATATTCATGTTATATTAAAAGTAGGAAAACGATCTTTTTACATTACTTGGAAAGTAATGTATGAGTTTTTATAAACATGATGATCATGCGATTTACTTATTATAGTGCTTTTAGGTTTAAAAATAACTAGCAACCTAGCATAAAACTTCCCAAGAGCAAGTATACTATCTCCAAAAAAGGTAGCAGTAAAAGAAACATATCTAGTATCATAAGGTAAAACTACCAGTGAGCACCAACAAACTGACATTAACCCACTGACAAGCATGTATGTCTGTAACAAAAAGCAGAAAAACTACCTCACAACAACAAGAGAAATATCCCTACACCTCAAGGGATCACCAGCAACACCGCAGCAAATCTAGCCGTCTACCCGGCTACTAATCAGAACCTGAGGCGTTCAGAAAAGAAAAGAATACCTCAGTAAGTAAAATAAGAAAAGGAAACTGAATTAGGGAATTAAATCAAAAAGGAACAGGAGTGTAAGTAAACAAGACCGCAACAACAAACACTGTCCAAAGTAAATAAAAGTACACCAAGCACCAAGTATCAACACCAAGCCCTACTCAAATACTGCAGAGGCTACAAGGCAAAAGACAAGAAAAAAACTGCCATAATATATTGCATTTAACCAGGAAGAAACACATAACAATCCTAATTTGTGAGTTAATGGCAGTAGTAAACAAAATGGACCCGAGTTGGTGACCAAAAACAGTCCCTCAAGCCAAACAATTCCAAAAGAAAATTCACTGTGTCAGCACAAAATCACAACAAACCCAGCCCGTACCTGGGATTAAAAGGGTGACGACCACAGCAATACCCAGCCCGTACCTGGGACTAAAAAGTGGAGGCCATGGCTCGCACACAAAACATCCCGCTCCTTTAGAGCATCAAAATACCACTACCTGCCATAACCCACGATTCGAACCTCAAAATAAAGGAAGAACGAAAGGCCGACAAGACATTCCCCCTAGGATGTAATCACTCGGGAAGAAAGAATCTGAAAAGGAATAAATCCCATCTTACAGGAATCGTCAATCTCCAGCCACAGGAAATCGTCGAACTCCGTTCGACGATTTGGCTTTCGTCGAACGCAGGCACGGGGGGAAAAATCATCGAACGCCATTCGACGATTTGCCGTTCATCGATAACAGGACACGGGAAAATCGTTGAACTCCGTTCGATGATTTTCCGTTAAACGCAGACCACGAGAAAACGTCGAATACAGGCCACGGGAATTATCGTCGAACGCCGTTCAACGATTTTCCTTTCGTCGAACAAATGTCACGGGAAAAATCGTCGAACGCCATTCGACGATTTCCCTTACACCGAACACTGGCCATGGGAGAATCGTCGAACTCCGTTCGATGATTTTCGTCGGGCCCAGAACTAAGGCACATCGTCGAGCTCAGCTCGATGATAATCGTCGAACCTAGATCGACGATTTCCGTCGAACTGGCTACATCGAGTGCACAAATATCCTGTACCTCCAACTTCATTTCCGTCCAAACGTCTTAGCCTAATTCAATCCTATTACTCATAATTTAAGTAGGAAAACCCACTGCTACTAAATTCTAGGGTTAATAGGCTAATCGCTACCCAAACTGAGATTAATAGGGAACCATTTGATAAAACAAACAAGACTACATCACTCCAGCCGAAGATATGAGTTTCAGAACTTGAGAGAATGCAAACAGAAACATAAAGGTGCATTATGGTTTATGATTCACATGCTTTTGACAGAAAAACAGAGTAAAACATCAATATTGGGAAACAGGGAAAATTATAGCAAATATGACCATGAAAAGGAGAAGATAACTTGGCAAGGGTAGGAGCACCACTTGCCTCAAATACAGAATTTATCTTGCACAACCCTTCCTCTCTCTCTCGGCTCCAGCCGCAACAACACCTAAACAGGATCAAGGTTTTAATGGAGGAGAAAGATCAAACCAGAAATTCCGATGCCCCTAGAAAACCATGAAAATTGAATATCTTATCGTAGGAATGAGGGTCTAGGCGAGAGCACTCCAAATCCACTTTCAGAATCAAATTCCGTCCACTAACGCTCCCAGAATCGGCGTCTGAAGGGTATCAGGGTTGGCGGTTTTATTCCTCTCGAACAGGTAGCGGTTACTCTTTCAAGGAAGGAGACAATGAATAGTCTCGATTTTGTCTAAGGCTTTATATATATGCATGGACACGTCTAATCAACCTTAACCACCACCTAAAAGCCACTGATTCGTTCAAGCTTTAATAATTAATTATTTGCATCATTATTATTAATACCACAAAACGACGCGAAAACCGTACCACATCGGATTCTGACGAAATTCTTACCGTAGCTAATTACCCACGCTACGAACGCAACGGAAAAGTCGAAATCGACTTTCGACGAACAAAACTCGGGTTATCACTACCCGAAGACAAAACACAGTCATCCCCCAAGAGGCCTCACTGGTCACCAAAACAGACCCGGCTTGCTAGGGGATCTTGCCAAAAAGGCTACCAACAACCACACAAGGAACCTAAAGAGCTAAGACCACGCTCTAACAAACGGAACCTGCCGGAAACGCGTCAACGTAATGCCAAACGAGAATTAAATAATCGCAGAAAATCAGGGGCGTTACAGCTAATCCACCGAGGTCGCACCACCACAGCAGGATACCCAGCCAATCCGCCTTATCACCGAAGCAATATTAGGTCGCCATACAAGCAGACACTGCGGAAACCGCCTCAGTCCGCACACCTACGGACAAACTCCAGTCCGCACACAAGCAGACTTAGCTCCAGTCCGCACACACCTGCGGACACAACCCCAGTCCACATACCCCTAGGACGCAGCCATAGCACACAAGGCTATTTTCCGAACTCGAGGGACAGAAAAATTAGTTCGCGCAGACCGCACGACCTCCCAAACAAAGCTTATCTAGAATTGGTACAAAACCAGACCAAGTCCACACCACTAACCATCACTGGTGCGAACACAGCACCAACGGATAAAAGGGACAGACCGTACTAACCATCACACTCCAGTACTAGTTTGCACAAACCGGGGAACTTAGGCACCAGTCCGGACTAACTGGCAAACTCCGCGGTTATTACCAACTGCACCACCAGAGCATGACCATGACACATGTCATGCCAATCTGTAACACCCCTAATTTTCCAAGGTTTATTTTAATCCCTTTTAGTGACGTATTTGGACATCAGGGCGTTACGTTGACGCGTAGTTGACGGGTACCGTTGCTGGAGCATGACTTTTGCTCTTTTGATATCCGAGATTTTTGACTTAGAATATTATCATGACTAATTTCTTGTGCGTTTTGATATTCCCTAGCGAGCCGAGGTTCGTTTTGGAACACGACGAAGCCTTTCGGGAATGTTGTATTTTAACTTCGGGGAGTGTTTATCCGAGTTTGATTTGTTGAATCTAAAATTTGACTTTGTTGTTGGATTTGTAGCATCCTTATTTAGCTACGGTGCGAATTTTGTAGAAATCCAAGTTGATTTGTGTTATATTATAATATAACATATGTATATGATATTATATTATATTATATCATATAATAATATAATATGATAATATATAATATGTTGATATGATAATATATAATATGATAATATATAATATCATTTCAGATTTCAATTGATCTAGAACTATTCATATTCTTCCCCAAGCTATCAGATAGAAAATGTGGAAGAAAGAGGGCGGCGGGTTTCGCTAGACTTTCGGCCACCACTTGTAGGAGCTCCGGTGCACAAAATCGTCGTCAGAGAGTAGATCCGGAAAGCTCTCGCCGATATCTAGCATTGGTGGTAGGTAATTTTGATTTCTTGGACTTTTGGCATTAGGGTTTCTCACCTTGACCCTATTTTGTCCTGAAAAGTTTCAGGAATTATTGCCAAAGAGTTCTTGTGGCCGATCCTTGAAGCGGAGCGTTTGTGAGGCCGAATTATTGAAGATCTTGAGGCAAGTGGTGATTTATACCCTTGCCAATACTTTTTTTACTTTTTTATTCATTCTTTCTAAAATTTCTTAGCTATATAGGCTGTATAGTACTTAGTATAACAACAAATTATCTTTTCTCTTCTTGCTGTGGTCAGGAAGAAGCCTTTTTTTGTATTGGACTCTTCCCTTGTACACCCCTCCCTTACTCTTAAGAAATGAACTTAGTTCTAGTCTAGGTTCAGATGTCATTATGAACCCCTGTTCTGCCAGGTTTCAGTCTTAGGCATTAAGTGTTCATCCTTAGGAGTTGACTGTTCAGCCTTAGGTATTGAGTGGGCTGATAGACTAAGTAAAAGAGAATTGAGTGTGCTTGATGCACTCAACGCAAAGTTGAGTGGGCCGAGAGGCTAAGTAAAGAGCATTGAGTGCGTTGAATGAATTCAACGCGGCGTCGAGTGAACTCGAAGCAGCATCAATTGAACTCTACACGGCGTCGAGTGAAGGACAGATCGTTGAGATAGCTGGTATGGCATTGAGTGCATTGAATACACTCGACGTGGCGTCGAGTGTACTCGACGCTTTTACCTAAACTTAGTGTGGCACTGAGTGTATTGACTACACTCAACACGGCGTCGCGTGTACTCGATTCTTTTCCCCGAACTTAGTATAGCATTGAGTGCATTGAATACACTCAATGTGACGTCTTGTATCTACTGCATTCGTCGTGTACACTCGACGACTCAGCTGGATCTTAGAATTTTCTTGCCAAATTAAGTTGAATTCGACGAGTATGATTTGGGGTGATTTGTTATGGTTGTTAAGTATGGGTTTTGGTTGGTAGTGGATACAAGACCTCCAACCTAGTGACAAATTGTGAATCATTATATTGCTGGAGTTATTTTTGGGACTGTATGGTTAATTTGGACAAAGTGGCCATCACCACAGTACCTTATTTATATGTTTGGATTGATGGGTTGAGTTGGACATTCAGTCCACCACCATAGTGGCTTATTGAGGCCTTTGGACTGCCTGGTTGTGTTCGACAATGTGGCCACCACCGCAGTACCTTCTTGAAATATTTTGGGTCCGTAGGTTCGGGTTGGATAATGTGACCACCAACTCAGGACCATTTCTTACTAGTATTAATGATTCACATGGGCATAAATGTTAAGTCTCTTTCCTCATTTTGTACATGTATATGTTATTCTGGTTACTTTTACAAATATTCTCAAAGCATGGTTTCGTTTCGCACTTGGTGCAACTTTCATACTTTTGAAAAAGTAAATCATTTATCAGTGTCATATGATTCATTGATGAAATTTGTCAGGTTACTTATGTTTGGGTTGGTAACCCTTTATTCATTTGGTTTATTGCTAACCTTTTGATCTTTGATCTTACTTGCATTTTCATACTTACTGAGGTGTTCTTTCTGTGAATGCCTCAGGTTTGGATCAGTAGTCGGTTGAGCGGCTAGAGTTTTGATTTTTGGCTGGTGTTCTGCTGCTGTCTTTCCCTCACCGGCTGTGAGGTAGTTATTGTTTCTTTTCCTATAGTTCAGACATACATTATGTTGGTGGGTTCGTGTCAGGTTGTTGACGCCCACATGATTTTATTTAATGTTAAGTACTTGCTAGCTGCTAAGTCTATTTCTTTATAAACTGCTGGTTTACTTGCTCTCTGGGAAGGTTTTATGCTAGGTTGCATGTTAGGTATTTTAAAATTATAAAAATATTACTTTTACCATCTCATATATGTCATCTTTTAAAACTAAAGTAATTATACTTTAACGAGCGTATAAATTATATCTATACTTATACTAAATCTAGAGTCATGCACAATATGAGTTGTCCAATTGGGATGTTTATGCTCATATAAGATGTTAAACAATACAAAAAAAAGTAATTTCCGCGGTGTATATTTATACTTTCACTTGTGGACTAGTTGATTCACTGAGCCGAGGGATACAACCATCAAAACTTACTTAATTGTGGTTTCTCATAATACAATTGTAGATTTCATATAAAATGTAGAGTTGGAGTTTTCCTGAACATCTGCAGTTATCCCTGCATGCTGTGGCATCACGACGCATGTTTTCTCTTACTCTAATATTCATTTAAATTCGAAGAAAATGCGGGTTGTGACAGTTGGTATCAGAGGGAGGGTTGTTTGACAATTGGTCGAACGACCATCTGAAGTTAGCTTTAGTTATCTTGTTCCATTGCGTACACATACTGATGTGTCATCAGTATGTCTTGGAGGAAGCATGAACACTACATTCATAAACATGACAAGAAGTATACAGAGCATATTATGTAGTATGAGATGCATAATATGTGTTTGTATATAGATCCTCATAGGGAGCAACATGTGACTGTTATGTAGTATGAGATGCATAACAATCATCACATGAATGCACATTAGAGTTTTCTTTTCATTGCATGTGATATTATGTAGTATGTAATGCATAATATTTCATGTGTACGCCTCTCATAACATGCACTAAGGCCTTTATTAGATTACATAGCACAACATGCATGACATAGCATTGCATTAGCACATGTGACAAGCTAAAGATTTATATGATGACATATGTACACACATGGATTTAAGTAAAGAAGGAATAAGAAATTCATGCATTTATGGTCTATGCACATGGGTCAGTGGGATGATGATATATGAAAGTTAATAGTTGCCAAACTAAATTATATAGAGGGGGGGTGAATAGGTGAGTTGTGCGTCTTTTTGCGGAATAAAAAAAAATCTCAAACCAATGCACAGATCTATCTACCAAACAAACAAACACAGACGAGGCAAGATTTATAGTGGTTCCCCAACCTTGGGTACATCCACTTTCCCTCACTGATCTAGCAATACACTAGACTCGGCTACTCCACTATCTCGGATTGGAAATCAATCCTACCCCCCGAACAACGTTCCTATAAACTCGATCCATAAAACGGATCTACACTCGGAAGGCAAAACTTCCTACAATCTCGGAGTTGAAAACTCCTACACTCGGAGAAAACTTCTCCTACAATAATGAAATAAACTTGTAAAGAAATACAAACAGTAAATACTTGTCAGATCTGCAAGAAATCGGCCTGGATCATCTTCTTCTAGACTTTTCAGCTTTATCAGAATGGTGAAGAAAACCTTGGCAATATCAGATCTAGACTTCTTGACTTTACACGATCGAATTAGAAGATGAAGCATTGAGCGGAGATCTCGATCTGTAGAGTCTTCTTGATCTGAATCCTCAAAAAGATGAAACCCTAGCCGGTCAGAAATCTGCAATGGCGGCGGCAGCGAGTTTTGTTCTTGGAGAGAGAAAGAGGAGACATAATTCTTTTGAGAGTGTACGGCTGCAAAATCTCTTAGAATAATCTTTGAATAATTAGATTAGGGTTTGTCGGTTTGACAAGACCTTTTATAGGAGAGGATAAGATTAGACTTAAATGAGTCATTATGAGAAACACACGTAGACCAATCACGTCAGAGTTTATGAATATGACCGTTAAGTCTAGACTTAAAGAATTTTCTGAAAAGTCAAGTAAATTACTCGAGATGTAGCAGACTACTCGAGTATATGCAACACTACTCGAGTAGGTAGAAGATGATTACTCGAGTACATGAGAAAAACTACTCGGGAGAAAGAGAAATCATTACTCGAGTACATGGAGTCAACTACTCGAGTAAAAAGGAATCAGCTACTCGAGTAACAAAAATGATTTACTCGAGTACTTTAGTACATACACGAGAGGTGGAGTATATTACTCGAGTAAAAGAAATACTACTCAAGTATATGAGAATGAACTACTCGAGTATATAAGAAACTACTCGAGTCATAGACTTAAAAAATTTCTGGAACAGGAAAATTGAACTACTCGAGTATACAAAATAAACTGCTCGATAAAAATAGAACTACTCGAGTATATCACATGAACTACTCGTGACAAAAGGAACTACTCGAGTATATAATATGAACTACTCGAGTAATTCACTTAGAGAATTTTTTTGGAAAGGAACTCTGGATTACACGAGTATGAGCACTAGACTACTCGAGTAGTAGATGAACTAGTCGAGTACATGACTTAGACTACTCGAGTAAGTGAGAACTACACGAGAGTCAGAATTCATCTACTCAAGTATATAAATGAAACCACTCGAGTACTATATAGTACTACTCGAGTATTTAACTTAGAAAAGTTTGAGAAGAAATTTTCTGTAAACTCGAGAGAAGAAAGGGAACTATTCGAGTAGTTGATGTAACTACTCGAGATACAGCTTATCTACTCAGTAAGAGTATTATTACTCGATTATGAATTCAGTAACTTACTCGAGTAAGTAAGGAACTACTCGAGTACTTTACTTAGGAAATTTTCTTGACAGAAATTTTCTTCTTCTAAGGGAAATCAACATCAAGTCTCTTCTCTTAGTCCTATAGCTTGAATATGAAGTGTATCCCAATAGAGAGGCTACACATGAGTCAACACTTTGGAACACAAAATGAGGGATTACATTGTATGGTCCTATGTTTGGTGACCCATTGTAGACTGACATTGGTCTACACTTCCCATAAGAATTCCTGCAAACACATAACTCAAACCAAGCATCAAATACAACTTAATTCATCTTAGTTCGAGGGTGACTTCATCAAATCTGGGTTAGTGTGGATACAATACCCAACAATCGCCCCCTATTTGTAGAAGTCAGAACCCTTTACACTAAGGTGAATTATGGACATAAAAAGAATGTTAAGTAATAAAGCAGTGTTAGCAAGCATAAGAACTATGAAAAGGATAAAAAGATCATTAACTTTGAATTATATAAATGTGAATATCCAAAAAATATCCTTAATAATAAAAATCCATTTCCACAACTCATGAGTCCTTTTGGCTAGTTCTGATGATGCTGTCTGTCTTGTTTCTCCTATTGTCTCCTATAATAGATGTAAGGCTTGGGATAATACTTGGGTGGCCTTGGAGGAGCAGCAGGATTGTTTCTTCCATATTCTCTGTCATATATCCTTCTTTTGGTCAAGGACTTCTCATATAACTCCCATTCCTGGGAACTGTAGTGAATGTTTCTGCTCTCATGGAAATCCAAAACTAATTTGAGTGTTTCTAGGATGAGGGACTTAGAAGTGGGAGGCCAAACCTCAGCATGTTCAGGAGCTATAGTAGGAATGGACTTGCTGGCAGAAGGACCTTCACCATATTTTCTTTTCTTCTTATAAGTCAGTATCTCAGGAGGGGCTTTAAGGAAAATAACTGCAGGTTCATCTTCCCAATCCTAAGCATATGACTCTGGAGGAGCAACTGAGTCTCCAGGTCTTGGAAAAAAGGTAGGTTGCAAAGGAGGAGCAGGAGCATCAGCAGCAGCTAGAGGGTTCAGGTGATGAGGGATAATGGTAGGATTAGCAGCAAATTCTGGAAGGATCTGGTTGTGCATCCATACAGCAGTGTCATATGTATGGAATTTGACACTCTGTATCTGAGCTAGTACATCATCATGGATCTCTTTAACTTTTGCTTCCCATAGTTCTTTCTTGATGGCATCAGATTTTTCTAAATATTCTTTTACCAACTTCTCCCCCTTTCTGACTTCAACAGATAGCTGGGAGATGACATCATCTTTAAAAGTGCCAACTTCTTCACATATTTTCATCTTAGTGACTTCAGCTCTTTTGTCCAGTTCCATTTGATTATTAGCAAGAGTCAGACCTTGCTCCATAACTTGTCCAACACTGGTTATGGTGTGGTCTAAGGCTTTGCCACCCATTTGGAACAGATGTCTGAGCTGATCAGTATTATGTTGTATTTCAGCAAATCCTCTGCTCATCTCTTATTCTAGAGCAGTTACCTTATCAGTTACAGTTTTGATACAAGTATCAAAGTATGTTTTCTGGTCTTGAAGAAGAAGTACAATCTGAGTCATCAAGTCTGAGGAGGCAGGAGCTGTAGCAGTAGGAGGAGCATATGTTGATGGAGCAGAAGGAATAGGAGGAGCCACCCATGGAGCTATCTCTGTGAGGGTAATAGAGATCTGAGCTCTTGTATTGGGTAACATGGCATCCCCTTCATCCATTATCTGAGGGATAGTGAAATACAAATTCCTGAGAGGAGCTTCAGCTGGCTCAGGTGAGAGCTCATTAGAAATGAGAATTATTTCTGGCTGTTCTTTGGGGGATCAGGAGATTGAGCTGGAGAGGTGACTGGAGACCTTGCTGGAGACCGCACTGGAGATTTTGCTGGAGAATGCACATGAGTTGTGTCCTTAGGAATGTCAGTGACTGGAGCATTTCTAAAGAGAGGAGGAGGTGGTTCATCTGCAGTTAGTTCTTCTATCATTTCATTTATGACAGCATCAGTAGATAATAGTGCTTCTTGAACTTATTGATCTGTGAGGATATCATCTGGAGTGACTGGTGGAGGAGTAGGTGGAGAAGGAGTTGGCATCCTGGCTTAAACAGTAGGAGCAGGCTCCCCCTCAATAGGTGTACCAGAGGAGTTGGGGACCTGAGATGGAAAGGGAGATGAAGTAATGTCCTCCAAGTCAAAAACTTCAGTGACTTTGGCAGCTTGAGAGGGATTTTGTAACTTGAGTTCCCATCTTTGAATTGAGGAGATGGAAACCTTCTTCATGTGGCGAATAATACTCCCCTTGCAGAAATTAAATACCTCTGGATTTATCTCATGGAGAAGTAAGGAAATAATCCTTGCATAGTTGGGAGATTTAATGCTACCTTTAATCTTGTCCAACATCAGCATTCCAAACTAGAAGCTCTTTCTGCAGTCGATTGCTTGCATGATGTCAAAGAAGTAAAGAGGTATGGCTCTGATGGAGTTGGTTTTGCATAACAGAATTTTACCAATGACATCAACAAAGAATTTGCCTTCAGCAATCATGTCAGACCTATTGATGTATTGTTTCTCAGGGTGCACACCACATAATAGACATGTTCTGTCAGATTATGCAGGCCCTAGATGATCTTCTTCATCCACAATCAACATTCGAAGAAGTTGAGCCACAGACGTTTTGGTGAGTTTGATCTTTATACCTTTGACTTTGGATTTGAGAACGGTGCCATTTCGCTTGACCTTGATGTTTCTGAAGAACTCTGCAACCTCTGGAAATAGGATTCGACATGGTTCTTGGAGAATGAAGGTTAATCCGGAAGAGTCGAGCAAAATCATTAGATTATGGAAGTCGTCAGAGAGTTCTTCAATCCCGGTAGTGACTAATTCCGAACCCACGCCGATTTTAGAGGTGGCGGCCATGATTCAGAAGTCCGAGAGATTCAGAAACCCTAGAGAATGTCGACGGGGAGACAGAAAGGGCGCAACTCTGCAACTGACTGAGGAAGGTGAATAGGCAGACATGGACTCGAGAGAGCGGAAATGATTTTGTGTAGATAAATTTTCGAATTTTCTTATTTATATAACCCTAGGTTTTAGGTCTAATTATCCGAAAATGAGAGATGGAAATCATAGAAGAGGCGGCATTGCCCTTGGTTTGCGCATAAGAAAATTTAAAAAGCAAACGACTCGCCACATACACGAGTAGATGAATCAGGAGTTACTCGAGTAGGTAAACAGAGGTACTCGAGTAGGTGAGAGAGGTACTCGAGCAGATGAGTGAGGTACTCGAGTATGTGAAGTTGACTACTCGAGTATGTCAGTCTGCTACTCGAGTAGGTCGAGTAGACTACTAGAGTATGTTAGTCTGCTACTCGAGTAGGTCAAGTAGACTACTCGAGTATGTCATTCTATTACTCGAGTAGGTCATATACTTACTAGAGTATGCCGTTACTTACTCGAGTCAAAAACTTAAACTTTTGAAAATTTCAATATTTGACTAACCTTTGAGCCTTGAGCCTTCTTGAAAGTCCAGCTTCTTCTAGTCTTCTTTGTTGAGCATCCTAAGTTCTGTTTTGAAGAACGAGAACTTGGTCTCGTCCAGCGGCTTCGTGAAAATGTCTGCAATTTGCCTATCTGTAGGGACATATTGAAGGTCTATGTCCCCATGCTCCACATGCTCCCGGATGAAGTGATACCTTAGCTCTATATGCTTTGTCCGGCTATGCGAGACTGGGTTGTTGGCTATTGATATTGCGCTGGAGGAGTCGCAAAACAATGGAATCTTTTCAAACTTCATGTTGTCGTCTTCAAACTGATTCTTTATCCAAAGTAACTGTGCACAGCAACTGCCTGCGGAGATGTACTCTGACTCGACCATTGAGATTGCCACACAGTTTTTCTTCTTGCTATTCCAGGAGATAAGCCTTCTTCCAAAGAATTGGCAAGTCCCTGAAGTGCTTTTCCTGTCGTCTTTGCTCCATGCAAAATCTGCATCTGAAAAACCTATTAGTTCACTGTCATTACTTCTTGGGTATCATAAGCCAAGATTTGGTGTACCTTTAAGGTATCTCAAAATTCGCTTCGCAGCAACGTAGTGAGATTCCTTAGAGTTCACCTAAAATCTAGCACAGACACATGTTGAGAATATTATGTGAGGTCTACTTACAGTAAGGTAGAGCAAGGATCCAATAATGCTTCTGTACTTGGTTTCATCAAAAGGTTTCCTTTTTTCATCCTTGTCCAGAGACATTGTTGAACCCATTGGAGTCCTCATCGAGCTTGCGTTCTTCATTCCGAATTTCTTAATTAGCTCTTTGGTGAACTTGGTCTGTGAGATGAAAATTCCATCTTCAGACTATTTCACTTGAAGCCCTAAGAAATACTTCAGCTCGCCCATACCGCTCATTTCAAACTTCTCTTGCACAAGTTTTGAAAACTTCTTGCAGATGTTGTCATCAGTAGAGCCAAAAATAATGTCATCGACATAGATTTGCACTAGCAAAATCTTTCCTTTAATTTCCCTAAGAAATAATATCTTGTCTATCTTTCCCCTTGTGAACTTATTCTCAAGTAGAAAGATAGACATCGTCTCATACCAAGCTCGAGGACTTTGTTTCAGACAATATAATGCTTTGTGTAGTAAATAAACGTAATCAGGAAAGTTAGAATCGACGAAACCTGAAGGTTATTCCACATACACCTCTTCCTTTATGTCACCATTAAGGAAGGCAGACTTCACGTCCATCTGGTAGACAGTGAAGACTTTGAGTGCAGTATATGCTAGGAATAACCTTATAGCCTCCAGCCTTGCCACTGGAGCGTACGTCTGGTCGAAGTTGATTCCTTCTTCTTGATGATAATATTTGGTGACAAGTCTGGCCTTATTCTTTACTATCATTCCATCCTCGTCCATCTTGTTCCTGTAGATCCATTTTGTCCTAATGACATTCTTACCTTTGGGTCTTGGAACAAGCTTCTATACTTTGCAGCGCTTGAACTGGTTCAGTTCTTCTTCCATCGCCATTATCGACGATGCATATGAGTTTGCTTCCTCAAACTTCTTTGGTTCAACCTGCTAGAGAAAACTTAAATATAGATTCTCATTAGTTGTACCTCTTCGAGTTCTGACACCATCTCGGGGATCTCCTATGATCTGGTCCATGGGGTGATCCTTTAGATATCTGAGCTCTAGAGTCCTTGCATCTGGATTGTCTTCTATCATCGGAGTGACTTCTTCATCTTGGATGACTTCTTCATCTTGATCATCAGCCTCTCCAATAGGGGTTGGAGTGGTGATCTTGATGAACTTTTCACCTTTGTCTTCGGAGGGTTCATGCAAGCTAATTTCTTTCAGCTTTGCACCTGCATCTTCAACAAGCACACTAGAAGAGTTGCTTTGCAGCAAAATCATCTCATCAAATATAACATGTATCGATTCTTCTACAACCGGGGTTTTTCTATTAAATATCATATATGCCTTACTATGGCTACTATACCCTACAAAAATACCTTCAAAACTATTTTCGCTAAACTTATTAGTATGATACTTGCCATTGTTTAACACGAAACATTTACAGCCAAAAATTCTAAAGTATGAGACTGTCAGTTTCCTGCCCTTCAGAAGTTCATAAGGTGTCTTATCGTGATTTTTGTTTATGAGGGCTCGATTTTGCACGTGGCATGCAGTGTTGACGACTTCAGCCCAAAAATATTCTGGAAGTGAAGCATCACTCAACATAGTCCTGCAGGCCTCTATGAGCGTTCTATTCTTTCTCTCGGCCACTCCATTTTGTTGTGGATTACGAGGAGAGGAAAACTCATGAAAGATACCTAAGCTTTCACAAAATTCTGTCATGGCCCCAGACTTAAACTCTATTCCATTGTCACTTCTAATTTTGACTATGGAGCAGTTGTACTCATTCTGAACTTGACTGACAAAATTAGTAAAGATGTCGAAGGTATCTGACTTGTGTTTCAGGAAGAACACCCACGCAAAGCGCGAGTAATCATCAACAATTACCAACGTATAATCCTTACCTCCAAAACTTCTAATTTATAGTGGACCGAATAAGTCCATATACAGTAGATGAAGACATCTATTAGAATCCTTGC
Source organism: Platanthera guangdongensis (assembly GCA_039583875.1). NCBI lineage: Eukaryota > Viridiplantae > Streptophyta > Magnoliopsida > Asparagales > Orchidaceae > Platanthera > Platanthera guangdongensis. The sequence continues at coordinate 199,461,495 of CM077150.1, read as the reverse complement.
CAATAATGCTTTTAAAGGTAGCCCTTGTTTGCTTGCCTTTCACACATGCATGACAAGGTCTTTCTTTGATGTACTTGACATTTGGGGCATCCCGTACTAAGTTCATTGAAAATAATTTATTTATGGTTTTGAAATTAATATGTGCTAATCTCTTGTGCCATTGGTCACCAAGAGACACACTATCTTTTGCTAAAAAGCACACTGGTGTTGAAGAATCTATACAAATGAAATTTAAACAGAAAATGTTTCTGGTTCGAGTGCCGGATAGAATCGTTTCCATATTGTCAACCGATTTTATCAAGCACTTATCAGCATGAAACTCAACTATGTATCCTTTATTGCAGAGTTGGCTTATGGTTATAAGGTTATGTTCCAAACCTTCAACGCAAGCCGCATTTGACAAGGATACATTACCGTTAGTAATCATACCGTAGCCTCTAGTAATTCCACGGTCTGAACCTCCAAAGATGACCTTTGGTCCGTTCACAACTGAAGTAAAATTTTGAATAAGGCTTCTTCTCCCGGTCATATACCGAGAGCATCCACTGTCCAAATACCAAATTGGCGTTTTGTTGGACTTTGAACATTCCTGCAATCACAATCAGTTAGCCTTAGGAACCCAAATACGTTTGGGTCCTTGATCTCGGGTTAGAACACCCCCCTACAAATATTAGCATTAGGAGTTGTCTTCCTCATAATGCCAACATGTGGGGTTGCAACATTTCTAGGATTAAACCAGCAATTAATGGAAAAGTGACCAATTCTGCCACAACACCAACAGTCAAATCTGTTGTATCTTCACCTTATGTTCTCCTGCTTGGCCTTTTGGAAATGAGGTCTAGCAGGGGCAACATTCTTGGAGGAGGAAGCTTCATGATGATTATAATCACATGTTTTCTTCTCCTTCATTGGCTTTTCTACAACAGGCTTTGCCTTTGGCGGCTTATTGAAGTTATGACCATGATTGAAAGGACCATAGCTCTGAAGAATCACTTCTTCATAAGGTGCCTTAAAGACACTTTCGCCAAAGTTTCTGGGTCGAGTCCATCCTTGATAACGGGACTTGGGATCTACATAAGTAGGTCTAGCAAAGTGTCCGTAAGATGAGTCAAGATCAAACTCGTTTGAAGGAAAGATAACCTTCTTGAACGTGGTCTGATCTTGAGGGGCTTTCCCCTTCTCTTTGGCTAAGGCCTTTTTGGCAGCCTTATTCTTTCGTTGAGCCTTATTTCTCCTAGAGGATTTACTAGGAGCTTCTTCATGGCTTAGTCCAGCACCCTTGACCTTAGCTGAGAATTCAGCAATGAATGGAAGAACTGTCTTGGGTTTCGAGAAACTTTCAACTAGTTTCTTTTCAGCGGCAAGTTGTGCTTCCAGTTCCTTGATGATTTTCTCTTTGAGGTCAAGGTACTCAAGAGCTTTACTATATTCTTCAATAGCATTATTGAAGTTCTCTTCGAGCGAGTCAGTCTTTGCGACTTTCTCTCTCAAGATGCTCTCTTCAGCTTTGAGAGACTTTATCTCTTTAGCCTGAGTTTTTACGACTCGGTGACATTTGTCGTAAGCCATGATTAACTCCTTATATTGGGCCATGAGTTCTGACTCATCGTTAGAAGAGCTATCCTCACAATCATGTTCAGAAACTTCAGAATTAGAGAGAGGAGAGTGAGAGTTTACCTTCCCAGTGATCTGGGGCTCTTGTTCATCATCAGTTTGAGCCATGGGTCCAAAATAGGCTTCTTCTTCTTCACTCAACTCAGATGAGTCAGAGTCACTAAGATTGTTGCCCTTTTTGGCCATCAAGCTCTTCTCTGTCCTCTTCTTGTTGTACGAGGACTTCTTTTCCTCTCTTCTACCACCCTCCTTCTTCTTGTGAGGGCAGTCAGCGATGACGTGTCCTGGCTTATTGCAACAATAATAAATAATGTCAGTTGAAACATGTTTATTCTATTTAGAGTTATACCTGTCATGGCTACTTGAGCTTTTTATTTGCCGATCACCATCGTGTCATGATCTTCTATAGGAGGCATCTTTGCCTTTCCATTACTTCTTCTTGTTCAAGAATTTCTTGAACTGCCGAGAGAGTAGTGAGAACTCTCCTTCTGATAGTTCAGAGCCTGAGGTGCTTGGCTCTGAGATATCTTCTTCACTAACTTCTGGTGCTGGAGTAGGATAAACAAACTTGGACTTCTTAGAGGTGTCTGCATTTAAAGTAACAGACTTCTCTTTGGCCTGTTTTTCTCTTCTTCAGCCTTCCTGGTGTTGAGTTGGAGCTCATAGGACATCAGCTTCCCGAAGAGATTCTGAGGATCTGTCTCGGCCAGTTTTCCAAACTCCCTTACAGACCTTGTTATCCCATTCCTTAGTTAGGGATCTCAAGAATTTATCATTTAGCTCTCCATTAGTGAAGACTCTGCCATAGACCCTTAGCCCATTCACTATCTTGAAGAAATTCTCAAAGGTGTCAGCAATGGTATCTTTGTTTCCTTGTCGGAAAGCCTCATACTTCTAATTTAGAAGGGATCTTCTATCATCCCTTACTTCTTCTATACCTTCCATCAAGGTAACTAATGACTGCCACATCTCCTTTGCAGACTGACAGTGAATCAGGTTTTGCAGCATTGAATCATCGACTGCACTTGCTATGATATTTTTTGCCTTTTTGTCCAAAGAGACAAGTGCAATCTCATCCTTATCTAGATCCATAAGTTTCTTGGGGACTTGCTTGGTTGGATCTATAGTGGAGATTGTCATGGGAATATAAGGACCTTCTTCAACTATCATGAAGATCCTTGGAACCACAGCTTCCATGAAGAACTTGATTCTCTCTTTCCACATAGGGAAATTATTTTTGTTGCACAAAGGAAGCTTGGCAAAATCGTTAGCCTTGTCCATTTTGGTAGATCTCAAATGACAACTATTGAAGGATCTGATCAAGGTCTTAACCTTTTAACGATCAACCTGCCTCTAATACAAATTGAAAGTCAATAGTTGCCAACCTAAATCACCTAGAGGGGGGTGAATAGGTGAGTTGTGCGTCTTTTTGCGGAATAAAAAAAATCTCAAACCAATGCACAGATCTATCTACCAAACAAACAAACACAGACGAGACAAGATTTATAGTGGTTCCCCAACCTTGGCTACATACACTTTCCCTCACCGATCTAGCAATACACTAGACTCGGCTACTCCACTATCTCGGATTGGAAATCAATCCTACCCTCGGAACAACGTTCCTACAAACTCGATCCACAAACCAGATCTACACTCGGAAGGCAAAACTTCCTACAATCTCGGAGTTGAAAACTCCTACACTCGGAGAAAATTTCTCCTACAATAACGAAATAGACTTGTAAAGAAATACAAACAGTAAATCCTTGTCAGATCTGTAAGAAATCGGCCTGGATCTTCTTCTTCTAGACTTTTCAGCTTTATCAGAATGGTGAAGAAAACCTTGACAATATTAGATCTGGACTTCTTGACTTTACACGATCGAATTAGAAGATGAAGCGTTGAGCAGAGATCTCAATCTGTAGAGTCTTCTTGATCTGAATCCTCAAAAAGGTGAAACCCTAGCCGATCGAAAATCTGCGATGGCGGCGACGACGAGTTTCGTTCTTGGAGAGAGAAAGAGGAGACAGAATTCTTTTGAGAGTGTACGACTACAAAATCTCTTAGAATAATCTTTGAATAATTAGATTAGGGTTTGTCGGTTTGACAAGACCTTTTATAGGAGAGGAGAAGATTAGACTTAAATGAGTCATTATGAGAAAGACACGTGGAACAATCAAGTCAGAGTTTATGAATATGACCGTTAAGTCTGGACTTAAAGAATTTTCTAAAAAGTCAAGCAAATTACTCGAGATGTAGCAGACTACTCGAGTATATACAACATTACTCGAGTAGGTAGAAGATGACTACTCGAGTACATGAGAAAAACTACTCGAGAGAAAGAGAAATCATACTCGAGTACATGGAGTCAACTACTCGAGTAAAAAGGAATCAGCCACTTGAGTAACAGAAATGACTTACTCGAGTACTTTAGTACATACACGAGAGGTGGAGTATATTACTCGAGTAAAAGAAATACTACTCGAGTATATTATAATGAACTACTCGAGTATATAAGAAACTAATCGAGTCATAGACTTAGAAAATTTCTGGAATAGGAAAACTGAACTACTCGAGTATACAAAATAAACTACTCGATACAAACAGAACTACTCGAGTATATCAGATGAGCTACTCGAGACAAAAGGAACTACTCGAGTATATAACATGAACTACTCGAGTAATTCACTTAGAGAAATTTTCTAGAAAGGAAATCTAGATTACACGAGTATGAGCACTGGACTACTCGAGTAGTAGATGAACTACTCGAGTACATGACTTAGACTACTCGAGTAAGTAAGAACTACACGAGAGTCAGAATTCAGCTACTCGAGTATATAGATGAAACTACTCGAGTACTATATAGTACTACTCGAGTATTTAACTTAGAAAAGTTTAAGAAGAAATTTTCTATAAACTCGAGAGAAGAAAGGGAACTACTCGAGTAGTTGATGTAACTACTCGAGATACAGCTTATCTACTCGAGTAAGAGTATTATTACTCGAGTATGAATTCAGTAACTTACTCGAGTAAGTAAGGAACTATTCGAGTACTTTACTTAGGAAATTTTTCTTGACAGAAATTTTCTTCTTCTAAGGGAAATCAGCATCAAGTCTCTTCTCTTAGTCATATAGCTTGAATATGAAGTGTATCCCAATAGAGAGGCTACACATGAGTCAACACTTTGGAACACACAATGAGGGATTACATTGTATGGTCCTGTGTTTGGTGACCCATTGTAGACTGACATTGGTCTACACTTTCCATAAGAATTCCTGCAAACACATAACTCAAACCAAGCATCAAATACAACTTAATTCATCTTAGTTCAAGGGTGACTTCATCAAATCTGGGTTAGTGTGGATACAATACCCAACAATATATCGTCCAATGTTTAAGCATGATATCATCAATAAAATCCCAGAGCAAGCTAGCAGCTTGAGCAAGTATTTGTACATGTATTATCTGAACTAAGTTGTGTAGTTCTAGCGGTAAGCTAGGTATTGAATAATTATTTGTTGTGTTTTAGAATGTCGCAGAAGCGTCCTACGACAAGGTCGACTCTTCGGTCTGAGGGCTAGTCGTCTGGGGCGTAGAATGAGGCCATGATAGAAGGGTTGCGACAGAGTAATGAGGCTTTGTCTAGAAAATTGGTGGAGATGCAATTGCATATCCAATCCTTGGTGACTGTTGTGTCAGGACAACCGCTTAGAATGCAGGACCCTACCATGGGTCAAGTTGTTCCAGTTCCTCCTGCTCCTCTGGTGCCCCCAACTGTGTTGCCACCATAGATGAACTTTTTCTCTCATTTTCAGCGACTGTAACCACCTACCTATGATGAGAGAGCTGATTTCATGGCTCTGGATGAATGGATTATAAAAATCGAGTAAATGTTCTCTTACTCAGGGGTTTCTGCCGACAAGTGAGTGATGGTCACTGCCTACCAGCTAAAGGGTCTGGCTAAGAGCTGGTGGTTGAGAGAAAAGGAGAACTTGAAGGACGAATGTTTGTGGGAAGCCTTCAAGGAGCTATTGTTGAGAAAGTTCCTACCGTCGGTCGAGCAAGACTTCTTGATTAATAATTTTCTGCACTTAAAGCAATGATAACTCACAGTGAGTGAGTATGAGGTGTGAAAGTCTTTATTTTCAAGGTAGCATATAATCTAAAGGTGGGTGGGGGGTGGGGGTGGAGGGTGAATAGGTTGTATGACTGTTATTATACTCTTTTTAATTTTATCTTTTGCACTTAGTGTGTTGGTAGTAGTTTGATATCAAGAACCTGCACAAAGGAAATAACACAGAAAAGTACACACAGATTTATAGTGGTTCCCTAATTTTTGGGTACATCCACTCTCCTCCCACCTTGACAACTTCTTATTAGTCAAGGCACTTCTCCAAAACACTACTCCAAAGAGCTTACACCTCAGATCCCTCAGGATTTCTCAGTCTCCTACAAGACCAACAACTCAGCTACACAGGCGTACAACTTAGTGATCAGCAGATCACCTACCTCAGGCCAACGACCCTACACTCAGGCTGGGAGGATAGCCCTACCTCAGATCCACTAGGAATCCTACCTTAAACCCAAAGGTCCTACACTCAGAGAGTATTCTTCTCTTACAACTCAGTAATCAATTGACCGCCTACCTCAGACTTGAGACCAAATCCTACAGCTCAGATCCAGTAGGATCCTACAACTTAGAGAGCTTCACTCTCCTACAACTCAGACAATATTATCCTACCTCAGGCTCAGTGAGCCCTACAACTCAGATCCAGTTGGATCCTATAGAAAGGTGAAGATTTGAATGTTTTGACACATATAAATTTCACTATTTCAAAAGCTAGGGCTAAGTTATCTCATCACTATCTTGTTGCACAGCCATAGGAAGACGTTCTCCCTCTGCTGGAAGGAACTCAGAATGAAGATTCTGAACTTACTGAAGAAGAGGATGAACTTGTGTTCTTCAATCTGCTAACTGAGCCCAATGGAGAATGATGGCTCTACTTTATTCCTCTATCAGAGATCTTTCTGATTATGCTATATCAGATGAATAATTAACAGCTCATTGAACTTTCTGTTCCTACAGGAAGACTTCAACCTCTTTCTCGGCGATAATTGTGAGAGATATGAAGTCCGGCCACAACCTTTTGAAAATGATAAAGCCCTAAAAAGTTATTGTAGTCTTACCCACTATGTTCCTTTTGTAGTTCTCCGATCAACGGCTCTTAGAAATCAGTGGGGCCCACTTACAACATCCAACTTCAACTTGCTTTAACGGAAGAAGACATACAGTAGCTTCGCGGCAGAGTTAATCACATTCTGTAGCTTCTCCGTACTTGATTTGAAATTAGTTGACTTTGTCTACTTGTAGATTTTGCTGACATCTGCACCTGTGGACTTCGCCAAAATCGAGCATCAGTAGAATAAGCATTGAGTGAATGAGCTTCACTCAATGCCAAAGTACTTAGACAAAATTCTATCTATCTAGGTGTTGACAGCGTTGAGTGAGTAGTACTCACTCAACTCTTTTTATCTTAACCATTTTGCAGTCTTTTCTGTATGCCTGACTTTGAGAGCGTTGAGTGAGCACACCTCACTTAACGCCTTATGCCTTAGCCACACATTCTTTAATTTAGGCATTGAGAGCATTGGGTGAGCATGCCTCACTCAACTCTTTCTACCTTAACTAATTTTCTTCTTCTTCTTCTTCAGCATCTTAGGCATTGAGAGCGTTGAGTGAGCATGCCTCACTCAACGTTTTTTTGCTTTAGGCAGATTGTCTGAGTCTTGGCATTGATAGCATTGAGTGAGCACGCCTCAATCAATGCTTTCTGCCTTAGCCAGATTTTCTGCTTCTTGGTGTTGAGTGAGTAAGCTCCAATCAACACCAAACTACTTAACAAATTTTATTCTGTTTAACTGGCATTGAGTTAGTAGGCTACACTCAACACATTTGGACAGCCAAATATCAGCACATCTTCTCTGTGGCTTTTACTTATAAGACAATACTCGATAGATATAGAACATGACGTTGAGTGAGTGATACTCAACACCTGTGGACTTAGCAACATTTCTGCCCATTTCTCCTTAAACTATTACAGTATTAGCCTAACTCACAACCATTTGTTGAGTGGCGTTGAGTGAGTTGACTTCACTCAAAGCCTGTGGACATAACCACTTTCTTAGCTTGCCACTTCATGGCTTGGACTATATAGGCTCCACTCAGCGCTATAAGTCATCTGGCGTTGAGTGAGTAACCTTCACTCAATGCCTGTGGACTTGGACAGATTTCTGTCTATCTACATCTTAGGTAAGTGTTTACTTGACTTAGCCACTTAGGCTATCTGTCACATCAATATTGCTAGGACATCTCTGCATGCATGAACTCATGCACACATCAAATACACTTTTATGTATATCATTGACAAGATTGACTTCACTCAAATCATAAGACATTGAGGGCAATGGAGCCAACATTCTTCCCCTATTTGAGGAAGTCAAAACTCTTAAGCAAATGATTCAATAATGAGTCAATGACATATATAACACTATGCAGCAATAAAAATTTTAAAAGCATATAACTGGAGAATGATTTATAGTTAACACACTTTACCACACCTCCTTTCCTGTAGTGTGAACATTACTATACCTGCTCCCCCTGAATTGCTGCAACCATTCTTGATCACGGTTACCACACCTCCTTGCCTGCTCATCTTTTCCTCCCCCTTTTTGAGTTCAGCAAAAAGCTAGCAGGGTTTTAAATTGCTGGAAAGTGTTGTACATTCTCCGCCTTAGTTGATGCATCATCTTAAAGGGTCTTCACTTTTCTAAAAAACAATTATATCTGCAAAAAAAAAATAATTTGTAACTGAAGTGACGAGTAACTAAAGCTATACCAGGTTTAACATTCCCAACTCAAACTTGAAGGTGTTAAACTTTGCTTCATCTAGTGGTTTTGTGAAGATGTCAACCACTTGCTTGTTAGTTGGAACACACCCAAGGTTGATATCTTCACATTCCACATGCTCCCTAATGAAATGATATCTGATTTCAATATGCTTCGTCCTGCTATGGGAGACAGGATTCCTAGCAATTGAAATGACACTAGTAGAATCACAAAACAAGAAACTTCTACTTATCTGAAGGTTGTAGTCCTGGAGCTGATGCTGGATCCATAGAAGCTGAGCACAACAGCTACCTGTTGAGATGTATTTTGACTCTGTAGTTGAAATAACAACACTAGCTTGCTTCTTTCTGCTCCAGGAAACTAGTCTTCCACCCAGGAATTGAAAGGTGCCAAAAGTGCTCTTCCTATCCTCTTTGCAGCCTGCAAAGTCTGTGAAAGAAATGGTACCACTTTGATACCAATTGAAAGACAAGTTAGGCAATTGATAATCTACTGATACTAATTATAAGTTAGGGGATAGATCTTATTTACTCTAAATAAATATATATGTTCTACAAAAGAGTGAGCAGAACACAAAAATAAAGAAGAGAGAGCAAGCAACACAGAAGACACAAGGATTATAGTGGTTCCCCCTAAACTTGGGTACATCCACTCTTCTACCACCCTGGTAGGAATCCACTACAGGTTTTTGATCAGGTGCCTTGCCACCACAGGTTTTTGCTCAGGTGCCCTGTCACCACAATATCTATTTCAAGGGAGATCTCATAACCCTTTGAGCTTTTGATCAGGTTCCCAAAAACCAACACATAGGTTTTTGATCAGGTGTCCTGCCACCAAGAGTTTACTTTTGAAGGGAGTAAAAACCTTGTACACAGGAAAGGGAAAATAAATGATTTTGTCTTCTCTGTCTCAAATCACTGAGAGAAGACTAGTGGATGTTGATGATGTCAACGCTCCTCCTGAGATATTGAATGGTTCAGGAAAGAAGGAAGCTTTGTTTCAGGGTGTAGGCCTTCAGATTGATGATGATCTCCAACAAGTTTTTTAGACTGATATTGATTTATGTCTCTTGAAAAGCTTGGAGCGGATAAAGAACTCTGTGAATATCTTTATTGATGCAGAGTTCCTCCTTATTTGTAAAAGGAAAGCCTTCTTCTCCTTTTCTCTGTTCTACTTTCTGTCATTCTGTTGTTCTCTACTATCGAATTCAAAAACTTTGAATTCATTTATCTTGACAATGGTTGAAGCACTGTCGAGAGAGTAGAAGATCCCTTGCAAATTAATTTAGAATTAACTTCTAAAATAACCCACATTTAATGTTGCCTTCGAACAGCTATTTACATTAAATATGAGAGTTATAATCGCATTAATTAATTCTGCCAACGGTAAAACATCTGCCTGAAAACTGCACAGAATTCGTCGATCTAGGCTTGCAGATCGTCGAGCTCAGTTTCCATTTCGTCGAGCTGAGAATCTGTCTTGTGTTCAGTGATCGTCAACCTGAGCTCAGAGTTCGTCGAGCTTAGCTAGATTTCTTCGAGCTAAGCTTCTTGCCTGAGATCAGATTTCGTCGACCTGATCTTAGAGAAGTAAATCTGAGTTCATCGACCTGAGTTCGACGTTCGTCGAACTGAGTTCCTTACTTTGTCACAACTGCATTTCTTGGAATTCTTTCAGCAATTCTAGGGAGTCCTTCTCAGGCAAATCTGGAAATAAACCTATGACCATTGACTATACATATTGAGTCAATCTAATACATCCTAATAGTGATCCTTGCACAAATCAGAATTAGAGTTCCAACAATCTCCCCCTATTTGGATGAGGATACTATTTACACAAAAACAAAATAAAAAACAAAGCAAAAACAATCTGCCTGAATTATAAATTTTTCAGCAGATGTATATGGGTGCTTTGAGAAATGAAATAAAGATAACAAAGATTTTAGAGCAAAATTAAATACCAAGTAGCAGTTGAAAAAGAATCTGTTAAGGTTGTAGCTGCACTTTTGCTTATCTTCAACTGAACTTTCATCATATCTGAATCCATTTCTGATTTTCTGAATAATTGAAACTGCTGACTGCTATAAACTCTTAAGCAATTTCCCATTTATAAAATAAACAATCTCCCCTACTACTGTAGCCTTATAAACAATCTCCCCCTATACAGCTACTACTGTATCCTCTGTATTGATTGAGACTATAGCTTTTGGTTACTATCAAATACCACTGCTCCTTTATGGTAAGATAGGTCTTTTCCTGAAAAGAGATGTTAGGAGTTCTAGACCCAGATTACCTTGGGTCTTGGTTCTCCTTTATAATAATTAGAAATAAGAGAACACTCATGTTGATTTTTATAACCTAGTGGATGAAATTTCTTAGAAGGGATGAACCACTTGGTAAAAGGATTTGTAAAACTTTGAGTTTGATTATAATTCTGAAGAGAATAAAAATTTCTGTTCTGAAATTTTGAGTTCGGCGAATTAAGGTAATTTCGTCGAACCGAGTTCGACGAATGATAGTGGTTTCGTCGATCTCTGCTCAGAGAATAACAGAAATTGTTTTCTCTGTTCCACTTTCGTCGACCTCTATTCGACGAATCATATTTATTTCATCGAGCATAAATTCCTGACCAGTTAAGATCAAAATCTCTGTTCATAGTTCATCGAGCTTTGTTCGACAAATGGTGTTATTTTCGTCGAGCTTGGTTCGACGAATTATATTGAACAAAAATTTTCTGAAGATTTTTTGTTTGATTTGGTAAAACTTCAGTGATTTTGTCTAAATCTATTAATGTTTCTTTGCCTTTAACTAATTCTAATGAGGCTATTTATTCAGAAGTATTTTTAAATCTTCTTTGAGTTTTATGTTTTTAGAAGATACCTCATTTAATTTCCCTCTGAGAAGTTTTATTTCCTTCACAGATCGAATCAAATCTTTACACAATAATTTAAAATCAGTTTTAAATTCTTCTGATGAAAAATCAAGGGTAGAGATTACCTGATCTTCTTCTAATTCACATTATGATTCTTCATCAGAGTTTGATTCTTCATCAGGGTTTCTGCAAGAGGCATTTATTGCGATTAAGAAAAATTCTCTTGCTCTTGACTCTTCTTCATCTTCAGTTGTACATGATGAAGCTTCAGAGTCACTCCAAGTTTCAGCTTTAAGGTTTCTTTCTTTAGCTGATCCAGCAACCATTGATGTGAGGGAGTCCCATATATATTTTGCTGATGAACATTCAGCAACTTCCTGAAAAATGTCATCAGACATTGATTGTGCAAGAATGTTCATTGCTTGTGCATCAGCAATCTTTAGCATTTTTTGGGCTTCTGTCCATTAAGGTGATGGAACAACATTGATGCTTGTTGTTTCCAATGGTTGATAAGGTCCTGCCAAAATGGAGTTGTAGATGGCTTCATCAATAGAATTCATAAAAATCCTAATCCTTGCCTTCCATAGTGCAAGCTTATCTAGATTGCACATAGGAGGTCTGGTGCTTTAAAATTCTTCATTCTGTGCCATGATAAACTCTTAAGAAATATAAGATCTATCAGATCGTTTTGGTTCAGGTGTTAGCCTGTACAACCAAAGAACCTTGCTTTGATACCAATTGAAAGAAATGATACCGCTTTGATACCAATTGAAAGACAACTTAGGCAATTGATAATCTACTGATACCAATTGTAAGTTAGGGGATAGATCTTATTTACTCTAAATAAATATATATGTTCTATAAAAGAGTGAGCACAACACAAAAATAAAGAAGTGAGAGCAAGAAACACAGAAGACACAAGGATTATAGTGGTTCTCCCTAAACTTGGGTACATCCACTCTTCTATCACCTGCTAGGAATCCACTATAAGTTTTTAATTAGGTAACCTACCACCACAGGTTTTTGCTCAGGTGCCCTGTCACCACAATATCTATTTCAAGGGAGATCTCACAACCCATTGAGCTTTTGATCATGTGCCCCAAAACAACACACAAGTTTTTAATCAGGCGCCCTGCCACCAAGAGTTTACTTTTGAAGGGAGTAAAAACCCTGTACACAGGAAGGAGAAAAGAAATGATGTTGTCTTCTCTGTCTCAAATCACTGAGAGAAGACAAGTGGATGTTGATTATGTCAAAGCTCCCCCTGAGATGTTGAATGGTTCAGGAAAGAAGGAAGCTTTGCTTCAGGGTGTAGGCCTTCAGATTGATGATGATATCCAACAAGCTTTTTAGACTGATATTAATTTGTGTCTCTTGAAAAGTCTGGAGCAGATGAAGAACTCTGTGAATATCTTTATTAATGCAGAGTTCCTCCTTGTCTGTAAAAGGAAAGCCTTCTTCTCCTTTTCTCTGTTCTACTTTCTATCTTTCTGTTGTTCTCTACTATCGAATTCAAAAACATTTGAATTCATTTATCTTGATAATGGTTGAAGCATTCCCGAGAGAGTAGAAGATGCCTTGAGAATTAATTTAGAATTAACTTATGAAATAACCCACATTTAATGTTGCCTTTGAATGGCTATTTCCATTAAATATGAGAGTTATAATAGCCTTAATTAATTCTGCCAACGGTAAAACATCTACCTAAAAATTGCACATAATTCGTCGATCTGGGCTCGCAGATCGTCGAGCTCAGTTTCCATTTCGTCGAGCTGAGAATCTGTCTTGAGTTCAGTGATCATCGACCTGAGCGCGGAGTTCGTCGAGCTCAGCTGGATTTTGTCGAGCTAAGCTTCTTGCTTGAGATAAGAGTTCATCGACCTGAAATCAGAGAAGGAACTCTGAGTTCGTCGACCTGAGTTTGATGTTCGTCGAACTGAGTTCCTGACTTTGTCACAACTGCATTTCTTGGAATTCTATCAGCAATTCTGGAGAGTCCTTCTAAGGTAAATCTTGAAATAAACCTATGACCCTTGACTATACATATTGGGTCAATCTAATACATCCTAATATTGATCTTTTCCTAAATCAGAACTAGGGTTCCAACAGTCTGCATCTGAATAGCCAGTTAGTTCAATCTCCCCCTTCCTAGGGTATCACAGGCCAAGATCTGGTGTGCCCTTAAGATACCACAGAATTCTTTTTGTAGTAGTGTAATGAGATTCTTTGGGGTAAGCCTGATACCTAACGCAAACACATGTAGCATACATGATGTCTGACCTACTAATAGTTAGATATAGAAGGGAACCAATTATCCCCATATACAAAGTCTCATCAACAGGTTTCCCTGCTTCATACTTGCATATGGGCATACTTGATCCCATTAGAGTTCTCATGGTAGAGGAATTTTTCATACCAAATTTCTTTATTAACTCCATAGTGAACTTATACTGGGATATGGACAAGCCATTATCAGTCTGTATTACTTCGAGACCCATGAAGAACTTATGTTCACCCATACTGCTCATCTCAAACTTCCCCTGCATAAGTTTGACAAACTTCCTGCAGTGGTTATCATCAGTAGATCCAAAGATGATGTCATCTACATAGATTTGAACTAGAATGATCTTACCCTTAGATTCCCTTAGGAATAGGGTCTTGTCTATCTTCCCCATTGAGAATTAGTTTTCAATGAAGAAGCTAGACAAAGTCTCATACCATACTCCAAGGGCTTGCTTTAGCCCATATAGAGCTTTCCTAAGTCTTTAAACAGAAACAGGTGAGTTAGGAACTATAAAACCTGGAGGCTGCTCAACGTAGACTTCCTCTTTTAAGTCACCATTCAGGAAGGCTGACTTCACATCCATCTGGTAGACCTTGAATCCCGTGTATGCAAGATATGCAAGGAATAATTTTATGGCCTCCAATCTTGCTATATGGGCAAAGGTTCGATCAAAATCAATGCCTTCTTCCTGTCTATACCCCTTAGCTACTAATCTTGCTTTGTTCTTAATTATAATGTCATTTTCATCACGTTTCTTCTGTAAATCCACTTGAATCCAATGACATTATGTCCATGAGGTCTGGGAACCAACTTCCAGACATTGCATCTTTTGAACTTGTTCAGTTCCTCTTGCATAGCTGCTATCCAGAATTAATCTATGTTGTCCTCTTCAAACTTTTTTGGCTCCCCTTATGACAAGAAGCTTGCATACATAACTGTATTCAGACTTTTGCTTCTAGTCACTATACCTTGGTTGGCTTCACCAATGATTTGGTGTGTAGGACGATCTCTTAAATTCCTAATTACTGCCTACCACAAAAGAGGTACAATCAAACAATCTGCTTTTAGCAGCAGCTTCAGGAACAACTCCTTGCTGATCCTCATCTGCTCCAAGTGAGTCTGGTGGACCTTCTGGAATATCCACTTTAATTTGGATAGCTGATTCTGCTTTCTTGATTGTCAGATTGTCCATCATCTGTTCTGTACCTGCAGTACTGGAAGAGGAGCTTGACAACTCCATGTTAATCATGGTAGACTCATCAAAGACTACATGTACAGATTCTTATACAACTTGGTTTTTCAAGTTATAGATCCTATAAGATTTGCTATGATTGTTGTACCCAACAAAAATCCCATCAAAGGACTTGATAGCAAACTTAGTGATATAGGACTTTCCATTATGAAGCACATAACATTTACTACTAAAGATTTCTAGATAGCTCATGTTTGGTTTTCCGCCTTTCAAGATCTCATAGGGAGTTTTCTTGTGGCTCATGGTGATAGAGGCTCTGTTGAGGACATGACATGCAGTGTTGACTTCCTCAGCCCAGAAATAATTTGGGAGAGATGTGTCACTCAACAGAGTCCTACCAGCCTCAATGAGAGTTCTATTTTTACTCTCAACAATCCTATTTTGCTAGGGTATTCTAGGTGAAGAGAATTCTTGATGAATCCCATGCTCTTCACAGAACCTTGGCATACTATCTGAGTGGAATTCAGTTCCATGGTCACTTCTGATTTTGACCACAGAGTTGTTAAACTCATTCTGAATTTGCATGACAAATTTAATGAAGATGTCAAGGGTTTCATTCTTTCTCGACACTTGAGGAACGGCCTCGAACACCCAAGCAGGCCGTGTTCCCTACTCTCTGGAAAAGTGTCGTCATCAACTGGACACGCCCCACAAGGGTGTGCCCAGACCTTCCTACCAAGACTATGAACTGGCATAGGACCAAACATGTCCATATGTATGAGGTATAGGAACCTCACAGAATATTTGATCCCAATACTCTTGAAGGAAGCTTTTGTCTGCTTGCCCTTTTGACATGTAGAGCAAATGCCCTCCTTGGAACACTTCATATTGGGACCATTCCTAACTAGCTCTTGACTGAATACTTGCTAATAGTCTTATACTTTACATGGGCTAGCCTCTTGTGCCATAGGACACTATAAGAGGCTTTTCATTTACCACTAGACAGATAGAAGAGTCTGTATTTAAACATAGAAAGTTCAAGCAATAAACATTTCCAGTCCTAGTGCCTGTCAAAATGACCACTTGGTCAGTTGACCTCCTAATTAGGCACTTATTCTTGTGGAAGACAATAACATAGCCAAGATCAGAGAGCTTGCTTATTCTTATAAGGTTGTGTTGCAACCCTTCAACATAAGCCACCTTAGTAATGGTGACTATTCCATTGTTGATCTTACCATATCCTGTTGTTACCCCTCTATCTGAACCACCAAAGATTACTTTGGGTCTATCTTTTACTGGAGAGTACTTCTTCAAGTTGTTGCTTGTCCCAATCATGTGCCTGGAACAATCACTGTCCAAGTACCATATAGGGGTATGACCACTTGGACTAACCTGCAATATACAATTTACTTTATCTTAGGACCCCAATATCTATTGGGTCTTATGTACATATTAGTCTAAAACTGAACATGTCCATCAACAAGATTTCTGACTAGTGGACTAACTTTAGCTCTGACCATATTAAAATTGTGCCAGCAGTCAATGACATAATGGCCTATCTTGCCACAACACCAACAATCATGTATGTTGTATCTCCTTTTCTGTGTAGACCTAGAAGTTAGTTTGACTGCAGTCTTGACAGAAGGAAGAGATATATCAGCCATTTTCTATTTCCTTTCAGCATGGATTTGACTGAAAGTTAGTCTGCTTGCTGGCTTGTGTGGTCTGTTCTGAATCATATCAGCAACACATTTCCTTTCAGATAGTGTGCTCTTGATAGCATCCGAAACATCCATTTCAGGCAAGCTAATAGACTGACTCTTAGTCATATTCTGTGCTCTCAGGTTCAGAAAACTGGCTACAACCACATTTTTGAGGGAGGGGGGGGGGGGGGGGGGGCTGTAGCACCAAAGACAAAAGGTCCATGACGGGCCATTTGAATTTTTTCATGGGCAGCCTTAAAGGCACTTGCCCTACTATAGCTTCCACAGTGGCTGGAAACATCTTTTGTTCCACTTGTGGATGCACCATTCATATAGTGACCATATATGCTTTCTTGGTCATACCTATTTGAAGGGTATATCACCCTCTTGAATGGGTTAGGTGTCTTAGATGCCATAGGCACAACTGGAACTTTACCTTTGAGATTGGCGGGTCTTGTGTTACCCTTGAAGCCCAACCCCTTATTACCCTTTTGTGAGGAAAAGGAATCTATCAAGGGCAACCTTATATTGGGCTGAGAGAAACTGGCCACAATACTTTTCTTCCTCAGGATCTTTTCTTCAAAATCATTAATGAGACTATTTTTTCTCTTGAAAGTCTCCATCTGGATGCCTGACAGGGCTTTCAGTTGACTATGCTCCCTCATTATCTGATTCAGCACAGTAGTTGTTTCAGCAAGCTGAGAAGCAGCAGGTTGAAGAGACAAAATATCATTAGCGTGTTTCTTACTCAACTTCTTACATTTCTTGAAGGCATTCAGAAGTTCACTATATCTGTCAATCAATTGATTGACATCACCCTCTGAACCAGAATCATCTTCACCATTAGATGAAGAGGCTTCTGCATCAGGACTTGTCTTATGCCTAGACACAGAACTGGATGGAGAATGTACCTTACTTTGACCAGGATGATCTTGACTACCCTCTTCATCAGTCATTGCCATCAGCCCTCTGTAACTGTGGCAATCTTCATCCACCTCTGAGTCACTATCTGATAGTGTCAGAGGGGCCCTAATTCCTATCCTTCTTGGAGGATAGACATCTCCTGCTGTAACAGCTTTATCTTTAGCAGCAGCAACAACTAGCCCAATATAAGCTTAATCTTTTTCAGACTCAGATGATGATGAGTTTTTTAGCTTTTCTCTTTCTTAGCCATACAGGAATTTTCTTTCTTGACCTTGTGCTTTTGGTGAGATTTTTTCTCACTATCCTCCTTTCTCTTCACTGGGTAATCAATAATGACATGCCCTGACTTGCTGCAACAGTAATAGATAACATTAACAGAATTCTGTTTACTGGGTTTAGATCCATACCTGTCCTCCTTGGAGGATTTCTTCTAGTGATGTGCTGAGGAGGAGGGTATGCTCTTCCAGTGCTTCTTCTTCATCAGCCTATGGAGCTGCCTGGAGAAAACAGCGAAGTCCTCATCAGACATGCTGTTGTCTGATGCTTCTGATTCAGAGCATTCTGAATCCGCTGGTCCTCTTGGAGGAGAAGGGGTCTTTCTCATGCTTTTGCTTGTGGCTTCAGCTTTAAAGCCACTTACTTCTCTTTTGCCTGAGACTTGCAGTTTGTCTCTTCTTCTTTCCTGGCAATTAGCTGCATCTCATAAGAGAGTAGTTTTCAAATAGGGTGTGGGGTGGAGTGTTATCCAGCTTAGTCATTTCTCTGATGGCACAAATCTTTGTGTACCAGTATCTGGTAAGAGACCTGAGGAGCTTACCATTTAGCCCATAATGACTAAAGACCCTTCCATAGGTCCTTAGCTCATTTACTATCCTGAAGGATCTTTCATAGCAGGTGGATATGTTCTCACCCTTAGTTTGTCTAAAGACCTCATACTCCTGGTTGTGTATAGACTTTCTATCATCCCTGACCTCCTTCGTGCCTTCCACGTAGATCACTAGAGTGTCCCATATCTCCTTTACAGTTTTGTAGTGAATCAGATTCAGAAGGGTAGAATCATTAATTACACTGACAATGACATTTTGAGCTCTCTTGTCCATGGTGGCAATAATGACTTCATCCTTTGTCTTCTCTTCATAAGACTTGGGTGTCTGGATGTTTGCATCCAGGACAGACACTTTCATGGGGATGAAAGGTCCTCTCTTGATAGTTATAAAGATTTTAGGGTCAGCTACTTCCATTAATAACCTTACCCTCTCCTTCCATATGCTAAAACCCTCTTTCCTACAGATAGGAAGCTTCATAGCACCCAGCTCCCTGCAATTCACTCCTGAACCTATATGAACAGTCTGTAGCTACCTTGGAAGATCACTCAGATGGTTAGATCCTTTTTGTAACGCCCCGAAACTCAAAAGAGGGACGGGTAGCATTTTGAGCCAAGTTTGGGATTTGGTAGGGGTCACACAGCCAGGGACACGGGCATGTCCCAGGGCCGTATCATGCTCGGGTTCTACTCCAAGCTTTCTCTGTCTAAAGCCTTAGAGAGAGGGGCGATCAAGGAAGAAGGAGGAGGAGAGTTCCGGCCGCAGGTGGAGCTTTAGAGCCCCAAATCACAAGCCGAGTTCGGATCTACAGAGGAGAGGCCGTTGCGGTGCTTTTCATCCATTTAGATCTTCATGGTGCCAAAGAGAAATGCAAGGGTAATGATTCTCATCTTGGACATGTGAAGTCCTCTATCATTTTGCATAGGAAGCCCGCTCTCGTGAGTATACATTGAGTGTGAAGTGTTCCTTCGGGTAGACATGAATAGTCCCCGTTGTTTTGCATGTTGAGTCCGGAATTGAGAAACATATATAGGCATGGTGTGTGAAGCCTATCCAGACAAGTTGGTCGGGATCGGTGATGGTGCATTGTATGAATGGCCGGAGGAGACTCCACGCTGATGTTTGTTTTTCGGGTTTTCTACACTGTAGATTGTAACAAGGAATCTTGAGGACTAACTCCAAGGTGCACCCGGAAAACTGGGCAGATGCGTGATTCTGCCATCATGGTGGCCTGGGAGCCAACTAGCACATAACTGGGTTATGTAAAGTGTGTGATCGAATTGGGACTCGGGGAAGCTTGACCCGTGCATATGGCTTAAATTGACATTGCGGTGTGAGCAACGGGTCGGGCGGAACCGTACCCGCTCTATGTCGTTCGGTTAGAGAGATCTAAGGTACATGGTACTCGCCATTAACATAGATGGATGGTCTTAGGCTTAAGCCAGAAAGAGCATAATGCTCACGAGATTTGTCGGCCAAGGAGCGGTGGTGATACTGCGGATTTTGACCGGGTTCACCGAGAATGTGCCCTGAGTGCATGGGGTGTGTGGCCATGCGAGCCTATGCCTGTGATGATGTGTGATTTCTCTACTATTAAGCTATGCTAATAAAGTGTAGGGAAGGAGCATCGCCGCCCCGAGTTTAGGGGCGGGGTCGTTATAATTTGGTCAGCTTAGCTGACCGTTGCTTTTGTTTTCCATCGCTTCGGTGGATTGTTGCTTGCAGGTGCTGCGGAGCCAAGTGGCAAATAGCGGGCAAAAGCCCTTATTGCTGAGCCGGCCCACAAAGGCCTTTGCTAATATTTACTTTTACTCTCATGTGTGACCGGCCTGCGTGCCGAGGTTTGGAAGGCATTATTTGTATAAGTGAACTCCTGTAAGGCCATAAGGCCAATATAATTTGTGTATTAGTACATTCATTCCTTTTGGGTTAATGTTAGTGGACATTCGTGCTGTGGCTGGGTTCTTAATTTTGCAACATTAAAATGCTTCCGCTAGAATGTACTTTATGTAGGACGTTGGTTTTTGGCAGGATGGTTTCATTGCGTAACCCTTCGGTCTGTCTGTGGTATATGTCGTCCGGCCCCGGCTGGACCTACTGCTATATGCTATGTGATTGATAGGGGGTGTTATAATTTGATATCAGACTACTGGTTTCGATCAACTAAAAATAAATTCATGGGCGAATTCTTTTAAGGGGTGGTGAGCACATGTATGCGTCAACCTTATAACATAAAAAGAACCCGTGAATGTCCACTTAGAAATGGAAATACACATGTTTGAGGAACCTGCGTGTTCTTATAATTGTTTTTGCAATTTTGTTTGGTCACTTAATGATGTTTTGTACGACTATAGGTGACCAAGTGTGGTGTAAGGCCGTCAGAACGCTCGCTTTCTGAGGAATACAGATCACCCAACGACGTGCTCGAGACCCCTCCTTCGTTTGAAACCATAAGATGGGTCATTGAAGCGGTGTTCGCTGTGACTAATGCACAACATGGAAGGAATGTGCAGCCCTTTGCTCCTGATGTGGCTTCAATGCCGGGTGGCGTGATGGAGCAAATGTCATTTGGTATACCATCGGGTCAGCAGTTGAACATGCGTTTAGTGCAGGGAGCGCACTTAGTTGACGAATATTTGTAAACATTTCTTATGATAAGCCGCTACCCATGCTTTGATTTGGAGAACGAGCAATCTATAGTCGATAGATTTTATAATGGTCTGTGTGGTGAGCTGCGAATTCTACTGCTAGGACCAAAATTATTGGGATTCCGAGCCTTGGTAGAGTCGGCTAGATCTTTTGAAGTTGATTTGAAGAAGACTCACCAGATGCCAGTGAGCAGGGTATCAAACTCTACAAGTCCTATGAGAGCTCCATCCCGCAGAACGCTGAAAAAGGGGGCTAGAACATCGAATAGCAAAGTTACTCACAACTGTCATACTTGTGGCAAGAAAGGGCACCCTACCCGAGATTGTCGGGATGGTGCTCAGAAGACAAAGAAAGCTATGTTAGGAGCAATTGAGGACACTAGTGCAAAGGAAACGGTGTTCAAAATGTCGAACTCCTCAAAATTTGTGTTCCATAAGTGGTATAAGAAGGCTGGGACTTCGGGTCCAACCCCTTCTTCCGGTGCTTCATGGGTGACTACGAGCCGAACCCTGGGTGCATGCTTTAATTGTGGGAAGCCGGGGCATTTTGCTCGTGATTGTTGGAGCGGACGTCCAAAGTCTGAGAAGAAGCCTAGGGAGTACAGCCTGGGCCAACAGGAGGCTAAGAAGCATGTTGACGGGGTGACAGGTACGGTTTAAATTTATAGCAGTTTAGCTTTAAATACTTGTTACTCTTGCGCGTATTAGCTTAGGACTGTTTGTGCTAGGCTTTGTTTCGCTTTTTGATTATCCGGCGAGAGAATCGTTCGATTCGAGAGCTTCACACTCCTTTTTGTCCAAAGGATTTGTATCGCGCATCGGAGTACCTTCTTCGATGGCAAAAGACAAATTGGATGTGTTGTTGTCTAATGGGTGCTCAATGCGCGCGGATAGAGTCTGCTGTGTTTAGGTATGGATTGAGAGTCAAGAGTTTTACTTGCAAGTGTCGTTACTACTGCTAGTAGAGTTCGACGTGATCTTTGGTATGAAATGGATCTCGGAGCAGTAGGCATACATTGAGTGCAATCGCAAGGAGGTTAAGTTGGGAACTGGTCGTGAGACGACATTTGCGGGCTAGAAAGGGTCGAGCAAGACTTTGATGTCTGCTCTTCAGGTGATTAAGGCGATTCGTGCTGGTGTAGAGCTGTTCTTCATGCTAGTGGAGACTTCGAAGCCTAAGCCTGCTTTGGACAGCATTCCAGGGGTATCCGAGTACCCTGATTTGTTCCCTAGAAACCTCCCTAGAGCCCCACTTCAGCGGGAGATAGACTTCACTATTGAGCTAGTGCCAGGTGCCAAACCTGTGTCATGCTCTCCATATCGATTAGCGCCTAAGGAGATGGAAGAACTGAAGGTTCAACTTCAAGAGTTGCTGGAACATGGTTATATACGTCCAAGTTCATCGCCTTGTAGCGCACCGGTCCTTTTGTTAAGAAGAAGGACAGAAGTTTGCGGATCTGTATCGATTATCGAGAGCTGAACAAGTTAACGGAGAAGAACAAGTACCCGATCCCAAGGATTTATGACCTGTTCGATCTGTTAGTCGGGTCATCGGTGTGCTCGAAATAGGATGTTAAGTCCGGGTATTATCAGCCGAGGATCAGAGAAAGTAATATCCCCAAGACAGCTCTTAGTACGAGATATGTGCATTATGAGTTTACGGTCATGCCGTTTGGGATGACTAATGCGTCGTCAGTGTTCATGGATCTGATGAACAGAACTTTTAGAGAGTACCTGGACCACTTTGTGATCGTCTTTATCGATGATATATTGGTGTACTCGCAGAGTGAGGAGGATCACTTTAAGCATCTGCATTTGGTGTTGGAGACGCTTAGGAGGAACTAACTGTATGCCATGTTCTCCAAATGCGAGTTTTGGTTGTCCTCAGTGGCATTCCTTGGTCACATAGTTAGTGGAGATGGAATTGCAGTGGATCCGATGAAGATTGTTGCTATATAGGAGTGGCTTGTGCTGTCTTCGGTAGCGGAAGTCCAGAGTTTTCTGGGGCTTGCCAGCTATTACAGGCGCTTCATGGAGAACTTCTCGCGGATAGCGTTACCCCTCACGACTCTGACGAGGAAAGAGTAGAAGTTTGTTTGGATGCCTGAGTGTGCACAAGCTTTCAAAGAGTTGAAGAGTCGGTTGACCACAGCGCCTATTCTAAGTTCTCCAAGTGGGACCGAAGGGTTTGAGATCTACAGCGCTCCTTCGGGCAGTGAATTGGGTTGTGTTCTACTACAACATGGAAGTGTGATACCTTATGGCTCGCGTCAGCTGAAGGTGCATGAGAGGAATTATCCGGTCCATGACTTGGAGTTAGCGACATTGATATTTGCCCGGAAACTTTGGAGGCATTACTTGTACGGTGTAAAGGTCGATATCTATACCGACCACAAGAGCCTGAAGTACTTGTTGGATCAAACGAATCTAAACATGCGACAGCGGAGATGGATGGAGTTCTTGGGGGACTACACATTCAAGATTCATTATGTGCCTGAGAAAGACAATGCGGTTATGGATGCATTGAGTCGCCGAGCCCCTGCGCAAGCCAACTGGCTGTCGGTTCATGACGAGCGTTTGGTTCGGGACTTGGAGGCATTAGAGATCTCTTGTGTTGACAAGCAGACTAGTGCCAAAGCGCAATTGAACTGGACAGAAGTTCAGTGTGACCTGGCTGATCGGATTCGGCAGGCTCTGGATTTGGATGGCAACATAAAGTAAATCATGGTTGTGGCTTTGGATGGGTCAAATTCCCAATTTGATGTTGTGGATGGATTGTTATGGAAGGACAATCGTCTGTGCATCCCAAATGTGGCAATCTACGGGTGGAATTGATGTACGAGGCTCATCATACCAAGTACTTGATTCACTCAGGGAGCACGAAGATGTACCGTGATATGAAGAAGTTGTTCTGGTGGCCAGGACTTAAGAAGGATGTGGCACTGTACGTGGCGAAGTGTCAGATGTGCACCTTAGTGAAGGCGGAGTGCCAGAAGCCTGGAGGTTTCTTGAAGTCCTTGCCTATCACGGAGTGGAAGTTCGACGATATTACAATGGACTTTGTGCATGGTTTGCCAAGGTCGCAGAAGGGAAATGACGCCATCTGGGTGATCGTAGATCGTTTGACGAAAGTGTCGCACTTCATTCCGCATAGGAAGGATGATTATGTGGATAAATTGGCAAAATTATATATGGATAACATTATGCGGCTTCACGGTGTGCCCCACAGCATCGTGAGTGACCGAGATGGGCGGTTCACGTTCAATGACTGAAGGTTGGTGCAAAAAATGTTGGGAACCAAGCTGAGTTTCAGCACGGCCTTTCATCCGCAGACGGATGGTCAGACCGAGAGAGTCAACAGGACGATGGTAGACATTCTTCGCATGTGTGTCTTGGATTTCGGGAAGCAATGGGAAGATCACCTGTACTTGGTGTAATTCGCTTATAACAACAGCTACTGGGAGAGCATTCAAATGGCGTCCTTCGAGACCCTTTATGGTAGGAGATATCGTACGCCGTTGTCATGGTTGGAAACGGGTGAGTCGAAGTTGTATAAGCGGCAAGAAGTGGAAGATGCAACCTCATTGGTACGAACCATTCAAGAAAGATTGCTAATCGCTCAAGACCGGCAAGCTAAGCACTATAATGCCAAGCATAGGAATGCAGAGTTCATTGTTGGCGACTGGGTGTACTTGAAGATTAAGCCATTCAAGGGTGTCTCGCAGTTACGGAGCTTGAAGAAGCTAAGCCCGAGGTACTTTGGACCGTTCGAGGTTCTGGAGCGGATTGGCGAAGCAGCTTATCGAGTAAAGCTATTAGTGGAACTAAGTGGTCTACACGACATATTCCACATATTGGTTCAATGGAAGGCGGTGCAAGAGCCTTCGCAAGTGATTGCGGTCGATCAAGTACCAGTTGATAATGGGTTGACGACGAAAGTCAAGCCCATTCGCATTGAGGATTCGAAAGTCAAGCGACTGCGTAACAAGGACATCAGGATGATCAAGGTCCGTTGGGACAACTGCGGTCGGGAGGAGCTATCGTGGGACCGAGAGCAGACCATGCTTGAGGAGTAACCAGAGTTATTCCACTCAGGTACCATTTAAGTTTTGTATATCTTTTCCTTTCTGTAATTTTGGGACAAAATTCTTTTAAGAGGGAGAGAGCTGTAACGCCCCGAAACTCAAAAGAGGGACCGGTAGAATTTTGAGCGAAGTTTGGGACTTGGTAGGGGTCACACGGCCTGGGACACGGGCATGTCATGCTCGGGTTCGACGATATGTCCGTGTGGTCGAAGAAAATGCAATCGACGATCGTCGAGACCACGAACACGGTCTGAGAGACGGGCGTGTCCCAGGCCGTGTCCTGCTCGGGCTGTTAGCCGAGCTGTGTCAGGGGAGGAACATGGCCTGGATCCCAGGCGTGTTTGGTTTGACATGGGCGTGTCAAATTGGACACCGGCGTGTCGAGTACCCGTGTTCTCTTCAGGTTGGTTTTGGTCCCATGTCGATGGAGGAATACGCCCAGCAATACGGGCGTGTACTGATTGACACGAGCGTGTCAAGTGAGACACAGGCATGTCGAGAGCCCATAACCTGGTCTGGATGCGAGGGTTTTAGCATCGATTGTGGCACACAGCCTTGGAGACGGGCGTGTCACAAGCCGTGTTCGGCCCAGGAAATTGATTTTAAGTGCGAATCGTTGCCGTCCATTTCCTTCTTTTGGGATCCAAGGGCACTGGCTGGTCCTGACAGTATTTAATTCGGGAATAGGGTTAGAATAGGGTTTAGGGTTTAGGGTGGAGCTTCGGATCTTCGGAGGCGATGCTGTTGCGGTTTAATTCTTCTCCAAGCTTTCTCTTTCTAAAGCCTTAGAGAGAGGGGAGAGCAAGGAAGAAGGAGGAGGAGAGTTCCGGCCGCCGGTGGAGCTTCGGAGCCCCAAATTGCAAGCCGAGTTCGGATCTACGGAGGCGATGCTATTGCGGTGCTTTTCATCCGTCTAGATCTTCATGGCGTCAAAGAGAAACACAAGGGTAATGATTCTCATCTTTGACATGTGAAGTCCTCTTTCCTTTTGCATAGGAAGCCCGCTCTCGCGAGTATGCAGTGAGTGTGAAGTGTTCCTTCGGGTAGACATGAATAGTCCTCGTTGTTTTGCATGTAGAGTCCGGAATCGAGAAACAGACATATGCATGGTGTGTGAAGCCTACCCGGACAAGTTGGTCTGGATCGGTAATGTTGCATTGCATGAATGGCCGGAGAAGACTCCGCACCGATGTTTGTTTTTCGGGTTTTCTATACGGTATATTGCAACAGGGAATCTTGGGGACTAACTCCAAGGTGCAACCGGAAAGCCGGGCAGATGTGTGATTCTTCCATCATGGTGGCCTGGGAGCCAACTTTCACATAACTGGGTTATGTAAAGTGTGTGATCGAATTGGGACTCGGGGAAGCTTGACCCGCGCATATGGCTTAAATTGACGTTGCGGTGTGAGCAACAGGTCAGGCGGAACCGTACCCGCTCTATGTCATTCAGTTAGAGAGACCTAAGCTACGTGGTACTCGCTGTTTACATAGATGGATGGTCTTAAGCTTAGGACAGGAAGGCCATAATGCTCACGAGATTTTCCATCCAAGGGGCGGTTGTGAGACCGCAGATTTTGACCGGGTTCACCGAGAATGTGCCATGAGAGCACGGGGTGTGTGGCCGTGCGAGCCTACGCCTGTGATGATGTGTGATTTCTATAGTATTAAGCTTTGCTAATAAAGTGCAGGGAAGGTGCATCGCCGCCCTGAGTTTAGGGGTGGGGTCATTATAATTTGGTCAGCTTAGCTGACCGTTGCTTTTATTTGTCACCGCTTTGGTGGATTATTGCTTGCAGGTGCTGCGGAGCCAAGTGACAAATAGCGGGCAAAAGCCCTTGTTGCTGAGCCGGCCCTAAAAGGCCTTTGTTAATGTTTACTTTTACTCTCATGTGTGACCGTCCTGTGTGCTGAGATTTGGAAGACATTATTTGTATAAGTGAACTCCTGTAAGGCCATAAGGCCAATATATTTTGTGTATTAGTACATTCATTCCTTTTGGGTTAATGTTAGTGGACATTCGTGCCGCGGCTAGGTTCTAATTTTTGCAACATTTAAAATGCTTCCGCTAGAATGTACTCTGTGTAGGACGTTGGTTTTTGGCAGGATGGTTTCATTGCGTAACCCTTCGATCTATCTGTGGTATATGGCGTCGGGCCCCGGCTGGACCTACTACTATAAGCTATGTGATGAATACGGCGTGTTACACTTTTTGAGTAATCTCCCTCTGATAACACTTGAAAGTCTTTATTTTCAAGGTAACATACAACCTAGGGGGTGAATAGGTTGTATGACTGTTAATATTCTCTTTTTAATTTTATCTTTTGCACTAAGTGTGTTGGTAGTAGTTTACTTTTAAGAACCTGCACAAAGAAAACAACATAGAAAAGTACACACAGATTTATAGTGGTTCCCCAATTTTGGGTACATCCACTCTCCTCTAATCTTACCAACTTCCTGCTAGTCAAGGCACTTCTCCAAAACACTGCTGCAGAGAACTTACACCTCAGATCCCTTAGGATCTCTCAGACTCCTCCAAGACCTACAACTCGGCCACACGGGCATACAAGTCAGTAATCATCAGATCACCTACCTTAGGTCAACGACCCTACACTCAGGCTGGGAGGACATCCCTACCTCATATCCACTAGGGATCCTACCTCAAACACAAATGTCCTACACTCAAAGAGTATTCCTCTCCTACAGCTCAGTGATCAATTGACCATCTACCTCAGACTTGAGACCAAGTCCTACAGCTCAGATCTAGTAGGATCATACAACTTAGAGAGCTTCACTCTCATATAACTCAGGAACTATTGCTCTATCTCAGGCTCAGAGAGCCCTACAACTCAGATCCAGTTGGATCCTACAGAAAGGTGAAGATTTGAATGTTTTGACATAGAGAGATTTCACTGTGTCAAACGCTATGGATGAGTTATCTCAGCACTATCTTGCTTCACAGTCGCAGGAAGATGTTCTCCCTCTAATGGAAGAAACAAAGAATGAAGATTTTGAACTTGTTGAAGAAGAGGATGAACTTGTGTTCTTCAATCAGCTAACTGAGCCCACTGGAGAATGATGGCTCTACTTTCTTCCTCCATCAGAGATCTTTCTAATTATGCTGTAGTAGATGAATAAGCAGCAGCTCAATGAACTTTTTGTTCCTGTGGGAAGACTTCAACCTCTTTCTCGGCGATAATGGCGAGAGAGATGAGTCCGACCGTAACCTTTTGAAAATGATAAAGCTCTAAAAAGTTGTAGTCGTATTGCCCACTCTCTTTCTTTTGTAGTTCGCCGATCAACGACTCTTAGAAATCTGTGGGGCCCACTTGCAGCATCCAGCTGCACCTTGCTTTAATGGAAGAAGACGTATAGTAGCTTCACGACAGAGTTTGTCGTGTTCTATAGCTTCTCCGTTATTGATTTGAAATTAGTTGCTTTTGTCAATTTTGCATATTTTGCTAACATCAGCACCTGTGGACTTAGCCAAAATCGAGCATCAGTAGAATAGGCGTTGAGTGAATGAGCTTCACTCAATACCAAATTACTTAGACAGAATTCTGTCTATCTAGGCATTAATAGCGTTGAGTGAGTAAACCTCACTCAATGCTTTTTGCCTCAACTATTTCTACAGCCTTTTCTGCATGCCTGATGTTGAGAGCATTGAGTGAGCGCACCTCACTCAACGCCTTGTGCCTTAGCCATACATTCTATAATTTAGGCATTGAGAGCGTTGAGTGAGCATGCCTTACTCAATGCTTTCTGCCTTAACCAATTTTCTGCTTCTTCAACATCTTAAGCGTTGAGAGCATTGAGTGAGCATGCCTCACTCAATGCTTTTTTGCTTTAGGCAGATTTTCTGAGTCATGGCGTTGAGAGCGTTGAGTGAGCACGACTCACTCAATGCATTCTGCCTTAGCTAGATTTTTCGCTCCTTGGCATTGAGTGAGTAAGCTCCACTCAACGCCAAACTACTTAACATATTTTATTCTGTTTAACTGGCATTGAGTGAGTAGGCTACAATCAACGCATTTGCACAAGGACAAATATCAGCACATCTTCTCTGTGGCTTTGACTTATAAGGCAATACTCGACGAATATAGAACATGGCGTTGAGTGAGTGATACTCACTCAACACCTGTGGAATTAGCCACATTTCTACCCATTTCTCCTTAGGCTATTACAACATTAGCCTAACTCACAACCTTTTGCTGTATGGCGTTGAGTCAGTTGACTTCACGCAACTCCTGTAGACATAGCCACTTTCTCAACTTGGCACTTCATGGCTTTGACTGTATAGGCTCCACTCAGCGCTATAAGTCATCTGACATTGAGTGAGTAACCTTCACTCAATGCCTGTAGACTTGAACAGATTTCTGTCTATCCACATCTTAGGTAAGTGTTTACCTGACTTAGCCACTTAGTCTATCTGTCCCATCAATATTGCTAGGACATCCATGCAAGCATGAACTCAAGCACACATCAAATACACTTTTATGTATATCATTGACAAGATTGACTTCACTCAAATCTTAGGACATTGAGGGCAATGGACCCAACAAGGTGGAGTTTAGTGAGTTGAGCCGGTTTGCCCCTGACTTGGTATCCTCTAAAGCTAATAAAGTTAAGGATTTTTAGGGTGCTTTTCGTAATGACATCAAACAATTATCCCTTCCATTTATCTGGAAGTTATGCAGAAGTCGTAGAAGCCGCCTTAAAGGTCGAATCAATCGACAATGCGAAGACTTGAGGCTAGAAGATGAGGAAAGATAAAAGGAAATCTGATGAGGGTAAGAACTCTAAGGAGTCTGGTTCTGCTTCAAGGAAAAGAAGCAGGGAAGTGTGCAGTTTCTGTGGTTGATTAGGTCATCCATTTGAGAGATGTTTCAGGCGATTGGAAGCTCAGAAGCAACACCAGGTCCATGCGGTTCAGAGCGCTCCCAAAAGAGAACTTGTTTGTACTTTGTGCAAATGGAAGGGGCACGGTGTTGCCCATTGTTGGCATAAGGACAAGGTCTACTTTCAGTGCGGACAGAAAGGACATTTCAAGTCGAAGTGCCCATAGTCTCAGCCCACACTGCTGTTAGTTCCACTCCAAGCCTTACCGTCGCCGCAATGATTGGACAAAGGGAAGGGCAAGCTGAACGTGGTACCCTTAGAGGAAGCGCAGACATCCACCCAGGTGATCTCAGGTGAGATCCTAACCTAGTTTGTTTTTAGCTCATAGTAGTAGTTTCTCTGTTACTCAGTTAGTTATGTATGTGATTTTATAGGGAAGTTTAAGGTAAAGAAACGCTAAGCGTGCATTCTTTTTAATTCTTTTGCGACCCACTCATTTGTGGATAGACCTTTGTGGAGCGCCATCATTTGACTCTTGATCAAGTTGGTGATGCTTCTGTGTCAAGTTTCCCTCTGGTGATTTGGTTGTGTCAGACCCGGGTATCCTGGGTTGTCCGATTCTTTTGGGTGGTTTCCTAGCGTTTGCTGATTTGAAGGGGATAGATTTGGAAGATTTTGATGTGATCTTGGGCATGGACTGGTTGTCCCGGTATGATGCAGTTATCCAATGCAAGGTTAAGCATTTGGACTTCAAGATGGACAACGTTCACCCCAGGAGTGTTTATGGTTATCCGCGCCAGGTTTCCCTGATGATTTCTGCGGTATGTGCTCAGAATTTTTTATATTCTGGTTGTTTTGCTTACTTAGTTTCTATTTTGGGAACTGTTAGTGGTTTGCCGCATGTTGAGGAGGTTCTGGTGGTGCGTGAGTTTCCGTATGTTTTCCCAGATAGTTTTCCTGGTCTCCCACCTGAGAGAGACGGGGAACTTGTTATAGATCTGAAGCTAATATATGCCCCATTGCTAAGGCACCGTAGCGTATGACCCTGTGTGAGCTGGAAGAGTTGTGTACCCAACTTGATGAGTTATTGTAGTCTGGTTTCATTAGGCCAATTTCATCGCCTTGGGGTGCTCCCATTTTCTTTGTAAAGAAGAAGGATGTGTCTTTAAGGCTGTACATCGATTATAGATAATTGAACAAGGTAACTATCAAGAACAGGTATCCCTTACCACAGATAGATGATTTATTTGATCAGTTGCGTGGTAGTACTGTGTTTTCAAAGATTGACCTTCGTTCGGGCAACCATCAGTTGAGAATACGTGAGTTAGATGTTCTATGGACTGCTTTCTATTCTCAGTACATGCATTTTGAGTTCTTGGTAATGTCCTTTGGATTGACGAATGCACCTTCTACCTTTATGGACATGATGAACCGTGTGTTTAAGGATTTCTTGGATCAGTTCGTGGTTGTTTTTATCGATGATGTCCTGATTTCTCAGAGTATTGAGGAGCATGCCCAACACTTGCGTTTAGTTCTGTCTACTTTGAGGGAGCATAAGTTGTATGCCAAGTGGAGCAAGTGCCAGTTTTGGTTACCCTAGTTTCCTTTCTAGGTCATGTAGTTAATAAGGATGGTATTTCTATTGATCTAGAGAAGATTACGACCGTATTGGATTGGAATAGACCTACCACACCCAAAGAGAAGTTTCCTAGGATTGATATGATATTATAAAAAATTTGTGGAGGGATTCTCTATTTTGTCTGCGCCGCTGACTAAGCTTACGTAGAAGAACACAACATTTATCTGCAGCAATAAGTGCAAAGAAGCTTTTCAGGAATTAAAACAGAGATTGTGCACTGCTCCAATTTTGTCTTTGCCTACCGAGGGAGTAGAGTATGTTGTTTATGTGGATGCATCACATGTCGGGATGGGATGTGTCCTGATGTAAAAAGGTAAGATAATTGCGTATGGGTCTAGAAATTTAAAGATTCATGAAAGAAATTACCCTACGTGTACAACCCCGTGTCAGGCGAGCGGGTCCCGCCAGGGAGGTCGAGCAGACCTCGCCCCGCGACCCGCATCCGAGCGACAAAACAGATATACGGCAGAAGGGCTGGCCCGCTCCCGCCCATTTCAGGCGAGCGAGCCGGCAAGGCGAGCGAGCGGGTCGCGCGAAGAGTCCTTGGCCAAGGCAGATGAGTTTGGCGACCCACGACTAGCGAGTCGATCGGGGTCACAGTGACCGCCGGCCAACCCCCACACGCGACCTGGCTGCCGGTCCGCCCGGCAGAAGACAGGCAGGTCACGACGGCCCGGCTCGCGCTCGCCCAGGGAGGATAGGCGAGCCACGAGAGCCAGGTCGCGCCCGCCTCCCACGGAGGGGGATTGGAGGCGAGCTGACTCCACGTGGGGTGCGAATAGCTACTCAGGACAGCGGAGCTTCGCTGTTAGCAGACCAGGCCGGACTGCGCATAGCCACTTAAAACAACGGAGTTTGGCTGTTGGTAGACCCAACCAGGGGTTTTTTGGTATTTTCAGGTCAGTTCTTTTGGTTATTGGCAGTTCAGGTTCCGAAAAGCTATAAATAAGACCCAAGGGGTACCATAGAGGGCACGCTTTCAGTGCCTCCTTACTCTCATTCTCAAGTGCTCTCTGAGGGTACCTTAGCTCGGTTTCTGGCTAAGGAGGGGAAGCGCTCAGAGATCTTCCGGGTTTGTGGTGGGACCTCCCTGCCGAGCCCTTGGGTCTGTTCTTTCTTGTCTCTTTCGTTGTTTTTCTTGCAGGAGCAAAGTAGGCGCGAGACCACCCCTTCCCCAAGGCTCGAACTCCACAAGAGGCCGGATTCCGGTTTCAACATCTTGGTGCGGTGAGCGTGGAGAGTGGTCAGTGCGGAAAAGCTTCGGCGAGCTCAATGACGGGAGGACAAGGATCTGACAGGCAGGACTCGCCGCCCCCCCGCCTCTCGCAACAGTAGGAATGTTGGAGGACTTTAGGAACGAGGTGCTGGGCCTCATCAGGATCGTACTCGGTGCGCGGGCCGAGTACTCGATGCCGGCAGCCCAGATCGCGGCCGCCCCCTCTTTGGGCGAGGACGCCCCTGGCCGGCGAGCTGGAAAGGAAGTTGCCGAGGAAGGCCGAGGATGCGAGCTCCCGGGGCACGAGCGTTTCCCCGGGTCGGCAAGCCGAGGCAGGTTCGGCGAGCTGGGTCCGCGAGATTCGCCGGCTCGCCCAGTGGGGGGAGGCAGTCCTTTCAGCGAGCTGGTCTCCTCAGCACCAGTACCAAAAGGGTTCAGGGAGCCCGAGATGTCCTACTACACCGGGAAGGGAGACCCGGTTCAGCACGTCCAATGGTTCGAGGATGTGGTCTCCATCCGTCAGATGTCGGACGGATTCAAGTGCCGTCTCTTCGCCATCACCCTCCGAGAGAAGGCAAGGGAGTGGTTCCACCAGCTGCCGGCTAGTTCCATCTTTTGCTTCGAGGACTTGCGCCGAGGGTTCATGTTGAGGTTCACTACCTCAAAGAAGAGGAAGAAGGAGTATGAGTCCTTGTTCCACATAAAGCAAGGGGTGAACGAGACGTTGGGGAGCTACGTGGACCGATTTCAGGAGGAGGTCACCCAGGTCCAGGAGATGCCGGGCCATAGTCTGATGATGGCCTTCACCCTGGGCCTGCAGCAGGGTTTCTTCCGAATGGAGCTGAAGAGAGTTCCTCCCCTCTCCTACGAAGAACTGATGGAGAGGGCGGCAAGAGAAGTCGACGGGGAGGTGTCGAATCCGGAGTTCGCAAGGAAGCTAGCCAGATGGGCCACCGAGGAAGAGAAGGAGTCGAAGGGAGGAAGAGCGCAGGAGGAGAGAAGAGGGGAGCCCAGGCAGAGGGAGCAGAGGCAGCTCCAAGGACAGCAGCCAGGGTGGGGGCGTCAGGAGCCCGACCGTCGGCTGGGCTGGAGACCAGAGTGGCCGGGGCAGGGGCCACAGAGAGGCTACTTCGGAAGGGGTCACTATCAGGGGAGGCAGGACCAGTTCCACCCACTGGGCTGGAGGCAGGGTCACCGGCCCCGGCTCCCCGATCAGGAGGAGGCCATGGCCATAGCTTTGGGAGCGAGGAGGGGGATCATGAGGAGAAGGAGAAGAGAGTTCAGGTTGGAGTTGCCCTATTGCGACTTCCATCAGGAAGAGGGGCACACAACAGCCACGTGCCCGGAATTCTTGGAGATGAGAGGGAATAGGGGGCGGCAGCAGCAGCAGGAGGAGGCGCGGCAAGAAGCGAGGATCGAGGAGGTCCTGCCTCGGGCAGAGGAGGATCGTTGCGAGGACCGGGTTGATGTCGGGACCCGAGGAGGGATCAGAGTGATCCACGGGGGGGGGGGGGATTGAGGCTTCCCGCAAGGCAAGCCTCCACACCATGTACCGGCGGAGCGTCGCCTCTACATCCCAAACCCCGCCCCCGGAGGAGAGGATCACCTTCTCCAGAAGTGATATGCCAGACCACGAGGATCCGTTCTGTGATGCGCTGGTCATCAAGGCCGCCATCGAGAATTTCACTGTCTCTCGGATCCTCGTGGACAATGGGAGCTCTGTCAACGTCATCTTCAAAAAGGCGTTTGACGCAATGAAGGTGGAGGCTAAGAGGGTGCTGGCCTCGGACGGGCCCCTGTTCGGGTTCTCGGGAGAAAGGAAGGAAGTAGAGGGAGGCGTTGGCCTCCATGTCACCCTGGGGGGGGGGGGGGGGCAGTCCCGAAACTGCAAGTTCGTCATTGTGGACGCCCCCAGCAGCTACAGCACCATCTTTGGGAGGCCCCTCATCAGCGCCTTCCGCTGCGTCCCCTCGTCTTTCCATCAGTGTCTGAAGTTCAACGCTGAGGGGGTCTAGGTCAGGGTCAGGGGGAACCCGAAGGTGGCGCGGGAGTGTTATGTCACTGGGGTGAACACCATCTCTTGGCAAGAGGGAGCTGAGGAGATGGGACGGAGGATGGAGAAGGTCGAGCAGGAAGCAGGAGGGGAGGAGCTGGGAGTGAAGGACTGCGCAGAGAAGGCGGTAGGGGGAGATCTGGAGGAGGTGGCCGAAGTAAGGGCCGTGGGGGAAGAGATGGGGGTAGAGGTCCCCGTTCCGGAGGAAGGGGACTCCGAAGGATGGGGGGAGCGGTCCAGGATGGAGGCGGCAGAAGAAGTGGTGGAGCTGGAGGTGCTCACTCGGGGAGGAAGGATGGAGAAGATCCGCGTCAGCGGAGGGCTGACCCCGGAGGACCAATGCAGGATGCTGGAGTGCATCCAGAAGAACGTGGATATCTTCGCCTGGAGCGCCGCGGAGATGCCGGGGGTTGACACGGATGTGGCCTGCCACCGCCTCAACTTGGACCCGGGGACACGCCCCGTCCAACAGAAAAAGAGATCCACGACAGACAAGCTGGCGGAACCCATCAGGGAGGAGGTGGCGAAGCTTCTCAAAGCTGGCTTCGTGTTCGAAACTCAGTACCCCGGCTGGGTCTCCAACGTTGTGATGGTCAAAAAAGGAGACGGCCGCTGGCGATTGTGTATCGATTTTTCCCTTCTTAATAAAGCTTGTCCTAAGGACTGTTATCCTTTGCCTCGGATCGACGCGCTGGTTGACTCAGCCGTCTGCTTTTCTATAATGAGTTTTTTAGATGCCTTTTCAGGTTACCATCAGATCAGGATGCACCCCCCGGACATCAAGCATGTCTCATTCATCACAGGGGACGGCTGCTACTGCTACAAGATGATGCCATTCGGGCTGAAGAACGCCGGGGCCACCTACCAAAAAATGATGGACAGGGTCTTCAAGGAGAAAAGGGGGAGGAACTTGGAGGTGTACGTGGACGACCTCATGATCAAAAGCCGGGATGTGGACTCCCACCTCCGGGACTTGGAAGAGACCTTCGCCACCCTATGCAGATACAAGATGCGGCTGAATCCCCTTAAGTGTGTCTTTGGGGCCGGCCGGGGGAAGTTCCTGGGGCATCTCCTCACCCCCGCGGGGGCGAGCCGAATCCAGACAAGGTCAAGGCTATCTTGGATCTAGGGTCCCCGTGGAGTGCAAAGGAGGTCCAACGGTTGACAGGGAAGCTAGCAGGGCTGAGTCGCTTCCTTTCTCGAGCAGGGGAGAAGTGCTCCCCCTTCTTCAAAATGCTGAGGGGAGGCCAGAGGTTCGAATGGACCAAGGAATGCGAGGAGGCCTTCCGGGACCTCAAGGCGCAGTTGACACAGGCTCCGCTGCTCCAAGGGCCGAAGGGGGGTGAGGATTTGTTCTTATATCTCGGGGTCGGGGCAGAGGCCTTGAGCTCCGTCTTGGTGCGTGAAGAAGGGAAGAGGCAGCTCCCTATTTATTACGTCAGCCGGGTCCTGAGGAAGGCCGAGCTCCGGTATCCGATCTTGGAGAAGCTTGCATTCGCACTAATCATCTCGGCTCGGAGGCTACGACCTTACTTCCAGGCATACTCGATCCGAGTGGTGACCGACCATCCTCTCCGCAACATCTTCGAGGGGGTTGAGCATTCAGGCTGGCTGGCCAAGTGGTCGGTGGAGCTGAGCGAGTTCGATGTCTCTTTCGTTCCGTGGCTCTCGATCAAAGCTCATGCGATGGCCGACTTCTTGGCCTACTACGTTTTAGAAGTAGCGGAGGAGGAGCTCACCCGCCCGACTCCTTGGAAGGTGAGGGTGGATGGAGCCTCAGGAAGGCATTCTCTTGGAGTAGGACTGGTTCTGGAAAGCCCTCAAGGGACTCAGATTGAGCAGACGGTGGTGGTGCATTTTCCCATTACCAACAACCAGGCCGAGTACGAAGCAGTGATAGCGGGGCTGCGCCTGGCCAGGGAGTTGGGGGTGCTGGATGTGGAGGTCCTAACCGACTCCATGGTGGTGGATTCTCAGATCAACGGGGAGTTCGAAGCAAGGGAGCCCGCTCTGAAGTTATACTTGGCCAAAGTGAAGGGGGTCATAAGGACCTTCCAGACCTTCTCCATCCGACACGTGTCAAGGGAAGAGAATGACCAGGCCGACCGGCTAGCAAAGCATGGACCCCGGGTGGGGGGCACCATCACCGACCTGTTCCGCCCCTCCATCGAAGAAGGGGAGCTCATGGAGATCGATCAGCAGCCTTCGTGGATGGATCCAGTAGTAGTTTTCCTCTCCACGGGAGAGTATCCGGAGGGAGTAGACAGGAAGAAGCTGAGGCACAAGTCCGCTTACTACCTCCTTAAAAATGGGCAGCTATACAGGAAGACCCTCTCCGGGATGCTGGCTCGCTGCGTAGCCGAGGGTGAGGCGTAGAGGATCTTAGAAGAAGTCCACTCCGGGGAGTGCGGGAGTCATTCCGGGAGTCGGACCCTGGAGGGGAGGATAGTCAGGCAAGGTTATTTCTGGCCCACCCTGGGCCGAGACACCGCGGAGTTCGCAAGGAGATGTCACAAGTGCCAGCTGTTTGCCCCCTCCAGCTACAGCCGGCCCAACAGCTCAAGAGTATCACAGCCCCTTGGCCCTTTGCAATCTGGGGAATGGATTTGTTTGGACCGTTCCCCCAGGCCAGCGGTCAGAGAAGGTTCCTCCTAGTGATGATCGACTACTTCTCGAAGTGGATGGAGGTAAAGGCGTTGGCCAAGGTGACCTCCCAAGTGATCAGGAACTTTGTCTGGGGGGAGATCATCTGTCGCCATGGGCTGCCCCAGGCCATCGTCACCGACAACGGACCCCAGTTCGCTAGTGCCGAGTTCACCAGCTTCTGCGTGCAGCTTGGAATCGACCTCAGGTTCGCCTCGGTCCACCACCCCAGGAGCAACGGGCAGGTGGAGGCTGCGAACAAGATCATCGTCAATCTCCTCAGGAAAAAGGTGGAAAACTTGAGGGGGATCTGGGTGGAGCAGCTCCCCGCAGTTCTTTGGGCCCTAAGAAACACCCCTAACACGGCCACGGGGGAGACCCTCTTCAAGCTCTCCCATGGGTGCGAGGCGGTGCTCCCCATAGAATTTGAAGTCCAAACGCCGCGAGTCGGGGCGGCTAGATAGGGCCGAGAGGAATGGCGAGTCGAGAACGAGGAGGAGCTGAGACTCTCCCTTGACATGGTGCAAGAGTTGAGGGACCTTTCGGCCATCCGACAGGAGGAGGTCAAAAGGAGGATGGCAAAATACCTTGACAAGCATGTCAGGGTCAAGCAGTTCGCAGAAGGGGACCTGGTGCTGAAGAAGGTGGATGCGGCAGGGAGGTCAGCGTCCGTAGGAAAGCTCAACCCCAGCTGGGAGGGGGCATTCATTGTGAAGGAAGCTTTGAAGTCAGGAGGCTATCGACTCCAAAATGTAGAGGGCGAGACCCTGAGTCTCACCTGGAGTGGAGACGACCTGAAGAGGTTTTTTCCCTAAGCACCTGTAAGCAACAAGATTTGTTATAATGAATTCCTTTTTCTCCCCCCCCAGAATTGCCATATCCAGCTTGCACAAAAAATTGGAATGAGTTTGGACCCCGAGAAGATCCCGCTGCCAGGCTCCCACCTAGCTGGCAGGGCCGGAAGTTACTCGGTGTCATCCATAGCCTCGAGAAGATCCCGCTGCCAGGCTCTCACCCAGCTGGCAGGGCCGGAAGTCACTCGATGGAATGAGTTTGGACCTCGAGAAGATCCCGCTGCCAGGCTCCCACCTAGCTGGCAGGGCCGGAAGTCACTCGGTGTCATCCCTAGCCTCGAGAAGATCCCGCTGCCAGGCTCTCACCTAGCTGGCAGGGCCGGAAGTCACTCGATGGAATGAGTTTGGACCCCGAGAAGATCCCGCTGCCAGGCTCCCACCTAGCTGGCAGGGCCGGAAGTCACTCGGTGTCATCCCTAGCCTCGAGAAGATCCCGCTGCCAGGCTCTCACCCAGCTGGCAGGGCTGGAAGTTACTCGATGGAATGAGTTTGGACCCCGAGAAGATCCCGCTGCCAGGCTCCCACCTAGCTGGCAGGGCCGGAAGTCACTCGGTGTCATCCCTAGCCTCGAGAAGATCCCGCTGCCAGGCTCTCACCTAGCTGACAGGGCCGGAAGTCACTCGATGGAATGAGTTTGGACCCCGAGAAGATCCCGCTGCCAGGATCCCACCTAGCTGGCAGGGCCGGAAGTCACTCGGTGTCATCCCTAGCCTCGAGAAGATCCCGCTGCCAGGCTCTCACCTAGCTGGCAGGCCGGAAGTCACTCGATGGAATGTGTTTGGACCCCGAGAAGATCTCGTTGGCAGGCTCCCACCTAGCTGGCAGGGCCGGAAGTCACTCGGTGTCATCCCTAGCCTCGAGAAGATCCTGCTGCCAGGCTCCCACCTAGCTGGCAGGGCCGGAAGTCACTCGATGGAATGAGTTTGGACCCCGAGAAGATCCCGCTGCCAGGCTCTCACCTAGCTGGCGGGGGCGGGAGTCACTCAATGACAATAACTTGCGACCCAGAACAAATCACGCTGCCGGACTCCCACCTAGCCGGCGGGGCCGGGAACTACTCAAACGATGTTAACAACAGGTCGGAATCGCAAAAGCTAATCAAAAAGGGGAGGGGTCTAACATAGCCCCCCCAGCCCCAGGAAAGGCGGCCGAGTGGAGGCGAGAACCTGGGCGAGAGTCTGCAAGAAATTAGGCAATACAGACGAGGGACGAGCCGGCTCGCCTCGCTCGGCGGGCGAGCAGCCGCCTCATCGGGGCCGGGCCGCAGGGGCAGGTCTCGTCGCACGGCAATAGCAAATTTATAAATAAGGCGGGCGAGAGAGCATTTATAAAAGCAACAATAGCTGAAAAACACGAAGTATAGGCGCAGCCCGCGCGTACATCTCAAAACAGGTAAACATAGATGATAATATACATCTAAAAAAATAAATGTCAAAAGGCAGGGGAGACGCGAGATCCGGGGCGAGAAGTCCTAAATGGGCTAGAAGGCTTTGTCCCCAGGGTCCGGCACGGGGAGAAATAGCGCCGGAACCACGTCTTCCGCCGAGAGTTCCGCCGCCTCGCTCGTAAGGAGATCCGCGCATTGCAGCATTTGCATCGTACACTTCGCGGCGCTGGCGGTGTTCTTTTGCATCAGCACTTCCAAGTCGTAGTCGGAGTGGTGCTCGAGCGGACAGACCCTGCTGTCTGGAGGAGGGACAGCGGCGGCGGCCTCCAACTCGCGTACCCGCGCCTCCAACGCCGCTTTGTCCTGACCAAGGGTGGTGATCTCGGCACCCATCCGGCTCGCCGTCGCCGTGTAACACCCCCTATCCGTCGCATAGCATATAGCAGTAGGTCCGACCGGGGCCCGACGCCATATACCACAGACAGACCGGGTGGTTACTTATGGAAACCATCCAACCAATTTCAACGTCCTACACAGAGCATTCTAGCGGAAGCAGTTTATAAAAGTTGTAAACAAGAACCCAGCATTAAAGCACGAATGTCCACTAGTACAAATTAGGAATGTTATACAAAAATACCCAAAACCGGCCTTAAGGCCTTACAAAATGTTTCACTTGAATATTACATGTTTTACAAACCACGGCACGCAGGCCGGTCATACATGAATAAAGCAGTAAACACTTCTACTTGGGCCTTCGAGGGCCAGCTTCGCAAAAAGGGCTTTAGCCCGCTATTGACCGCTTGGTCCAGCTGCACCTGCAAGCAACAAACCACCGCACGGTGGCAAAACAAGGCAACGGTCAGCAATGCTGACCAAATTATAACGATCCCGCCCCCAACTCGGGGCGGCGAT
This sequence comes from Platanthera guangdongensis, assembly GCA_039583875.1. Taxonomy (NCBI): domain Eukaryota; kingdom Viridiplantae; phylum Streptophyta; class Magnoliopsida; order Asparagales; family Orchidaceae; genus Platanthera; species Platanthera guangdongensis. Next base: position 199,420,906 of record CM077150.1, on the reverse strand, counting down.
GCTCCTTCCCTGCATTTCATTAGCATAAGCGAGCAATGTATATATCCATAGCCATTTCATCACAGACGTTGGCTCGCACGGCCACACGCCCCGTGCACTCAAGGCACATTCTCGGTGAACCGGTCTATGTCACGTCAATTTAAGCCATCAACATTCCGGACTCACCACCGCCAACTGACGGCCAAACCTATGAGCAATTTGTCTTCTCGGCCTGGGTCACGACAATTTAAGCCATCAACCGCCGAAGACCCTACTCTATGCCAACGGTAAGTGCCACGTGCCTTTAGGTCTCTTTAACCGAACGACATAGAACGGGTACGGTTCCATCTAACCCGTGCTCACATCGCAACGGCAATTTAAGCCATTTGCGCGGGTCAAACTTCCACCGAGTCCCGTGTCCATCACAAATCACATAACCCAGTTATGTTCAAGTTGGCACTCAGGCCACCAAGTTGGCAAAATCTCGTATCCGCCCAGTTTTCCGGATGCACCTTTGGGTTAGTCCCCAAGGCTCCCTGCTGCAATCTACCGCGTAGAAAACCCGAAAAACAAGCAATAGCACGGAGTCTTCTCTGGCATTATGCAATGCAACATCACCGATCCAGACCAACATGTCTGGGTAGGCTTCACACATCATGCCTATGTCCGTTCTCGCATACGGACTCTAAACAACGGGGACTTCACATATCTACCCGAAGGAACGCCTCCAACTCTCCGCAAACTCGCGAGAGTGGGCTTCCTATGCTAAGAAAGAGAGCTATACATGCTCAAGATGAGGATCGTTACCCTTGAGTTCCTCTTTGGCGCCATTGAAAAGTAATCGGATGAAAACCACCGCACTAGCGTTGCCTCCGTGGATCCGGGGTCGGCTCGCGATTCGGAGCTCCGAAGCTCCTCCAATGGCGGGATCTAGCTCTTCTTCCTCCCTTGGTTTTCCTCTTTCTCTAAGGATTTGGAAAGAGATAAGGTATGAAAAGTGATGGATTTCTAAGTCAATCCACGGGTATATCCCTTCAGGAACATCCCCCAGCCGTTGGATCTCAAAACAAGGAAACGAACGGCTTTGATTCGGGGCTGAAATGCCCAATCTGGACCGAACACGGCCTGGCACACGCCCGTGTCCAGGGCCGTGTGCCGCATTCGCCGTCAAAATCGAATCACCTGTAACCTCACACGGGTATCGAACACGCCCGTGTTCGAGCTGACACGCCCGTGTTCCACCTGACACGGCCGTGTGGCCGGCCGTGTACCCCATGAGTTTTCCCCATTTTCAACCCGAGCACTGCACGGGTTCTAGGACACGCCCGTGTCCTTGCCCGTGTCACCTTGACACGCCTGTGCCCCAGGCCGTGTACACGGGACACTTCGTCGAGTGAAGATCGACGACTTGATGACACGGCCTTGGACACGCCCGTGTCCTAGGCCGTGTGCCTTGTCTCGACGATCGTCGAGTGAATCTCGACGACTCCCCGGGACGATCGTCGACACGGGTCGACACGCCCTGCGATACACCCGTGTCGCAGGCCGTGTGCCCATGCTCGACGAATCGTCGAGTAAAGCTCGACGACTTCACGGCTAAGTGTCGACACGGGTCGACACGCCCTGCGACACGCCCGTGTCGCAGGCCGTGTGCCCACTCTCGACGAATCGTCGAGTCAATCTCGACGTCTTCGCGGCTAAGTGTCGACACACGCTTGACACGCCCTGGGACACGCCCGTGTCCCAGGCCGTGTGCCTGCTGCCAGAACCCAAACTGGCCCAAAACGTCCCCCTTTGCTCCTTTGAGTTTCGGGGCGTTACAACTCTCCCCCTCTTAAAAGAATTTCGCCCACGAAATTACATAAAGGAAAGACATGTACAAAACCAAAATTTGTACCTGAGCGGAACAACTCCGGATATTCGTCAAGCATAGTCTGCTCTCTCTCCCAAGAGAGCTCCTCACGACCGCAATTGTCCCACCGGACCTTGACCATCCTGATCTCTTTATTGCGTAGCCGCTTGACCTCCGAGTCCTCAATCCGCACGGGCTTGACCTTTGTCGTTAGCCCACTATCCACCGGCACTTGATCAACCGCGATCACTTGCGTAGGCTCTTGCACCGCCTTCCGAAGCACCGAAATGTGGAATACATCGTGTAAACCACTTAGCTCCACCGAAAGCTTCAACCGATAGGCCGCTTCACCAACTCGCTCCAGAACCTCAAACAGTCCAAGGTACCTCGGGCTTAGCTTTTTCAATCGTCGCACCCGCGAGACACCCTTGAATGGCTTGATCTTTAAGTATACATAATCGCCCACAGCGAACTCCACATTCCTGTGCTTGGCATTATAGTACTTTGCTTGCCGGTCCTGAGCGATAAGCAACCTCTCCCGAATGGTTCTCACCAAAGAAGTAACATCATCCACTTCCGATCGCTTATACAACTTTGACTCACCCGTTTCTAACCAAGACAACGGCGTGCGACATCTTCTACCATATAGGGCCTCGAAGGGCGCCATTTGAATACTCGCTTGGTAGCTGTTGTTGTATGCGAACTCCACCAAATAAAGGTGGTCTTCCCACTGCTTTCCAAAATCTAAGACACACATGCGGAGCATGTCTTCCATGGTTCTATTAACCCTCTCGGTCTGCCCATCCGTTTGTGGATGGAAGGCTGTGCTAAACTTCAGCTTTGTTCCCAACATTTGCTGCACCAGCCTCCAATCATTGGACGTGAACCGCCCATCTCGGTCACTCACGATGCTGCGGGGCACACCATGAAGCCGTATTATGTTATCCACATAAAGCTTTGCCAGCTTCTCCACCGGATCATCCTTCCTATGCGGAATAAAATGCGACACCTTCGTTAATCGATCAACAACCACCCAAATGGCGTCGTTTCCCTTTTGCGACCTTGGCAAACCGTGCACAAAGTCCATAGAGATGTCGTCAAATTTCCACTCCGGAATAGGCAAGGACTTAAGAAATCCTCCCGGCTTTTGGCACTCCGCCTTTACCAAGGCGCACGTTTGGCACTTCGCTACGTATAGCGCCACATCCTTTTTCAAACCCGGCCACCAAAACAGTTTCTTCACATCACGGTACATCTTTGTGCTCCCCGGGTGAATCGAGTACTTGGTATGGTGCGCCTCGTACAACAACTCCACCCGTAAATTGCCCACACTTGGGACGCACAAACGATCGTCTTTCCACAGCAATCCGTCCTCCACGACGAATTGGGAATTTGACCCATCCAGAGCCTCTATCATGAACTGCTTCATATGAGCATCCATATCCAAAGCCTGCCGAATCCGATCAGCCAGGTCATATTGGACTTCAGTCCAATTCAGAACTGCTTCAGCACTAGATTGTCTATCCACACAAACAATCTCCAACGCCTCCAACTCCCGCACCAACCGCTCATCATGCACTGATAGCCAATTGGCTTGAGCTGGGGCTCGGCGACTCAACGCGTCCGCAACTGCATTCCCTTTGCCAGGCACGTAGTGGATCTTGAATGTATAGTCCCCCAGGAACTCCATCCATCTACGCTGCCCCATATTTAGATCCTTCTGATCAATCAGGTACTTTAGGCTCTTGTGATCGGTGTAGATATCAATCTTCACACCGTACAAATAGTGTCTCCACAGCTTCAAGGCAAAAATCACGGCCGCTAACTCCAAGTCATGGACCGGATAATTCCTCTCGTGCACTTTTAGCTGTCTCGAGCCATAAGCTATCACGCTTCCGTGCTGCAGTAGCACGCAACCCAAACCGCTGCCTGAAGCATCGCTATATATCTCATAGCCTTCGGTTCCACATGGCGAACTCAGCACAGGCGCCGTGGTCAACCGACACTTCAATTCCTCAAAAGCTCGCGCGCACTCCGGCGTCCAAACGAACTTCTGCTCCTTCCTCGTCAAAGTAGTGAGAGGTAACGCTAACCGCGAGAAGTTCTCTACGAAGCGCCTATAATAGCCGGCAAGCCCCAAAAAGCTCCGGACTTCTGCTACCGTAGCAAGCTCAGGCCACTCCCGTATCGCAACAATCTTCGCCGGATCCACAGCAATACCCTCTCCACTCACTATATGACCGAGGAACGCCACTGAGGACAGCCAAAACTCGCACTTCGAGAACTTGGCATACAACTGGTTTCTCCTTAGCGTCTCCAACACCAAATGAAGATGCTTGAAGTGATCTTCCTCACTTTGCGAGTACACCAAAATATCGTCGATGAAGACGATCACGAAATGGTCCAAGTACTCCCTGAACGTCCTGTTCATCAAATCCATGAACACTGACGGCGCATTAGTCAGCCCAAACGGCATGACCGTAAACTCATAATGCCCGTATCTCGTACTAAACGCTGTCTTCGGGATATCACTCTCCCTTATTCGCAGCTGATAGTACCCAGCCTTGAGGTCCAACTTTGAGTACACCGTCGACCCGACTAACTGATCGAAGAGATCATCAATCCGGGGGATCGGGTACTTGTTCTTCTCCGTCAGCTTGTTTAGCTCCCGATAATCAATACATAGCCTCAAGCTTCCGTCCTTCTTCTTAACAAAGAGGACCGGTGCGCTCCAAGGCGAAGAACTCGGGCGCACATACCCTTGCTCCAACAACTCTTGCAGTTGAACTTTCAGCTCCGCCATTTCCTTAGGCGCTAGCCGATACGGAGATCGTGACACAGGCTTTGCACCTGGCACTAGATCGATCGTAAAATCTATCTCCCGTTGAGGCGGGGCTCCAGGAAGATCTGCGGGGAACACATCAGGGTATTCCGACACCACTGAAATACAATCCAAAGCGGGCTTCGGCTTTGCAACCTCCACTAGTGTAAAGAACAGTTCTGCTCCGGCACGAACCGCCTTCACCACATGAAGAGCAGACATCAACGTCTTGCTCGACCCCTTTAAGCCCGTAAAAGTCGTTTCACGACTTGCTCCCAGCTTAACTTCCTTGCTACCGCAATCTATATGGGCCTGCTGCTCCGAGAGCCAGTCCATGCCAAATATGACGTCGAACTCCACTAACGGAAGTAAAGACGCCCGCAGGTCGAACTCCTGCTCCCCAATACGAGTCTTAACATCGCAGATCCTATCCGCTCGCATCGAACACCCATTGGGCAACAACACATCCAACTTATCCTTCGCCATCGAAGAAGGGACTCCGATGCGTGATATAAATCCTTCGGACAAGAAGGAGTGTGAAGCTCCCGTATCGAAGAGTGCTCGTGCCGGATTTTCACAAATCAATACAAATCCTAAACAAGTAGTGGTAAGGTAACATGTGCATAACAAGTATTTAAAGAAATTGACTTGCTATAAATTAAACCGTACCTGTCACCACATCAGCTTGTTTAATGGCCTCCTGTTGGCCAAGATTGTAGACCCTTGGTTGGGCCGGAGCATAATGGGATGCGGTCGACTCCACCGCCTTTCCCTTTTCTTCATAAGTAGCTCCCGGCCTCCTCTCGGACTTAGGACGTCCGCTCCAACAGTCACGGGCAAAGTGCCCCGTCTTTCCACATGTAAAACACGCACCCGGGGTCCGACCCGTAGTCGCCCCAGAAGCGCCAGAAGGAGCTGGACCCGAAGTCCTATGCTTCTTGAAAGACCTCCGATAGCCGGACTTTGAAGCAGTCGGCACTCTGAACTCAGATTTCTTCTCACCCAAGCTTTTCTTCGCTTGTACATTTTTCATGTCCTTCTCCAAGGACCGGGCAGTATTGACCAAGGTTAAGAAACCCTGCGTCATCGGCCCCGAAAGTAATAATCTCAACTCATCTCTCAATCCTTCATAGAAACGATTAGTCTTACGCTCCTCGTCCATGATGGTGGAACTAGCATAACGACTCAGACGAGTAAACTCGTGGAGATATTCATCCACGCTCCTCTCACCCTGTACCAACTTCAGGAACTCATTCTCCAACGCTATCTTCTGCGTCGAAGGGAGGTATCTAGCCAAGAACAATCCCGAGAACTCTTCCATCGGAACGTCTACAAGTTGTCTACCTCTCAAATGATGCAGCTCCAATCCTTCCCACCACATCCTCGCTTCACCGTCCAAAAGGAACGTAGCGATGGTGGTCATTTGCCACTCCTCCGTCTCCGTCGCTGTCATGACTCTCTTCACCCTGGAGAGCCAGTCTTCAGCCTGCGATGGGGTTCCCAACCCCGAGAATAACGGAGGGTTAAAGCTCATTACATGCTTCAGCTGCCTCTCAGTTGCCCTCCTTGGCACCACCGGTTCTACAACCACTTGCTCCACCCTCCTCGGCTCAGCCTCTTGAAGAGGTACTTGCTCCACCACAGGAGCGGGCTGCTGCGCTTGCCTTCCAGGCTGCGCATTGATCACGGCCAACACCGCTTCAGCCACCAATCGTATATTTTCAGCCGACAGAGGTGTTGCAGGAGCAACATCCGGTGCACTACTAGCCTCAGAAACTCGGCGTTCTGACGGCCCAACACCACTTCTGGTCACCTATAGTGGTACAAAACACTGTTAAGCGACCAAACAAATTACAAACAGCACTTATAGGAACACGCAGGTTCCTCAAACACGAGTATTTTCATTCCTAAGTGGACATTCATGGGTTCTTTTACCATTATAACGATGACGCACACAATGTGCTCACCACCCCTTAAAAAGAATTCGCCCACGAATTCACTTTAAGCCCGACCAAAACCAGTAGTCTGATACCAAATTGTAACACCCCCTATCCGTCGCATAGCATATAGCAGTAGGTCCGGCCGGGGCCCGACGCCATATACCACAGACAGACCGGGTGGTTACATATGGAAACCATCCAACCAATTTCAACGTCCTACATAGAGCATTCTAGCGGAAGCAGTTTATAAAAGTTGTAAACAAGAACCCAGCATTAAAGCACGAATGTCCACTAGTACAAATTAGGAATGTTATACAAAAATACCCAAAACCGGCCTTAAGGCCTTACAAAATGTTTCACTTGAATATTACATGTTTTACAAACCACGGCACGCAGGCCGGTCATACATGAATAAAGCAGTAAACACTTCTACTTGGGCCTTCGAGGGCCAGCTTCGCAAAAAGGGCTTTAGCCCGCTATTGACCGCTTGGTCCAGCTGCACCTGCAAGCAACAAACCACCGCACGGTGGCAAAACAAGGCAACGGTCAGCAATGCTGACCAAATTATAACGATCCCGCCCCCAACTCGGGGCGGCGATGCTCCTTCCCTGCATTTCATTAGCATAAGCGAGCAATGTATATATCCATAGCCATTTCATCACAGACGTTGGCTCGCACGGCCACACGCCCCGTGCACTCAGGGCACATTCTCGGTGAACCGGTCTATGTCACGTCAATTTAAGCCATCAACATTCCGGACTCACCACCGCCAACTGACGGCCAAACCTATGAGCAATTTGTCTTCTCGGCCTGGGTCACGACAATTTAAGCCATCAACCGCCGAAGACCCTACTCTATGCCAATGGTAAGTGCCACGTGCCTTTAGGTCTCTTTAACCGAACGACATAGAACGGGTACGGTTCCATCTAACCCGTGCTCACATCGCAACGACAATTTAAGCCATTTGCGCGGGTCAAACTTCCACCGAGTCCCGTGTCCATCACAAATCACATAACCAAGTTATGTTCAAGTTGGCTCTCAGGCCACCAAGTTGGCAAGATCTCGTATCCGCCCAGTTTTCCGGGTGCACCTTTGGGTTAGTCCCCAAGGCTCCCTGCTGCAATCTACCGCGTAGAAAACCCGAAAAACAAACAATAGCACGGAGTCTTCTCCGGCATTATGCAATGCAACATCACCGATCCAGACCAACATGTCCGGGTAGGCTTCACACATCATGCCTATGTCCGTTCTCGCATACGGACTCTAAACAACGGGGACTTCACATATCTACCCGAAGGAACGCCTCCAACTCTCCGCAAACTCGCGAGAGCGGGCTTCCTATGATAAGAAAGAGAGCTATACATGCTCAAGATGAGGATCGTTACCCTTGAGTTCCCCTTTGGCGCCATTGAAAAGTAATCGGATGAAAACCACCGCACTAGCGTTGCCTCCGTGGATCCGGGGTCGGCTCGCGATTCGGAGCTCCGAAGCTCCTCCAATGGCGGGATCTAGCTCTTCTTCCTCCCTTGGTTTTCCTCTTTCTCTAAGGATTTGGAAAAAGATAAGGGATGAAAAGTGATGGATTTCTAAGTCAATCCACGGGTATATCCCTTCAGGAACATCCCCCAGCTGTTGGATCTCAAAACAAGGAAACGAACGGCTTTGATTCGGGGCTGAAATGCCCAATCTGGACCGAACACGGCCTGGCACACGCCCGTGTCCAGGGCCGTGTGCCGCATTCGCCGTCAAAATCGAATCACCTGGAACCTCACACGGGTATCGAACACGCCCGTGTTCGAGCTGACACGCCCGTGTTCCACCTGACACGGCCGTGTGGCCGGCCGTGTACCCCATGATTTTTCCCCATTTTCAACCCGAGCACTGCACGGGTTCTAGGACACGCCCGTGTCCTTGCCCGTGTCACCTTGACATGCCTGTGCCCCAGACCGTGTACACGGGACACTTCGTCGAGTGAAGATCGACGACTTGATGACACAGCCTTGGACACGCCCGTGTCCTAGGCCGTGTGCCTTTTCTCGACGATCGTCGAGTGAATCTCGACGACTCCCCGGGACGATCGTCGACACGGGTCGACACGCCCTGCGACACGCCCGTGTCGCAGGCCGTGTGCCCATGCTCGATGAATCGTCGAGTAAAGCTCGACGACTTCACGGCTAAGTGTCGACACGGGTCGACACGCCCTGCGACACGCCCGTGTCGCAGGCCGTGTGCCCACTCTCGACGAATCGTCGAGTCAATCTCGACGTCTTCGCGGCTAAGTGTCGACACACGCTTGACACGCCCTGGGACACGCCCGTGTCCCAGGCCGTGTGCCTGCTGCCAGAACCCAAACTGGCCCAAAACGTCCCCCTTTGCTCCTTTGAGTTTCGGGGCGTTACAAGCCGCATCCTGGGAAAAGGAAGGAGAAGAATTGTGAGCTGTATTCGCGAGAAGGGGCGGTAGTTCAGGCTGAGTACGTACCACCCCGCCCAGGTACTGCGCGAGGGTCTCCTCTGCCGCGTCGGCCCGCCTCCTCTGAAGGTTCGCGTCCTCCTGAGCGAGCTTCTGGGCCTCCTCCCTCTCGTCCGCCAGCTTCTTCAGGGAGGTGGCGTTCCGCTCCAGCTGAGTGCAGCGCCTCCCTACCATGTGAGCTAGCTCCAGGCCGCGTAGCTGGGCCCGCACGCTTTCGTGAACCAAAACTCGCGTCGCCTCTTTGTCGTAGATGGCGGCGTCTTCTCGCGAGTACAGGCCGAACGAGAAGTTGTAGGCTTCCCCGCCGATGGTGTCCTGCTCCATCCAACTCGGCAGCAAGGTCGAGATCGCGGCGCGATTCGACTCCTTGTCCCACGAAAGGAGCGGAGCGCCGAGCTCGTCCAGATATCTCTCGCCGTAGCCAAAGTTGCAGTGACCCCTCGGCACCGGCTTCGCAGCAGCTTGAGACCCGTCCGGCGGCGCGGAGGTGCCCGCCGCCCGGCCCGGGGTATCGCTGGTCGAAGCAACCAGCGGGGGCGAAGGGCCCTCGGCCGGTAGGACCGCAGGGGCTTTGCCCTTCCTTTGGCTCGCGGTGGGTTGCTGATCCGCGGTCTTCGCCACCTTCGGCGGAGGGGTGGGCTGTTTGCCACCCGGCCGCTTCTTGCCGGGACTGACGGGATGTCGCGCTGAGCGGCATCCGCAGCCTGAGCTCGGGCGAGAACCCCGGGGGGAATCCGAGCGCTCTTGTAAGGGGGGTGAAGAGGGATGTCACGCTCGCCTGCCAGGAAGAAGGGGTGAGGTAAAGGAAAAAAGGGGGGTAAGGCATAACAGCGGCGAGTGGCAAACCTCCCCCTGGCGGGACAGCGGCGAGGTCGTCAAGATGGCGGCGCAGGTACGCGACCTCAAAATTCTTCCCGGCAAAGAACGCGCACAAGTTGGCTTCATGGCCCCATAGGCTGGGCAGACGGTAGCTCGGCTCGCTAAGCTGCACCGGCGAGAAGGGGACGTTGCCGAAATCCCCTTTGACGAAAAGGAACTTTTTGAGCCAATTATGACTCTTATTGACTGTCTCCCGCACCTTGAGGTGGGCGCTGGAGAAGTAGGCGGTCCCGTCCCGATTCGCCCGGAAGGAGAACAGCTTCCGGAAAACGGCGAGGCTGAACTCCACTCGCTCCTCTCGCAGGAAGCAGGCGAACCCCACCATGACGGCTATGGAGTTCGGGGTCATCTGACCTAGGACGACCCCGAAGTATTTCAGCACCTGGCGCACCTCGGGCCACAGGGTGAGTCGCAGGCCCACCTCAAAGTGAGCTAGGGGGATGGCGAGCTCGTCCCTAGATAAGTCGTTGATCTTTTCCCCATCCCCGGGCCGTCTCGCAGAAAAGTCCGGCGGAACATGGTCGCTGAGAGCATCCAGGTACTCGCGTTCAGAGATGACGGCGTGGGGAAAATCATGCTCTGAGAATGTCCAAGCGCACTTACTTCGTCCGTCCACGTCGCCGCCGCCTCCGCCCATTCCCATCAGATCGCCGCCGAACGTGCGAGACAGATCCGGAAGGCGAGCGCGAACTGTACTTCGCGGGAAAAAGGAAGCGAGAGGACGTTTGGAATCGGTGAGGGAATTAGAGCCGGCAAGGCCTATTTATAGGGAAAGAGAAAGGGCGGGAAACTTCCCGCCGAAAGAGGAGGTGCAGATAGCAAAAATCAGACCGACGGTTCGACTTCCCCGCGCGCAACCGCACCCCAAAGGCCGATCAGGCGCGGGTCTCGCCCGGCCGCGTCCGCAGAAGATCCGACCGGGCGAGTCTCGGCCCGCACCCGCCCGGGATTCCGCGCGTGTCGGGAGGCTCCCGTCTGGCGAGCTCCTCGGCTCGCCCTCGCCCCGATCAGCACGAGGGGAAGAGCGGATCTTTGCCTTAACCCGCCCGCAGAAAGCAAAAGCAACAGTATGATATTTTCAATAAACCTCAGCAGTAAAAAGTTAGGCCCTTAGGCGGGCAAAAAGAGTCGCAAGTGGTTACAAATACAAGATAACTTTGAAATAACAGCAACCCCGCGGTATCCCGCAAGCGGGGGCAGAAGGCTGGATCAGTACTCGACCCACTTCCACCTGTGCCGCCGCTTCGTTCCCGATCGCGGCGGCACGCGAGGGTCATGGTAATCGCGAACCGCCACAAGTTCCCGCTGAGCCAGGCCGACTTGCTCTGTGGCGATCCTAAGATGCCCCTCGACTCGCGTTATATGCACGCCCGGTGAAGTGACATCGTCGTCTTCCGCTGCGCGTGGAGGTCCCTCCAAGGCCGCGAGCCGGGCCTCGGTCTCGGCCTTGTCTTCATCGACCCTCTTCACGATCTCCTGCAGCAGCAGCGTGTGTTTTTGGAACAGCCGCGTCACCTGCCTCTTCATCCCCACCGCATCGGTCGGGTTGCCCAGGTAATCAGAGACACTGTCCACATCGGGCGGAGGCGAATACCCTTCGCTCGTCTCAGGTTAGGAGGAGGCCCTGTTATAGCCTACAAACGGGCGAGTCAGAAGGAGCGAACAAGGACAAAGCCAACGGTAAATATCAGCTCACCAGGGGTTGGCACGTCGCCCGCACCGACGGATGGGCGAGAGGAGCCCGTCCGACCCTGAAAGGTTTCTCCCTCGAGGGTCTCAAGAGATTTTCCTAGTCCGTGGGAAGCCGGCGGGCGGGGGGTTTTCGGAGGTGGGCGGTCCAGACCTGGGGAACTAGCGACCCTCTCAGGTGACAAGCGAGGGGGGCGATCCTCTCCCCCGTTCCCCACCTCTTCACGAGGAATCGCCTGTAAAACAAAAGATCAGAGGTACAGCGACAATCCGCGGAAGGTCACGTACCCCGGGGACGACCTCAACACCCGCCGCCGAGCTGGAGCCCGGACAGTCACCCGCCAGAGACCGCCTAACAATCTTTCCCTTTGCCGGCCTAAAGAGAGGGCCGGGAGACCCACGTGCTAGCCAAGGGGCAGCCTCGAGGGCCTCCTCCTGAGTCTTCAGGACCGCTGCCGCCAGGCGAGCTCGCACCTCTTCGGTGACCGGCATCGAGAGACTAAAGTCTGCTCAAAGAAAATGAAGGGATCTGGGGAGCCTCCTCCATGGGTCAGTGGTATGTATTTATAGCCGGACAGTGGGGCCCCACCAGAAGATTCCCTGCCAGCTCAGCACAGTGCTTGCCAAACACGCGGGTTGGATGATTCTTTCTGAGCTTGAATCAAGCTCAAAAAGAGCGGGGATTGTGTACAACCCCGTGTCCGGCGAGCGGGTCCTGCCAGGGAGGTCGAGCAGACCTCGCCCCGCGACCCGCATCTGAGCGACAAAACAGATATACGGCAGAAGGGCTGGCCCGCTCCCACCCATTTCAGGCGAGCGAACCGGCAAGGCGAGCGAGCGGGTCGTGTGAAGAGTCCTTGGCCAAGGCAGATGAGTTTGGCGACCCCCGACTAGCGAGTCGATCGGGGTCGCGGTGACCGCCGGCCAACCCCCACACGCGACCTGGCTGCCGGTCCGCCCGGCAGAAGACAGGCAGGTCGCGACGGCCCGGCTCGCGCTCGCCCAGGGAGGATAGGCGAGCCACGAGAGCCAGGTCGCGCCCGCCTCCCGCAGAGGGGGATTGGAGGCGAGCTGACTCCCCGTGGGGTGCGAATAGCTACTCAGGACAGCGGAGCTTCGCTATTGGCAGACCAGGCCGGACTGCGCATAGCCACTTAGAACAGCGGAGTTTGGCTGTTGGCAGACCCAACCAGGGGTTTTTTGGTATTTTCAGGTCAGTTCTTTTGGTTATTGGCAGTTCAGGTTCCAAAAAGCTATAAATAAGACCCAAGGGGTACCACAGAGGGCACGCTTTCAGTGCCTCCTTACTCTCATTCTCAAGTGCTCTCTGAGGGTACCTTAGCTCGGTTTCTGGCTAAGGAGGGGAAGCGCTCAGAGATCTTCCGGGTTTGTTGTGGGACCTCCCTGCCGAGCCCTTGGGTCTGTTCTTTCTTGTCTCTTTCGTTGTTTTTCTTGCAGGAGCAAAGTAGGCGCGAGACCACCCCTTCCCCAATGGTCGAACTCCACAAGAGGCCGGATTCCGGTTTCAACACTACGCATGATTTGGAATTTGCGGCTGTGATTTATGCTTTGAAGCTGTGGAGGCATCTATTGTATGGCGCCGTGTGCAAGATCTATATGGACCATAACAGTTTGGAGTATGTCTTCACCCGGAAGGAGCTGAATTTATGCTAGCATAGAAGGTTGGAGTATGTCGCGGACTATGATGTTGACATTTTGTATCATCCAGATAAGGCTAATGTGGTAGCCGATGCTGTGAGTAGAAAGACAACACAGATCTTTAACCTTTTTATAAAATCCTTGGTGGAGGAGTTTTTGTTAATGAATATTTTTATTGGGAGTAGTGACTCGCCAAGCAGCTTGGAAGTGTCAGAGCCCTCTTGGATTACACGCACAAGGCTGCATCAGAAGGATTATCCCAATTTGCTGCACCTCTACAATAGAACTGAGAAAGGGGAGTTACCATACTTTTCCATTGATGATGCAGGCACTTTGAAGTACTACGACAGATATTGTATCCCCGCTGTTGTGGATATACAAGCAAGGATATGCAGTGAAGTGCATGAATCTAGTGTTTCCTACCACCCTGGTTCTACAAAGATGTACCGAGATCTGAAACAAATCATTTGGTGGTATGGTATGAAAGCTAATATAGACAGGTTTGTATCAGAATGCCTCACCTGCAAGCAGGTTAAGGCTGATTATAGGAGGTCGGGTGGCAAGTTGATTCCTTTAGAGATTCCAGGTTGGAAATTTGAGAGTATTTCCATGGATTTTATTATTAGTTTGCCGAGATCTACCGGAGGGCATGATTCTATTTGGGTTATAGTGGATAGACTAACGAAGTGTGCTCACTTCGTGCCTTTCAAGATTGACTACTCCATGTAGAAAATAACAGGGCTGTACTTGGATGAGGTTATTAGTTTACATGGAGTGCCATCGAGTATTGTGTCAGATCGAGACTCGATGTTTATGTCTCACTTTTGGAAAAGTTTACAGGAAGGGTTGGGCACCGATCCGAGGTATTCCACCGCTTTATTGAAAATCTCACAAGCTGATCAATTGGAAGTTCTGGTATCAAGCAAACACTTCCAGAGCTATCAAAATCTATACTCGCACCGTAAAGACGAAGAAAGGATATAAGCCAGATTGACAGCTCCAAAGACAGTCCGCCACTAATGCAGGCCCACACGTTGACACCGTAAAGACGAAGAACTAAGCACGATTGTCTCTCCACGATCAAATTCTACACTCACACAAAATCTAAATGCAGCGCACACACTATGCAATTATATCAATTAGATGCTAATGTATGGGTAGCCGAACTGTTTAAGATCGAATAAAGGATATAAGACAATATTCTTTCCGGCTAAAAGGAGTCACCCGGTCCGATCGAGCGACGGTTATACCAAAAGAGATCTACCAAAAATTATGATTCGGAAATGGTAGATCTCTCCCAACAAAAAGTAAACGAGGTTCGCCAATCCTGTCAAAAATTAAATCAATCAAGATAGACACCAAATCGATCGAAGAAAACCATGATTATTTTAAGGCTATCAATAATCAACGCTATAATTTACCACCACAAGAATAATCTAGGAAAAAGAAAAAAACACACAAAGGTAGAAGTTCTCATTACCCAATCAGAATCGATGATTCTGATTTCAATATCTTGGATTGCTCTTCAATGGCTCCGCCAGAGTTACGCCAGATGGAGAGAAACTCTCCCATCTTCGTCGCTTCACGCCAGTGTTATATTCTCAAGGAGGAACCCCTTTGCCTCGGTCAAATTTCACCAAAAGGGTATGGGGTGGTCAGGTTTAGAAGGAAGGAGAGTGGTCGGTTTTCTTGTGAGGGTGATGGTGGTCGACTTTTGTGAGGGTGATGGTGGTTGGAGGCTGGGGGTTGGCCAAACTTGATGATGCAAGGAGGGGGTCAGTTTTTTACTTGGAGATGAAAGGAGAGGGAGGATGTGGTAGAGAGTAAGCCGAATAGAGGAAGGGGAAGAGAGGTGGTCGACGACCAAAGAGAGGGGAGGAGGAGGAACCGAATTTTCCAAGAGGGAGAGAGGGGAAAAAGGGGGGAAAAGATCTCAAGAAAGATTTAGGGATTCAAATTCTTATCATTCATTCTCTAATAAAATCCTTCATAACATGTCTATACATAGCCTACACCACTCCATCTCCTCCATTCAAAATTCAAAATTCAAAATGAAACTATGATGGTTATATGCACCCATCATGAAATAAAAACAATACAAAAATTAAATGCATGAAATTAAACACTTGATGGTTATAGGAACCCATCATACATGAAATGAAATAAAAAATTAAAATAATAATTACTAAAATATTAATTGATAGAATATAAAATATATAATTATTTAATTTATAATTATATATTTTATTTAATGGCAGCGGCAGACGTCATGCAAAACATGTAGCGATGATGACGGAGGGCGTCGTGGTAGAAATCCCATCCCCGAGCTTGCAGCAATGATCGTCCCTATCCACGAACTCTCTCAATCGTGGATCAATGATAGCCAAATCAGCAATGTCTCCATCAATCCTCCCCCGCTCAAAAGTACTCATCACTGATGAGTTAGTCTGAAAGTATCGACACAGGAGAGCATCATCCAAAAGAGCCACCTCCGATTCAAGGAACCAAGAGCCATCAGAGGCCGGACGATCACGCCATCGAATCAAGTGGCGGAAAACAACACCACGTGTAGAGGAGAGCACTTCATCTTGGAGTATCCTGTCATGCAAAAAGGTGGTCCTGGGGAACCTTGGAAAAGCATTAGGCAATAGAGGAGAAAATGTTTCTACATCAACAACCAACATACCTCCAGTGAAGACTGATGAACAGAGCAATCCAGAAACAAGCTCACCCCCAACCTATTAGAAAATGCAGTAGAACTAAACGGACAGGCAGATAATTCAACTGGTGGAGAAACATATGGCGTTAAATCAAAAACATTAAAAATAGGGGAAAAACCCTAATCTCTAGGTTACTTCAAAAGATATGTGTTGTCTCCTAATTTATTTAATAATCGAAAAGTTCTAGCTCGCCGATTCGCCAACTTTTTTTAAAGTGCCCGAAGGCATCCGTTCTGGGAGGAGATGCACCAAAACTAAATCGCCAACCTTAAATTAAGACACTCTTTTATGTAAGTTAGCATGAAATTGATCAGATGTATATTGTGTGGTTAGCGCTTCACTAATGTGCTTATATAAATTTTGAACATGAGAGGCAAAAACTTGTGTGAATTGACTTGACCTATAATATGGCGGTAATGAAATCATATCAAATGACACTGGTGCTTTATATCCGTGCACGATCTCATTCGGCGAAAAACAGCCTGTAAGTAATAAGACGCAACTTGATCGAGTAATTTTTTAAAAGTGCGCCTAAGTATCTTACTACCGTGAGGAGTGAACCCATGTGCTACGTGACTCAACCCAAATACATAGGATAAGGGGGCTAGTTCAAGGGGCACGGGACCCTTATAATCAGAGATAATTGTCATCGACTCCAAATTCACAGTCTAATTTTATATTTAATATTTTCACGCTTGGCATGAAGATATGCCAAGGAGATCCGCTCATCATAAATAATGGAGTTGGACACTCTCGGATGTGAAAGGAAGTGCGAGCGATACAACTCAAGGGGCCTCGCTAAAGTCACTAACGTGTGAAAATGAGGGTCATCAAATGGAGGTGGATAAATGCGTGGGACCGGGTGTGGTATATAAGTACGTATATGGGACAGCACATCTAGAGGCATAATTGCCAAAGAATCAAAATTAGTCATAGTCAAGGACAGAACCGTAGATGGAACGCAGAAAAATGAGCAGTCAAATGTGACACGTAATCAGATCTATAGGGTGCGGTGAACAAACCCAAAACTAGTGCGCTCAACCTAGTAATATCTATACGCTGAGACAATGCCAATGTAGGAACTAATAAAGTGGGTGTCACACAAAAACTCAGACTAGGTCTACTGGTTCCACGTCCTAAAAATTCATCTAAGCTATGCCAATAAGTAGGGGGAAGGGTCGGTAAAATTAATCCCGGGATAAAATCTGAATCAGTATAAATTTCACCCAACGTTGATATTATCAAAGAACTCTCATCTGGGTGTACAATAATAGAATCGTCCAAAATTAACCTTCCCTCAGATGGTAACTCATGCACAATATCAATAGTGTAATCCTCACTCTCAGGCTCCTCAGATTACTTAGATACAATCGCAGCGGGTTCGATCGTAGACTCTACCATGATGGGGATCATATCCTGGAGATGGCACTCAATACTAGGGTGGTCAGACACAACGCTAGTATGGTAGGTAATATGCAATGGAATACTCTCACAAATCAGAATATCATCATCCCAAACATCGTCTTCTAAATCACTAGGGAATCCCTCACTATCAGAATCATCAGACTCGTCGGGCACTATCGTATGTGAAGGGATACTGTCACCTAGTTGGTCAACTTCCGAATCCAGAGATATTATATCCACATAAGAATCCTCAGAGGTATCAGTCACTATCTTAAGGGGCTTAAACGTCGAGGCTAACGGATGGAACACCCTAGCAGTAACATTTTTGGAGTCCAAGACATAAGCCTTATTAGGAATGGTTTTCCTAAAAGTGGGTGGTGGTCCTAAGACGGACTCTCCATTCTAAAACGAGCGAGTCCTATTCTTATGGACATTGTGCTTCTCAATATACAATGCAGCATTAACAGTGGCATTCAGGTTGGTGTGACCATAATGCAGTAATTTACCCTGGATGTAGGGGGTTTAACCCCTTACGAAACCTAGAGAGGGTGAGCTCTGACACCTCGTTCACACCACACCTAACCATCATATCCTTAAGAAGACTCAAATACTCAGAGACTGACTTATTCCCTTGTTTAAGGGTAGCCAAATCATCTAACATCTGTGTTAGATGGTACGTAGGGACGTAATGTTCTGTCACTATGGCCTTCATGTCTGCCCAACTAATAAGTAATATACCATTCTCGGCTCTCAGACGTCGTTCCTCATTCAACCAGAATATCTTAGCTCTACCTAACAACTTTATTCTCGCCACTCGCACCTTATCTGCGTCAGTCAATTTGTACCACTCAAAGTAGCACTCTATTTCCTTAACCCAGTCTAGGAAAACTTGGGGAAACCCTAAAACATCATAATTAGGTGTCTCAATTATAGTGGGAGGATAAGTGTGGGAACGATTGGAATTCCTATGGTATGAAGGCAAGGCTGGGGTATGCTTAGCCATGGCTTTATCACACCAATAGTCTAAAATGGAAACATGAACGTCATAGGCCATAATAGTGAGAACCGGAGAGAAAACTCGATCCGATTCTTGTGCACATGCAATGAAAAAAAAACCTGACCCACTAAACTCTAGGAAAGACAGATTTGTTCCAGCTTAACAACTAGGGTAATAAAATATTATTTTTGATTTTTTGGATGAAAAAATATGGAGATTATTAAATAATTTTTTTTTTTTGCAGAAAAATAAAAATATAGACCGCTATTTGCAGATCAGAAATTTTTTTTTGTAATTTTGATAAATAAATGTGCAAGACAAGTGCGTGTCGACAAAATAATAAAATAGGGATGGTGCCAATTAGGAAAATGACTTGAACCTCCCTCTAATACCAAATTGATGCAGGCCCACACGTTGACACCGTAAAGACGAAGAACTAAGCATGATTGCCTCTCCACGATCAAATTCTACACTCACACAATATGTCAACACAGCGCACACGCTATGCAATTATATCAATTAGATGCTAATATACGGGTAGCCAAACCATTTAGGATCGAATAAAGGCTATAAGCCAATATTCTTTCCTGCTAAAAGGAGCCACCCGATCCGATCGAGCGAAGGATGTACCAAAAGAGATCTATCAAAAATTATGATTCGAAAACGGTAGATCTCTCCCAACAAAAGTAAACGAGGTTCTCCAATTCTCTCGAAAATTAAATCAATCAAGATAGACACCAAATCGATCGAAGAAAACCACGATTATTTTAAGGCTATCAAGAATCAACGCTATAATTTACCACCAAAAGAATAATCTAGGAAAAAGAAAAAAACACACGAAGGTAGAAGTTCTCATTACCCAATCGGAATGGATGATTCCGATTTCAATATCTTGGATTGCTCTTCAATGGCTCCACCAGAGTTATGCAAGATGGAGAGAAACTCGCCCATCTTCGTCTCTTCACGCCAGTGTTAGATTCTCAAGGAGGAACCTCTTTGCCTTGGTCGAATTTCAACAAAAGGGTATGGGGTGGTCGGGTTTAGAAGGAAGAAGAGTGGTCGGTTTTCTTGTGAGGGTGATGGTGGTCGGCTTTTGTGAGGGTGATGGTGGTTGGCGGATAGGGGTTGGCCAAACTTGATGATGCAAGGAGGGGGTCAGTTTTTCCTTAGAGATGAAAGGAGAGGGAGGAGGTGGTAGAGAGGAGGCCGAATAGAGGGAGGGGAAGAGAGGTGGTCGATGGCCAAAGAGAGGGGAGGAGGAGCCGAATTTTCCAAGAGGGAGAGAGGGGAAAAAAGGGGGGAAAAGATCTCAAGAAAGATTTATGGATTCAAATTCTTATCATTCATTCTCTAATAAGATCCTTCATAACATGACTATATATATCCTACACCACTCCATCTCCTCCATTTAAAGTTCAAAATGAAACTATGATGGTTATATGCACCCATCATGAAATAAAAACAATACAAAAATTAAATGCATGAAATTAAACACTCTTGATGGTTATAGACACCCATCATACGTGAAATGAAATAAAAACTTAAAATAATAATTGCTAAAATATTAATTGATAGAATATAAAATATATAATTATTTATTTTATAATTATATATTTCATTTAATGGAGGCGGCGGACGTCGTGCAAAATATATAGCGGCGATGGCGGAGGGCGTCGTGGTAGAAATCAAATCCTTGAGCTTGCGGCTACAATCGTCCCAATCCACGAACTCTCTCAGTCAGGGATCAATGACAGCCGCATCAACAACATCTCCATCAGCCACCATGAACATGGTTATAACCAACCGCATCACCAGAGATCAAGGGCATGGACCAATGCCGATCTCACGATCTCCAAACACAGTCCGCCACAGCAGACTCCGCGAACTCGAACAGAGTCTGCCACATACCCACAGATATAACATCAATCCGCCTGATTACTTCATGGAACAGCCAACAGCTGAACTACAAGCCGAGCTGACTGAATGCATCACCAGGTCGCAATAACAGGGTGCCCAAGCCACACAACCAGTTCTCCCAGGCCGCACCATCAGATAACCCAGACCGCACCATCAGTCCCTCCAGGCTGCGCGGTCTGCTTGATCAACCTCCACTTTCACTTCACAAATTTTAGCAATCCCCCTTGAAGTGAGAAGTGGTGATCAAGCCCAGCAGTCCTCGTAACCGTGTAAATAACACCTTTGGCAACGGCTTCGTGAAGATGTCCGCGATATTGTCCTCACTCCGCAAATGCTCCACCATAAGAGATCCCTCCAACACCTTCTCCCGAATGAAGTGGTGCTCAATCTCTATGTGCTTTGTCCGTGCGTGACAAACTGGATTATTCACCAGTTTCAGGGCACTTTCCTTGTCATTGCACAACCAAGTAGGACCACACACTTCTTCATAGATGTCCTCTACTAGTCTCCTAAGCTAGATGACTTCCCAAGCTACCAAGGCCGAAGCCTTGTATTCTGCTTCTATGGTAGAGACAGATACTGAGTCTTGCTTCGTGTTACACCAAGAGATACTACCCGATCCACAAGTGAAGACATAACCGGATGTTGACTTCCGGTCATCTGAATCTCCCCCATAATCAGCATCCGAGAATCCTTGAAGAATAAAACCCATGCCTCTCCTATAAAGGAGACCTATATTAGAAGTGGCCTTCATGTACTTCAGGATGTTCCTTGCTACCGTCAGATGAGGCTTCATGGGTTCTGCCATATACCGACTTACTCGGCCAATCGCATAAGCAATGTTTGGCCTAGTAATCATCAGGTAGATAAGACTTTCAAATAGTGCCGGAAACACCAAAGGATCCGGAAGAATCCCTCCTCATCCCGCCGAAGTTTGATGCCCGAATCAAATGGAGTAGAGCTACTCTTCCCTTCCTGCATGCCGAATCACTGAACGATCTATTCCACAGAGCCCTTATGGGACACGAGTATGCCGCTCTCTTTCCTCTCCACCTCGAGTCCAAGGAAGCGGTGGAGCTCACCTAAGTCTGTTGGGTACATTGGAAAATGTGTACCAGATTTGAAGAAGCCTCACCCTACTCAATGATATACATCAAGGTGTATTTGATGTGTTTTGAGTTTATATGTGAAGGCTAAGTAATTGCAGAAAAATTTCTGAGTCCATGTGTCGACACCTAGAGAAGTAGTGTCGACACTTATGAAGGCTTGTGTCGACACTTTAGAAAAGCTGTGTCGACACTTGGAGTTAATTGTGTCGACACTTGGAAAGGCTTAGTCGACACCAGAATCAACTGTGTCGACACCAAGAGGCTGTGTCGACACATAGAGAAGCAAAGTCGACAGAATCAGTGTCGACACCAAAAGGCAGTGTCGACCCACAGGAATACTTAGTCGACATCAAATGTGTCGACACATAGAAGCAGTGTCGACACACAGAAGTATTTGTCAACATCAACTGTGTCGACACACAGGACTTGTGTCGACATACAACAAAGCTTCAACAAAGTTAAAGTAAAGAAGTATTTGTGTCGACACACAAGACTTGTGTCGACACACAGTAATGTTTTAGGAAAGTTAAAGTGAAGAAGTGTTTGTGTCGACACACTCAATCAGTGTCGACACATTCTAAAGAAGCTGTGTCGAGAATCAGTAAACAACAACAAAGGAGTTGTGTCGACACCACCAAGGATAGTGTCGACACTTAGTCCACTTGTGTCGACACTTAGTCTAATTGTGTCGACACATAATGAAATTCAGTCTCGACACTTTCAGACAGAGACAGTGATTTCAAGAAGTGACTGGATGACTTGACAGCTGCCATTTCTAACCGGTCAACTACTACTGTCAGAGCTGTCAGAAGTTTGTTAGAAACCGGATCAGCCGGTTACCATGGAGGAAGACTATATAAAGGCTTTCTCCTTTAACAGAAAGAGATGATCAATCTTTGAAGAATACAGATTCTGAGCAATACAGATAGAAGTAATTATACAAAAGATTTTCGACAGAAGATCTAGAAAAAGTTGGAGAGAGAGTGCTCCATCTAAGAAGTGCAGTTGCTGAACCAGGCTGCCAAGAAAGATTCAGATTGAGATCTGAATCTCAAGTCAGAAGCTGATTGAAGATCAACTTCACTGGAGATTCAACCATACTGAGTTTAGATTCAAGAAACTTTGAAGAAAGCTAAGAGAGGTTGATCTCTGCCATCAAGTTCTTCCAAGAACTCATCAAGAAGCCATCCATCCCTTCTCTCTTTGTCAGGGTGGTGGTTATTTACCTTGTTTAATCAAATTTTTGTAGGATCTTTATAGATCTGAGATTGTAAGCCTATTATATAAAGGCTGAGTGTAGGAGAATAGTTTCTCTGAGTGGTAGGGCTGTGAGCCTGAGGTGTAGGAGATTGTGATCTCTGAGTGTAGGCCTTGTTGAAGGCTGAGGTAGGGCATTTGGCCTGAGTTATAGGAGTGTGGATACACTCTGAGTTGTAGGAACCTATTGTGGTTCTGAGCTGTAAGATCTGAGGATTTGAGGTGAAGTGCAGAAGTTAGGCCGAATCTAGTACACTGCTAGATAGGCGAAGGGGGAAAGTGGATGTACCGAGACCTTGGGGAACCACTATAAAAACTGTGTGCACTCTGTGATTGATTGTTTCTGTGATTGCTGTGCTGTGTTAGCAGTAGACTTTGCAATTTCTAGTTAATAACAGAACAGATTTTCTGCCTTTAAAGCAAAAGAAAAATTACACCTATTCACCCCCCTCTAGGTGGTTAGGCACTAATTCTTTCAAGTGGTATCAGAGCCAGGTTACTCAAAGAAGGACTTAATAGTCTGAGTGAGATCCTTAAGGCAGATTCAAGAATCAAGAAAATGGGTTTAGGAGAGAATCATAAGGAACTAGGTTCAATGAAACTACCCATATGTTGAAAGGAAATATTTGACATCTGGAAAGAAAGGGTCATGCTATTTAGGGAGGCTTCTGATTCAAGGATTTATATCACAGTAAAAGAAGGTTCTTATATTCCTATGAAGATTTCAGTTATAGATGCAAATCAAAGAATTCCCAAGGATTATTCAGAGATGACCAAGGATGAGATCATCTTGGCAACTATGGATAAGAGGGCCCAGAACATCATAGTAAGTGCCATAGATGATTCTAACATTCAAAATTTGATTCACTGCAAGACTTCAAAGGAAATGTGGGATACTTTGATAGTCTACATGGAAGGTTCTGAAGAAGTAAGACAAGATAGAAAATCTATGCTAAACCAGGAGTATGAGAGTTTCAGACAAGGAAAGTCTGACAGTATAACTGAGTGATAGAAAAAGTTCTATAGAATAGTTAATGAGCTAATGTCCTATGGAAGAATCTTCAGTACCTATGAACTTAATGATAAATTTATAAGATCCCTGACAAAGGATTGGGACACTAAGATTTGTGCCATTAGAGAAGTGGCCATACTTGCAGATATTTCTCCTCCAACCTTGTTTGGAAAGTTGCTGTCATATGAGATGCATCTGATGGCTAGGAAAGAGGAAGAGAAGAGTACAAAAGGGGAGCATAGAGACAAGTTTGTGGCCTTTAAGGTTGAAGCCACTAGGAAAAATAGGAGGATGTCTCCATCACCTCCTATGATAGTTGCTGAAACACCTTCAGATAATTCTGATAACCAAAGTTCTGAAAGCAGTGACTCAGATGAAGATTTTGCTGCCTTCACAAGGCAGTTTCAGAGATTTCTGAAGAAGAAGCAGTGGAAGTCTATGCCTTCCACATCTAAGCCTAAGGATGATTACTATCAAAAGAGGAAGTCATCCAGGAAAGACAGGAGCTAGTCTAAGCCAAACAAGTCTACAACATCAAAGATTGTTTGCTACTGCTGTAATAGGTCTGGACATGTAGTGGCTGAGTGTCCAGATAAAAGAAAAGAGACTGAAAATAAGAAGAAGAGTCAACACCAAAGAAAGAAGGAGAAATCCTTTGTTGCTAAGAAGGAGAAGACCTTGTCAGACCAATCTACTTCAGAGTCTGAATCTGAAGCTGAGGCCTACATAGGTCTATATACAGCAGATGAAGAAGAAGAGTTTCTCCAGGTGCTGAACTCTATATATGAACAAGAAGACCATCAGTGCAAGGGACTGATGGATGTGTCAGAAGAAGACAAATGCCAGGATCAGCCTAGTCCTAGTAAGGTACAATGTCTTTCAGATTGCAGTACTAAGTCAGGGTCAGCAACATCTACATCAAGTGATGTGGATGAGTCTGAGTCTGAAGGTGATATTCATCAGCTGATGGATGAATATAGAGATTTATTACAGGCACTTAAGAAGAGCAAAAACCTGGACAAATCTCAGGCTAAGGAAATTGCAGATCTTAAGTTGGCTGCAACAGATTCAGAGAAAATACTTGATCAAAAACTGAATGAGATTGCCAGATTAAAAAAAATAACTGTTATTCAAATGGGCACAATCACATTCAAGAATGATCAGATTAGAAATCTGGAGGTTAGACTTCAGAAAGAGAAAGAGATTGTAGCTAGTTTTTCTAAACCTAAATCTGTATTACCCTTGATTGATGAGTTTGTACCTCCAAAGGGTAAGGCTGGATTAGGATTTAAGAAAACTGCATGGACTACTAGGTCCAAATCTAAAGGCAAAGCCCCAGCACAAAACAAGAAGCCTGCTGTAAATAATTCAGCAAGGGTTGTACCTAAACAAAGGTACAACAAGTTTGAGTGCTGGTGTTGTGGCAAGGTAGGCCACTTTGCCTTAGATTGTTGACACAATTCTAGTGTCAAGGAGAGTAGCAATCTGCCTGCTAGAAGAGCTACAGGTAGATTTGTTAAAGTGCAGACTAACTTGTACCAAGGACCCAAAAGTTATTTGGGTTCTAAGGTTAAGTAATCTGTGTTGTAGGTGAATCCAAGCTGTCATGCCCCAATATGGTACTTGGACAGTGGATGTTCCAGGAACATGACTGCAATAAGGGGGTTGCTGAAGGACTATACACCTATCATGGATGGCCCTAAAGTAACCTTTGTTGGTTCAAAAAAAGGAATCATCAAAGGATTTGATAACATTTCTAATAACCAGATTACTATCTCTCAAGTGGCCTATGTGAAGGGTTCGAAACACAACCTTATTAGCATAAGTCAGTTGAGTGATTTAGGATATGACATTTCATTTATTAAGAATGGATGTCTAATAGAAAGGTCAAGTGATCAAAAGGTCATATTGACAGGATATAGAAAGAGAAATGTTTATTGTCTTAACTTTGAGTGTGAGAACAATGTTTCTCCTATTTATCTTGTAGCTGATGAGAGAGTCTCACATTGTGTTAACTGGCACAAGAGGCTGGCTCATCTTAACTATAAGATTATTGACCAACTCTTTAGCAAAGAGTTAGTGAGGAATGGTCCTCAAGTTAAATGTATAAAGGATGGGATATGCTCAGCTTGTCAAAAAGGCAAGCAGACCAAATCCACCTTTCATAGCCTTGAAAACAAGGATTCAGTGAGGTGTCTATACATTTTGCATATGGATCTATTTGGTCCTATGCTAGTTCATAGTCTAGGTAGGAAGGTCTACACTTTTGTGGTGGTAGATGACTATTGTAGATATTCCTGGGTGTTCTTTCTAAGACAAAAATCTGAAACCCCAAGTGTCTTATATAGTTTTGTTAAACAAATTCAGAATGAACTTGACAGTACAGTGGTCAAAATCAGAAGTAACCATGACATTGAATTTCAGTCTGAAAGTATGACAAGACTATATGAAGAATTTGTGATTTTTAAGGAATTTTTCTCACATAGAACACCACAGCAAAATGGTATTGCTGAAAGGAAGAATAGAACATTGATAGAGGCTGGTAGAACTCTATTGAGTGACACTTCTCTCCCAGAATATTTCTGGGCTGAGGCAGTAAATAATGCATGTCATGTGATCAATAGGGCTACTATCACCAAGAGCCACAAAAAGACTCCCTATGAGATTGTGAAGGGCAGAAAACCAAACTTATCCTATTTAAGGATCTTTGGTTGCAAGTGCTATATACTTAACAATGGCAAGTCTTATCTAACCAAGTTTGCTGCCAAATCCCAAGATGAGATATTTGTTGGGTACAACAACAATAGTAAGGCTTATAGAGTCTACAACTTGATTAATCAAGTTGTAGAAGAGTCTGTACATGTAGTCTTTGATGAAACAAGAGTGATTAACTGTGAGTTGCCAAGTAGTGCTTGCAGTTCTACATGTTTAAATGAGAGAATGGACAAGCTTACCATTACAGAGGATTCTACTGTAAATCAGGAAGTGGAAAATGGTGGTTGCTGTCTAGGGGGAGTACAAGACTCTCCAGATGCTGAAGAAAACCAAGAGGTGCAGCTTCATGAAGAGGCTAGAGGTGTACAACCTGGAGATAGACTACCTCCAACTAATAAAAACTTAAAGGATCATCCAGCAAATCAGATAATTGGTGATCCAAGATAAGGAGTGCAAACAAGAAGTAGGAATCTGAGCACAGTTCTTTACTCCAGTTTCATATCACAAGTGGAACCAAAAAAATTTGAAGAAGCAGTTCTAGACCCACATTGGATTGATGCCATGCAAGAGGAGCTGAATCAGTTCAGAAGATGCAAGGTCTGGAAGCTAGTTCCTAAACCCAAGGACCACAACATCATTGGAACAAAGTGGATCTTTAGGAACAAATTGGATGAGAATGGGATCATTGTGAAGAATAAAGCAAGACTTGTTGCAAAAGGGTATAGGCAGGAAGAAGGTATTTACTTTGATCAAACCATTGCCCCAGTAGCAAGACTGGAAGCAATCAGGATGTTCTTTGCTTATGCAACATATCAAGGCTTAAAGGTATTTCAAATGGATGTAAAGTCAGCTTTCCTAAATTGAAATCTAAAGAAAGAAGTCTATGTAGAGCAGCCCTCAGGTTTTGTTGATCCTCTCAAACCTGATTATGTTTATAGACTTAGGAAAGCATTGTATGAGTTAAAACAAGCCCCAAGGGCTTGGTATGAAACCCTGTCTAGTTTCCTCATTGAGAACAAATTCTCAAGGGGGGAAATAAACAAGACTCTATTCCTTAGGGAATCTAAAGGAAAGATAATCCTAGTCCAAATATATGTTGATGACATAATATTTGGGTCTACTGAAAGTAATCTTTGCAAAAAGTTTGCAAAACTTATGCAAGGAAAATTTGAATTGAGCAGTATGGGAGAACTTAAGTTCTTCTTGGGTCTCCAAGTAAGACAGACTGAAGATGGCCTGTCCATATGCCAGTCTAATTTCACCATAGAGTTAATAAAGAAGTATGGTATGGAATCATCCACTACCATGAAAACTCCTATGGGGTCAAGTATGTCTCTAAGTAAAGATGATGCAGGGAAACCTATAGATGAAACTTTGTATAGAGGGATAGTTGGCTCCCTTCTATATTTGACTGCTAGTAGACCAGATATCATGTATGCTACATGTGTCTGTGCTAGGTACCAAGCATGCCCTAAAGAATCTCATCTAACTGCAGTCAAAAGGATTTTGAGATATCTTAATGGAACACCTTATCTAGGCCTTTGGTACTCTAGGAATGGAGATTTTCTACTGACAGGTTATTTAGATGTAGATTTTGCAGGTTGCAAGGAAGATAGAAAAAGTACTACAGGCACCTGTCAATTTCTAGGTGGAACACTAGTGACTTGGAGCAGTAAGAAGCAGACCAGTGTGGCAATATCCACAGCCGAGTTAGAATATGTTGCTGCAGGAAGCTGCTGTGCACAACTTTTATGGATTCAGCACCAGCTAGAAGACTATGGTATTCAATTAAGTAGAACACCCTTGTTCTGTGATTTTACAAGTGCAATTTCTATAGCTAATAATCCTGTCTCACATAGTAGGACTAAGCATATAGAAGTTAGATACCATTTTCTTAGAGAACATGTAGGGAAAGAAGACATTTCACTAGAATATGTCAAAATAGATAAACAAATTGCTGATATGTTTACTAAGCTTTTAGATGAAACTAAATTCAATAAGTTTAAAATTGAATTAGGCATGTTGAACATAGATTAGTTTCACAAAATTTGTCTAAGTAAAATGGTGTCGACACAAGGAGTTGTCTGTGTCGACACATAGAAGTGGTGTCGACATTCCAGAGAAAAAATGTCGACACATCTAGAAAGTCTGTGTCGACACTTCAGAGAAATGGTGTCGACACATCCAGAGTAGGTGTCGACACATCCAGAAGTGGTGTCGACACTTAGGATTAATACAGATTTCGTCGAGTGGAGTATCGACTAATCGTCGAGCGCAGATGTATTTGTGTCGACACATCATAATTGGTGTCGACACATATAAGTCAATACTGTTGTCGAGACTTAAGTAGTCTGTGTCGACACTTTTCAACAGTGTCGACACATTTAGAGGATTATGACGCGCCTTTTCACCTTTGTTTTTAGAAAGGTATAAATAGGTCTTCAACATTGTTTGTCGACACGCTCTCAATAGTTTTGAGACCAAAACTTTGTGTCAACATCTCTCTCATCTAAATTCAAGATTTCTCAAAACCCAAATGACGCCTAAGATTGAAGAGAATGTCAATGAAGGATATGAGCTAGTTCGCAACGCATTTGACCATGCAGAACCAGAAATCAAGGATGTTGTAACCCTAATTACTGAGAATGGGTTGGAGTATCTAGTTTCTGAGCCAACCAAGATTTGGAAGAAGGAAGTACTTGAATTCTATGGTGCAGCTACGTTGGATTCAACTGGACTGAAGATTAAGTCTGCAGTTCATGGTACGAAAGTTAAACTGACTATGAAAAGTTTAAGGAAAGTTCTACATCTACCTAGAACTAAAGAGGAAGAAGATGTACCTGCTTCTAAGCTAAGGGAAGCACTTCAGTGGTGTGGCCTGGATTCCACCATGAAGATTGGCTCAGTATTTAACAGAAAAGGAATGAATATGCAAGACAAGTTCTTGTCAAAAGTGGTAGGAAAGGTGATCCTGTGCAAGCCAGGTGGGAATGATAAGATATCAGCTCATATGTTCAGCTTAATGACAAGGATCATCTACAGACTCAACACTGATTGGTCAGCAGTGATTTTTGAGAAGATTAAGGAAAGTCTGAAGAAGCCTAATCTGGGTAGGATAATGAGCTTGTACTTGGCTGTAACTATTCCAGAAGTAATGGAACAAGCTGCTGGTTCTAAGATAAATCACATGAGGAGGATGGACATCAGGATATTCTCAAGATGGGATAGGGTGTTAACTAAGGACATGCCTACTCTAGGGAAGGAAGTTCCTCCACAGAAGAAGAAGAAGAAAGCCATAATGGCTCCTGAATCCTCCAGTAGTTCAGAGGAGCAAGTAGTTTTTAGTTATGATGATGGAGAGTCTGGAAATGCTGGACAGTCACCAGCAAGAAATGAAGATGCATAGAGGCAGGGGGAGCTACCATCTGCTAGCCCCATACACATGGATCCACTCCAGGGGGAGCCTCACCATGAGGAAGTGCCAACTCACTTGGATAGTGAAATGGCTATTCAAACAATACTTGAGGTAACTCAAGAAGTAAATCAAACAAATTTTCATAATGAAGATGAAATGCTAACTGAATATTTGATTGATGTTGACCAGCCAACTCAATTAAACAGTCAAACTCAAGATGTTATCTTGGAAGATACATCTGTTGCTGCTGATGCTCCAGAGATCACAGTGCCTCAAGTCCCTTCTCAATAAGAATTTACTTTAGAAGAGCTGTTTCCTGATATTGAGGGGGAGCATGCTGGTTTTGAGGGGGAGAAAACTATTTTTGAGGGAGAACAAGCTAATCTTGAGGGGGAGCATGTGAGGTCTCATGAGGAGACTGCAAGAAATGAGAAGGAGCAACTTAGAACTGAAACTGAGGAGCCAAGGACTGAGAAGGAATTGCCTCCTAGTCCTAAGGACAGGGTTAACATAGCTAGTACCTCAGATTCATAGGATGCAGCTGAGGTTCAGGCCAAGAAAAGAAAGCTCATGGTCTTCAAAAGAAGGAGTCAAGGCTACAAGAAGGCACTGCAAATAGTTGCTCCACAACCTGTCCCTACAACTGATTACAGTTCATTGCTAGTATCTTTACAAGTGAAGCTAGATGAGCAAAAGATAACAATGGAGAAGTATATGGATGAGACTCACAAAGATCTCCAATTATCCTTAGCTCAAGACATCAAATCCATAAGATTTGAGGTGAATCAAAATAAGAAGGAAATGACTGACTGTTTCCACAAATGAGGTAATGCAGTGGTTTACCTAGCCACACACCAAGAGAAATCAAAACACAAGTGGATGATAAAGCAGTTAAGCAGGGCTATGTCTTAGAGAATCAGATTAGGATGAATGATAATCTGACTACATCCCATAATGCAATTGTTACAGAATTGAAAAATGTTGCAACAGCCAAGCCAGAGTTTGATAAGGAGAAGTTTGATAAGGACTTCTAGGAAGGCATAACTACTGTCAAAATAGCTATTGAGCTGTCTCAAAAGACTATTTCTGGCCAGCTACTGAAATTAAAGGCCTTCTATAAAGATGGTGTCAATTTTTTGGATGAACAAGTCAGATTCCAAAAGGATGATCTCAGAGATCATGTAGCCCGAGAAGTCATAAAGGGGGAGAGGGTTTTAGTCAAAGCTGGATTTGACCATGCTAAATGGATTTCCAATAGCATCAGAGCCACACTTGGATATCCACCCCTTTGTGATGATGACAATGTGGCGGAATCTGGAGTGCATCCTGCAGATTTTGGAGGTGAACAGGCTGAAGTTGCTCAAGTAATCTATCCTCTAGCTGATTTTGAGATGATTCATCAACAAGTACAATCAATGTATAGCCCTCCAGAGGGTAATCAAAATGTGATAATTGAGAAAGTAGACAAGCATATGTCAGAGGCAGTTTTGAAAGAGCAAGAATCTCTATTGTCAAAGAAGAGATTCAGAGAACAGGCAGAGTTAAGGCCTGATTTTGAACAGTGGAGCCCAATTCTAGAAATATTATTCTAACTGCTTGGAAAGCTGCAAAGGACAATACTCTAGAGAGGGGCAAATGATACTCTGAACAAGAATGGAGAAAACATGAAGCCAGACAAGAGGCCATAGTTCGGTATAGAAGAAAGGCAAAACTTGGGAAGCTACCTCCTAATGCACAGGAGCCTAACAAATATTTCCCAAAGCCTTATCATTATTTCGAAAGACAAAAGATAAGGGCTGAAGAGCTAAAGAAGAAAGATCAAAAGGGCAAGAAGCCAATTGATGACACTGATGTTCCAGTTCAAGCCAAGATTCAATCAGGCAAGGGCATTATCATCAAGGAGCCAGAGCAGCCTTAGATTTGATTTTCTTAAGTTTACATCTTTGCAATCTTTTGTGTTAAAATCCATGTAAACTTTTGATTAAAGAAACTTTTGGTAGTTGAAACAAAACTATAATGAATGCTCATTGTGTTAGCATACTTATTCTGTGATGAAATATTTTTTATGTTTTGTTTTAAGTATTTACCCTGTCATATATTATTGTTATACATTAAAATGTGTATTTGTTATGAATGGTGTATATCATTGACTAAGGGTTATGACTTCTTCAAATAGGGGGAGATTGTTGGGTACGTTGGAAAATGTGTACAAGATTTGAAGAAGCCTCACCCTACTCAATGATATACATCAAGGTGTATTTGATGTGTTTTGAGTTTATATGTGCAGGTTAAGTAATTGCAGGAAATGTAGAAAAATTTCTAAGTCCATGTGTTGACACCTAGAGAAGAAGTGTCGACACTTATGAAGGCTTGTTTCGACAATGGAGAAAAGCTGTGTCGACACTTGGAAAGACTGAGTCGACACCAGAATCAACTGTGTCGACACCAAGAGGCTGTGTCGACACACAGAGAAGCAAAGTCGACAGAATTAGTGTCGACACCAAAAGGCAGTGTCGACACACATGAATACTTAGTCGACATCAAATGTGTCGACACATAGAAGCAGTGTCGACACACAGAAGTATTTGTCAACATCAACTGTGTCGACACATAGGACTTGTGTCGACACACAACAAAGCTTCAACAAAGTTAAAGTAAAGAAGTATTTGTGTCGACATACAGGACTTGTGTCGACACACAGCAAAGTTTTAGCAAAGTTAAAGTGAAGAAGTGTTTGTGTCGACACACTCAATCAGTGTCGACACATTCTAAAGAAGCTGTGTCGAGAAGCAGTAAACAATAACAAAGGAGTTGTGTCGACACCACTAAGGCTAGTGTCGACACTTAGTCCACTTGTGTCGACACTTAGTCTAATTGTGTCGACACATAATTAAATTCAGTCTCGACACTTTCAGACAGAGACAATGATTTCAAGAAGTGACTGGATGACTTGACAGCTGCCATTTCTAACAGGTCAACTACTACTGTCAGAGCTGTCAGAAGGTTGTTAGAAACCGGATCAGCCGGTTACCATGGAGGAAGACTATATAAAGGCTTTCTCCTTCAACAGAAAGAGATGATCAATCTTTGAAGAATACATATTCTGAGCAATACATATAGAAGTAATTATACAGAAGATTTTCGACAGAAGATCTAGAAGAAGTTGGAGAGAGAGAGAGAACTCCATCTAAGAAGTGCAGTTGCTGAACCAGGCTGCCAAGAAAGATTCAGATTGAGATCTGAATCTCAAGTCAGAAGCTGATTGAAGATCAACTTCATAGGAGATTCAACCCTATTGTGTTCAGATTCAAGATGCTTTGAAGAAAGCTAAGAGAGGTTGATCTCTGCCATCAAGTTCTTCCAAGAACTCATCAAGAAGCCATCCATCCCTTCTCTCTTTGTCAGGGTGTTGGTTATTTACCTTGTTTAATCAAATTTTTGTAGGATCTTTATAGATCTGAGATTGTAAGCCTATTATATAAAGGCTGAGTGTAGGAGAATATTTTATCTGAGTGGTAGAGCTGTGAGCCTGAGGTGTAGGAGATTGTGATCTCTGAGTGTAGGCCTTGTTGAAGGCCGAGGTAGGGTATTTGGCCTGAGTTGTAGGTGTGTGGATACACTCTGAGTTGTAGGAACCTGTTGGGTTTCTGAGATGTAAGATCTGAGAATCTGAGGTGAAGTGCAGAAGTTAGGCCGAATCTAGTACACTGCTAGATAGGCGAAGGGGGAAAGTGGATGTACCCAGACCTTGGGGAACCACTATAAAAACTGTGTGCACTCTGTGATTGATTGTTTCTGTGACTGCTGTACTATGTTAGCAGTAGACTTTGCAATTTCTAGTTAATAACAGAACAGATTTTCTGCCTTTAAAGCAAAAGAAAAATTACACCTATTCACCCCACCTCTAGGTGGCTAGGCACTAATTCTTTCAAAGTCCTTCATCTCGAAGTTTATAACTAGCTCTACCCCGAGCCTAACTAACTCCTCCTTGGAGTTTCCCATGATGATAATGTTATCCATGTACAACAGCACCCGGACCAGAAGTTCCCCCTTCTTCTTGATGAATAGGCTCGAGTCTGAATTTGAAGCAAGATAGCAGCAGAACTGGAGGTATTCTACAATCTTCCCGTACCAAGCTGGAGGACCCTTCTCCAAACCATAAAGGGCTTTCTGAAGCTTGCAGACGTAGTCCGAATGTTCTTCAAAGACGTAACCAAGCGACTGATCCATGAAGATGTCCTTGTCGATCTCCCCATAAAGAAAGGTGTTCTTTACGTCCAGCTGCCACATCTTCCAGCACTGGCAAGCCGCCAAAGCTATCACCACTCATACTGAAGTCATCTTCACAACATGACTGAACGTCTACTCATAGTCCTCACCGTAATGTTGCGAAAACCCTAGAGATACAAGTCGAGCATTGTATCGCTCGAAGCTTCCATCCGCCTTCTTCTTCATCTTGTAGACCCACTTGCAAGTTACAGGAGTAACGCTATTAACTTTGGGCACCAAGTCCCAAGTTTCGTTCTACTTTAGGGCAGCCATCTCCTCGTCCATGACATCGTCCCACTCCTTGACTCTAGTGCCTTCTTCAAACTTTGAAAGCTCCCGCTCATCCAGGGGGCCTGTAAAGAAACAAGAGATAAAGCTGTCACAACCCGCATTTTCACCGCATAGAAAAGCTTATCAGAGTAAGGGAAAATGCACGTCATGATGCCATATCAGCAGGGGATAACTGCGGACGCTCAGGCAGACACCAAACTAAACATGAAGAAAGGTTCTTTTTAAGTTATTTTAAGGAAAATCAGTTAAGTGCAGTAGTTAGCCGTATCCCTCGGCTTAGTGGCTCATCTAGTCCACGAGTCAAAATATATTATACGCTGCGGAAAAATACTTGATTAGATTAACTCAAACATCCTACATGAGCAAAACATCCCAAAAGGACAACTCATGCTATGCAAGACTCAAAATTTATTATAGTAGGAATGATAGCTTTTACGGTCGCTAAAAATAACAAGTTAGAGTTCCAAATTATGCAATGCATGAAGTAATAGTAGTAGATTTTATGGTTGAAAATACCTAACATGCATTCCTAGCATAAATCCTCCCAGAGAATAAGTAATTCACATCCACATTTAAAGAAACGAGCAGCTAGCAAGTATCAAACAACTAACAATTCAGTGGGAGCCAACAAGCTGACACGAACCCACGAACAAAAGTATGTTTGAACTAGTAAAACTAAACAAACACCAAACTACCTCTCTATGACGAGGCAACAACCACGACCAACACTGCCGCCAGAAAACTCCAAAACCAGTACTGCTAACTGCTACTGCTCTGAACCTGAGACATTCCAAAGACAGAACAACTCAGCAAGAAGGCACAAAAGGTGGCAGGAAAAGTAATAAGCCAAAATAAACAAAGGTCAACAGGAAGTAAAGTACAAAAGAAAATAGGGAATCAACAGGAAAAAAACTCGTACGTAATTTGTCACGTTCCACAAGGGTATACCAGATGCACAAGGCTATAAGGTGACTACATAAATATTTCACCAGAAAGAAAATATAAAACCTTTATTAGGCACCTGTAGTCGACTCTACCCAAAAAACACGGGCGAAGTGGTCACTCTTGGACACACCACCCAAAAACACGGGCGAAGTGGTCACTCTTGGACACACCACCCAAAAACACGGGCGAGGTGGTAACTCTTGGACACACCAACCAAAAACAAAGCGGATATATAATCTGTCTAACTGCGAGTGAGTCTCATACTCTCCACCATACACCACAGACATCAAAAAACCAGGTAGACTTCCACAGGGCACTAATGAAGGTAACAAACACTGCGGAGGTGGAATCGTCCACTAACTCCCGCATTCAAGAAACCTAAAGAAACGACAACACAAATACCTCGAGATTTGGCCCGACAGATTCTACTTGACATTACCGAATGCAACACGCGGTTGATCAACCCCTAGGAGCAATTTACAGTCCTAGATAAATTCTAACGCGCTAAATAACGAAAGCTAAAACATGCATAGCCATCATTAAGACACACCAGGAACAATTAACCAAAACCAGACAAAATCGGGCTTTCCAAGAAAAAACTTTACAACAACAAGGCTCGCTGAAACGATTAATCATAACAATGATTTGGAAGAATAAGCGTAAAAAATTTAAAGAACATGAAAGTATAGTCATTACCATCAGATCGGACAAAGAGAAACGAGGGGAAACCACCACTTGCCTTGGTTTTACCGGAAAAGTCCTTTGAATCGCTCTACGTCGTAGATCAGGGCAAAAGACTGCGGGAGGAGTTGAAATCTAAACAAAAAGGGTCAAAAAGGGGATTAGGGCCAAAAAACCCTAACGAGAAATCTCAAGAAACGGGAAAGAGATTACCACGAGGGCGATACTCTCGACGAGAGCTTTCCAGATCTACGATCAGTTTGAAATTCCGAGCACCAGAGCACCGTCAACGGCCACCGGAAGAAATAAGGACGGACAACCTCTATCTCGCTCACGCCGCTCTAGTTCGGGAGGAAAAAGAATCGGAGAAGATGAAGAAAATGAAGAAGGTACTTATACTAAGGGTGATAACAGGAAGAACAACAAAATAAACCGGGTTCGGCTGAACCAGATTTCCCGAGACAGAAGAATTACTCGAGTACTAAGGGAATTACACGAGTACAACACAAGGGTTACTCGAGTACTAAGGCACATACTCGGGTACAATAAGGGAATTACTCGAGTACTAAGGACTTACTCGAGTACTGCACAGGAAAACTACTCGAGTACAAGGACACTTACTCAAGTACAACAAGGGGGGGGGGGGGGGGTTACTCGAGTACTAAGGACTTACTCGAGTACAAGGGAGGATCCACTCAACCAAACCTGTTCGAAAATCGTCGAACGCAAGGCCTGATCGTCGAACCCAATACGAAGATCCGCTAGACCTATAGCAAGCTTCGCTCGACAATTCGTCGAGCTCAGCACGACAATCATCGAGCTCCGCTCGACGATCGTCGACCTCCAGACAGCGCCGAGAGAAGAAGAACAATCGTCGAGCTCCGCTCGACGATCGTCGACCTCAGACAGCGCCTAGAAAAGAAAACAATCGTCGAGCTCCGCTCGACGATTGTCGAACTCGACACATCGCCCAGAAAAGGAAACAATCGTCGAGCTCCGCTCGATGATCGTCGAACTCGACACAGTGCCCAGAAAAGAAAACAATCGTCGAGCTCCGCTCGACGATCATCGAACTCGATACAGCGCCCAAAAAATAAACTAAAATAAAATATAATAAGGTTGGTTCGACGAAATTCCAAACCTTTAGAAGGGCTTCCCGAGAATCAAATCAAGCAGTCAATAATACAACAATTAGCGTGTTCAGATAGTTGAACAAGGAACTATGAGATCAAAACAAAGGCTCAAACGCGCCGAATTAAACGAAACTCACGCCGTAGGCGAAAAATACTGCCACAGACACAACAACGAAGTCAAAACCAAAATCATACGAGCCATTCCCGAGATATTAACCGCTGAAATATGCGGCGAACAAAAACAAAACCCAAAACTTCGATCGCGCGCTGAGACTCCAAAAACTCTTGGGTTGCGACGAACTTGGACGAGCACGTCCAAAACTACTCAAATCCAACACTCGACGTTAAAAGTAACGCCACGACGTCATAAATCTGACGTTGCCCAAACAAATAAAATCATCAAAAAATCGGGGGCGTTACAGTCACTCCCCCTAAAAAAGAAGTTTCGTCCCGAAACTTATCATAACTCCAAAACCAAACCAAAATTGATAAAACCATGCATAACTGAAAACATAACAACATACCCGAAACTAAGAGAAGAGGTGCGGATGAGATTCTCTCATCGCCGATTCCAATTCCCACGTCGCGCTCTCGACGTCTTGATTTCTCCAAAGAATCTTGACTATAGGGATGGTCTTTCTCCACAACACACGCTCTTGAGAATCCATGATACGCAACAGGTTCTTCCACATATGTAAGGTTGGGCTGAATCCGGGGTATCGAGTTAAGGACTTGACGATCACTACGAACACACTTCCGCAACTGGCTCACATGGAACACATCATGGACACCAGTGAAGGTCGCAGGAAAATCCAGCCTATAAGCTGACACTCCGATGCGCTCAAGAATCTAGAAAGGTCCCACATACCGGGGGTCTAACTTGTGGTTCCTTCCAAATATTTTAACGCCAGACATCGGGGAAACTTTCAGAAAAACCAAGTCCCCAACGACAAATTCCAGATCGACCCTTCGTAGATTAGCATACTTCCCATAGCGCTCTTGAGCCACAAGAAGCTTTTCCCGAATATGAGTCACAGCACGATTCATCTCTTCAAGGGCTTCCGGACCTAACAACGGCCTCTCACCAACTTCAGCCCAAAACAATGGAGTTCTACAACGCCTCCCATACAAAGCCTCAAATGGAGCCATCTACAGAATCTCTTGATAACTATTATTGTATTCAAACTCCATGAGCCTGAGATACTCATCCCAAGCACCACCATGATCCAAAACATAACACCTGATCATATCCTCTACGATCTAATTTACCCTTTCCGTCTGACCATTAGTCTGCGGATGATAGACGGTGGAATACCTTAAATCGGTACCCAACCCCTCCTGTAAACTCTTCCAAAAACGAGACGTAAATCTAGAGTCCCGATCTGATACAATACTAACAGGCACACCATGTAACCTGATGACCTCTTCAAGATATAACTCAGCTATCTTCTTCATCGAGTACCCAATCTTAAATGGAACAAAGTGAGCACACTTTGTTAGTCTGTTGACTATCACCCAAACAGAGGCATGCCCACGGGGAGATTTTGGGAGACCGGTGATGAAATCCATTAAAATACTCTCCCATTTCCAACTTGGAATATCAAGCGGTGTCAATTTACCACCAGGCCTTCCGTGATCAGCCTTAACACGCTGACAAGTATAACATTCCGATACAAACTTTGTGATGTCATTCTTCATCCCTGACCACCAAACAATTTGCTTTAGATCTTTATACATCTTAGTGGAACCAGGGTGGTAGGCTACACTGGAACCATGAGCTTCAGCACAGATCTTAGCTCGAATATCGTCGAAGGCGGGGACGCAAAATCTACCCCGATAATTCAGGGTGTCCAACTCGTCCACAGAGAAATCGGGTAGCTCTCCCTTCGAAGTTCTATTCCGGAGGCGCAACAAATCAGGATCATCCTTCTGATGTGCTCGAGTAAGGGAAATCCAAGAGGGTTCTTCTGCTTCTAGACTAGCAGGCATAGTACTACTCCCAACCTCAATATCCATCAACAAAAATTCTTCTATCAAGGACTGCACCGACAGATGAAAAATCTTAGCGGTCTTTCTACTCAACGCATCGGATAATACATTAGCCTTCCCTGGATGATAAAGAATTTCCACTTCATAATCCGCCACATATTCTAACCACCGACGCTGGCGCAGATTTAGTTCTTTTTGAGTGAAGACATACTTCAAACTCTTATGGTCCGTATAGATCTTGCACAACGCGCCATATAATAAGTGTCTCCAAAGCTTCAGCGCATAAATTACGGCAGCAAACTCCAAATCATGCGTAGGATAGTTTCTCTCGTAGATATTTAGTTGTCTCGATCCATACGCAATCACCATACCATCTTGCATTAAAACACAACCAAGTCCAATATGTGACGCATCAACATACCAAGCATACTCAATTCCTGCAGTAGGTAAGGTTAAAATCAGAGCATTACATAATCTCTTCTTCAACTCTTGAAAAGCCTCTTCGCAATTATTACTCCAAATGAAAGCAGTATTCTTCTGAGTAAGTCTAGTTAGAGAAGCAGACAACACCGAAAATCCCACCACGAATCTTCTATAATAGCCAGCCAGGCCTAAGAAACTCCTAATCTCCTTGGGTGTAGAAGGTCTCTCCCATTCCATTACCGCAGAAACCTTGGTCGGGTCTACAGAAATACCGTCCTTGCTTACCACATGACCCAGAAAGGACACCTGAGGTAACTAGAACTCACACTTGCTCAACTTTGCATATAACTTATGCTTCCTCAGGGTCGACAAAACCAGACGCAAGTGCTGAGTATGCTCCTCAACATTGCGGGAATACACCAAGAAATCATCTATGAACACAATAACAAATCGGTCCAAGAAATCTTTAAACACCCAATTCATCAAATCCATGAAAGTAGAGGGTGCATTGGTTAAACCAAAAGACATCACCAAAAACTCATAATGTCCATGCCGAGAACGGAAAGCAGTTCGGGGAATATCTACCTCTCGAATCCTCAACTGGCGGTAGCCTGAGCGAAGATCGTTCTTTGAAAATACCGAGCTACCACACAATTGGTCGAACAAATCATCAATCCTTGGCAGGGGATACCAATTCTTAATGGTTACCTTGTTCAATTCCCTATAATCGATGCAAAGTCTCATCGATCCATCTTTCCTCTTGACGAACAAAATAGGAGCACCCCATGGAAGAGTACTTGGTCTAATAAAATCACAACTGAGCAACTCATCGAGCTGAGTACGCAACTCGTCCAACTCACGCGGAGCCATACGGTACTGTGCTTTAGCAATAGGACGAGTACCTAGCTCGAGGTCTATCACAAACTCTATCTCCCTTTCCGGAGGAAGTCCTGGAAGACTATCAGGAAAGACATCTGGAAACTCTCGCACCACCGAGACATCCTCAAGACGTGGCGTAACAAAAGCTGTCTCCAGAGAAGAAATAAAAACCAAAAACGCCTCGCCACCAGACTCTATAGCACGACAAGCACGCACTGCAGAAATGACAGGAGAAACTCTGTCCTGAAATCCATAGACGCTCATAGGTTGTCCGTCGTCCATTCTGAAATCCAATCTCTTAGCCTTGCACTGGATGACCACATCATACTTGGACAGCCAGTACATGCCCAGAATCACGTCAAAATCAGACAGATCCAAAATCATCAGGTCCGCAAAAGCCAGAAAATTGCCAAGATAAATAGGGCATCTCAGAACTCCTTGGTTAGATATCACAGAATCACCGGAAGGGAGCTTGACATTGAAGGAGCCTCCCAAATGGTCCACACTCAGGCGATGTTTATCAACAAATCTCCGGGCCACAAAGGAATGTGTAGCACCCGAATCGAAAAGAACGCGGGCCCACCTATTCTGCACCATAAACTCCCATAAAACCGTAACATACATAACTAAACGAATGATAACTAGGGCAACAACGATAACTAATAAGGATAAGTTAAACTGAGGCTAACCTGATATCACTTGCATAGAGGTTTGGGCTTCCTCACAGGTCATCACGTTCAGCTTTCCTTTTCCTTTATCCAGGTTTGGTGGCGGTGGCAGAGCTCGAAGTGGGGCAGGCTGTAGCGGGGACTGAGCCTGGGGGCACGAAGACTTCTGGTGTCCCTTCTGCCCACACTGGAAGCAAATCCTTTCTTTCATCCAGCAGCGAGTCACGTCATGACCCTTCCTTGCACAGAATGAGCACACAAGCTCTCCCTTGGGTGCACATTGGATGTCGTGCACCTGCTGCTGCTTTAGGGTGGCAGTCATCTTAAAGCACCTTTTGTAGGGGTGGCCAGGACGACCACAGAAGCTACACACTTCCTTACTTTTCTTCTTCAAAGAAGGGCCAGATGCCCTGGAGCTACCATCCTCAATGCCTTTTCTTTTCTCCTTCCTTGCTGCAGCACCGCGGTTCTTGGCGTTTTCAATCGCCTCCACTCTTAAAGCGGCTTCCACTGCTTCAACATAACTTTCAGCTTGGTAAGCGCATGCCAACTGCTGGACATCGCTTCTTAATCTTCCCAAGAAACGTTTCACTCTACCCTCCTCAGAAGCTAGCAAGTCAGGAGCAAACCTGCTTAGTTTGCTAAACTGAATCTCATACTCGCTCACAGTGAGCTATCTCTGCTTTAGATGCAGGAAGTTATTCATCAGGCGGTCTTTCTCGACCGAGGGTAGAAACTTCTTCAGTAGCATCCTCTTAAAAGATTCCCAAGAACAGCCTTCCTTCAGAACCTATCTTTCCCGAATCCACCAACTCTTCGCCAGACCTTTTAACTGATAGGCTGCAATCATCACCTTCTGGGCTTCTAGAATTCCAGAATACGAAAACACCTCCTCGATGGAGATGATCTAATCATTTATAATCACAAAGTCAGCACTCCCGTCGAAGGTAGGAGGCCCCAACCGCTGGAAGTGCGACATGAAATTCATTTCTGGTGGTATCGCCATCGGGGGCACCAGAGGAGCAAGGGTATCGGGCACGGCTTGGCCCGAGGCGGGCTCTTACGCTGAAGGTTGCTGCGCGGGAGCGGCAGACAACAAAGACTCAATTTGCGATTGCATTGCAACCAATTGTCTCGATAGAGCCTCATTGCTCTGACGCAGACTCTCGATAATCGCGTCACTTTGCGCACCTGATGACTCACCCTTCGACTGGGGAGTCGACCTCGTCGCAGGACGCTTTGGCGGCATTTCTAAAAAGCAAACGAACAACTCATCAAAATCCTAGCTTACAACAAAACCACACGACTAGTTCAGACCATACTTAAAAGACACTTGCTTACGCTACAACTTGCTCTGGGATTTTATAATGATGCTATGTCCTACTTAGGATGATATCCTCTCATCCTATTGACTCTTGTGCCTATGACATGAATGCATGTATTCTTTATTCTCTTTATGATTTAAAACCATGTGTGTATATATGTCATCCCGCAAATCTTTAGCTTGGCACGTTGTGCTTATGAAATGTTATGCTATGCATGATTGTGCTATGCATTTTAAAAAGGCCCTAATGCATGTTATGAGCGGCGTACACATGAAAATGTTATGCATCCCATACTACATGACATTCTCATTCAACGAAAAAGAAACGTGCTAGTCACATTCATGTGGTGAGGTTATGCATCCCATACTACATAACCCTCATATGTTGCCCCTATGGTGGATCCATATACAGACACATATTATGCATCCCATACTACATAATATGCCCAGTATACTTCATGTTATGCTATGAGTGTAGTGTTCGTGCTTCAGCCAAGACATGCTTATGACATATCAGTGTGTGTATGATATGATGCTAAACA
The DNA here is from genome assembly GCA_039583875.1 of Platanthera guangdongensis. Taxonomy (NCBI): domain Eukaryota; kingdom Viridiplantae; phylum Streptophyta; class Magnoliopsida; order Asparagales; family Orchidaceae; genus Platanthera; species Platanthera guangdongensis. Next base: position 199,377,925 of record CM077150.1, on the reverse strand, counting down.
CCTAATACCAACAAGGAAAGGTTGCCCGACAAATTATCAAGCAACCTCCCTCTGATACCAACTACCACAACACGCATTTTCACCGCATAAAAAAGCTTATCAGAGTAAGGGAAAATGCACGTCATGATGCCACGTTATCAGGGGATAACTGCGGACGCTCAGGCAGACACCAAACTAAATATGAATAAAGGTTCTTTTTAAGTTATTTTAAGGAAAATCAGTTAAGTGCAGTAGTTAGCCGTATCCCTCGGCTTAGTGGCTCATCTAGTCCACGAGTCAAAATATATTGTACGCTGCGGAAAAATACTTAATTAGATTAACTCAAACATCCTACATGAGCAAAACGTCTCAAAAGGACAACTCATGCTATGTAAGACTCTATATTTATTATAGTAGGAATGATAGCTTTTACGGTCGCTAAAAATAACAAGTTAGAGTTCCAAATTATGCAATGCATGAAGTAATAGTAGTAGATTTTATAGTTAAAAATACCTAACATGCATTCCTAGCATAAATCCTCCCAGAGAACAAGTAATCCACATCCACATTTAAAAAAACGAGCAGCTAGCAAGTATCAAATAACTAACAATTCAGTGGGCGCCAACAAGCTGACACGAACCCACGAACAAAAGTATATCTGAACTAGTAAAACTAAACAAACACCAAACTACCTCGCTATGACGAGGCAACAACCACGGCCAACACTGCCGCCAAAAAACTCCAAAACCAGCACTGCTAACTTCTACTGCTCTGAACCTGAGGCATTCCAAAGACAGAACACCTCAGCAAGAAGGCACAAAAGGTGGCAGGAAAAGTAATATGCCAAAATAAACAAAGGTCAACAGGGGTACCAACCCAAGACCAAAAGCACTGAAGTAAAGTACAATAGAAAATTGGGCATCAACAGGAAAAGAACTCATACGTGATTTGTCACGTTCCGTAAGGGTACACCAGACGCACAAGGCTATAAGGTGACTACATGAATATTTCACCAGAAAGAAAATACAAAACCTTTATTAGGCACCTGTGGTCCACTCTACCCAAAAAACACGGGCGAAGTGGTCACTCTTGGACACACCACCCAAAAACACGGGCGAAGTGGTCACTCTTGGACACACCAACCAAAAACACGGGCGAGGTGGTCACTCTTAGACACACCACCCAAAAACAAAGCGGATATATAACCCGTCTAACTGCGAGGGAGTCTCATACTCTCCACCATACACCGCAGACATCCAAAAACCAGGTAGATTTCCACAGGGCACTATTGAAGGTAACAAACATTGCGGAGGTGGAATCGTCCACTAATCCCGCATTCAAGAAACCCAAAGAAACCACAACACAAATACCTCGAGATTTGGCTCGACAGATTCTACTTGACATTACCGAACGCAATACACGGTTGATCAACCTCTAGGAGCAATTTACAGTCCTAGATAAATTCTAACGCGCTAAATAACGAAAGCTAAAACATGCATAGCCATCATTAAGACACACCAGGAACAATTAACCAAAACAAGACAAAATCGGGCTTTCCAAGACAAAACTGTACAACAACAAGGCTCGCTGAAACGATTAATCATAACAATGATTTGGAAGAATAAGCGCAAAAAATTTAAAGAACATGAAAGTATAGTCGTTACCATCAGATCGGACAAAGAGAAATGAGGGGAAACCACCACTTGCCTTGGTTTTACCGGAAAAGTCCTCTGAATCGCTCCACGTCGTAGATCGGGGAAAAAGACTGCGGGAGGAGTTGAAATCTAGACAAAAAGGGTCAAAAAGGGGATTAAGGCCGAAAAACCCTAACGAGAAATCTCAAGAAACGGTGAAGAGATTACCACGAGGTGCGAAACTCTCGACGAGAGCTTTCCAGATCTACGATCGTTTTGAAATTCTGAGCACCGGAGCACCGTCAAAGGCCACCGGAAGAAATAAGGACGGACAACCTCTATCTCGCTCACGCTGCTCTGGTTCGGGAGGAAAACAAATCAGAGAAGATGAAGAAAATGAAGAAGGTTCTTATACTAAGGGTGATAATAGGAAGAACAACAAAATAAACCGGGTTCGGCTGAACCAGATTTCCCGAGACAGAAGGATTACTCGAGTACTAAGGGAATTACAAGAGTACAGCACAAGGGTTACTCGAGTACTAAGGCACATACTCGGGTACAAGCAAGGGAATTACTCGAGTACTAAGGACTTACTCGAGTACTGCACGGGAAAACTACTCGAGTACAAGTACACTTACTCGAGTACAACAATGGGGGGGGGGGGGGGGGTTACTCGAGTACTACGGACTTACTCGAGTATAAGGGAGGATCCACTCGAAGAAACCTGTTCGAAAATCGTCGAACGCAAGGCCTGATCGTCGAACCCAATACGAAGATCCGCTAGACCTATAACAAGCTCCGCTCGATGATTCGTCGAGCTCAGCATGACAATCGTCGAGCTATGCTTGATGATCGTCGACCTCCAGACAGCGCCCAGAGAATAAGAACAATCGTCGATCTCCGCTCGACGATCGTCGACATCAGACAGCGCCAAGAAAAGAAAACAATCGTCGAGCTCCGCTCGACGATCGTCGAACTCGACAAAGCGCCCAGAAAATAAAACAATCGTCGAGCTCCGCTCGACGATCATCGAACTCAACACAGCGCCCAGAAAAGAAAACAATCGTCGAGCTCCGCTCGACGATCATCGAACTCGATACAGCGCCCAAAAAATAAACTAAAATAAAATATAATAAGGTTGGTTCGACGAAATCCCAAACCTTTAGAAGTGCTTCTCGAGAATCAAATCAAGCAGTCAATAATATAGAAATTATCGTGTTTATATAGTTGAACAAGGAACTATGAGATCAAAACAAAGGCTCAAACGTGTCGAATTAAATGAAACTCACGCCGTAGGCGAAAACTGCTGCTACGGACACAACGACGAAGTCAAAACCAAAATCCTACGAGCCATTACCGAGATATTAACCGCCAAAATATGCGGCGAACAAAAACAAAACCCAAAACTTCGATCGCGCGCCGAGACTCCAAAAATGCTCGGGTTGGGACGAAACTGGACGAGCACTTCCAAAACTACTCAAATCCAACACTCGACGTTAAAAGTAATGCCACGATGTCATAAATCTGACATTGCCCAAACAAATAAAATCATCGAAAAATCGGGGGCGTTACAAAAGCTCACCGTGTTTCCTTCACAATACCAAGCTGGTGGCTTGATGGTCCTCTTCGATCTCTAAAGAGGCTGCTCCTTGCTCACCACCTCCACTGCTTCTTCAAAACCAGCTCTATTCCCGGGCACACTTGGAGCGTCTTCCCCCTTCTTCCCGAACCAGAAGCTTCTGCCCCAGAGCTAGAAATACCTGGAGCTCTTGGTGATACAGGCAACTCTAACTGAAGATCTTCATCAGCTTCCTTTTGCCCTTCATAAACCATGCTCTCCTGCAGCTCAACGAAACATATTATCATGTCGACGATTTCTGGATACTTCACTTCAACACTTCATTCCAGAGGCATCTAAAATATTCTAAGTGCAGAAATACTTTGCTGAACTTCAGTCGACGAAACCAGTTATCAGCTTGAAGAACTCCATACACAGAATTGTCAATGTTTCTAATCAATGTAGTTCTACTCTCTGCTCGCTGATCTTGGAACTCAGCTCGACGAACAGAAGCCATCTGATCGACGAACACAGCTTCTCAGCCCAGACGAACTATCGACTCAGCTCGACGATTTCTGTTCTCTGTTCGACGAATCCAGACTTAGTTATTTCCTTCATTCTGTCCCCTTCCTATTACAATAATTCCTGAGTAATCAATGCTAAAATATTATATGAATATAACCATTAGATAGAGCATTGATTATGGTCTTCTCCAGTATTATTACTTGTCGTTTTTCAATGGGACAGCTGGGGAAATAAATTAATGCAGTTTATTCTCAAGGTCGTCTGTAATTAATGCAGAGGAATTCAAATTTTGAAAGAGAATTTCTTGATAGGAAATCTAAAAGAAATTTCCACTCCTTTCCTGGACAAGAAGATATACAGAAGAGAATATAGATATAGATACATACAGAGAGAGACATACAGAGATATACAGACAACATAGATACACAGTCAATTAGTCTGCAACAAAAAATTCTCTGTTATTCTCTCTTGACAAAACTCTGATAAAAAGATAGAGAACTCTGATATAGAAAAGAAGCCCTAGACTAGAAGAACATCAGCTATCTGAAGAAGAAGAACACCAAATCAAAATCAAGAGTCTTCTTTTTTCAACACTCCAGGACACTTCAAAGGACAATAACAAATCCATCTATCAAGAAGTTCCTGAATACTTTCTAGTCAAGGCTGATAAATATTGAAGACCTATCACCCTGAAGCAAAGCTCCAGTTTTCCCTAAACCATTATATATCTCAGGTGGAGCTCTTTGCTAATATCATTTCCACTTAAGTCTTCTCAGTTGTATATTGAGAAAGAGAAGACAATATCATCTCTTATCCCCCCACTGTCTAAAGGGTTATAACTCACTTCAAAATTTATTCCTGGTTGCAAGTCACCTAACCAAAAGACTTGAGGTTTGATTTTTGAGCACCTGATCAAAAGCTAATTGGTGTCAGACACCTCATCAAAAATCTGAGTGGATTCCTACCAAAGTGGTAGAATAGTGGATGTACCCAGGTTGGGGAACCACTATAATTTCTTGTGTTATCTGCTTGCCCTTTCTTTTTGTTCTTGCTGTGTTTGGGCCTCTTTTTAGGATTGCTATCTTTATACTTTATTAATTTTATTATACAGTTTTTATTTACAACAAAAGATGTAAAGGATTTAAGAATACTCTATTCACCCCCTCCTCTTGAGTATTTCAGATCTAACACCTCACTTTCAATTGGTATTAGAGCAGGATTCCCTTAGTTGTACAAGCTAACCCTTGAACCAAAGATCCTGAGTTATATTTGTCTTTTCATTTCCATTTGATTTATTCTCACACAGCATGACACAAAACAAAGATTATGCAAGCACCAGATCTCTAGTATGCAATCTGAATAAGTTTGCCATCTGGAAGGCAAGAATCAAATTGTACATGAACTCTATTGATGAGGATATCTTTAATTCTATTATGACAGGTCCTCCTCAAGCCACTGCCTCTACATCTACAGCATCTTCAAGGAAAATACAGTTCCAACACCTGAGTGCACTGAAGCCTAGAAGAAGGCTAAAATTACTGATGCCAAGGCCATGAATATTCTGGCCCAAACAATGTCTGATGACATTTTTCAAAAGGTGGCTGAATGCACATCAGCCAAGGCCATCTGGGATTCTCTAAATCAAATGGTGGCTGGCTCTGCAGATGAAAGGAATGACAGGAGATCTAATCTCATATCCCTATATGAGAATTTCAAGAAGGAGAAAGCTGAGACAGTAGCTGATATGTACAACAGGTTAAGCTCAATCATCAATGAGCTAAAAACCTTGGACAAGGACATCACCCTCACAGAGGTGAATGTTAAGATCTGTTGGGTACATTGGTTTAAATGTACCTGATTTGAAGAAGCCTCACCCAACTCAATGATATACATCAAAATGTATTCGATGTGTTTTGAGTTTACTTGTGCAGGCTAAGTTTTTACAGGAAAGAAGAAAAAGTTTCTAAGTCCATGTGTCGACACCAAGGAGCAAAGTGTCGAACACTTAAGAAGACTTGTGTCGACACCCAGGCAAGCAGTGTCGACACTTGGAGTCATTGTGTCGACACCAGGGATGCTGAGTCGACACTAGACAGAAAGTATCGACACAAGGAGCTGTGTCGACACTCAGTGAAGAAAAGTGCAGTGAAGCAGTGTCGACACTTAGCAGTTGTGTCGACACCCAGTGAAACTGTGTCTACATCAGAAAGTGTCGACACTTGGAGGCTGTGTCGACACTCAGCAAAAGTCAGAAGAGACTAAGTACAAGTGTCGACACCTAGAACAATGTGTCGACACACAGCAGAAGAGTCAACACTTGAAGAAAGTGTCGACACCCAGAGCAATGTGTCGACACTCAGCTGAAGACTCAACACTTGAAGAAAGTGTCGACACAAGGAGCTGTGTCGACACTTAGCAAAGTTCAGAAATTTCTAAGTACAAGTGTCGACACAACGGAGATGTGTCGACACTCAGCAAGAGTCTCGACAGAAGAAGAATGTGTCGACACCCAGAGTAATGTGTCGACACTCAGCAAGTATCAACACTGAAGACATGTGTCGACACCAAGAAGAAGTGTCGACTCTTAACAGATTCAACACATGAAGATGTGTCGACACAAAGGAGTTGTGTCGACACTTACAAGAAGTCAACAAAGTGCTGAAGAACAAAGTGTTGTGTCGACACTCAATATCAGTGTCGACACATGAAGAAGAAACAGTGTCGAGATACAAAATCTACAACACAAGGAGTTGTGTCGACACCTTGTAGGCTAGTGTCGACACTTAGACAACTTGTGTCGACACTTGGTCTATAAGTGTCGACACTTAAAGACAGACAGTTTCGACACTTTCAGACAGTTACAGAATTTTCAAGAACTGAATGGATGACTTGACAGCTGCCATTCCAGCCGGTCTACTGCACCTGTCAGAGTTGTCAGAAATCAGTTAGGAACCGGACCAGCCGGTTACCATGAAGAAGGCCTATAAATAGGCTTATACAGTCTACAGAAACTATTGTTGAAAGGGTTGAGATCATTGATGAAGTGATTGTCTAAAGAAGATCTAGCTATCAAGTGAAGATCTAAGAAGTTGGAGAGAGAGAGCTCCATCCAAGAAGTCAGCTATTGGAACCAGGCTGAGAAGAAGGTTTCAGATTTATTCTGAATCTTAAGTAGCAGAGATCAAGGATCAACTGCAGAAGAGGTCAATCTAATTGAGTTCTACATTCAAGAAGCTTTGAAGAAAGCCAAGTCAGATTGATTTCAGCTGAGTTCTTCCAAGAACTCATCAAGAATCTCACAACTCTTCTCTCTTGTCACTGAGTTGTTGAGTTATAATTGTTGTATTCATTTTATCTTGTAGGATCCTTAGGGATCTGAGTGTTGTAAGCCTGTAATTATAAAGGCTGAGTGTAGGGCTTGAGTGCCTGAGTGTAGGAGATTGAAATCTCTGAGTGTAGGCCTGTTGTGGCTGAGTGTAGGCCTTGGTGGCTGAGTGTAGGCCTTGGTGGCTGAGTGTAGGCTTTGTAAAGAAGCTGAGTTGTAGGTCCTTGGGCCTGAGCTGTAGGAACCTATTTTGGGGTTCTGAGATAGTGGAGAAGTTGGGCCGAATCTAGTACACTGCTAGATAGGCGAAGGAGGAAAGTGGATGTACCCAAACCTTGGGGAACCACTATAAAACAGTGTGTCTACTGTGTGCTGTGATATTCTGTGATTGCTGTGTGATTGCTGTGTACAAATAGATATAACTCTGAGATAAAATCTGATTGCTGCCTTAAAAAGTTAAAAAGATTCAAGTCACCTATTCACCCCCCCTCTAGGTGTTTAGGTACAATATCTTTCAAGTGGTATCAGAGCCAGGTTACTCAAAAAGGGACATAACTTTCTGAGTAGATCCTGTTGGCAGATTCAGTCTAAGTCAAATTACAGAATCAAGAAAATCAAGAACCATGGGTTCCACTGAGAATCACAAGGAATTGGGATCCATGAAGCTACCCATATGTAGGAAAGAGATCTTTGGTATCTGGAAGGAAAGGGTGAGACTGTTTATGGAAGCCTCAGACCCTAGGATTTATATCACAGTGAAGGAAGGGCCATATGTGCCCATGAACTGAAATGACAAAGGATGAAATTGTTCTAGCCACTATGGATAAGAGGGCTCAAAACATTATTGTCAGTGCTATAGATGATGCAACTTTTCAGAATTTGATACACTGTAAGACAGCTAAAGAAATGTGGGATACTCTTATTGTGTATATGGAAGGTTCTGAAGAAGTAAGACAAGACAGAAAATCCTTGCTAAACCAAGAGTATGAAAGTTTTAGACATGGTAAGGCTGATAGCATAACTGAGTGCTATAAGAAGTTCTACAGGATTGTGAATGAGCTCATGTCCTATGGCAGAGAGTTCAGTAATTATGAACTCAATGATAAGTTTCTAAGGACCCTAACAAAAGATTGGGACACCAAGATCTGTGCCATTAGGGAAATGTCAAAGTTGGCAGAAATTCCTCCACCAACACTGTTTGGCAAACTGCTGTCCTATGAAATGCAGTTAATGGTGAGGAAAGAAGAGGAGAAATCAACAAGAAGTGAACACAAAGAAAGGACAGTGGGCTTTAAAATAGAAGCCCCCAGAAAGTACAGAAGTAAGTCACCAACTCCACCTCCAAAAGCAGCTTAATCTGAGTCAGATGAGTCAGTCAGCAGAAAATCTGAAAGCAGTGAAAGTGATGAGGACTTTGCTGCCTTCACAAGATATTTTCAGAAGTTCTTAAAGAAGAAACAGTGGAGGACAAGGCCATCTACTTCACAGGGAAAGGAAGACTATTATCAGAATAAAAAGTCTTCAAAGAAAGACAGGAAAAAGTCCAAGTCTAGCAAAGCAACACTATCAATAATTGTATGCTATTGCTGTAATAGACAAGGACATGTCATTGCAGACTGTCCAGAGAAGAGGAAGGAGTCTAGTGACAAGAAAAGGACTCAATACAAGGGCAAGAAGGAAAAGTCTTTTGTTGCCAAAAAGGACAAGAGCCTGTCAGATATTTCTTCATCAGAAACCGAGTCAGATGCGGAGGCATATATAGGACTGTTTGCTGAGGAAGAAGAAGAAGAGTTCATTCAGATCATGAACTCTATATATGAACAAGAAGACAGTCATTGCCAAGGGCTAATGACATTGACAAAAAGTGACAAAATCCTGGAGCAGTCAGGACCTAGTAAGGTACAACATTGTTCTTTTAGTTCAATTTCTTGTGCCAGTACAGAATCAGATTCATCATCATCAAATGATGAGAGTGCATCTGAGTATGAAGAGGATATTCATCAGTTGATAGATGAATATAAAGTTCTGTTGCAAGCCTATAAGAAGAGCAAGTCCCTAGCCAAAAGTCAGGCAAAGGAAATTGCTAATATCAAAGCTGCTACAACTGATTTTGAAAAGTTGTTTGATCAAAAGCTTAATGAGATAGCCAGACTGAAGCACATAACTGTGATTCAGACTGGGATTTACTAGACCTGCAAGGACTGTTCAGTCCAAGTCTAAGTCCAAGGGCAAAGCCGCAACTCTCAACAAGTCTGCTGTAGATAAAACAGCAAAGGCAGTACCTAAGCAAAGGTACAATAAGTTTGAGTGTTGGTGCTGTGGCAAGGTAGGCCACTATGCAATGGACTTGTTAACCCAGAAATCGGCAATCCTTCCCAAGGTGGCCAGCTGGCTAATCACGACCCTTAGATTCTCTCTTTTGATCGTGATAAGCCCCAACGTAGGCGGACAGTTTTCCCTATCCGCCTAGGTCTCCTAGCAACCGCGTGCCCTGCGGGACGGCGGGCTATTCCCATGGCTCACCCTCGCGGGACATGCGGTTGGGTCCGCTAATCATGCAGTACTTTTCCTTGCAGGAGTCCGCCAACAGCATTGCCAGGAGCGGCCTCCTAGTTCGCCCAAGGGGCGGCGGTCTCCTACCGCCGTCCGCCGAGGCCGCCCACCAGGGGCGGCCTCCCTGCTGCCCGAGGGGCGGCGGCCTCCTGCCGCCGTCCGCCGAGGCCGCCCATCAGAGGCGGCCTCTGCCCGCCAGCCGGGCGGACTCCCCCTGGAGTCCGCCCAGGCCGCCCGCAAGGGGGCGGCCCGGCCTGCCGGGCGGAGTCCCCCTGGAGTCCGCCCAGGCCGCCCGCTAGGGGGCGGACCCGGCATCCAGCCGGGCGGACTCCCCATGGAGTCCGCCCAGGCCGCCCGCAAGGCGGCGGCCAGGCCTGCCGGGCGGACTCCCCCTGGAGTCCGCCCAGGCCGCCCGCTAGGGGGCGGCCCCAGCATCCAGCCGGGCGGACTCCCCCTGGAGTCCACCCAGGCCGCCCGCAAGGGGGCGGCCAGTCCTGCCGGGCGGACTCCCCCTGGAGTCCGCCCAGGCCGCCCGCTAGGGGGCGGACCCGGCATCCAGCCGGGCGGACTCCCCCTGGAGTCCGCCCAGGCCGCCCGCAAGGGGGCGGCCAGGCCTGCCGGGCGGACTCCCCCTGGAGTCCGCCCAAGCCGCCCGCTAGGGGGCGGCCCCGGAATCCAGCCGGGCGGACTCCTCCTAGAGTCCGCCCAGGCCGCCCGCAAGGGGGCGGCCAGGCCTGCTGGACGGACTCCCCTTGGAGTCCGCCCAGGCCGCCCGCTAGGGGGCGGCCCCGGCATCCAGCCGGGCGGACTCCCCCTGGAGTCCGCCCAGGCCGCCCGCAAGGGGGCGGCCAGGCCTGCCGGGCGGACTCCCCCTGGAGTCCGCCCAGGCCACCCGCTAGGGGGCGACACCGGCATCCAGCCGGGCGGAATCCCCCTGGAGTCCGCCCAGGCCGCCCGCAAGGGGGCGGCCAGGCCTGCCGGGCGTACTCCCCCTGGAGTCCGCCCAGGCAGCCCGCTAGGGGGCGGCCCCGGCATCCAGCCGGGCGGACTCCACCCGGAGTCCGCCCAGGCCGCCCACTAGGGGGAGGCCCCGGCATCCAGCCGGGCGGACTCCACCCGGAGTCCGCCCAGGTCGCCCGCTAGGGGGCGGCCTCCGGCCTGCCGGGCGGACTCCTCCCAGAGTCCGCCCAGGTCTCCCGCCAGGGGCGGCCTCCAGTTCTCTCCAGGGGCCTCCTCCCGCTTGCTTTATCGGTCAATGTGGCGGACGCAAATTCCCAGTCCGCGGAGTCCGCGCAGGTCGTCATGCTGACGTCACTGGGCCCCGCTTCTAGAAGAACTTCCCTGGGCCTATAAATAGCCCCCGTTGCCTCTCATTCTGCATCGCTCCAGAGGCCAGAAGGTGTATACAAGTCTTGCCGGCAAGCTCTGCGGACTCAGTTTTCCAGTCCGCGCAGTCCGTCATCACCCCTCCAGCAAGATCTGCGGACTCAGATTTCCTGTCCGCGCAGTCCTCCACAGCTCTCCAGCAGCTTGCCAGCAGACTCTGTAGACTCAGTTTCCCAGTCCTCCAGCAGCTGGCAGACTCTTTTACTTAGTCTCTGGCAGCTTCTCTTCTCTGCTTTCTGGCATTTTCTTCTCTCTTAGCCGCCAGCTTCTCCTTGTACCCCTTTATTGCTTTGTTGTAAAGATGTACTTATAAGCTTGTAACCTCTCGCTATTAATCAAAGGAAAGCCCGTCGCAAGAGTGGCATTTAGGCCGCGGCGGGCGAAGTGTGTTGTTGCCGCTGCTGGCGGCCCCCTTCTTCTTCTCTCTGCTCAGCAAGCCTTGCTCCTCTACTCAGCAAGTCTTGCTCCTCTGCTCAACAAACTTCTTCTCCGCTCATCTCAGCTCTTCTCGGCAACCAACCTGCAAGCACAACCGTCACATTAGCCATCTGCTCGACAACTCCTGATCAACCTCCTCCTCCTCTCTTGATCAACCCGCTCTGTTGATCAAGCTTCTCTCCTCTATCCCCGCAACCCTCTTTGCCAAGCCGTTTGCTCCACTCTCGAGCACTCAGAGGCTTCCTTCCTTCCCTCCTCTCCTCCTCTCCTAGCTTGTGAGACCGAACACCCCCTCCGTGTTAGCTGGCTGGTGCCCCGCGACATTTCTGCACATCAACAGTTAACACGCGGCCTTCAGATCCGGTCATACGGTGAACAGCGACAGTTAGCCATGTCAGATCAATCAGTCGAGAACTTTGCTCCAAGTCCCAGTGAAGATCCTCTCTGGGAAGCCTTTGAGCAGTCGCGCCGTGAGAATGCTCAACAGTTCCAAGCAATCAACCAAGTCCTTGCTGCAATCACGCAACGGTTAGACTCTCATCCAGCACCTGCTCCAGCTGCTCCAGCTGCTCCAATCAATCTAACACCAACATCGGAGCATAAGCAAGCTTATTATCAAGCTTGTCCGCCGTTCTATCCGCCTGACACCCCAACCTTCCCGCAAGGTCCTGCTGCTCCTTTGTGAACTCAAGATGAAGAGTTTGCCGCTCGCCAAAACTTCTTCCGGCAAGCAGCCCGGGGAAGTCCTGCAAGATTTCTTAACTTTCAAGGAAGTCATCCTTGCCCCCCAGCTCCTGCCTCTACTCCTCCCGCAACGACTTTTCCTTTCTACCCCCTGCTTCTTTTGCAGCTGCAGCCTATGCTCCCTTTAATCCTTATGCTGTGGGAGAGCAGGAAGAGCCATCGCCCTTTACTGAGAGCGTTCACCTCAAACCTACTCCAGCAAACTTCAGAGAGCCCCGACTGCCAATCTATACTGGAGAGACTGGTCCGGTCAAGCATCTTCAAGCCTTTGAATCAGCCGTTGCTCTCAAGACTCTGTCAGATGCAACCAAGTGCAAGCTCCTTGTGACAACCTTTGATGGGCAAGTGAGGGACTAGTTCTATGGCCTCCATCCTCACTCCATCACTTCCTTCCTTGATCTTCGTAGAGAGTTCCTTCTCAGATTCTCTACCTCCTCCAAGAGAAAGGGCGGTCCTGAAGCCCTCTTTGAGATCAGACAGCGCAGTGATGAAACTTGGTCTCAATTTGTTGATCGATTCCAGAGAGAGATTCTGGACATCGAAATCGTTGATCAAGAAATGTACCGAGTGGCTCTTATCCACGGTCTTCGTGAAGGGCCTCTCAAATTTGAAGCCAATGTCCGTGCTCCAAGGACATACCAAGAGCTGATTGCTCTAGCCAACTCGTACATCCGAGGCGAGAAGAGTAATCCAGGCTTCGTCTCCAAGCTCGTATCAGAGAAAGATCCGTTCCGCAAGCAGCCTCCAAGGTCTCCTTGCAATCATTTCCCAACTCACTCGAGGAAGGAGAGAAGGCTTCATCGCCAGCGATACTCCTTCCCGAGCCGCGATGCTCAAGATCCATCGCTGCCACTAGCTCCTTCTCAAACAGCAACTGTTCAACAACAGCAAGACGATGACTTGCATGAGTCTGATATCGACGACGTCGTGCAAGAAGTAATCCAGATCATGAAAGATAGGGCCAACTACAAGAAACCCTATCGGCCTACCGATCAGAGGTCTAGAAAATTAGAGCCTTATTGTGAATTCCACAAAGAGTCAGGCCATCGAACAGAAGACTGCCGAGCATTCCGCCAGCTTGTGCAAAGGATGCTCCGGCAGGGCAAGATGCATGACTTGCTTCCTAAAGAAGATCGCCCCGGTCCAGCAACCTCAAAGGGGAAAGAAATTTCAGACGCTCCTTGCTCCTCAAGAGGGGTGAGCCAAGTCGAAGAGTTTCCTCTCCTCATTGTTAACAAAGAAGTCGAATGCTTCGATGCCAACGACGAGGGTGTGCTGGAAATGATCCAATTCTAAACTAGCAAGGACTTCACAATCCTCCAAAGCGATGGACTTCACAGTCCTCCAGAGTTCTTTGCAACCTTCAGGGGTTATCTCAACCCTTACTCTCTCTCCTTTTCAAACATTTTCATTACAACACTTCTCAGTGTTCTTTTACTGCATTTCTACAAAGCTTTTATTCAGGGATCCCGTACTGACACAGTTCCCTTTTTGTGTTGCCCCTTCCTCTTCTTCCCTATCTCTGGGATCAGTACGCCAATGAGATATCGCCGAGTCTGAAACGTTCCCTCCGTAGTTTGTTCTCGCACTACCGCTTCGACCACATATGGCGGGAGTATACCCATATGTGTAGTGGGAGCAGTTCACTCTACGATTATGGGCTTCCGACTTAGGATCCTAGCCGGCATCTGACACAGAGTGTGTGCTAGGGGAGCCCCATGTGTTAGCTCTGCTGTGCGTCTTATAGGAAACACTACGGTTAGGATGATCTTCGCTGGACAAGCAATGGCGATCAAGCGTAGCCTTGTCTCTTTGATCATCCTTCAACTGTGGTGGCCGAGCACTCTCCGGCACCCTCGATCCGTGCCTCTCGGGTTCTCACAACTCCACTGATCAATACACAGACAATATAGGCCTCTTGGCGCAACCTGTCTCGTTGACCAGTGATGCTTGTGCCCAAGGCAAGAGAGCAGTGTTTCTAGCGATCCTTCTCAGGATCTTCCTTGCTTCTAGCGGTCCTTCTCAGGAGCTTCCCTTGCTTTTCTCTTCTATGCCCTCCTTGAGGATGCGCGACCAGCCCACTTTGAGCAGGACCATACTCGGGATGATTTTCTCAGGCCAGTGATGCATAAGGCACGCGGGGAACACCTGTGGCAGCATTCAACCTTCTTTAGTCATTCCGAATATGGACCTTTTCTTTTTCCCTACTTCAGGATGCGCGGCCAGCCCACTTTGAGTAGGACTATACTCGGGGTGATTTTCTCAGGCCAGTGATGCATAAGGCCCACGGGGAACAACTGTGGCAGCATTCAACCTTCTTTAGTCATTCCGAGTATAGACCTCCCCTTTTCGTCTATTGCCTTCTCTCACAGGTGAACAGGTTATTCCGACCTACCAAAAGGATTTCCAGCAATCACTTTGCTCATGCTCATCCTATATGAATTGCTTATTCAAAGCTCTATCGGATGATGACTTGCACTCTACGTATATAAGCTCTATTGCTCTCATCTTCTATACATTGTTTGCTCAAGCGCTATCAGCCATGCTATTGCAATCCAGTCATATCTGTCAGTAGTTAACACTCAGTTTATTGATCTGGGCTTCATCAGGCATTCTCCTTGCTAATTGGTCATATCGGCCTTATCTTCTCAACAGTTAACAGTCAACAGTTAACACTTGCAAGCCTTCTCTTCACAGGTACTTGCAAGTTATTTTCATATCTTATTTGCTTCTAACTCCTCTTCTTGCAGAGATTAGAAAACACCTGCAAGCCTCACCCAGGTACTTGCAGTCTAAATCAGTATTTTGTATCTGCCGCTCACTCTTTTCTTTCTACAGTGAATAACAGACACCTGCAAGCCTCATTCAGGTACTTGCAAGTTACTCGCATATATTGTGCATACTCTTAACTCTACCTTTGCAGAACCCAGAAAAGACTTGCAGGTCCCTTCCAGGTACTTGCGAGTTGTTATGCCTTTCTGTTTTCCTCACTTTTGTTTTGCAGAACATTTACAGAAGACACGCCTTCCTCGTTTTGCAAAAGCAAATTCAGGTACACACTCGATGTGCCACCCATACATGCTTACCCTAACTTCCCTTTTGCAGGAAAATAGACAGGAAGCACCAAGCTTGTAAGGAGAGTCTTCAGGTTCTGTCTCTCCTTGCTCCTCTTCTTCCGTTGGGGTGGATCACGATTTTCGTGGGTCTCCAACTTTTTTGAAGTTCTTTTCGGAACTTGAAAAAGTGCGGGGATTATGTTAACCCAGAAATCGGCGATCCTTCCCAAGGTGGCCAGCTGGCTAATCAAGACCCTTAGATTCTCTCTTTTGATCGCGATAAGCCCCAGCGTAGGCAGACAGTTTTCCCTATCCGCCTAGGTCTCCTAGCAACCGCGTGCCCTGCGGGACGGCGGGCTATTCCCATGGCTCACCCTCGCGGGACATGCGGTTGGGTCCGCTAATCATGCAGTACTTTTCCTTGCAGGAGTCCGCCAACAACATTGCCAGGAGCGGCCTCCTAGTTCGCCCAAGGGGCGGCAGTCTCCTACCACCGTCCGCCGAGGCCGCCCACCAGGGGCGGCCTCCCTGCTGCCCGAGGGGCGGCGGCCTCCTGCCGCCGTCCGTCGAGGCCGCCCACCCGGGGCGGCCTCTGCCCGCCAGCCGGGCGGACTCCCCCTGGAGTCCGCCCAGGCCGCCCGCAAGGGGGCGGCCAGGCCTGCCGGGCGGACTCCCCCTGGAGTCCGCCCAGGCCGCCCGCAAGGGGACGGCCCCGGCATCCAGCCGGGCGGACTCCCCCTGGAGTCCGCCCAGGCCGACCGCAAGGGGGCGGCCAGGCCTGCCGGGCGGACTCCCCCTGGAGTCCGCCCAGGCCGCCTGCTAGGGGGCGGCCCCGGCATCAAGCCGGGCGGACTCCCCCTGGAGTCCGCCAAGGCCGCCCGCAAGGGGGCGGCCAAGCCTGCCGGGCGGACTCCCCCTGGAGTCCGCCCAGGCCGCCCTCAAGGGGGCGGCCAGGCCTGCCGGGCGGACTCCCCCTGGAGTCCGCCCAGGCCGCCCGCTAGGGGGCGGCCCCGGCATCCAGCCGGGCGGACTCCCCCTGGAGTCCGCCCAGGCCGCCCGCAAGGGGGCGGCCAGGCCTGCCGGGCGGACTCCCCCTGGAGTCCGCCCAGGCCGCCCGCTAGGGGGCGGCCCCGGCATCCAGCCGGGCGGACTCCCCCTAGAGTCTGCCCAGGCCGCCCGCAAGGGGGCGGCCGGGCCTGCCGGGCGGACTCCCCCTGGAGTCCGCCCAGGCCGCCCGCTAGGGGGCGGCCCTGGCATCCAGTCGGGCGGACTCCCCCTGGAGTCCGCCCAGGCCGCCCGCAAGGGGGTGGCCAGGCCTGCCGGGCGGACTCCCTCTGGAGTCCGCCCAGGCCGCCTGCTAGGGGGCGGCCCCGGCATCCAGCCGGGCGGACTCCCCCTGGAGTCCGCCCAGGCCGCCCGCAAGTGGGAGGCCAGGCCTGCCGGCGGACTCCCCCTGGAGTCCGCCCAGGCCGCCCGCTAGGGGGCGGCCCCGACATCCAGCCGGGCGGACTCCACCCGGAGTCCGCCCAGGCCGCCCACTAGGGGGCGGCCCCGGCATCTAGCCGGGCGGACTCCACCCGGAGTCCGCCCAGGCCGCCCGCAAGGGGGCGGCCTCCGGCCTGCCGGGCGGACTCCTCCCGGAGTCCGCCCAGGTCGCCCGCCAGGGGCGGCCTCCAGTTCTCTCCAGGGGCCTCCTCCCGTTTTCTTCATCGGTCAATGTGGCGGACGCAAATTCCCAGTCCGCGGAGTCCGCGCAGGTCGTCATGCTGACGTAACTAGGCCCCGCTTCTAGAAGAACTTCCCTGGGCCTATAAATAGCCCCTGGTGGCTCTCATTCTGCATCGTTCCAGAGGCCAGAAGGTGTATACAAGTCTTGCCGGCAAGCTCTGCGGACTCAGTTTTCCAGTCCGCGCAGTCCGTCATCACCCCTCCAGCAAGCTCTACGGACTCAGATTTCCTGTCCGCGCAGTCCTCCACAGCTCTCCAGCAGCTTGCCAGCAGACTCTGCAGACTGAGTTTTCCAGTCCTCCAGCAGTTGGCAGACTCTTTTACTTAGTCTCTGGCAGCTTCTCTTCTCTGCTTTCTGGCATTTTCTTCTCTCTTAGCCGCTAGCTTCTCCTTGTACCCCTTTATTGCTTTGTTGTAAAGGTGTACTTATAAGCTTGTAACCTCTCGCTATTAATCAAAGGAAAGCCCGTCGCAAGAGTGGCATTTAGGCCGTGGCGGGCGAAGTGTGTTGTTGCCGCTGTTGGCGGCCCCCTTCTTATTCTCTCTACTCAGCAAGCCTTGCTCCTCTGCTCAGCAAGTCTTGCTCCTCTGCTCAACAAACTTCTTCTCTGCTCAGCTCAGCTATTCTCGGCAACCAACCTGCAAGCACAACCGTCACATTAGCCGTCTGCTCGACAGCTCCTGATCAACCTCCTCCTCCTCTCTTGATCAACCCGCTCTGTTGATCAAGCTTCTTTCCTCTATCCCCGCAACCCTCTTTGCCAAGCCGTTTGCTCCACTCTCAAGCACTCAGAGGCTTCCTTCCTTCCCTCCTCTCCTCCTCTCCTAGCTTGTGAGACCGAACACCCCCTCCGTGTTAGCTGGCTGGTGCCCCGCGACGTTTCCGCGCATCAACAGGACTGTTGGCACAATGCTAGTGCCAAAGTGAGTAGCAAACTGCCTGTTGGAAAACCTGCAGGTAGCTTTGTTAGGATGCAAACTAACCAGTACCAAGGACTCAAGAATTCTTTGGTTTCTAAGGTTCACTAATCTGTTTTGCAGGTGAGTCCAAGTGGCCATGCCCCAATATGGTACTTGAACAGTGGATGTTCCAGACATATGACTGGAACAAGGGGTTTACTAAAGGACTACACACCTATAAAGGATGGTCCAAAAGTCACCTTTGGTGGATCTGAAAAAGGGATCATCAAGGGTTTTGGTAACATATCTAACTCCTATATTACAATTACTCAAGTTGGCCTATGTTAAGGTTTGAAACATAACCTTATTAGTATAAGTCAATTGAGTTATGTAGGATATGACATCTCATTTGTGAAAAATGGTTGTCATATCAGGAGGTCAAATGATCAAGAGATCATTTTGACTGGTTATAGAAAAAGGAATGTCTATTGCTTAGACATTATGGTTGAGAACAATGGTTCTCCAGTGTGTCTTATAGCTGTTGAGACAGTCTCTCATTGTGTCAAATGGCACAAGAGGCTAGCCCATCTAAACTACAAGACAATTGGCAAACTCTTTAGCAAAGAGTTAGTGAGGAATGGTCCTCAAGTTATGTGTATTAAAGATGGTATTTGCTCAGCTTGTCAAAAGGGTAAGCAGACTAGATCCACCTTTAGAAGTATTGAAAACAAAGATGCTGTGAGGTGCTTATACCTCTTGCATATGGATCTCTTTGGTCCAATGCCTGTTCACAGCCTAGGTAGGAAGGTCTATACCTTTGTAGTTGTAGATGACTACTCAAGGTTTACCTGGGTGTTCTTCCTAAGACAGAAATCTGAAACACCTAGTGTCTTCTATAGCTTTGTCAAGCAAATTCAGAATGAACTAGACAGTGCAGTGGTCAAGAATAGAAGTGACCATGGTACTGAATTTCAGTCTGATAGCATGACAAAACTATGTGAAGAATTTGGGATATTTCAAGAGTTTTCTTCACCAAGAACACCTCAGCAAAATGACATTGCTGAAAGGAAGAATAGAACCTTGATTGAGGCTGGTAGGACCCTATTAAGTGATACATCACTACCAGAATACTTCTGGGCTGAAGCAGTCAATACTGCATGCCATGTTATTAATAGGGCTACCATAACTAAAAGCCACAACAAGACCCCCTATGAGGTTGTGAAAGGCAGGAAACCAAACCTATCCTACTTCAGGATCTTTGGTTGTAAGTGCTTTATACTTAATAATGGAAAGTCTTACTTGACTAAGTTTGCTGCCAAGTCCCAAGAGGGAATTTTTGTTGGGTACAGCAACAACAGTAAGAATTATGGAGTCTACAACTTGTCAACTCAAGTTGTAGAAGAATCTGTACATGTAATATTTGATGAAACTAGACTTATTAACAATGAGTTGTCTAGTAGTATTTGCAGCCCCATAGGTATAACTAAGAAGATGGACAAGCTTACTATTGAAGAAAGACCTACTGCAAGACAGCAAGTAGAAGATAGTGGTTGTTGTCCAGGGGGAGTACTACATGTACCTAATGCAGAAGAAGTATAAGGAGTACAGCAAGATGAAGAAGTTGAAGAAGTTCAACCTGAAGTCAGGATGCCTCCAGCCAATAGGCATCTTAGAGATCATCCAACTGAACAAATCATTGGTGATCCAAGACAAGGGGTACAAACAAGGAGCAGAAATCTGAATGCAGCAATCTACTCCAGTTTTCTATCTCAAGTTGAACCAAAGAAGTTTGAAGAAGCCATCCTAGACCCTCATTGGATTGAGGCAATGCAAGAAGAGCTGAATCAGTTCAAGAGATGCAAGTTCTGGGAGCTTGTTCCTAAACCTAAAGACCATAACATAATTGGGACCAAGTGGATCTATAGGAACAAGATGGATGAGCATGGAGTCATCATTAAGAACAAAGCAAGATTGGTTGCTAAAGGATATAAGCAGGAAGAAAGTATTGACTTTGATCAAACCTTTGCTCCAGTAGCCAGACTGGAAGCCATAAGGATGTTTCTTGTAAAACTCCCCCTCCCCGGTTCCCAAAACACGGCACGAGGAGGAGTCTTATGCCCAGAACATCCGCCTTACGGTAGCATTAGCACACGGGCTAACCTGTACCACAAGATGCCTATTCCGCCGGCTACAACAATATCAATATATCATGCCAACCCAACCAAATAAATAAGCAAGAGAAGTCAAAATCCACACTAAGTTATAATGTCCAAATACATCAATGATGAGAAGCTAAACATGCTTCTACAAAATATCAGAGTACAACTAAACATTGCCCAAACGGGCTACAACAGAGTAATAGAACTAACATCGGTAACCGACGGCATCGATGACACCGTCACTTCAGGCCCTATCTCCCTGGCCTGGCTGTCCTGCTGCGTAGTCTGCGGCTGCTCTACCTGCGGCGTGACCTCCTAAAAAGGAAGACGTAGCAACCGTTAGTCGAAACGACTAAGTGGTTTCCCGCACATCGCTCCCCCGGCGACTCCTCGGCACGGCGGGCGGAGAAAAGGAACAAGAGTATAGTATATAACAAGTATGCAAGTAAAGGAAGTAAAAGCAGGTGGCAGTAGTGTAGTAGTGTAAGAAGAGTAACAGTATCATAATCAGCGTTTATGCAAGAGCTACAACTAATCTAGCAAGCTAGCAAGTATAAGTAACAAGGAAAGTAACTTAACTTATAAGAATGCCCAAACAAACTTATAAGTTAAGGATCAGGTTACATAAAAGTAACTCATCGTATAAGAGTGCCCATACAAACTTATACGATGAGGATCTTGTTGTGCAATGTTATGAAATACTATGAATGCTATGCAAATGACTCACCCATGCACACCCATGCAATTGCTATGTCGACACAGACTATAGTTCCCACTTTCGAGCAGGTAGCTAACCTCTCAGGCATCAGCCGCCGTGGCCAGGCGTGACAGTAAAACGGGCACTTCTACTACTACTAGGCGGGTATCACACTACTTCACCTATGCCTCCGTACGCCTCAACGCTAAGAACACAACAGCAGAGCCCATGCGTACTATGACCCCAGCGGGTCCTTGGGTAGATGTGCACCAAGAACACGGCCCGAACTGGCCTTGCGTGACCGGAAGGGGCCTCGGAAGAAGCACGAGGACACAGCCCAACCGCTCACAATGGCCGAGGGGCCTCGGGACGTGAACACCGAGGACAACAGCCCAAACCGACCAAGTCTAACTGCCAACTCCCGTCGTGTGACGACTGGCGAGCCCGTAGACCTGCCACACTATCCTTAGCCCAGATTACGACACCGCGTGTCGACTCACACACACATGCAAATTCCACATCAACATATCATGGAAGGGGCCTCAGAGTGAGCACGAGGACACAACCCTACCATCCATCCACACCTTATCTCAACTCAACCAAAACAAGTGGCGGTCAACACCGCACTTACAAACTTACACAATACTACCCATAGGAAGCGACCGCTCTAAGTATTGGACTACCAAATTCAATCCACTAATCAACATTCACATGGCCATGAGTTATCCTTCTATATGTCATATCAGTGATTTCAACACAATATATCAAGATGCACATGTATAAAATCTACTAACTTCTAACAAGTCATATCATTCAAGTATACTATCTCACAATTCTAATCACATGGAATCCGATTTAATAATCTTCATCATTTATGCAACTGAATTAATTATTCATAAGAGTTTATCCAAGCCTCTGGGTTACCCTGTAACATTAGTTTCTCTCCGAATCCAAATCCAAATATAATAAACCAAGATTTTTAAGTGCAGGAATAAGTCTGGACAGCAACTTCAACCGAGATTCCCGAGGCTACAGGAATCCGTTGAAGTCGCGTAACCCCTCGATGGAAAGGTATTTCCGAGGTCTACAACTCTCATATTCAGACCTCAACCCAGATTTGACGTTATCCTATCTGAAATCGGGCTTGAAGTCTGCTGCGGACAGAACACAGTTTCTGCATACGGGATTTGTTGAACACCAATTTCGTTTAGACTTTCCTGTGGCTACCTACTTCGCCTAGAGTCGTGCAACCACTCGTTGGAAAGGTATTTCTAAGGGCTACAACATTCGTGTTTAGCCTAAAGCCCAGATCTGGCCATATCCATCGGGAAAATGACCTATAAGATTGCTGCGCGCAGAATACAGATTCTGCGCGCATCTAAAAGGAAAATGAACGGTATCGGTTCGTCTTCCTCCTCAAGGCGATCGTTCCTAAATTTTCCAGAAATATTCTCCTCCCTTATTCAACCTCAAAGGCCATAAACTCCTCACGAGACCATCCACCCATCGTCATATTGAAGAAAAGGGGAAGGGTTGAAGAGATCTAAAGTATAGAACACAAGTTCTAACATGGCCTAACCTAGAAATCTTCTCCTCTCCATCAAGACTCTCTCGAGTCGATGTCTCTCCTAAGACATAACTATAGATCTAACACCAAGGGAGAGGGTAGGAAACTCACATTGGCTCCAGCGGTACCACCATTTCTTGCCATGGATCGCGTAGTTCTCCTCGGCGGCATCTTCTCTTTCACGGCGATGGCGAATCTCCTCCGGTAGAACTTGCTCCAGCGGTTTTCCTCCCACCAGGAGTTCTCACAGGAGATAGGGGGTGAAATGAGAGTGAAAACGGCTAGGGTTTCCTCTGCCCCTTATAAACAAAATATGACACGAGTAGGGACACGACCGTGTCCGTACCCGTGTCCTGCTTCCGCGAAACGGCCGTGGCGGTTTCCATGTCGGTTCAATGTTTGACACGGGTAGGGACACGCCCGTGTCCCGACCCGTGTTCACATGACACGGCCGTGTGCCTGGCCGTGTCATTGGCCGTGTACTTCTTGGGTTGCATCTCGACACTTCTCGTCGAGCTCAACTCGACGCACACGGGTAGGGACACGCCCGTGTCACTACCCGTGTCCCCCGCTCGACTATCTCGACGCATCTCGACGATCTCGACACGCTTCGTCGAGATCATCTCGACGCACACGGGTAGGGACACGGCCGTGTCACTACCCGTGTCACCTGGTGTCGACACAGTTCGACGATCTCGACACGGCTCGTCGAGCTCAACTCGACGCACACGGGTAGGGACACGACCGTGTCACTACCCGTGTCACTTGGTGTCGACACAGCTCCTAAGTCTAGACACGGCTCGTCGAGCTCAACTCGATGCACACGGGTAGGGACACGCCCGTGTCGCTACCCGTGTCGCTACCCATCTCTTTTTACACTGATTTCTCCATGTCATCATAAGTGCAGTCCAATTCCCGGCACTTCTCAGGACTCGAGTCAACCCTCCTGACTCAAAACACACACACTAGGGGCCTAGAGCAATTCGGGACATTACAAATCCTATAAACAAAATAAAAGATTTCGTCCCCGAAATCAGGCTTAGGCTGTGTGGAAAAAGCTTAACAGGAAATTTATCATACGTTTTTAAATAAGATTACCTTGAGCAAACAACTCCGGGTAGCGTTGCTGCATTAAATCCATTGGCTCCCATGTGTACTCCTCCTTCCCATGATTCAACCATAGCACCTTCACTAAGGGAACACTTTTGCGGCGTAATGTTCTTGTCTCGCTGTCAACAATCCGTACCGGCTCTAGTCGCACAGACCTATCTGATGCCACCGCACCATCAGTAGTGGGAATAAATTGGTCGGGCCGCAATAGTGCTTTTCGAAGCGACGATACATGGAACACGTCGTGAAGTTTTTCTAGTTCCGGTGGTAACTCCAACCGATAGGCCAACGGGCCAATTCTTTCCAATATAGTATAAGGCCCAACATACCTTGGGCTGAGCTTTTTCACTCCCCGCACCCGCGACACTCCATGCATCGGCCGAATCTTAAGGAACACTTTTTCGCCCACTTGGAACTCCACCATCCGGTGCTTTTTATTGTAATATTTTGCCTGTCGACTTTGAGCCTCCAACATGCGGTCTCTTACCAATCTGACAGCCATATCAGTATCATCTATAAATTCATTTCCTAAAGCCTTCGGATCTTCATCCTGCACCCAAGACAAGGGGGTATTGCACCTTCTTCCGTAAAGGGCTTCATGGGGCGCCATGCCGATGCTCGCCTGATGGCTATTATTATAGGAGAATTCCACTAGTGCCAAGAGCATTTCCCATGGCTCTCCTCTGTCCAGCACACATAATCTCAATAAATCCTCCAGTGTTCTGATGGTCCGCTCTGACTGCCCGTCAGTCTGAGGATGAAATGCGGTACTAAAGGTTAGGCGTGAGCCCAAATACGCCTGTACCGCCTTCCACTCATTGGATGTAAACCGACCATCCCGATCCGAAACAATTGTCTTGGGCACGCCATGATACCGTACAAATTGCTCCACAAAAAGGCGTACCAAAACATCCACGTGTGCTTCCTTCTTCATTGGAATGAACCGGGCCACCTTTGTCAGTCGATCCACAATAACCCACAATGAATCATTCCCGGAGCGTGAGCGAGGTAGCCCATGGACAAAGTCCATGGAGATGTCCTCGAACTTCCATTCGGGGATGGGCAATGACTGCAACAAACCACCGGGACTCCTGCATTCAGCCTTCACTCTTTGGCAAGCTTCGCAATGTGTAACATAGTAGCGAACATCCTTGTTCATTCCCGGCCAACACATGGTCTTCCGCAGTCCGGCGTACATCTTAGCAATACCCGGATGCACTGAATATTGAGAGGAATGCGCCTCTCTCAATATATCTTCCCGAATTTTGCCGCCCTTGGGAATATAAAGTCGGCCTCGAAGATAAACGAGGCCGTCTTTTAGTGTGTACTCATCGGTGGTCCCATCTTCAATTGCCTTGATTGCCGGGGCCAAGGCCGCATCCATACCTTGCTCCACCCGAATCCGATCTCGAATATCACAAACTATGCTCATGTTGGCCAAATACTCCGCATACTCTGTCGAAGGAGCCTTGAATACTAGAGTAATTTCCATCTCCTCGATCACCCGAGCCAACTCCATACTCATCAACCGAGACTCTGGGCTAGAGCCTGGCGCTTTTCTACTCAAGGCATCGGCTACCGAGTTTGCTTTCCCGGGGTAGTAGTTCATGGTGAACTCATAGTCGCATAGAAATTCCAACCACCGTCATTGTCTCATGTTCAACTCCTTCTGAGTGTGGACATACTTCAAGTTCTTGTGATCGGAAAAGATCTCGCAGTGTACGCCATATAGGTAATGCCTCCAGACCTTCAAAGCGAACACCACTGCTCCCAGCTCCAAATCATGAACCGGGTAATTAACTTCATGTTTCTTTAACTACCTTGAAGCATAAGCGATTACATGCCCGTGCTGCATCAGCACCGCACCCATCCCTTGATATGATGCGTCCGTGTAAACCTGAAATCCTTCCTTCCCCGACGGAAGTGCAAGGATGGGGGCGGAGGTAAGCCTATCCTTCAACTCTTGAAATGCTGCTTCACATTGAGGTGTCCACTCAAATGGCACACCCTTCTTCGTCAAGGAGGTAAGAGGAAGGGCAATCTTGGAAAATCCTTTCACGAACTTGCGGTAGTAGCCAGCAAGTCCAAGAAAGCTTCGTACATCGGCCGCCGACTTCAAGGGCGACCACTCCTTCACGGCCCGCACCTTTGTTGGATCCACTGCTAGCCCTGCTCCACTGATCACATGCCCCAAGAAGGCAACCTCCTTAAGCCAGAATTCACACTTGCTAAACTTGGCATACAAGACGTGCTCCTTCAATTTCTTCAAAACCAAGGTCAGGTGCTCGACATGCTCCTCCTCCATCTTTGAGTAGACCAAGATGTCGTCGATGAAAACAATGACAAAGATGTCCAAGTATAGTTCAAACACCTTGTTCATCAGGCTCATGAAGGCCGAAGGTGCATTTGTGAGCCCAAACGGCATTACCGTGAACTCATACAAACCATATCTCGAACTGAAGGCTGTTTTCTGAATATCCCCTTCTTGTATCCTCAACTGATAGTATCCAGAGCGCAAGTCTAGTTTAGAGAACCAATGTGCTCCCACTAATTGATCGAACAACTCGTCGATCCGAGGTAGCGGATAAGTGTTCCGCACCGTCAATCGATTGAGTTCCCGATAATCTATGTACAATCGCAGGGTTCCATCCTTCTTCTTCACGAACAGCACAGGGGCACCCCATGGTGATGAACTGGGGCGAACGAACCCTGAATCTACTAGTTCTTGCAATTGAACTCTAAACTCCGCGAGTTCTTTCGGAGCCATTCTGTACGGAGCCTTGGATACAGGCTTGGCACCTGGTACTAGATTGATCTGGAAGTCAACCTCTCTATGCGGAGGTAATCCTGGTAGCTTCTCAGGAAATACCTCAGGAAAATCCCGCACAACCCGTACATCCTTTAATTCCAACGCTTCCTCCTTCAACTCGAACCAGATCATGAAGACCTCGTCCCCCTTCCTATGAGCTTTTACAACCTGGACGGAAGATAACATCATGCGAGGTGCGAAGCCAATACCTTGGAAGATGACGTCAGAGTCTCCATGTCTCAAATAGATCCGCTTCTCCGCGCAGTCGATCCTCGCGATGTGCCAATCCAGCCATACCATGCCCAAAATGATGTCAAACTCCGGCATTCTCAGAACCGTGGCCGGCGTATCAAAGGCCTTCCCATCAATAAATAACTCAAACTCGCACTTGGCAGTTGCGATCATCTCCGAGCCATCCGGAAGGCGTACACGTCGGGCTATGCCATTGAAGTACTGTACATCCTCCACGTCTTTTATGAAATCCTCGGACACAAATGAGTGTGAGGCACCGGTATCGAACAGCGCATAGGCTGTCTTCCTGCCAATAATCACGTTGCCTAAGTACCAACAACCAAAACTTATTGCTAGTGGCTAGTAAGTTCTAATCAATTCAAGTTAGACCATGCAAATATGTAAACTAATTAAATTATACCTGCAATCACCTCTTGGGTGTTCCGTTCCTGTGCCATGTCAAGTGCGTACACCTGATCCCTAGCAGGACCGGGGTTACCTCTTGGCGGTCCTCTTCCTCGACCACGCATATATCCCCGCCCTCGTGGAGCTGCTGGAGGGAGAGCAGGACAGAGAGCAGGAGGGAGAGAAGGAGGGGCGTTCCCATATAGCTGCGGGCAAAAACGCCGGATGTGGCCCGGCTGGTTGCATTCGAAGCACACCAGACCACGACGCCCTTCAGGTTGTTGAAATCGCTGAGGCTGTGGGGGTGGAGGCAACGCAGGCGGCTGCGGAACTGGATGCTCCACCCTATAGTTTCGGTGGACACGCCCTCCACCTCTTTGGTGTCCCCTTCCTCCTCTGAAGTCTCGCCTCCTTCTATTCCATGGGCCGGCTTCCATCACATCCTCCGCGGGCCTCTTACTACATCCCATGTGGTCCGCCTCCAATCGTTTTGCCATATCAATGATCTCCGCCAAGCTACCATCCGCTATAAACAAAAGGGACTGCCTTAGGGGATCTCGCAGCCCCTTGTAGAAGCGCTTGGCATAGCCTCTGTCATCCAACTCGTAAGAATCCGCAAACCTTGCGAGATGCTGGAATTCCCGCTGGTATTCCGTAACCGTCTTTGATCCCTGCTTTAATAGAAGGAACCTCTGCTCAAGCTCATCTCGGGCCGACGTAGGGATAAAGTGCTCCAAGAAGACCTCCGAGAATTCACTCCAACTTATCTCTGTGTAGATCCGGCCTTGGAAGGTAGATCCCATGATTGACTTCCACCACCTCTTCGCATGGAAGTCCAAGACGGACACTGCCAATGTCACTGCCATGTTGGCCGGGCAACGGATACCAGCAAACAACTCCTGTATCGTCTCTAGCCATTCCTCTGTACGTACAGCCGACTCCGCCCCAAGGTAGACGGGAGGGGAGAGAGCCCGGAAGGTGCTCAGCCAGTTGGAGCTCGGGGCCTGTTGTTGTACCGGAGCCTGCTGTGCCTTAAAAGCATCAAGAATGGCGGTGAGTGTTTGCCCCAACTCAGACTGTTGGAACTGAGTGGGTACGTGAGGGGTAGGAGTACCCCCCATCGTCTCAACATGTAGTGGAACCTACACGTAGACGACAAATTTGTGGTCAGGTTGGCTAAACTCAAGGTCAAAGTTGGACAAACTCAATGTGAATTACATATGGGCACACCACTGCTTCCGCTAAGTCAGTTTGTCCACAAACCGACTAACCAAACGGGGGTGGCACCATTGTTGAATGACTTCCTTAGTTGAGGATCGTGGCACTCTGATACCAATTGTAAGACTCCCCCTCCCCGGTTCCCAAAACACGGCACGAGGAGGAGTCTTATGCCCAGAACAGCCGCCTTACGGTAGCATTAGCACACGGGCTAACCTGTACCACAAGACGCCTATTCCGCCGGCTACAACAATATCAATATATCATGCCAACCCAACCAAATAAATAAGCAAGAGAAGTCAAAATCCACACTAAGTTATAATGTCCAAATACATCAATGATGAGAAGCTAAAACACGCTTCTACAAAATATCAGAGTACAGCTAAACATTGCCCAAACGGGCTACAACAGAGTAATAGAACTAACATCGGTAACCGACGGGATCGATGGCACCGTCACTTCAGGCCCTATCTCCCTGGCCTGGCTGTCCTGCTGCGTAGTCTGCGGCTGCTCTACCTGCGTCGTGACCTCCTAAAAAGGAAGACGTAGCAACCGTTAGTTGAAACGACTAAGTGGTTTCACATCCGCTCCCCCGGCGACTCCTCGGCACCGGGCGGAGAAAAGGAACAAGAGTATAGTATATAACAAGTATGCAAGTAAAGGAAGTAAAAGCAGGTGGCAGTAGTGTAAGAGTAACAGTATCATAATCAGCGTTTATGCAAGAGCTACACTAAACTAGCAAGTATAAGTAACAGCAGGAAAGTAACTGAACTTATAAGAATGCCCATACAAACTTATAAGTTAAGGATCAGGTTACATAAAAGTAACTCATCGTATAAGAGTGCCCATACAAACTTATACGATGAGGATCTTGTTGTGCAATGTTATGAAATGCTATGAATGCTATGCAATGACTCACCCATGCACACTCATGCAATTGCTATGTCGACACAGACTATAGTTCCCACTTTTCGAGCAGGTAGCTAACCTCTCAGGCATCAGCCGCCGTGGCCAGGCGGTGACAGTAGAACGGGAACTTCTACTACTAGACGGGTATCACACTACTTCACCTAGGCCTCCGTACGCCTCAACGCTAAGAACACAACTGCGGAGCCCATGCGTACTATGGCCCAGCGGGGTCTTGGGTAGATGTGCACCAAGAACACGGCCCGAACTGGCCTTGCGTGACCCGGAAGGGGCCTCGGAAGAAGCACGAGGACACAGCCCAACCGCTCACATGGCCGGAGGGGCCTCGGGACGTGAACACCGAGGACACAGCCCAAACCGACCAAGTCTAACTGCCAACTCCCGTCGGTGTGACGACTGGCGAGCCCGTAGACCTGCCACACTATCCTTAACCCAGGATTACGACACCGCGTGTCGACTCACACCACATGCAAATTCCACATCAACATACCATGAAAGGGGCCTCGGAGTGAGCACGAGGACACAGCCCTACCATCCATCCATACCTTATCTCAACTCAACCAAAACAAGTGGCGGTCAACACCGCACTTACAAACTTACACAATACTACCCATAGGAAGGCGACGCTCTAAGTATTGGACTACCAAATTCAATCCACTAATCAACATTCACATGGCCATGAGTTATCCTTCTATATGTCATATCAGATGATTTCAACACAATATATCAAGATGCACATGTATAAAAATCTACTAACTTCTAACAAGTCATATCATTCAAGTATACTATCTTACAATTCTATCACATGGAATCCGATTAATAATCTTCATCATTTATGCAACTTAATTAATTATTCATAAGAGTTTATCCAAGCCTCAGGGTTACTTGTAACATTAGTTTCTCCGAATCCAAATCCAAATATTATAAACCCAGATTTTTAAGTGCAGGAATAGTCTGGACAGCAACTTCAACCGGAGATTCCCGAGGCTACAGGAATCCGGTGAAGTCGCGTAACCCCTCGATGGAAAGGTATTTCCGAGGTCTACAACTCTCGTATTCAGACCTCAACCCAGATTTGACGTTATCCTATCTGAAATCGGGCTTGAAGTCTGCTGCGGACAGAACACAGTTTCTGCATACGGGATTTGTTGAACACCAATTTCGTTTAGACTTTCTCGTGGCTACCGACTTCGCCTGGAGTCGTGCAACCACTCGTTGGAAAGGTATTTCTAAGGGCTACAACGTTCGTGTTTAGCCTAAAGCCCAGATCTGGCCATATCCATCGGGAAAATGACCTAGAATATTGCTGCGCGCAGAATACAGATTCTGCGCGCATCTTAAAGGAAAATGAACGGTATCGGTTCGTCTTCCTCCTCAAGGCGATCGTTCCTAAATTTTCCAAAAATATTCCCCTCCCTTATTCAACCTCAAAGGCCATAAACTCCTCACGAGACCATCCACCCATCGTCATATTGAAGAAAAGGGGAAGGGTTGAAGAGATCTAAAGTATAGAACACAAGTTCTAACATGGCCTAACCTAGAAATCTTCTCCTCTCCATCAAGACTCTCTCGAGTCGATGTCTCTCCTAAGACATAACTATAGATCTAGCACCAAGGGAGAGGGTAGGAAACTCACATTGGCTCCAGCGGTACCACCATTTCTTGCCATGGATCGCGTAGTTCTCCTCGGCGGCATCTTCTCTTTCACGGCGATGGCGAATCTCCTCCGGTAGAACTTGCTCCAGCGGTTTTCCTCCCACCAGGAGTTCTCACAGGAGATAGGGGGTGAAATGAGAGTGAAAACGGCTAGGGTTTCCTCTGCCCCTTATAAACAAAATATGACACGGGTAGGGACACGGCCGTGTCCGTACCCGTGTCCTGCTTCCGCGAAACGGCCGTGGCGGTTTCCATGTCGGTTCAATGTTTGACACGGGTAGGGACACGCCCGTGTCCCGACCCGTGTTCACATGACACGGCCGTGTTCCTGGCCGTGTCATTGGCCGTGTACTTCTCGGGTTGCATCTCGACACTTCTCGTCGAGCTCAACTCGATGCACACGCGTAGGGACACGCCCGTGTCACTACCCGTGTCCCCCGCTCGACTATCTCGACGCATCTCGACGATCTCGACACGCTTCGTCGAGATCATCTCGGCGCACACGGGTAGGGACACGGCCATGTCACTACCCGTGTCACCTGGTGTCGACACAGTTCGACGATCTCGACACGGCTCGTCGAGCTCAACTCGACGCACACGGGTAGGGACACGGCCGTGTCACTACCCGTGTCACTTGGTGTCGACACAGCTCCTCAGTCTCGATACGGCTCGTCGAGCTCAACTCGATGCACACGGGTAGGTATACGCCCGTGTCGCTACCCGTGTCGCTACCCATGTCTTTTTACACTGATTTCTCCATGTCACCACAAGTGCAGTCCAATTCCCGGCACTTCTCAGGACTCGAGTCAACCCTCCTGACTCAAAACACACACACTAGGGGCCTAGAGCAATTCGGGACATTACATTTCTAGCCTATGCAAACTTTCAAGGATTTAAAGTTTACCAAATGGATGTCAAGTCAGCATTTCTGAATGGTAATCTTAAAGAGGAAGTCTATGTGGAACAGCCATCAGGTTTTTTTGATTCAACTCTACCTAATTATGTCTATAGACTTAGGAAAGCTTTATATGGGTTAAAGCAAGCCCCTAGGGCTTGGTATGAAACCCTGTCTAGTTTCCTCATTGAGAATAAGTTCACAAGGGGGAAAATAGACAAGACTCTATTCCTTAGGGAATCCAGAGGCAAAGTAATACTAGTCCAAATATATGTAGATGACATTATATTTGGGTCTACCGAAAGTAGCCTTTGCAAAAAGTTTGCAAAACTAATGCAAGGTCAATTTGAGATGAGTAGTATGAGAGAGCTAAAGTTCTTCTTGGGTCTCCAAGTAAGACAGACTGAGAATGGTTTATCCATATGCCAGTCCAAGTTCACCCTAGAACTCATAAGGAAGTATGGTATGGATTCATCCAGTACCATGAAGACTCCTATGGGGTCAAGTATGTCTCTCAGCAAGGATGATGCAGGGAAACATGTAGATGAGTCTTTGTATAGAGGGATAGTTGGCTCCCTATTATATTTGACTGCAAGTAGACCAGATATCATGTATGCTACATGTGCCTGTGCAAGGTATCAAGCCTGCCCTAAAGAGTCTCATTTGACAGCAGTCAAGAGGATATTGAGATATCTAAAAGGCACTCCTTATCTAGGCCTCTGGTACCCTAGGAATGAGGATTTTGAACTAACAGGTTATTCAGATGCAGACTTTGCAGGATGCAAAGAAGACAGAAAAAGCACAACTGGAACCTGTCAATTCCTAGGTGGAAGACTGATTTCATGAAGTAGCAAAAAGCAAACAAGTGTGGCTATCTCCACTGCAGAATCAGAATATGTGGCTGCAGGAAGTTGCTGTGCTCAACTTCTGTGGATACAACATCAG
Source organism: Platanthera guangdongensis (assembly GCA_039583875.1). Taxonomy (NCBI): domain Eukaryota; kingdom Viridiplantae; phylum Streptophyta; class Magnoliopsida; order Asparagales; family Orchidaceae; genus Platanthera; species Platanthera guangdongensis. Next base: position 199,345,480 of record CM077150.1, on the reverse strand, counting down.
CTTGAGTACTATGGAATTCAGGTAAGTAGAACTCCACTCTTTTGTGATTCTACAAGTGCTATATTAATTGCACATAACCCTGTTTCTCATAGTAGAACTAAACATATTGAGATTAAATATCATTTTCTTAGGGAACATGTAGAGAAAGAAGATATTTTACTGGAATATGTTAAAACTGCTAATCAATTAGCTGATATGTATACTAAGCCTTTAGAAGAAACTAAGTTCAATAGGTTTAAAATTGAACTAGGAATGATAAACTTAGAATAAGTTTATAAAATTGACTAAGTAAAAAAGTGTCGACACACAGAGATATCTGTGTCGACACACAAAATTGGTGTCGACACTTCAGGAAAAAGGTGTCGACACATCTAGGAAGTTGGTGTCGACACTTCAGAAAATTAGTGTCGACACATGACAAGTAGGTGTCGACACATCCAAGGTGGTGTCGACACTTAAGTTTTACTCAGAATTATCTAAGTAAAGTCTCGACTAAATGTCGAGTTATGTGGTGTCGACACATAAACAAGTGTCGACACATATAATCTGTTGACTAAACTTGTGTCGACACATATTTGTCGAGACATTATAAGTTAGTGTCGACACTTATCGCCAGTGTCGACACAATTTAAGTTAGCTGCCCGCCTTTTCATCTTCAAACCTAGAAAGGTATAAATAGGATTTTGCCTTAGTTTGTCGACACGCTTTCAAAAGTTTCGAGACCAAACTTGTGTGTCGACACCTCTCTTCTCTCTGCTCAAATTCTTCAAACCCTAATGGAGCCAAAGCTTGAGGAGAACGTCAACGAAGGCTACGAACTGGTGCGACAAGCGTTTGAGGATGCAGACCCAGAAATCAAGAATGTAATAACCCTAGTTGCAGACTCGGGGTTGGAATTTCTTGTTTCAGAGCCTACTAAAATCTAGAAGAAAGAGGTACTGGAATTCGTCAATGGAGCTGAAGTGGACGAATCTGGATACAAGATCAAATCCAGAGTTCATGGTGCAAAGGTTAAGGTTTCACCAAAAAGTTTGGGGAAAGTCCTTCAGTTGCCAAGAACTAAGGAAGAAGAAGAGGTTACTGCTTCCAGGACCAGAGATGCATTGACATGGTGTGGTCTGGATGCAAAGATGAAAATTGGTTCTGTCTTCAATAGGAAAGGGATGAATAGCCAGGGTAAATTTCTATCAGAAATTGTTGGCAAAGTGATCTTAAGCAAACCTGGAGGGCATGACAGGGTATCTGCCCATATGTTTAGTATTATGACAAGGATAATCTTCACTCTGAAAACTGACTGGTCTATAGTAGTCTTTGACAAGATCAAGGAAAGTATGAAGAAACCCAACTTGGGTAGGATCTTCAGCTTATACCTAGCTGGTAGCATACCAGAGGTTATGGGTCAAGCTGCTGGCAGCAAAATCAACCATATGAGAAAGATGGACATGAGGATCTTTTCCAGATGGGACAGGGTTTTGACTAAGGAGATGCCTACTCCTGAGAAGGACACTTCACTGAAGAAGAAGAAGAAAATAGCCCCAGTGGCTCAAGAGTCAACCAGCAACTCTGGAAGTGAAGAGCAAGTTGTCTTCACACCTGATGAGAATGAAGGAGGAAATGTTGAGAAGTCTACAGCTCAACAAGAAGTTGCTGAGAGGCAGGGGGAGCTACCACCAGCTAGCCCCTTACACCAGGAACAATTCCAGGGGGAGCCATTAGTTGTGGAAGAACCCACTCCTCTTGAGAGTGAGCAAGCTACAAACACAATTCTAGAGGTAATCACTGAGCTTAATGCTTTAGATTTTCCTTTAGAGGATACTGATTTGTCTGATATTTATCAGCAACCACAGATTCATAATCAAGTCCCAGATGTTGCCATGGAGGACACATCTGTTACAGCTCAAATAGTATCTGATCCAGTGGTAGATGAGCCAAGAATTTCTCCAGCTCATTCTCCACAAGAATTTACAATGGAAGATTTATTTCTAAATCTGGATCAACAAGACTTTGACAAGGACAATGCTGCTGTTGAGGGAGAGAATGCTCCAGTTGAGGGGGACCAAATACAAATTCATGAAGAACCAGCTGTTGGAGTTACCATTGTGATCTGGAAGTGACCAAACATGTAATCTCACTGCCAACGCGATATGAGCCTGCAGGGTCGCACATAAGAGATGTGGAGAAGTTGGATGATTGACTGTGTTGGTAACGGTTGCCAATCACCGACCTGAATGGGGTTGTGGGCAAAGTGTTGCCTTAAAGAATCATCGGGTTGGGCAAATGTTACCTCGAAGGATTGGTAAGAATAGTCGGCCGAGGGTCGACGAGAATCGTCGAGAATAGTTCTCTAATTCTCGCCGATCGACGAGAATCGTCGAGAATAGTTATCTGATTCTCGCCGATCGGCATGTATCGTCGACCCTGTTCGACGTGTATCGTCAGTGATTCTCGATGATCGACGAGAATCGTCAACCTGTGATTCTACGTGAATCATCGGGCATTCTCGCCGATGGATACTCGCCGAATCTGCTGGTGATTCTCGCCGACCGATTCTCGCTGACTGGTTCTCGCCGATTCTAGCCGATACTCGCCGATCCTTAGTGATTCTCGACGATCGATTCTCACCGATCGGCTGGTCATTCTCGCCGATTCTGGAACCCTTATTCTTGGGTGGTCTGCGGATAGCGATTTTCCTAGGTTTATTTATACCTTTGGTATAAATAAAACACTTAGGGTTTTTCGGGTTTACTGCTTCTGATCGAATCGAACCCGACGGAAGAGTTCCGTTCTTCATTCCGCCGATCCCGAATCCCGCCGGCGACGGAAGCTTTCCGCCGCCGCCGTGATCGCTCCGCTGACCTCCTCTTCTCCGGCGACTATCGCTGGCGTTGCTCTTCCTGACGCGGACCTAGCAGTCCGTGGAAAGCAAGGTGCGGTCCTTTCCTCCATCCCGATCTTCCGTGTGACGGAAAGCCCGGTGTTCTCCCGCTCGTGTGGACTTCTGCAGAAATGTGGATATTATTGTTGGGTTTCTCTATTAGGGTTGACACAACACTTGTGCACGCAGCGGAAAAGTAAAACATCAAGAAAACCCAAAGAGATGATGATCGAGCCATGACGGTTGAATCAAGAAGTTAACGAAACTAGGCAAAAATTACCTCGGTGGCGTTGAGTCACAACTCAACGGAGAAGCTCCAAACTTTGTCTGCTTGCTGGTGGCGAGTTCTACGTGGAATAGTATCCACGTTTCTGCAGAAGTCCACACGAGCGGGAGAACGCCGAGCTTTCCGTCGCACGGAAGATCGGGAAGGAGAAGACCGCACCTTTGCTTTCCCACGGACTGATAGGTCCGCGCCAGGGATTGCAGCGCCAGCGACTATCGCCGGAGAAAAGGTGGTCAAGGGAGCAAACACGGTGGCGGAACTTTTCCGGCGGCGGGATCGGGATCGGCGGAGCGAACGCGGAACTCCTTCCGTCGGGTTCGATTCGCACAGAGGGGATAGATCGCACACATTCCCGAAACCCTAAGTGTTATATTTATACTTAAAGTATAAAATAAACTCAGGAAAATCGCTATCCGCAGACCACCCAGAACTAGGGTTCAGAATCAGCGAGAATGAATCGGTGAGAATCGGCGACAATCGGCGAGAATCACTGAGCAGGTTCGGTGAGAATCATTCGGCGAGTATCACATTGGATCGGCGAGAATCAGAGTACAATACTCGACGATTCTCGCCGATCGTCGAGCCACGCTCGACGACACAAAATGATACTCGACGACCGTCGAGCCGCGGTCGACGACAATAGCCAAGGTAGTCGATCGTCGAGAATTAACAATTGATTCTCGACGATTCTCGTCGATCGGCGAGAATCAGCAAGGTGATTCTCGTCGATCGGCGGGAATCAGAAGATGATTCTCGACTATTCTCATCGACCCTCGGACGACAAACCTAACCAGCCCTTCAAGGCAACCTTTGCCCAACCCGATGATCCTATAAGGCAACACCTTGCCCATAACCCTATTCAGGTCGGTGATTGGTAACCTTTACCAACACAGTCAGTCATCCAACTTCTCCACATCTCTTATGTGCGACCCTGCATGCTCATATTGCGTTGGCAGTGAGATTAGATGTTTGACCACTTCCAGATCATCATGGTAACTCCAATAGACTCCCACTTGATCTCGAAAGTATCAAACCAAAAACCTCACAAACAATGAGCGGCATCTAGCAATGCATCATTGCTCCCCAAGCAATAAGAGTTAATAACTCATAAGCCTTTATGACCAATGTATCAGCGCTGTCTTTGTCCCTTTGTCCCTTACATCCGGAAAGAACTAGAGGCATGGACCGTGTCACCCTCGTTTTAGCTCAATCCAAGTTTTCTTGATCCAGGACGGACTTTCAGAGAATGGTGAGTCCAATATCACATATTGACTCAACCAAGCATGGCCATGCATTTCTCAGTCCAGTTCCATCAAGGGGCCCATGGATGCAACTCCTGTCATACAGGAAGACAAATCCCATATCTGCTCACACACAAACACCCAAATGATTCGTAACATGCCCAACGACCACCCTTATCATCAACCTTTCTCAAGGAAGACTTTAGATGGCATCAAAGCACGCTCTTCCTCACTTGATGAATGCTGTGACTTCAGGTCAAAGGACCACAACACCATTGTCAATTGAGACCTACTCGTGACACTATTGGATGACAATCCACAGAGTAGTCTCAGGTTGGGTCTGTCCAGTACAACTTGTTCACTAACAAGTACCCACGTGATGACTTGATATCACAATATCATGACCTGTGAGAACCAGTCATCAGTCAACACACGTGCTAGCCTTCATGTATCATCATCACCCTTAGTTTCTATGATGATACTCGACCAGGGACCTTTAAGAATGAAGCTTCAAATAAATCATGGGCTCTCACATTCAAGTCACGTACTTGATGTCCCATGGAAGCAAACATTCTAAGGGTATCTATTATGTTAACATTTAACTATCATATATAGAAAAACTCATAATAAAAGAATTTGCCATTAATTATAAAAGAAAAACTAGGTACACAGTTCATCATATGAACAAACAGCCAACAAAATACAAGATAACATGCAACCCACAAGATTCTCGCTAGAGTTGATCATTTAGGTATCGTATACCCATCGATCTAGTATGACCATCATGCTTTCTCTGTGCGAGAGCCTTTGTCAGCGGATCCGCAATATTTTCCTCAGCCGGCACTCTGCAAATGTTTACATCTCCTCGTTCGACAATCTCACGAATAAGATGAAACCGCCGGAATATGTGCTTGGAGCGCTGATGAGATCTAGGTTCCTTAGATTGTGCAATTGCACCATTGTTATCACAGTAGAGAACTACGGGACCAACAATGCTAGGAACTACATCAAGCTCACCGATGAATTTCCTAATCCATACAGCCTCCTTCGCTGCATTAGCTGCTGCGATATACTCGGCCTCTGTTGTAGAATCAGCAACTGTCTCTTGCTTGGAACTCTTCCAGCTCACAGCTCCTCCATTCAGGCAAAACACAAAACCTGACTGAGACTTGGAGTCGTCTCTATCAGTTTGGAAGCTAGCATCCGTGTAACCACTTACAACGAGCTCTTCCTCTCCACCATACACCAAGAACACGTCCTTAGTCCTTCTCAAGTACTTGAGGATATTCTTGACTGCAATCCAGTGACATTCACCGGGGTCTGACTGATACCTGCTAGTCATGCTCAAAGCAAAGGAAACATCGGGTCGAGTACATAACATCGCGTACATGATTGATCCAATTGCCGAAGCATATGGAATCAACTTCATGCGGTCCTTATCTTCACAAGACTTTGGACACTGGTCCTTAGAGAGATTCACACCATGAGACATGGGCAAAAATCCTTTCTTGGACTCAAGCATGTTGAACCGCTTCAACACCTTTTCGATGTACGTACTCTGGGTCAAACCCAGCAACTTCTTCGATCTATCTCTATAGATCTTAATACCAAGTATATAAGTCGCTTCGCCCAAATCCTTCATTGAAAAGCAGTTCCCTAGGTTGTTCTTAACAACTTTCAGGGTAGGAATGTCATTCCCAATCAACAGTATGTCATCTACATACAATATCAGGAAGACAACAATGCTCCCACTGATTCGCTTGTAAACACAAGGCTCATCTTCATTCTTGATGAAACCAAACTCTTTGATCTTCTCATCAAAACGAAGATTCCAACTTCGAGAGGCCTGTTTCAGTCCATAAATGGACTTATTCAGCTTGCATATTTTAGTGGCTTCATCTGGGGATACAAAACCCTCGGGTTGTGTCATATACACTTCCTCAAGGAGGTTTCCATTAAGGAAAGCCGTTTTGACATCCATCTGCCAGATCTCGTAGTCATAATACGCAGCAATAGCAAGCAATATCCTAATGGACTTTACCATGGCAACAGGGGAAAAAGTTTCATCATAGTCAATACCATGAATTTGCTTGAAACCTTTAGCCACCAGTCGCCCTTTGAATGTCTGTACATTCCCATCCATGTCGGTCTTCTTCTTGAAGACCCACATGCACCCTATGGGTCGTACCCCTTCAGGTGGTTCCACCAAGTTCCAAACTTGGTTTGCATACATGGAGTCCATTTCGGATTTCATAGCCTCAAGCCATTTGTCGGAGTCCGGTCCATTCATAGCCTCTTGGTAGGTTGCTGGTTCATCATCATGATCCATAAGCAACACATTACCTATTTGAGACACGAGAAATCCATATCTCTCAGGCTCAAACCTCGGTCTACCAGATCTACGTAGGACTTGTGTTCCCTGAGCAGGTTCTCCAGCTACAACATCTTGTAGTCCTATCTCAGAATCCAATTCCGGTTCATTCACTACATGTGGTTCTTGAACGTCTTCAAGCTCTACCTTTTCAGTCTTTCTTGATAAGAACTCTTTCTCCAAGAAGACACCAGTCCTTGCGACAAACACTTTGCCCTCAGACGGTAGGTAAAAGTAATACCCTTTCGTTTCCTTAGGATATCCCACCAGATAACATTTATCTGATTTGGGTTCCAGCTTGTCAGGCATTTGACGTCTTACGTATGCCTCACAGCCCCAAATTTTAATGAACGACATACTAGGACGCTTCCCAGTCCATATCTCATATGGTGTCTTCAGAACCGTTTTCGTTGGAGCGCGATTCAATGTCATTGCAGCAGTCTCTAAAGCAAAACCCCAAAAGGAAACAGGCAAGTCTGCAAGACTCATCATCGAACGTACCATGTCTAACAGAGTACGATTTCTCCTCTCAGACACACCATTATGTTGTGGTGTTCTAGGTGGAGTGAGCTGTGATACAATACCACACTCTTTCAGATGATCACGAAACTCATGACTCAGGTATTCGCCACCTCGATCAGATCGGAGTGCTTTAACCCTTTTTCCCAACTGGTTTTCTACTTCATTCTTGAACTCTTTGAACTTTTCAAAGGTCTCGGATTTGCACTTCATAAGATACACATATCCGTATCTACTGAAATCATCAGTAAATGTAACAAAGTAGAAATACCCTCCTCTAGCCATGGAACTCATGGGTCCGCATACATCACTATGTATAACACCCAAGAGATCCTCAGCCCTCTCAGTATAACCAATGAAAGGAGCTTTAGTCATCTTGCCTAACAAACAAGATTCGCATCGCTCAAATGATTCATAATCAAATGAGTCCAAAAGTCCATCTCTATGGAGCTTGGATATGCGCTTCTCGTTGATATGGCCCAAACGACAATGCCAGAGAAACGTAGGGTTCGAGTCATTTGTTCTTAGTCTTTTATTATTTTCTACATTATAGATCAGATGGTCCAAGTTCAAAACGTAAAGACCATTAAACAATTGGGCTACAGCATAACAAACATCATTCTTAAATATAGAACAACAATTGTTCTTAATTATAAAAGAAAATCCAATCATGTGCAAACATGAAATAGATATAATGTTTCTAGTTATTGCCGGAATAAAATAACAGTTATCTAATTCTATTACAAGCCCACTGGGCAAAGAAAGACGGTAAACTCCTACGGCTACAGCAGCAACTCTTGCTCCATTGCCGACGCGGAGGTCCACCTCCCCTTTACTCAGCAATCTTCTCCTTCCCAGTTCCTGCACATTTGTACAAATGTGAGAACCACATCCGGTATCCAATACCCAAGATGAAGGAGCAGAAAGGTTTATCTCTATAACGTAAACATTAGAAGCGGAAGTCATACCTCCCCTCAATTTCTGCAGACCCTCAATATACGAAGGACAGTTCCTCCGCCAATGACCAGCCTTGCCACAGTGGTGACATTTCCCATCCTTCACCGTGCTTTTCTTTTTCATCAGTGCTGAAGACTTGGGCTCAAGATATGACTTAGGTCCTACCTTCGTCTTCTTGGAGCCCTTGGCTTTGCCCTTGCCCTTATGCACCATCAGTATGGGGCTGGCAGGCTTGGCCTTCTTCATGTTGATCTCGGCAGTTCTTAACATGCCTAGGAGTTCGGGCAGTGTCTTGTCTATCTCGTTCATATTGTAGTTCAAGACAAACTGCTCATAACTGTCCGGCAACGATTGCAGGATCAGATCCGTGGCCAACTCTTGACCAAGAGGAAAACCCAGCCTTTCAAGGTTCTCTATATACCCAATCATCTTGAGTACGTGAGTCCCTACTGAGTCTCGAACTCCCATCTTGCACTGAAATAATGCTTTCGTGATGTCGAACCTCTCTTGACGAGCCTGCCCTTGAAACATTTTCTTGAGGTGCCCGTCAATCTCCTTGCACCCCATGTTCTCATGTTGCTTCTGAAGCTCAGAGTTCATGGTGGCAAGCATAAGGCACTCGACATCCAAAGCATCATCAGTATACTTCTTATAAGTATCCTTCTCAGCACGGGAAGAGTTCCCGGTCGGCACCTCGGGGGCTTCTTCTTCCAAGACATAGAGCTTTCGCTCTTGCCTGAGAACAATTCTCAGGTTCCTATACCAGTCCATATAGTTTGTCCCGCTGAGCTTATCCTTCTCAAGGATGGCTCTCAGAGACAGCGTGGAGTGTGAAACGCTTGCCATGGAATTCTACAAGAATTTATGCAGAATAAAATCAGTACCTACATTTCAATTGCAATTTATTCTAATTAGGACTTCAATTAAAATACTCCCACTATTTTATTCGAAATGATAGCCCTCACTAACAATTCGGAGAGTTCATGCGAGCTACTCTCTTAGTGGACAAGATCCGTATTTCACCAACACAATGAGTCCGCTTTGGCGTTCCTCTCACGATGTGGTTATTTAGGTAGGCAACGCTTGCCAATTGCATCCTCATGCAATTCTTGTATGGTTGGTGAATAACTCCTTATTCGCATCCATCATATGGTGCATGCCAACCCTATGCCTCTAGGCACTCAACCTTTGAGGTCACCTAGTTAAGCTGGACCCGATGTCAACAGTGGGATATCACAATTATCCGCTCGCACCCTTACCAAGATAGATTAATACACCTTGCTTTGGCAAGCCCACATTTCATCGATCAAGGCAGGAAGAGTGTCATCCATCGGAAGGCATCCGAACACTTAATATTAAAAGAAGGGATTTCAATTTTAGGTTAACAATTAACCATGATCAACATTTGATCAATGTGCACATCCAAAGAAAAACAATTCTTCTAAAACCACATGCATCCCTTATGTGCACATCCTGACACCATCAACATTTGATAGAAGGAAGGGCTAAATCTGAACATCCGGAAATTTCCAAATCCTCAGATTTACATGCATTGGACAAAGGCAAAGACAGCTCAACTTAAGCAGTAGACAAGCTCATCTCTCTTTGTTGGATTCAAAATCCAAAACAAAATCGAAGGATGGTTACTGCTAAGGAGATCACAATTTCTAACACTTAGAAACACCACCGAAATTCCAATCGTTCTTGGCGAAATGCCAAGACTAAATCTAGATATTTAGAACGCTTCTAAATCTCTAGGTTTACACGCACTGGAATGACCAAACTTCCAAAACAACAGTCATGGCCGAAACCTCCCTCTGATACCACTGTTGGGTTTCTCTATTAGGGTTGGCACAACACTTGTGCACGCAGCAGAAAAGTAAAACATCAAGAAAACCCAAAGAGATGATGATCGAGCCATGACGGTTGAATCAAGAAGTTAACGAAACTAGGCAAAAATTACCTCGGTGGCGTTGAGTCACAACTCAACGGAGAAGCTCCAAACTTTGTCTGCTTGCTGGTGGCGAGTTCTACGTGGAATAGTATCCACGTTTCTGCAGAAGTCCACACGAGCGGGAGAACGCCGAGCTTTCCGTCGCACGGAAGATCGGGAAGGAGAAGACCGCACCTTTGCTTTCCCACGGACTGCTAGGTCCGCGCTAGGGATTGCAGCGCCAGCGACGATCGCCGGAGAAAAGGTGGTCAAGGGAGCAAACACGGCGGCGGAACTTTTCCGGCGGCGGGATCGGGATCGGCGGAGCGAACGCGGAACTCCTTCCGTCGGGTTCGATTCGCACAGAGGGGATAGATCGCACACATTCCCGAAACCCTAAGTGTTATATTTATACTTAAAGTATAAAATAAACTCAGGAAAATCGCTATCCGCAGACCACCCAGAACTAGGGTTCAGAATCGGCGAGAATGAATCGGTGAGAATCGGCGACAATCGGCGAGAATCACTGAGCAGGTTCGGTGAGAATCATTCGGCGAGTATCACATTGGATCGGCGAGAATCAGAGTACAATACTCGACGATTCTCGCCGATCGTCGAGCCACGCTCGACGACACAAAATGATACTCGACGATCGTCGAGCCGCGGTCGACGACAATAGCCAAGGTAGTCGATCGTCGAGAATCAACAATTGATTCTCGACGATTCTCGTCGATCGGCGAGAATCAGCAAGGTGATTCTCGTCGATCGGCGGGAATCAGAAGATGATTCTCGACTATTCTCATCGACCCTCGGACGACAAACCTAACCAGCCCTTCAAGGCAACCTTTGCCCAACCCGATGATCCTATAAGGCAACACCTTGCCCATAACCCTATTCAGGTCGGTGATTGGTAACCTTTACCAACACAGTCAGTCATCCAACTTCTCCACATCTCTTATGTGCGACCCTGCAGGCTCATATTGCGTTGGCAGTGAGATTAGATGTTTGACCACTTCCAGATCATCATGGTAACTCCAACAATTATTCCACGTAGAACTCGCCACTAGCAAGAAGACAAAGTTTGGAGCATCTCCGTTGAGTTGTGACTCAACGCCACCGAGGTAATTTTTGCCTAGTTTTGCTAACTTCTTGATTCAACGTTCATAGCCCGATCCACATCTCTTTGGGTTTTTCTTGATGTTTTTATTTCCGCTGCGTGCACAAGCGTTGTGCCATCCTCACAGAGAAACCCAACAGTGGTATCAGAGCCAGGTTGCGGCCATGATCGTTGTATTGGAAGTTTGTTATTCCAGTGCGTGTAAACCTAGGGATTTAGAAGTGTTCTAAATGTCTAGATTTAGTCTTGGTACCCTGCCAAGAACGTCTGGAATTGCGTGGGATTTTCTAAGTGTTAGAAATTGTTGTCTCCTTAGCAGTAACCATCCCTCGATTTTGTTTTGGATTTTGGAATCCAACAAAGAGAGATGAGCTTGTCTACTGCTTTAAGTTGAGCCGTCTTTGCGTTTGTCCAATGCATGTAAATCTGAGGATTTGGAAGTTTCCGGATGTTCAGATTTATCCCTTTCTTCTATCAATTGTTGATGGTGTTAGGATGTGCACATAAGGGATGCATGTGGTTTAGAATTGTCTTTCTTTGGATGTGCACATTGATCAAATGTTGATCATGGTTAAATGTTAACCTATAATTGAAAATCCCTTCATCTAATATTAAGTGTTCGGATGCCTTCCGATGGATGACACTCTTCCTGCCTCGATCGATGAAGTGTGGGCTTGCCAAAGCAAGGTGCATTAATCTATCTTGGTAAGGGTGCGAGCGGATAATTGTGATATCCCACTGTCGACATCGGGTCATACTTAACTACGTGACCTCAAAGGTTGAGTGCCTAGAGGCATAGGGTTGACATGCACCATATGATGGATGCAAATAAGGAGTTATTCACCAACCATACAAGAATTGCATGAGGATGCAATTGGCAAGCGTTGCCTACCTAAATAACCGCATCGTGAGAGGAACGCCAAAGCGGACTCATAGTGTTGGTGAAATACGGATCTTGTCCACTAAGGGAGTAGCTCGCATGAACTCTCCGAATTGTTAGTGAGGGCTATCATTTCGAATAAAATAGTGGGAGTATTTTAATTGAAGTCCAAATTAAAATAAATTGTATTTGAAATTTTGATACTGATTTTATTCTGCATAAATTCTTGTAGAATTCCATGGCAAGTGTTTCACAATCCACGTTGTCTCTGAGAGCCATCCTTGAGAAGGATAAGCTCAGTGGGACAAATTACATGGACTGGTACAGGAACCTGAGAATTGTTCTCAGGCAAGAGCGAAAGCTCTATGTCTTGGAAGAAGAAGCCCCCGAGGTGCCGACCGGGAACTCTTCCCGTGCTGAGAAAGATACTTATAAGAAGTATACTGACGATGCTTTAGATGTCGAATGCCTTATGCTTGCCACTATGAACTCTGAGCTTCAGAAGCAACATGAGAACATGGGGTGCAAGGAGATTGACGAGCATCTCAAGAAAATGTTTCAAGGGCAGGCTTGTCAAGAGAGGTTCGACATCACAAAAGCGTTGTTTCAGTGCAAGATGGGAGTTTGAGACTCAGTAGGGACTCACGTACTCAAGATGATTGGGTATATAGAGAACCTTGAAAGGCTGGGTTTTCCTCTTGGTCAAGAGTTGGCCACGGATCTGATCCTGCAATCGTTGCCGGACAGTTATGAGCAGTTTGTCTTGAACTATAACATGAATGAAATAGACAAGACACTGCCCGAACTCCTAGGCATGTTGAGAACTGCCGAAATCAACATAAATAAGGCCAAGCCCGCCAGCCCCATACTGATGGTGCATAAGGGCAAGGCCAAGGCCAAGGGTTCTAAGAAGACGAAGGTAGGACCTAAGTCATTTCTTGAGCCCAAGTCTTCTGCACTGATGAAGAAGAAAAGCACGGTGAAGGAAGGGAAATGCCACCACTGTGGCAAGGCTGGTCATTGGCGGAGGAACTGTCCTTCGTACATTGAGGGTCTCCAAAAATTGAGGGGAGGTATGACTTCCACTTCAAATGTTTACGTTATAGAGATAAACCTTTCTACTCCTTCATCTTGGGTATTGGATACCGGATGTGGTTCTCACATTTGTACAAATGTGCAGGAACTGGGAAGGAGAAGATTGCTGAGTAAAGGGGAGGTGGACCTCCGCGTCGGCAATGGAGCAAGAGTTGCTGCTGTAGCCGTAGGGGTTTATCGTCTTTCTTTGCCCAGTGGGCTTGTAATAGAACTAGATAACTGTTATTTTGTTCCGGCCATAACTCGAAACATTATATCTATTTCATGTTTGGACATCATTGGATTTTCTTTTATAATTAAGAACAACTGTTGTTCTATATTTAAGAATGATGTTTGTTATGCTGTAGCCCAATTGTTTAATGGTCTTTATGTTTTGAACTTGGACCATCTGATCTGTAATGTAGAAAACAATAAAAGACTAAGAACAAATGACTAAAACCCTACGTATCTCTGGCATTGTCGTTTGGGCCACATCAACGAGAAGCGCATATCCAAGCTCCATAGAGATGGACTTTTGGACTCATTTGATTATGAATCATTTGAGCGATGCGAGTCTTGTTTGTTAGGCAAGATGACTAAAGCTCATTTCACTGGTTATACTGAGAGGGCTGAGGATCTCTTGGGTGTTGTACATAGTGATGTATGCGGACCCATGAGTTCCATGGCTAGAGGTGGGTATTTCTACTTTGTTACATTTACTGATGATTTCAGTAGATACAGATATGTGTATCTTATGAAGTGCAAATCCGAGACCTTTGAAAAGTTCAAAGAGTTCAAGAATGAAGTAGAAAACCAGTTCGGTAAAAGGGTTAAAGCACTCCGATCTGATCGAGGTGGCGAATACCTGAGTCATGAGTTCCGTGATCATTTGAAAGAGTGTGGTATTGTATCACAGCTCACTCCACCTAGAACACCACAACATAATGGTGTGTCTGAGAGGAGAAATCGTACTCTGTTAGACATGGTACGTTCGATGATGAGTCATACAGACTTGCCTGTTTCCTTTTGGGGTTTTGCTTTAGAGACTGCTGCAATGACATTGAATCGCGCTCCAACGAAAACGGTTCTGAAGACACCATATGAGATATGGACTGGGTAGCGTCCTAGTATGTCGTTCATTAAAATTTGGGGCTGTAAGGCATATGTGAGACGTCAAATGCCTGACAAGCTGGAACCCAAATCGGATAAATGTTATCTGGTGGGATATCCTAAGGAAACGAAAGGGTATTACTTTTACCTACCGTCTGAGGGCAAAGTGTTTGTCGCAAGGACTGGTGTCTTCTTGGAGAAAGAGTTCTTATCAAGAAAGACTGAAAAGGTAGAGCTTGAAGAAGTTCAAGAACCACATGTAATGAATGAACCGGAATTGGATTCTGAGACAGGACTACAAGATGTTGTAGCTAGAGAACCTGCTCAGGGAACACAAGTCCTACGTAGATCTGGTAGACCGAGGTTTGAGCCTGAGAGATATAGATTTCTCGTGTCTCAAATAGGTAATGTGTTGCTTATGGATCATGATGATGAACCAACAACCTACCAAGAGGCTATGAATGGACCGGACTCCGACAAATGGCTTGAGGCTTTGAAATCCGAAATGGACTCCATGTATGCAAACAAAGTTTGGAACTTGGTGGAACCACCTGAAGGGGTACGACCCATAGGGTGCAAGTGGGTCTTCAAGAAGAAGACCGACATGGATGGGAATGTACAGACATTCAAAGGGCGACTGGTGGCTAAGGGTTTCAAGCAAATTCATGGTATTGACTATGATGAGACCATTTCCCCTGTTGCTATGGTGAAGTCTATTAGGATATTGCTTGTTATTGCTGCGTATTATGACTACGAGATCTGACAGATGGATGTCAAAATGGCTTTCCTTAATGGAAACCTCCTTGAGGAAGTGTATATGACACAACCCGAGGGTTTTGTATCCCCAGATGAAGCCACTAAAATATGCAAGCTGAATAAGTCCATCTATGGACTGAAACATGCCTCTCGAAGTTGGAATCTTCATTTTGATGAGAAAATCAAAGAGTTTGGTTTCATCAAGAATGAAGATGAGCCTTGTGTTTACAAGCGAATCAGTGGGAGCATTGTTGTCTTCCTAATATTGTATGTAGATGACATACTGTTGATTGGGAATGACATTCCTACCCTGAAAGTTGTTAAGAACAACCTAGGGAACTGCTTTTCAATGAAGGATTTGGATGAAGCGACTTATATACTCGGTATTAAGATCTATAGAGATAGATCGAAGAAGTTGCTGAGTTTGACCCAGAGTACGTACATCGAAAAGGTGTTGAAGCGGTTCAACATGCTTGAGTCCAAGAAAGGATTTTTGCCCATATCTCATGGTGTGAATCTCTCTAAGGACCAGTGTCCAAAGTCTTGTGAAGATAAGGACCGCATGAAGTTGATTCCATATGCTTCGGCAATTGGATCAATCATGTACGCAATGTTATGTACTCGACCCGATGTCTCCTTTGCTTTGAGCATGACTAGCAGGTATCAGTCA
The DNA here is from genome assembly GCA_039583875.1 of Platanthera guangdongensis. NCBI lineage: Eukaryota > Viridiplantae > Streptophyta > Magnoliopsida > Asparagales > Orchidaceae > Platanthera > Platanthera guangdongensis. The sequence goes on along the minus strand of CM077150.1, from coordinate 199,329,691 downwards.
GACCCCGGTGAGTGTCACTGGATTGCAGTCAAGAATATCCTGAAGTACTTGAGAAGGACTAAGGATGTGTTCTTGGTGTATGGTGGAGAGGAAGAGCTCGTTGTAAGTGGTTACACAGATGCTAGCTTCCAAACTGATAGAGACGACTCCAAGTCTCAGTCAGGTTTTGTGTTTTGCCTGAATGGAGGAGCTGTGAGCTGGAAGAGTTCCAAGCAAGAGACAGTTGCTGATTCTACAACAGAGGCCGAGTATATCGCAGCAGCTAATGCGGCGAAGGAGGCTATATGGATTAGGAAATTCATCGGCGAGCTCGATGTAGTTCCTAGCATTGTTGGTCCCGTAGTTCTCTACTGTGATAACAATGGTGCAATTGCACAATCTAAGGAACCTAGATCTCATCAGCGCTCCAAGCACATACTTCGGTGGTTTCATCTTATTCGTGAGATTGTCGAACGAGGAGATGTAAACATTTGCAGAGTGCCGACTGAGGAAAATATTGCGGATCCGCTGATAAAGCCTCTCGAGCAGAGAAAGCATGATGGTCATACTAGATCCATGGGTATACGATACCTAAATGATCAACTCTAGCGAGAATCTTGTGGATTGCAAGTAAATATGTATTTTGTTGGCTGTTTGTTCATATGATGAACATTGTACCTAAGTTTTTCTTTTACAATTAATGGCAAGTTCTTTTATTATGTCTTTTTCTATATGATAGTTAAATGTTAACATAATAGATACCCTTAAAATGTTCGCTTCCATGGGACATCAAGTACGTGACTTGAATGTGAGAGCCTATGATTTATTTGAAGCTGCATTCTTAAAGGTCCCTGGTCGAGTATCATCATAGAAGCTAAGGGTGATGATGGTACATGAAGACTAGCACGTGTATTGACTGATGACCGGTTCTCACAGGTCATGATATTGTGATATCAAGTCATCACGTGGGTACTTGTTAGTGAACAAGTTGTACTGGACAGACCCAACCTGAGACTACTCTGTGGATTGTCATCCAATCGTGTCACGAGTAGGTCTCAATTGACAATGGTGTTGTGATCCTTTGACCTGAAGTCACAGCATTCATCAAGTGAGGAAGAGCGTGCTTTGATGCCATCTAAAGTCTTCCTTGAGAAAGGTTGATGATAAGGGTGGTTGTTGGGCATGTTACGAATCATTTGGGAGTTTGTGTGTGAGCAGATATGGGATTTGTCCTCCTGTATGACAGGAGTTGCATCCATGGGCCCCTTGATGGAACTGGACTGAGAAATGCATGGCCATGCTTGGTTGAGTCAATATGTGATATTGGACTCACCATTCTCTGGAAGTCCGTCCTGGATCAAGAAACTTGGATTGAGCTATTACGAGGGTGACACGGTCCATGCCTCTAGTTCTTTCCGGATGTAAGGGACAAAGGGACAAAGTCAACGCTGATACATTGGTCATAAAGGCTTATGAGTTATGAACTCTTATTGCTTGGAGAGCAATGATGCATTGCTAGATGCCGCTCATTATTTGTGAGGTTTTTGCTTTGATACTTTCGAGATCAAGTGAGAGTCTGTTGGAGTTACCATTGTGATCTGGAAGTGATCAAACATGTAATCTCACTGCCAACGCGATATGAGCCTGCAGGGTCGCACATAAGAGATGTGGAGAAGTTGGATGATTGACTGTGTTGGTAAAGGTTGCCAATCACCGACCTGAATGGGGTTGTGGGCAAAGTGTTGCCTTAAAGAAGCATCGGGTTGGGCAAATGTTGCCTCGAAGGATTGGTAAGAATAGTCGGCCGAGGGTCGACGAGAATCGTCGAGAATAGTTCTCTGATTCTCGCCGATCGACGAGAATTGTCGAGAATAGTTCTCTGATTCTCGCCGATCGGCGTGTATCGTCGACCCTGTTCGACGTGTATCGTCAGTGATTCTCGACGATCGACGAGAATCGTCAACCTGCGATTCGACGTGAATCATCGGGCATTCTCGCCGATGGATACTCGCCGAATCTGCTGGTGATTCTCTCCGACCAATTCTCGATGACTGGCTCTCGCCGATTCTAGCCGATACTCGCCGATCCTTAGTGATTCTCGACGATCGATTCTCACCGATCGGCTGGTCATTCTCGCCGATTGTGGAACCCTTATTCTTGGGTGGTTTGCGGATAGCGATTTTCCTAGGTTTATTTATACCTTTGGTATAAATAGAACACTTAGGGTTTTTTGGGTTTACTGCTTCTGATCGAATCGAACCCGACGGAAGAGTTCCGTTCTTCGTTCCGCCGATCCTAAATCCCGCCGCCGACGGAAGCGTTCCGCCGCCGCCGTGATCGCTCCGCTGACCTCCTCTTCTCCGACGACTGTCGCTGGCGTTGCTCTTCCTGACGTGGACCTAGCAGTCCGTGGAAAGCAAGGTGCGGTCCTTTCCTCCATCCCGATCTTCCGTGTGACGGAAAGCCCGGTGTTCTCCCGCTCGTGTGGACTTCTTCAGAAACGTGGATATTATTCCACGTAGAACTCGCCACTAGCAAGAAGACAAAGTTTGGAGCATCTTCGTTGAGTTGTGACTCAACGCCACCGAGGTAATTTTTGCCTAGTTTTGCTAACTTCTTGATTCAACGTTCATAGCCCGATCCACATCTCTTTGGGTTTTTCTTGATGTTTTTATTTCCGCTGCGTGCACAAGCGTTGTGCCATCCTCACAGAGAAACCCAACACCAGCAAGGCAAGAGCCTGAGAAGGCACCAGAACTGCAGAAGGAGCTACCTAAGGAGAGGGTAGAGATAACAAGTACATCTGCATCTGAAGATGAGGAAGCTACAAGGGCTAAGAAAAGAAAGTTTCAAGTTTTCAAAAGAAGAAGCCAGAATTATAAGAAGGCTTTGCAAACTATTGCACCACAGCCTATATCACAGCCAGCACCAACTGTTGATTATAGTGCACTGATGGTTACTATGCAGATTAAACTGAATGAACACAGGAAAGCTATTGAAACTTATGTGGATGAGGGGCACAAATCTCTCCAATTTGATTTGGCCCAGGATATTAAATCCATAAGATTTGAGATGAATCTTAATAAGAAGGAGATGACAGAATGCTTCCACAAGGGAGGAAATGCAGTGGTGTACTTGGCTACACATCAGGAGAAGATAAAAGCTCAAGTTGATGAACTTGCAGTCAAGCAAGGATATGTACTTGAAAATCAAATTAGGATGAATGATAACTTGACTGCTTCTCACAATGCCATAGTCACAGAGATGAAGAATCTAGCTGCAGGGAAGACTCCAGCTGATGCTACAGCTAAAGCAAACTTTGACAAAGCTTTCTAAGAGGAAATTACTGCTGTTAAGACTGCCATTCTAGACTCTCCGAAGATCATCACTGACAAACTCCAAAGGTTGAAACCTTATTTTAAAGATGGAGTCAATTATTTGGATAACCAGGTTAGATTTTAAAAAGATGATGTAAGAGATCACATAGAAAGAGAAGTCATAAAGGGGGAGAGAGTGTTAGTCAAGGCCAGCTCTGATCATGCTAAGTGGATATCTAATTCTATCAGAGCAACTCTTGGATATCCTCCTCTTTGTGATGATGATAATGTGACAGAATCTGGTATTAATCCTGCATATCTTGGAGGTGAGCAACCTGAAGTAGCTCAAGTTATCTATCCTCCACCAGATTTTGACATGATACATGCTGATATACAGTCCATGTATAGCCCACCTGGGGGAAAGGACAATGTCATTATAGAGAAAGTTGTTCAGCCAATATCTGAAGCTATGCAAGAAGCTCTGCAGAAAGAATAAGAGACCAGATTGTCTAAAAAGAGGTTTAGGGAGCAAGCTGAACAAAGACCAGACTTTGAGCAGTGGAGCCCTACTTCAAGAAATATTATCTTAACTGCATGGAAAGCTGCAAAAGATAATATACAAGACAGAAATAAATGGTTTTCTGAACTTGAATGGAGGAAACATGAGTCAAGGCAAGAAGCAATAGTCCAATATAGAAGAAAGGCCAAGAAGGGAAAGCTACCTCCTACTGCCCAGGAGCCTAACAAGTACTTTCCCAAGCCTTATCACTACTTTGAGAGGCAAAAGATCAAAGCAGAAGAGCAAAAGAAAAAGGACTTGAAAGGCAAGAAGCCTGCTGATGCTGAAGTTGCTGAAGCTCCTATTCAAGCCAAAGTACAAGCTAGAAAAGAGATAGTGATCAAGGAGGCTGAACAAAAATAGAATAGACTTTTATTCAGTTTACAATTGTAATCTTGTGTTTTTCAAACACTATGTAAAACTTTTGTATTATGAATATTACAAAGTTGTGAGAACAATATGATGTGTTTTAAATCTATTTCATAATTGTTCTGAGATATTATCTGTATATGCATGTTTGTTTAATACATGTGATGTTCTTTCCTGATTACATAATCCTATTTTACATCATACTTGATTTTATTCTGTATGGTGTATATCATTGACTAAGGGTTATGACTTCTCCAAATAGGGGGAGATTGTTGGATACATTGGTTTAAATGTACCTGATTTGAAGAAGCATCACCCAACTCAATGATATACATCAAAATGTATTTGATGTGTTTTGAGTTTACTTATGCAGGTTAAGTTTTTACAGGAAAGAAGAAAAAGTTTCTAAGTCCATGTGTCGACACCAAGGAGCAAAGTGTCGACACTTAAGAAGACTTGTGTCGACACCCAGGCAAGCAGTGTCGACACTTGGAGTCATTGTGTCGACACCAGAGATGTTGAGTCGACACCAGACAGAAAGTATCGACACAAGGAGCTGTGTCGACACTCAGTGAAGAAAAGTGCAGTGAAGTAGTGTCGACACTTAGCAGTTGTGTCGACACCCAGTGAAACTGTGTCTACATCAGAAAGTGTCGACACTTGGAGGCTGTGTCGACACTCAGCAAAAGTCAGCAGAGACTAAGTACAAGTGTCGACACCCAGAACAATGTGTCGACACACAGCAGAAGAGTCAACACTTGAAGAAAGTGTCGACACCCAGAGCAATGTGTCGACACTCAGCTGAAGATTCAACACTTGAAGAAAGTGTCGACAATAGGAGCTGTGTCGACACTTAGCAAAGTTCAAAAATTTCTAAGTACAAGTGTCGACACAACGGAGATATGTCGACACTCAGCAAGAGTCTCGACATAAGAAGAATGTGTCGATACCCAGAGCAATGTGTCGACACTCAGCAAGTATCAACACTGAAGACATGTGTCGACACCAAGAAGAAGTGTCGACTCTTAACAGATTCAACACATGAAGATGTGTCGACACAAAGGAGTTGTGTCGACACTTACAAGAAGTCAACAAAGTGCTGAAGAACAAAGTGTTGTGTCGACACTCAATATCAGTGTCGACACATGAAGAAGAAACAGTGTCGAGATACAAAATCTACAACACAAGGAGTTGTGTCGACACCTTGTAGGCTAGTGTCGACACTTAGACAACTTGTGTCGACACTTGGTCTATAAGTGTCGACACTTAAAGACAGACAGTCTCGACACTTTCAGACAGTTACAGAATTTTCAAGAACTGACTGGATGACTTGACAGCTGTCATTCCAGCCGGTCTACTGCACCTATCAGAGTTGTCAGAAATCAGTTAGGAACCGGACCAGCCGGTTACCATGAAGAAGGCCTATAAATAGGCTTATACAGTCTACAGAAACTGTTGTTGAAAGGGTTGAGATCATTGAACAAGTGATTGTCTAAAGAAGATCTAGCTATCAAGTGAAGATCTAAGAAGTTGGAGAGAGAGAGCTCCATCCAAGAAGTCAGCTATTGGAACCAGGCTGAGAAGAAGGGTTCAGATTTATTTTGAATCTTAAGTAGCAGAGATCAAGGATCAACTGCAGAAGAGGTCAATCTAATTGAGTTCTATATTCAAGAAGCTTTGAAGAAAGCCAAGTCAGATTGATTTCAGCTGAGTTCTTCCAAGAACTCATCAAGAATCTCACAACTCTTCTCTCTTGTCACTGAGTTGTTGAGTGATAATTGTTGTATTCATTTTATCTTGTAGGATCCTTAGGGATCTGAGTGTTGTAAGCCTGTAATTATAAAGGCTGAGTGTAGGGCTTGAGTGCCTGAGTGTAGGAGATTGAAATCTCTGAATGTAGGCCTGTTGTGGCTGAGTGTAGGCCTTGGTGGCTGAGTGTAGGCCTTGGTGGCTGAGTGTAGGCTTTGTAAAGAAGTTGAGTTGTAGGGCCTTGGGCCTGAGCTGTAGGAACCTATTTTGGGGTTCTGAGATAGTGGAGAAGTTGGGCCGAATCTAGTACACTGCTAGATAGGCGAAGGGGGAAAGTGGATGTACCCAAACCTTGGGGAACCACTATAAAACAGTGTGTCTACTGTGTGCTATGATATTCTGTGATTGCTTTGTGATTGCTGTGTACAAATAGATATAACTCTGAGATAAAATATGATTGCTGCCTTAAAAAGTTAAAAAGATTCAAGTCACCTATTCACCCTCCCTCTAGGTGTTTAGGTACAATATCTTTCAAGATCCTTATGTGCTTCCCAAGCTCATGTGATTCAAGGATGTGGCCCATCAAGGAGGTCAGAAGCCTAAATGAGATTTCCACTGAATCTCTTTTAGGAAAGCTTAAGTCCTATGAACAGCTGATCAAATCCAAAGAGGCAGCTGAGCAGAGAACACCTCCTCCAGCAAGAAAAGAGCATAACATGGCTTTCAAGGCTGCTGAGGAGACAGAGACTCCAACCATGAATGAAGAACTGATCTCTCTATTTGCCAAGAGATTTTACAAGATGGTAAGGAAACACTTCAGGAGAAAGTCATCCAAGCAGGATGACAAGCAAAGGTATGACAAAACTCCAACTAAAGAAGTGGTGTGTTTTGGTTGCAGGACACCTGCACACTTCATCTCTGAGTGTCTAGAGAATCAAAAGAAGGAGAAGAGTAGATAGAAGGACACAAGAAGACATCACAACAGTAGGCCTTCCTCCAGCAAATACAAGAAGAAGGAGAAAGGATTTGTGGCTGAATCCTGGAGTGAAACTGGGGATCAATCAACATCTTCCAGCTCCAGTGAAGATGAAGAAGAGGCAAGGGCCAAAGAAGTCTGTCTAATGTCCATTGATGCCTCAAGGAGTTATTCAGAAGAAGAAGATTCTAACAATGAAGCAGTTTCAGATTTTAAAGCTGACAAGGTATTATCATCTTTTGATTATAATTATGAATCATTTAAATCTGAATTCAAAACCATGTGCATAGATCTAATTAACTCAGAAAAGGAAATTAAGACTCTTAGGGAAAAACTAGGAAACATAGAGACTCTTAACTCTAAAAATAATAGGTTTAAGGATGAATTAATCTTAGCTAATGAACAAATTATAATGTTAAAGACTGAGTTATGTGAGGCTAAGCAACTTGAGGAGACTCTCAATGGGAGAAGCCTTAAGCTGATGGACATTACAAGCACAGTTAATTCCAGATTGAATGGCTAGCTGGGCTTGGGTTCATCATCAAGTTTGTCCCCCATTCTCAAGAAGAACATTCTGACAACCCCTTTCAAATTTGTTTCAGCTAAAGGGAAAGAAATAATGAACAATAAACAAACCTTAGAAGTTGTTCCAAAATCAATAAGTCAAAACAATAAAAATCAGAAAACCACAAGTAAAAATAAAGTTCAGCAGATTTCGTCGAACTCAGATCGACGAAGTGTAACGTCCCGATTCACGCTAGGCCCCCATGCGAGTTTTGAGTCAGGAGGGCAGGCTTGAGTTCAGGAAAGCGGAGGAAAAAGGGCGACACTTGTGAACTGGAGAAGTTAGTCCAGAGCAGGTTACACGCCCTGGGTCACAGGCGTGACCCAGGGGCGTGATTGAAGTACTCGAGTAGCAGCCTAAGTTACTCGAGTATTTTAAAAATACTCGAGTAAAATGGGTTACACGCCCTGGGTCACGGGCGTGACCCAGGTGCGCGACTGAAGTACTCGAGTAGCTCCCGAGGTTACTCGAGTAGTTTCAAAATACTCGAGTAAAATGGGTTACACGCACTGGATCACGGGCGTGACCCAGGGGTGTGACTGAAGGTACTCGAGTAGCTGTCGAGGTTACTCGAGTAGTTTTCAAAGTACTCGAGTAAAGTGGGTTACACGCCCTGGGTCACGGGCGTGACCCAGGGGCGTGACTTAAGATACTCGAGTAGGTGCTTTAGGTACTTGAGTAGGTGGTTGGTTCTTGAGTGAGAGGGTTACACGCCCCATGTCACGGGCGTGACCATGGGCATGACCATGGGCGTGACCTGGGCATGTTCTCCGTTCGACGATTTTAGTTGACTTCGAAGAATTTCGGTCGACGATGGGCATCACGCCCGGTGTCACGGGCATGACCATGGGCGTGACCCTGGCATGTTTCGTCATGTCGAGTATCGAATAGGCGTCGTAACTGCCTGTAACGCTTCGCTTGAGCGGGACATGGGTAATTATACGGGCGTGTCCCTACCCGTGTCACATTATATATATATAAGGAACAATGGAAAACCATAGCCATTTCACTCTTCTTCCCAGCCGTATTTGTTTGAGAGAAGTCCTGTGGAGAAAGAGAGTTTGCTGAAGGAAGATCTAGGGAATAAAATCCGCCAACGCCGCGAAGGAGAGGATGCCGCCACGAAGAATCACAAGATCTATGGCCGGAAATGGAACCGCTGGAAATGATGTGAGTTTCCTACCCTCTCCCTTGGTTGTAGATCTATAGTTATTTTCCTAGGCGAGACATCGACTCAAGAGAGTCTTGATGGAGAGGAGGAGTTTTCTAGGAAAGGCCATGCTAGGACTTGTGTCCTAGGTTTTAGATCTCTTCAACCACTCCCTTCTTCTATGTGATGATAGGGGATGGTTTCGTGAAGGGTATTGGCCTCTTGAGTTTGAATAAGGGAGGAGGTTTTCTGGAATGATTTGGGAAGATCGCCTTGAGGAGGAAGATGAACCGATGCCGTTCATTCCGCCTTAAGATGCGTCCAGAATCTGTATTCTGCGCGCAACAAACTTCGTGGCCATTGTTAGGCATGATATGTCCAGATCTGGGCTTTCGGCTAAACATGAAAGTCGAAGCCCTTGAAAATACCTTTCCAACGAGTGGCTGCATAACTTTAGGCGACGTATGTAGCAACAGGAAAGTCTGAACGAAAATGGTGTGCGATAAATCCTGCATGCAGAAATTGTGTTCTGTACGCAGCGGGCTTCAAGTCTGATTTCAAATAGGATAATATCAAATCTGGGTTGAGGTCTGAATACGAAAGTTATAGCCCACGGAAAGACCTTTCCATCGAGGGATTACACACCTTCACCGAATTCCCATAGCCTCGGGAATCTCCGGTCGAATTTGCTGTCCAGATTACTCTGTACCTAAATTCTGGGTTTTAAATAATATGGATTTGGGTTCGGTGGAATTAAAATTGCAAGTTACTTGGCTTAGACAAACTCTTTTATGATTAATCATTTTAGTTGCATGATTGATGGAATTTATTAGTCAGATTTCATATAATCCAATTGCGAAGCAAGGTTACTTAAACGAATTGACTTGATAGAAATTGATAGATGGTTATTTATGCGCTTCATGTTTATAATATGCTATATTTTTGGAGGATTGATAGATCTTTATATGAGCATCATGTTTATATTATGTTTTCATCATTTGGAAAGTCATGTGGAAGAATAAATTACGGCCATGCGTATGTTTGACCAATGGAATGAGTTTAGCAGTCCAATACTTAGAGCGTTATCTCCCTACGGGTAGTATTGTGAAAGGTTATAAGTGCGGTGTTGACCGTCGCAAGCTTGGATAGCTTGAGATGAGACAAACAGATGGTTGGGCTTGGTCCTCGGTGTTCACGTCCCGGGGCTCCTTCCGTGCCAGGTGGATGGTCGGGCTTGGTCCTCGTGCTTTCATCCGAGGCTCCTTCTATGCCACGATGATGTGGAATTTGCATGTGGTGTGAGTCGACACACGGTGTCGTAATCCTGTGTTAAGGATAGTGTGGCAGGTCTACGGGCTCGCCAGTTGTCACACTGACGGGAGTCGATAGTTAGACATTGGGCGGTTGGGCTTGGTCCTCGGTGTTCACATCCCGGGGCTCCTTCCGTGTCAGGTGAACGGTTGGGCTTGGTCTTCGTACTCACTCCGAGGCTCCTTCCGGGTCACACAAGGTCAGTTCGGGGCTTGGCCCTCGGTGCACATCTACCCGAGGCTCCCGCTGGGCCATAGTATGCATGGGCTCCGCTGTTGTGTTCTTAGCATTGAGGCGTACGAAGGCCTAGGTGAAGTAGTGTGGATACCCGCCAAGTAGTAGAAGTGCCCGTTCTACTATCACCGCCTGGCCACGGCGGTTGATGCCTGAGAGGTTAGCTACCTGCTCGAAAAGTGGGAACTACAGTCTATGTCGACATGGCAATTGCATGTGTGTGATCATGGGTGAGTCATTGCATAGCATACATACCATTTCATATCATTGCACAACAAGATCCTCATCGTATAAGTTTGTATGGGCACTCTTATACGATGAGTTTCTTTATGCAAATCGACCCTTAACTTATAAGCTTGTATGGGCATCCTTATAAGTTAAGTTACCTTCCTGCTGTAGTTTTCTTATACTTGATGTTATACTAGCTCTTGTAGAATTGTTAGTTTATACATTGATAGCTCTTGTAGAACTGCTAGTTTATACATTAATACTCATGTACCATGCCACCTGCTTGTACCTTTTATACTTACTATATATTGTACTCTTGTTCCTTTTCCCCGCCGGTGCCGAGGAGTCGTCGGGGGAGTGGATGTGAAACCACTTAGTCGTTTCGACTAACGGTTGCTACGTCTTCCTTTTTAGGAGACCACGCCGCAGGTAGAGAAGCCGCAGACTACGCAGTAGGACAGCCAGGCCAGGACGACAGGGCCTGAAGTGACGGTGCCGTCGATACAGTCGGTTACTAATGTTAGTGTTTTGATAATCTGATGTAGCCCGTTTGGGCAATGTTTAGCTGTACTCTGATATACTGTAGAAGCATGTTTTAGCTTCTCCTTTATTTATGTATTTGGACTATATGCTTAATGTGGATTTGACTTCTCTTGCTTATTATATTTTGGTTGGGTTGGCATGTTATATTAATATTGTTGTAGCCGGCGGAATAAGCGTCTTGTGGTACAGGTTAGCCCGTGTGCTAATGCTACCACAAGGCGGCTGTTCCGGGCATAAGACTCCCCCCTTCGTGCCGTGTTTTGGGATTCGGGAGGGGGGGGGGTCTTACAAATGGTATCAGTTTGCCACGATCCTCAACTAAGAAGTCATTCAACAATGGTGCCACCCCCGTTCGATTAGTCAGCTTGGGGACAAACTAACTTAGCGGAAGCAGTGGTGTGCCCATATGTAATTCACATTAAATTGTCCAACTTTGACCTTAAGTTTAGCCAAGCTGACCACAAATTTGTCGTGTACGTGTAGGTTCCACTGCATGTTGAGCCGATGGGGGTACTCCTACCCCTCCCATACTCACTCAGTTCCAACAGTCTGAGTTGGGGCAGACGCTCACCGCCATTCTTGATGCTTTTAAGGCGCAACAGCCTCTGGTGCAACAACAGGCCCCCGACTCTAACTAGCTGAGCACCTTCCGAGCTCTCTCCCCTCCCGTCTATCGTGGGACGGAGTCAGCCGTATGTACGGAGGAATGGCTCGACACAGTAGAAGAGCTATTTGCTGGTATCCGTTGCCCAACCAACATGGCCGTGTCATTGGCAGTGTCCGTCTTGGATTTACATGCTAAGAGGTGGTGGAAGTCCCTTATGGGCTCTACCTTCCATGGCTGAGTCTATACAGAGATAAGTTGGAGCAAATTTTCGGGTGTTTTCTTTGAGCACTTCATTCCTACTTCGGCTCGAGATGAGCTTGAGCATAGGTTTCTACTACTGAAGCAGGGATCAAACTCAGTTACGGAATACCAGCGGGAATTCCAACATCTCGCAAGGTTTGCGAACTCTTACGAGTTGGATGATAGAGGTTATGCCAAACGTTTCTACAAAGGGCTGCGAGATCCCCTAAGGCAGTCCCTTTTATTTATAGCGGATGGAAGTCTAGCGGAGATTATTGACATGGCGAAGAGGTTGGAGGCGGATCACTTGAGTACTGGCAAGAGGCCTGTAGAAGGCGTTATGGAGGCCAGTCCGAGCAACAGGAGGAGACAGGATCGTAGAGGAGGAGGGGGATATCAGAGGGGTGGAGGGAGTTTCCACCGAAACTATAGAGTGGAGCACCCAGTCCAGCAGCCGGCCGCGCTGCCTCCACCACCACAGGCTCAGCAATTTCGGCAACCAGAGGGGTATCGTGGGTTGGTGTGTTTCGAGTGCAATCAACCGGGCCACATTAGACACTACTGCCCACATCTGTATGGGAACGTCCATCCTGCTCTCCCTCCTGCTCTCCCTCTCGCTCTACCTCCAGCAGCCCCACGAGGACGGGGATATATGCGTGGTCGAGAACGAGGATTGCGAAGAGGAAACCGTGGCCCGGTCCGGTGTCCGGTGTATGCGATGGACATGGCGCAAGATCTGAATCCCCAGGATATTATAGCTGGTACGTGTAGTTAACCTTCTCAAATTTTGTCATTTAATTTAAATTGTTTAAGGCATACAGATACCTAGTGGTTGATTTTGGTTATTGGTACTTAGGCACCGTGGTAATCGGTGGGAAGATGGCCTATGCGCTGTTCGATACCGGTGCCTCACACTCTTTCGTGTCCGAAGATTTCATTAAAGGTATGGATGGCATACAATACTTTTCTGGAATATCCTTACGAGTATGCCTCCCGAATGGCTCGGAGATGATCACTACCATCAAGTGCGAGTTTGAGATATATATTGAAGGAAGGGCTTTCGATGCGCCTGCCACGGTCCTGAAGATGCCTGAGTTCGACATCATTTTGGGCATGACGTGGTTGAATTGGTCACTTCACGAGGATCGACTGCGCGGAGAAGAAGATCTATTTGAGACATGGGGACACCGAGGTTATCTTCCAAGGTATTAATTTCGTATCCCGTATGCTCTTGTCTTCAGTTCAGGTTGTAAAGGCCCATATGAAAGGGGATGAGGTCTTCATGATCTGGTTTGAGTTGAAGGAGGTAGAATTGGAGGTAAACGATGTTCGGGTAGTGTGGGACTTCCCCGAGGTGTTTCCAGAGAAACTACCAGGGTTACCCCCTCACAGATTAGTCGATTTCTGGATTAACCTAGTACCTGGTGCCAATCCTGTATCCAAGGCCCCTTACTGAATGGCCCCGAAGGAACTCGCGGAGTTTAGAGTTCAATTGCAAGAATTGGTGGAGTCAGGGTTTGTTCTCCCCAGTTCGTCACCCTGGGGAGCCCCTTTATTGTTTGTGAAGAAGAAGGACGGAACCCTGCGCTTGTGTATAGACTATCAGGAACTCAACCGGCTGACGGTGCGGAACACTTATCCGCTACCTCAGATCGACGAGTTGTTCGATCAACTAGTGGGAGCGCATTGGGTTTCTAAGCTGGACTTGCGCTCGGGATACTATCAGTTGAGGATACATGAGGAGGACATCCAGAAGACGGTCTTCACTTCAAGATATGGGTTGTATGAGTTCACGGTAATACCGTTTGGGCTCACAAATGCCCCTTCGGCTTTCATGAGCCTGATGAACAAGGTATTCGAACCCTATTCAGACGTCTTTGTCATCGTCTTCATCGACGATATACTGGTCTACTCAAAGACGGAGGAGGAGCATACCGAGCACCTGGCTTTGGTTCTGAAGAAATTAAAAGAGCACGCTTTGTTCGCCAAGTTCAACAAATGCTAATTTTGGCTCAAAGAGGTTCCATTCTTAGGCCATGTAATCAGTGGAGCTGGACTGGCGGTGGATTCGGCCAAGGTGCGTGGCATGAAGGAATGGTCGCCCTTGAAATCAGCGTCCGATGTACGGAGTTTTCTTGGACTTGCCGGGTACTACGGCAAGTTCGTAAAAGGGTTCTCCAAGATTGCCCTTCCTCTAACCTCCTTGACGAAGAAGGGTGTGCCATTTGAGTGGACACCTAAATGTGAGCGGCATTTCAAGAGTTGAAGGATAGACTTACCTCTTCCCCCATCCTTGCACTTCCATCTGGGAAGGAGGGATTTCAAGTTTACACGGACACGTCATATCAAGGGATGGGAGCGGTATTGATGCAGCACGAGCATGTGATTGCTTATGCTTCAAGGCAACTAAAGAAGCATGAAATCAATTACCCTGGTCACAATTTAGAGTTGGGAGAAGTGGTGTTCGCCTTGAAGGTTTTGAGGCACTATCTATACGACGTCCACTGCGAGATCTTTTCAGATCATAAAAACTTGAAGTATGTTCATACACAGAAGTAGTTGAACTTGAGGCAACGACGGTGTTTATAATTTCTATGCGACTATGAGTTTACCATGAACTACCACCCCGGAAAGGCGAACTCGGTGGCAGATCCGTTGAGTAGAAAAGTGCCAGACTCTAGCCCAGAGTCTCGATTGATGAGCATGGAGTTGGCACGGATGAGCAATGATATGGATATTACCTTGATATTCAAGGCTCCTTCGGCAGATTATACAGAAGTTTTGGCAAGCATGAGCATAATTTGTGATATTCGGGACTGGATTCGGGTGGAGCAAGGAATGGATGCGGCTTTGGCCCCGACAATTAAATCAATAGAAGAAGGAACTACCGACGAGTGTACACTCAAAGACGGCCTCGTTTACTTTAGCGGCCGGCTCTATATTCCCAAGGGCGGAAAAATCCGGGAGGATATCTTGAGAGAGGCACATAGATCTCAATATTCAGTGCACACAGGAATTGCTAAGATGTACGCCGGTTTGCGGAAGACCATGTGTTGGCCGGGAATGAAGAAGGATGTCCGGTATTATGTTACTCATTGTGAAGCCTGTCAAAGAGTGAAGGCTGAATGCAGGAGTCCCGGTGGTTTGTTGCAGTCGTTGCCCATCCCCGAATGGAAGTTTGAGGACATCTCCATGGACTTCGTCCATGGGCTACCTCGCTCACGCTCCGGGAATTATTCGGTGTGGGTTATTGTTGATCGGCTGACAAAAGTAGCCCGATTCATTCCCATGAAGAAAACGGCTCACGTGGACATCTTGGTACGCCTCTTCGTGGAGGAGTTTGTACGATATCACGATGTGCCTAAGAAGATCGTTTCTGACCGTGATGGTCGCTTTACTTCCAAGGTGTGGAAGGCGGTACAGGCTTATTTGGGCTCACGCCTTACCTTCAGCACCGCATTTCATCCTCAGACGGACGGGCAGTCTAAAAGGACCATTAGGACATTGGAGGATCTGCTGAGATTATGTGTGTTGGATAGGGGTGAGCCGTGGGAAAGACTCATACCACTGGTGGAATTCTCTTACAACAACAGTCATCAGACGAGCATCGGTATGGCACCTCATGAAGCGCTTTATGGTAGAAGGTGTAGAACCCCCTTGTCTTGGGTGCAAGATGAAGACCCGAAGACCTTGGGTATTGAGTATATTGATGATACCGATGTAGTGGTTAGGCTGATACGAAATCGTATGTTGGAGGCTCAAATTCAGCAAGCGAAGTATTACAATGCAAAGCACCGGATGGTGGAGTTCCAAGTGGGTGATAAAGTGTTCCTCAATATTCGGCCGATGCATGGAGTGTCGCGGGTGCGTGGGGTGAAAAAGCTCAGCCCGAGATATGTTGGGCCATATACTATACTGGAAAGGATTGGCCCGTTGGCCTATCGGTTGGAGTTACCACCAGGACTAGAGAATCTCCACGACGTGTTCCATGTGTCATCGCTTCGAAAGGCGTTGTTGCAGCCCGATCAATATATTCCCACTACTGATGGTGCAGTGGTGTCAGATAGGTCTGTGCGACTAGAGCCGGTGCGGATTGTTGACAACAAGACCAGAATATTGCGCCGTAAAAGTTTTCCCTTGGTGAAGGTACAATGGTCCAATCATGGGAAGGTCGAGTTTACCTGGGAGCCGGTGGACTTGATGCAAAAACGCAACCCGGGATTTTTTCCTCGAGGTAATTTTATTTAAAGGCATATTTATTTTCTGTATGCTTGTCTTCCCCATAGCCCTAGCCTGATTTTGGGGACGAAATCTTTTATTTTGTTTATAGGATTTGTAACGTCCCGATTCGGGTTAGGCCCCCATGCGAGTTTTGAGTCAGGAGGGCAGGCTTGAGTTCAGGAAAGTGGAGGAAAAAGGGCGCCACTTGTGAACTGGAGTAGTTAGTCCAGAGCAGGTTACACGCCCTGGGTCACGGGCGTGAGCCAGGGGCGTGACTGAAGTACTCGAGTAGCTGCCGAAGTTACTCGAGTAGTTTCAAAATACTCGAGTAAAATGGGTTACACGCCCTGGGTCACGGGCGTGACACAGGGGCGCGACTGAAGTACTCGAGTAGCTGCCGAGGTTACTCGAGTAGTTTCAAAATACTCGAGTAAAATGGGTTACACGCCCTGGGTCACGGGCGTGACCCAGGGGCGTGACTGAAGGTGCTCGAGCAGCTGCCGAGGTTACTCGAGTAGTTTTCAAAGTACTTGAGTAAAGTGGGTTACACGTCCTGGGTCACGGGCATGACCCAGGGGCGTGACTTAAGATACTCGAGTAGGTGCTTAAGGTACTCCAGTAGGTGGTTGGTTCTCGAGTGAGTGGGTTACACGCCCCATGTCACGGGCGTGACCATGGGCGTGACCATGGCCGTGACCTGGGCGTGTTCTCCGTTCGACGATTTTAGTTGACTTCAACGAATTTCGGTCGACGATGGGCGTCACTCCCAGTGTCACGGGCGTGACCATGGGCGTGACCATGGCGTGTTTCGTCGTGTCGAGTATCGAATCGGGGTCGTAACCGCCTGTAACGCTTCGCTCGAGCGGGACACAGGTAAGGACACGGGTGTGTCCCTACCCGTGTCACATATATATATATATATATAAGGAACGGTGGAAAACCTTAGCCATTTCACTATTATTCCCTAGCCGTATTTTTCTGAGAGAAGTCCTGTGGAGAAAGAGAGTTTACTGAAGGAAGATCTAGGGAAGAAAATCCGCCAACGCCGTGAAGGAGAGGATGCCTCCGCGAAGAATCACAAGATCTATGGCCGGAAATGGAACCGCTGGAAATGATGTGAGTTTCCTACCCTCTCCCTTGGTGCTATATCTATAGTTATTTTCCTAGGCGAGACATCGAATCAAGAGAGTCTTGATGGAGAGGAGGAGTTTTCTAGGAAAGGCCATGCTAGGCCTTGTGTCCTAGGTTTTAGATCTCTTCAACCACTCCCTTCTTCTCTGTGATGATAGGGGATGGTTTCGTGAAGGGTATTGGCCTCTTGAGGTTGAATAAGGTAGGAGGTTTTCTGGAATGATTTGGGAAGATCGCCTTGAGGAGGAAGATGATCCGATGCCGTTCATTCGTCCTTAAGATGCGAGCAGAATCTGTATTCTGCGCGCAGAGAAATTCGTGGACATTTTTAGGCATGATATGTCCAGATCTGGGCTTTTGGCTAAACACAAAAGTCGAAAACCTTGAAAACACCTTTCCAACGAGTGGCTGCACAACTTCAGGCGACGCATGTAGCCACAAGAAAGTCTGAACGAAAATGGTGTTCGATAAATCCTGCATGCAGAAATTGTGTTCTATACGCAGCGGGTTTCAAGTCTGATTTCAAGTAGGATAATATCAAATCTGGGTTGAGGTCTGAATACGAAAGTTGTAGCCCACAGAAGGTCCTTTCCATCGAGGGGTTTCACGCCTTCACCGGATTCCTGTAGCCTCAGGAATATCCGGTCGAATTTGCTGTCCAGATTACTCTGTACCTAAATTCTGGGTTTTAAATAATATGCATTTGGGTTCGGTGGAATTAATATTGCAAGTTACTTGGCTTGGATGAACTCTTTTATGATTAATCATTTTAGTTGCATGATTGATGGAATTTATTAGTCAGATTTCATATAATCCAATTGCGAAGCAAGCTTACTTAAACGAATTGACTTGATAGAAATTGATAGATGGTTATTTATGCGCTTAATGTTTATAATAAGTTATATTTTTGGAGGATTGATAGATCTTTATATGCGCATCATGTTTATATTATGTTGTCATCATTTGGAAAGTCATGTGGAAGAATAAATTATGGCCATGAGTGTGTTTGCCCAATGGAATGAGTTTAGTAGTCCAATACTTAGAGCGTTGTCTCCCTACGACTAGTATTGTGAAAGGTTGTAAGTTCGGTGTTGACCGTCGCAAGATTGGATAGCTTGAGATGAGACAAACGACGGTTGGGCTTCGTCCCCGGAGTTCACGTCCCGGGGCTCCTTCCATGCCAGGTGGATGGTCGGGCTTGGTCCTCGTGCCTTCATCCGAGGCTCCTTCCATGCCACGACGATGTGGAATTTGCATTTGGTGCGAGTCGACACGCGGTGTCGTAATCCTGGGTTAAGGATAGTGTGGCAGGTCTACGGGCTCGCCAGTCGTCACACCGACGGGGCTCGACAATTAGACTTGGGGCGGTTGGGCTTGGTCCTCGGTGTTCACGTCCCGGGTCTCCTTCCGTGCCAGGTGAACGGTTGGGCTTGGTCCTCGTGCTCACTCCGAGGCTCCTTCCGGGTCACATAAGGTCAGTTCGGGGAATGCCCTCGGTGCACATCTACTCGAGGCTCCCGCTGTGTCATAGTACGCATGGGCTCTACTGTTGTGTTCTTAGCGTTGAGGCGTACGGAGGCCTAGGTGAAGTAGTGTGGATACCCGCCTAGTAGTAGAAGTGCCCGTTCTACTGTCACCGCCTGGCCACGACGGTTGATGCCTGAGAGGTTAGCTACCTGCTCGAAAAGTGGGAAATATAGTCTGTGTCGACATGGCAATTGCATGTGTGTGATCATGGGTGAGTCATTGCATATCATACATACCATTTCATATCATTGCACAACAAGATCCTCATCGTATAAGTTGGTATGGCACCCTTATACGATGAGTTACTTTATGCAAATCGACCCTTAACTTATAAGCTTGTATGGGCATCCTTATAAGTTAAGTTACCTTCCTACTGTAGTTTTCTTATACTTGATGTTATACTAGCTCTTGTAGAATTGTTAGTTTATACATTGATAGCTCTTGTAGAACTGCTAGTTTATACATTGATACTCATGTATCTTGCCAGCTGCTTGTACCTTTTATACTTACTATATATTGTACTCTTGTTCCTTTTCCCCGCCGGTGCCGAGGAGTCGCCGGGGGAGCGGATGTGAAACCACTTAGTCGTTTCGACTAACGGTTGCTACGTCTTCATTTTTAGGAGGCCACGCCGCAGGTAGAGGAGCCGCAGACTACGCAGCAGGACAGCCAGGCCACGACGACAGGGCCTGAAGTGACGGTGGCGTCGATACCATCGGTTACTGATGTTAGTGTTTTGATACTCTGATGTAGCCCGTTGGGGCAATGTTTAGCTGTACTCTGATATACTGTAGAAGCATGTTTTAGCTTCTCCTTTATTGATGTATTTGGACTATATGCTTAATGTGGATTTGAGTTCTCTTGCTTATTATATTTTGGTTGGGTTGGCATGTTATATTGATATTGTTGTAGCCGGCGGAATAGGAGTCTTGTGGTACAGGTTAGCCCGTGTGCTAATGCTACAGCAAGGCGGCTGTTCCGGGCATAAGACTCCCCCCTTCGTGCCGTGTTTTGCGATCCGGGAGGGTGGGGGGGTCTTACACGAAGTGTGGCTAGTTTGTCGAACCCAACTCGATGAACGCTGAACGCAAACCTTAGCTATAATCATTCGTCTAACTGCGATCGATGAACTTTATATTGTTTGCCGAGCAGAGGTCGACGAACGTGGGGCACAGAAAATGAACATGTTCATTCTCTGGGTAGAGATCGACGATCTCATCCCAATTTGTCGAACTCTGGTCGACGAACTCACAACAATTCGTCGAACCCAGAAAGACTTAATAAAAATTATAACTATAACAGCAACTTCAATAAATCTAGGAAACCATTTAATCCATTAGCTGATTGGATCCTACCACCTAGAAGATATCATCCACTAGGATACAAATCTCAACCAGAGTTTTCTGTAATATCTAGTTTTTCTTACCAGCAATATAAAGGACCCAAGGTAACTTGGGTCAAGAACAACTTACTATTTTTACTACAGGAAAAGGGTTTTTCAGGTGTGAATCAGCCTTGGTACCTGGACAGTGGTTGCTCCAAACATATGACTGGTAGCAAGGACAACCTAACCAATTACAAGTCAAAGCTGGGGGCAAAGGTAATCTTTGGTGATTCCAAGTGTGGCCAGTCAGAAGGATATGGAGAAGTGAAGATTGGAGTTAATACCTTCAAGAAAGTGACCTATGTAAGTGGTCTCAAGCATAACCTTATCTCCATAAGTCAATTATGTGATGAAGGTTATCAGGTACATTTTAACTCAACTTCTTGCATGATTTCTAATACAGAAAACCAAAAAGTTTTAATTGGAAATAGAGAAGGAAACATATACTTATTTGATTTTCTTTCTGCCAAATCTGACATTTGTTTGCTTAATATTATTTGCAATCAAAATGAGTTGTGGTATAAAAGGCTAGGATATGTTAACATAAAAAACATTGCTAGGCTATCAAAAGACAATCTTGTAAGAGGCTTACTTTCTGGTCCCTACAAGAAGAAAGGCCTTTGCAGGGCTTATCAACTAGGCAAGCAAACTAAATCTAGGTTTAAATCAGTAATTAAAAGTGATTCACCTAGGATTTTGTATTTGCTACACATGGATCTCTTTGGACCCATTGCTGTACAAAGCCTAGGTGGGAAATCCTCAACTTTAGTTATTGTAGATGACTTCTCAAGGTTCACTTGGGTGTCCTTTCTGAGATCTAAGTCAGATACCTTAAAGGTTCTTACAGATTTTCTCAAGACCATACAAATTGAATAATATACTCATGTTGCGTTGATCAGAAGTGATCATGGTACAATGTTTGAGTCTCTTCTTATGCATGAGTTCTGTGAGAAGGAAGGTATCAGACACTACTTCTCAGCTCCTAGAACTCCCCAACAAAATGGGGTAGCTGAAAGAAAGAATAGAACCCTAATTGAAGCTACAAGCACATTGCTTGTAGATACTTACATGCCCCTATACTTTTGGGCAGAGGCTATAAACACTGCAAATTATGTCCTGAATAGAAGCCTAATACATAAACTGAAGAATATGACTCCTTATGAATTACTTAAAGGGAGGAAACCTAAAATCAACTACTTTAAAGTATTTGGATGCGTGTGTTATATACATAACAACAACAAGAAATACATTAGGAAGTCTGAAGCTAAGGCTGAAGAGGGAATTTTTCTAGGATATTCCAAAGTAAGAAAAGCTTATAGGGTCTTTAATAAATCATCCTCAAAAATTGAGGAATCCATTCATGTTACATTTGATGAAACTAACTTGTCATGCAAGGAGAAAGTGATTTCTACCAATAGCACTTTGCAGGTATCTCACTTGTGTGAGAGTTTGGATGGATTAAACCTCACCCAAGAGGTTCCAACACATCCTTCTCCACAAGTCAATGAAGAAAGTGAAGAAGAAAGCACTGAAGGAATTGAATTTCCCTCAACAGCAAACTCAATTCCATAAGAGGAATTGATTCAAAATGCTGTTGCTGAACCAACTCCACTAAATGATCTTGTCACACTAAAGGATCACCCTAGATCTCAAGTGATTGGAGACATATCAGTTGGTGTACAGACAAGACATCAACTCAACTAAGATTTGATGCATTCCTATTTTCTCTCTCAGGTTGAACCTCAATCCATAAAATATTCTGAGCACGATCCCCACTGGATCATTACAATGCAAGAGGAACTCAACCAGTTGGAGAGATGTAGAGTTTGAGATTTGGTTCCAAGATCCCAAGACTACCTAGTCATCGGAACCAAATGGGTATACAGAAATAAACTAGATGCCCAAGGTACAATAGTGAGGAACAAGGCTAGGCTTGTTGCTCAAGGATACAGGCAGGAAGAAGGCATATATTATGATCAAACCTTTGCACTGGTTGCAAGGTTAGAGGCTATCAGAATATTTTTGGCCTATACTTCCTACAATAAATTCAAGGTGTACCAGATGGATGTGAAGTGTGCTTCTCTGAATGGAGTACTAAAAGAAGAGGTTTATGTTGAACAACCTCCAGGTTTTATTTCTCCAACTCACCATTATCATATTATTAAATTGCATAAAGCCCTCTATGGTCTAAAGCAAGCTCCAAGAGCTTGATATGAGACCTTAGCTAGTTTTTTGATATAGCATAAGTTCATTAGAGGCATAGTAGATAAGACACTTTTCACTAAACATCATAAGGACTAAACATCTCATGCATTCCAAATTTGAAATGAGTAGCATGAGTGAGCTCTCCTACTTCCTTGGTCTCCAAGTAAAGCAGCTCCCTGATGGAATCTTCATCTCTCAAGCTAAATATGCAAAAGAGCTTATCAAAAAGTTTGGGATGGCTGATGCCTCAGCAAAGAAAACACCTATGACTATAAATGCTGTAATAGACTCTGATCCACATGGGAAACATGTTGACCAAAAATTATATAGGGGCATTGTTGGGTCCCTATTATATCTTACAGCTAGCAGACCTGATATCATGTTTGCCACATGCCTTTGTACTAGGTTTCAAGTGAACCCTAAAGAATCTCATCTAATTTTCTTAAATAGAATTTTGAGATATATAAAGAGTTGTCCAAGTCTAGGCCTATGGTATCCTACTGAATCAGAATTTGAGTTAACTAGATACTCAGATGCTGATTTTGCTCGATGGAGGGTGGACAATAAAAGTATTTTAGGATCCTACCAGTTCCTGGGTATGAGATTAGTGTCCGGGTTTTGTAAGAAATAGTCATCTATGTCTACCTCAACTGCTAAGGAAGAATACATTACAGGTGGCAGCTATTATTCTCAGATGTTGTGGATTCAGAATCAATTACTAGACTATAGTCTCAACATAAATAATTCAACTCTATTTTGTGATAACACAAGTGCTATGGCCATATCACAGAATCCAGTCAATCATAGTAGGACTAAGCATATAGATATTAAGCATCATTTAATAAGAGAGTGTGTAGACAAAACATAATTAAACTTGTCTATATCTACACTGATTTAGAAAGAGCTGACATTTTCAACAAACCTCTGGATGAAAGAAACCACCTGTTCTTTATAAATCAGCTTGGAATGATCAATGAAGAAGACTTAGTTTAGTTTCTGTCTGCACTCGATGAATTTTCTAGAGTTCGTCGAACGGAGCTCGACGAACTAGTGATAGTTCGGGAGATATTCGTCAAATGGAGGTCGACAAATTCTCTGTGAGTGAAGTTGTTTTCGTCGAACGGCGATCGACGAATCCACTTTAGAAAAATTTCGTTGAACGTAGCTGGATGAAATGTCTTCAAATCTTAAGACTGAGCTCAACGAATTGTTTAACTCTAAATAATTTTGTCGACCTCAGATCGAAGAATTTTTTAAGTTTAGTGGAACGGAGTTTGTCGATTCATATTATAGAAAACCTTATATCTAGGTTTTCTTCGACCTCCGTCCCGCGCTCTCTATTCCTTTGTACTTGATCGTCATTTTTCTCTTGCAGGTACTCTCATGGAGATTCCAACAGGAACCCTTGCTGCGATGAAGTTCGATACCGGCTTCGATGTCGACTTTAATTCATTTCAACATTCATACACCATATTTCTGGATATTCTGCACCTTCTAGAAGAGCAACAATTCAAGAACCTGATGACAACAAGGATTAAGCTATCTGGAACTGAGATCAGAGAATGGGTTTATACATCGTCAACAACAGAGAACACAATGGTTGGATCAATTGCAGGTAACTCTATCTCTCTCTCTCCCGCCGTATTAACTGAAATATTTGGATTGAATAATGGAGAAGAAGAATTAGAGATTGACAGTGAAGGATATGACATGATGCTGAACATGATGGGTTACTCTGTAGATAACCCAAATAAATTGCTGAAGAAACACTTGTCTGCAGAATTTATGTTTCTTGCAGATATTATTGGGAAAGTCTTGCTGGGAAAGCATATTGCACACGATTATATAACCAGGCATAAATTTTTGGTTATGTGTGCAGTAGTCAACAAGAAACAAGTGGACTGGGATCAGATCATCTTTGATCTGATCAAGAAAAAGAACAAAAAAAAGGAAGTTGGTTTTGGAAGGATCTTGGGGCTCTTTTTGAAGGAAAAGGCTGCGGAATCACTGGTCTCCCCGACCATATTCATTAATGCTAGCAAAAGGCTTACCCGTGCCTTGTTTCGCAGGTGGCAGAGGACAATAACAAAGCCTTCTAAGGCCTCCTCCCCTGCCAACAGAGCTTCTGAGAGCACAAGGGCTGTTACAGCCAGTCCTCACCCTGCTGAAGAGATCACACCCCCACCTTCATCTCTTCCAGCTATCCAAATCCAAATCCCTTCCACAGTCCACCCCATCATTCATACTCCCACACCTTCATCTTCCACCATTCATATCTCTCCAACACAAACTCATCTTCCTACACCTCCTCCATATCCACATGAAACACCAGCCCAATCTCCTCATGCTTTACCAGCTCCAACACCACCATCATCTCCTCTTCAACCCCACTTGTCCTCCATACCATCTTTCAATCTACTGTCATCTCCTCCCACTACTCCCTCTCCTCCAAATCACTCCACACATGATGTCCAAATGGCAGATGCTCCTCCTCCAACTCCAACAACTACTACCATCCCTCCATCTGTCTCCACTCCACCACCTTCTGGAACACCTTCTGCAACTCTACCATTGGACCACTCCACAATTTCTTCTATCATTTCCCTCATCACACCCCTCCTCAAAACAACAATAGTAGAGGCCATTACACCTCTTGCTACTTCAATATCTTCCCTCTCTACCCAGATTTCTGCCCTCACTACTGCCCCATCTTCAGTAAGGGGCCTGCCTCCAGTTTACACTACAACCAGGCAAGGGGAGATGCTTGATGAAGAGGCTGTAGTAGAACCAGATGCAGATGCAGCAACAGACACAGTAGTAGCAACAATAGTAGTTACAACAGAAGTACCAACAGATGCAGATGCCGAGTTAGATTTAATTGATTTTATTCATTTTATTGAAACTGACATGGACATGGATGAGTCTGTAACAGATACTGCTGGTGATTTCATTATAAATCCCACAGTAGATTTAGTAAACTTTTTAAAAATTTTTGATAATGCATATTTGAGTTTTCTTCCAGTAGTCTATACTAAGCCATCTTTGGCTATTGTTCCCTATTCTTCTCCAATAAGTCCTACAATTGCCAAGTAACTCAAAGGCAGTTTTGCTGCTCTAGTGCTCACAGTCATTCCATCCACTCCAGAAACTTTTTCTGCACCAAGATTTGTAATGGATGACTCTCTTATGCTAGATCTTGATGCTTTGATCTTGCCTGATATTGAAGAGGAGAATAAGGCAGTTGCTGAAAGAACTGCCATAGACATCTCTCTAGCTTCAGATCCAATTGCAGTTTCTCCTCCATCTCCATCTCAGACTGAGAAGCCTATTATTTATGCTAAGGCCCTGAAAGCTTTGAATGATCTATATGATAATCCTCAAGAGTCTGAAGATGAGGATGATGATGAAGATGAGGATTCAGATGAGGATCCAAAGAAGAAGAAAGTATCTAAGAAAAGGAAATCACCTCCTCCTCCTGCTCAAAAGCTCAATCCAACAAATAATACTCCTTACTACATCCTCCAGAAGATTACTCCTTTTAAGAGAATGCATGCTTGGATGTGATTATCCAATAATGAAGAGAAAGAGAGAAAGAGAAGCAGAAGATATTCCCCTCCACCAACTCATAGATATAGAAAGGACCCTCCTCCACCTCCTCCTCCAGCTGCTGGTGCTTTAGGCACAACTTCTCAAAGGACAACCCAATTTCAAGCTTATCAAAGACATCAGGGTAGGTCCTCAACCTCAGAAAGCAGCTAGCAAAGACAGTATCCTTCTGGCAAGCAGCACCAACCTCAATAACAACAGCAACATCAACAACAAAATAGCAAAAACTTCCTGAACATCAATAAGCTGAAAGTTCTAAAAGACCTGCTTCTCCACCTGTACCTTTTGAAGATCCAGAAATAGCAACAACTGCTAGGATGGCCAGGTTCCAAGAACTTGTTGGCCTTTCTATGATCAACAAAGCCCGAGCTGAAGGAAAGGATCCCTCAGAATATACTACCATGTCTAAATACAGGAAGGAAGAGCTCAAAAGGATTGAAAAAGCTAACAAATTTTTCAATGTTGATGATTGCATTAAATTTCACCCAGAAGCAGTAGTGCCTAGGGACACATCTTTGAAAATCATAGGGGCTGCTGATATGACAATGACTAAGGTGCAAGCTGCTGATCACAACAGGAAAATTGTTTTTACCAAGCCTGGAGATAAAGGTAAAGAGGAGAAGCCTAAGGAAAAGAAGCAGAAGAAATGATCTCTGAACTATTTAGTTTCTGAAATGCTTTATAACTTCTTTCTATTTTTGACACAAAGCTTATGTATATATATATCTGCTGCATGGGTTAATTCTCTCTGACAGATATATGCTTTCTTGCTTTGCTTATTTTCAGTTGAGTATGAGTCTGTAATTAGTGACCTCACCCAAATATGGGGAGATTATTGGATCCCTAGTTTGATTTAGGCTAGGTTCACTAAGTTAGGATCTTTTGACCCATCTTGTATAGCCAGGGTCATAGTTGTGTCCTAGAGTTTAGGCCAAGTCCTTAGTTTCAACATCTCATGGACCAGCCATCATTAGACTGCTATAGACTCAAGACTTATAAAATTTCCAAAGACTTAGTAAAATGAGTTTGACGTTCGTCGAACTCAGGTCAACCATTGTCGTGCTCAGCTCGACGATCTCAGAGAAAATTCTCTGAGCTGAGCTCGATGAACTTGATTCTCAGGTCGACGATCTTTGCACTTTACCTTCAGCATTCCAAGTTCAGACTTTATTCTGTAGACTCCAGTCGATGAACCTAGTTCTCTGGTCGACAATTTCTGGATTCTCTACATCAACTTATTAATCCAGAAGCCTCTCAGTTTCTTAAGTCTAGAATCATCTCCAGTCGATGAATTCAATATTCTCAGCTCGACAAACTTTGACCACTTTGGCAAGAGTTATGAAGCAGCAGTTAGTGGTCCTCAGCTCAATGAAACAAATTATCAGGTCGACGATTTCTGGATACTTCACTTCAACACATCATTCCAGAAGAATCTAAAATATTCTAAGTCCAGAAATACTTTGCTAAACTTCAGTCGACGAAAACAATTATCAGCTCGACGAAGTCCATACACAGAATTGTCAAAGTTTCTAATAAATGCAGTTCTACTCTCTGCTCGACGATCTTGGAACTCAACTCGATGAACAGAAGCCATCTGATCGACGAACATAGCTTCTCAGCTCGACGAACTATGGACTCAGCTCGATGATTTCTGTTCTCTATTCGATGAATCCAGACTTAGTTATTTTCTTCATTCTATCCCCTTCCTATTGCAATAATTCCTGAGTAATCAATGCTAAAATATTCTTTGAATATAACCGTTACACAGAGCATTGATTATGGTTTTCTCCAGGATTATTGCTTGCCATTTTTCCATAGGACAGTTAGGGAAATAAATCAATGCAGTTTATTCTCAAGCCCATCAGCAATTTTATTCTCAAGCGCATCAGCAATTAATGCAGAGGAATTCAAATTTCGAAAGAGAATTTCTTGACAGTAAATATAAAAGAAATTTCCTCTCCTTTCCTGGACAAGAAGATATACAGAAGAGAATACAGATATAGATACATACAGAGATATACAGACAACATAGCTACACAGTCAGTCAGTCTGCAATAAAAAATTCTGTGCTGTTCTCTCTTGACAGAACTCTGATAAAAAGATAGAGAACTCTGATATAGAAAAGAAGCCCTAGAATAGAAGAACATCAGTTATCTGAAGAAGAAGAACATCAAATCAAAATCAAGAGTCTTCTTTCTTCAACACTCAAGGACACTTCAAAGGACAACAACAAATCCATCTGTCAAGAAGTTACTGAATACTTTCTGGTCAAGGCTGATAAAGGTTGAAGACCTATCACCCTGAATCAAAGCTCTAGTTTTTCCTGAACCATTCTACATCTCAGGGGGAGCTCTTTGCTAATATAATTTCCACTTAAGTCTTCTCAGTTGTATATTGAGAAAGAGAATACAATATCATCTCTCATCCCCCCACTGTATAAAGGGTTATAACTCCCTTCAAAAGTTATTCCTGGTTGCAAGTCACCTGTCCAAAAGTCTTGAGGATTGGTTTTTGAGCACCTGATCAAAAGCTCATTGGTATTAGGCACCTGATCAAAAATTTGAGTGGATTCCTACCAGGGTGGTAGAAGAGTGGATGTACCCAGGTTGGGGAACCACTATAATTTCTTGTGTTGTCTGGTTGCCCTTTCTTTTTGTTCTTGCTGTGTTTGTGCCTCTTTTTATGATTACTGTGTTTATACTTTATTAATTTTATTCTGCAGTTTTTGTTTACAGTAAAAGCTGTAAAGGATTTAAATATACTCTATTCACCCCCCTCTAGAGTATTTCAGATCTAACACTCTGAAAGTGCAAGTTAGATCTGATATACTCTAGAGGGGGGTGAATAGAGTATGGTGCTTGCTAAAAACTTTTTACAACTGTTGTTGTATACCTAAGTGAATAGGGAAACAAATAACATAAAGTAAACACAGCAACTACCTAATCAAAAAGCAATCACAGAACAATCAAAAACCACAGCCAGAAAACAAAAGAGAATAAGCAACCAGATGACACAAGCAGCAATAGTGGTTCCCCAACCAATCTGGGTACATCCACTGTTCTACCACCCTAGGTAGGAATCCACTGTAGGATGAGTTGATCAGGTGTCCTGGGCACCAATGAGCTTTTGATAAGGTACTCAAAAACCAAACCAGATTTTTTGATCAGGTTTCTTGCCACCACTGAGTTTTGACAAGGTCTCAGAAACCAGCACAAACTTTTGAAGGGAGTTTGATAAACCCTTTACAGCAGAGAGAGAGAGAGAGAGAAAGGGATGAGATGATCTTCTCTGTTAACAGTCAGAGAGAAGATAGTGGATGTTGTCAATGCTCCCCCTGAGATCTATAGTTGTTCAGGAAGTGAAGCTTTGTAGTAGGGTGATAGGCCTTCAGAAGATTTGATCTCCAGCAAAAGATGATTCCAGCAGCAGCTGAAATGTGTGTTGTTTGGAGTCTTGAATGATAATGGCCTTTGAACACTAGAATCAAGAGGGATCTGAAACTTTCAGTATGTTGATCTCCTTTTGTAATGTGTGTTCCTGTAAGAATTCTAAGACTGAGAATATCTGCAACTCTTTCTCTTTCTATTGTTCTTGTTGTAATAGTTGTTGTTGATGATGTTGATGGTGTGCATCAGGAATTAAAACATTGATCTTTTATTCCTTATATCTGAATAGAATATTTCTCTGTCCAAGATAGTCGTTAGCCTGTCATAAATGACTTCGTTAACTGCATTTTGTCTTCTGGAGGAAAGTCCAATAAAACATTCCTTTGAAAATCCCTTGAAACTTGCTCCAGATTAATTGAAACGGCTACAAAATCCTTGACATAAATGCTGAGAATAATTTCATAACTGTCTGAATTTGAATCTTGAAAAACATCGATCTCTCCAGAAAAACGTCGACCTGAGGTCGACTATTGTTTAACTGAGCTCAGAGACTGGACTTAGACTGAAGCAGAAAGCGTCAATCTGAGCTCAACTATCATCGAACTGAGCTCAGAGATAAGGAAACAAACTTGAGACAGGAATGTCGATCTGAGCTCAAAGATCGTCGAATGGAGTTCGACGACTCATTGAAGTTGATCTCAGAGATCGTCGAATGGAGTTCGACGATTCGTCGAGGTGAGCTCAGAGATCGTCGAATGGAGTTCGACGATTCGTCGTCCTGATCTCGACGAAATGACTTAGTCTTCTGAACTGAAATATCTGGTCTTGAGGGCAGCTTTCAAACATAAATACTAACCCTTAGACTCAATTCTAATTAACCTTTAGATCTATACAAGGATGTCAAAACAAATTTCCTAAAAGACATAGTGATCCTTGCCCAAATCAGTAATAGGGTGTTCCAACAATCTCCCCCTATTTGGGTTAGGATTACTATTTATAGACATTGGAAAAATAACAACATACAAAGTAGAAATGTAACAAACAAAACATTGCAGAAACACAGTCATTATCACAGATAGTTCAGAAAACAAAATTTAATGTCATCTTACAGAATCATTCCTTTTCCTTGCTCTTTATGAGAACTATTTCTCTGTTGGGGTTGAGAGCTTCCTTGTTGGATCTTCTGTCATCAGCTGCACCTAGAGAAGTTTGATGTTTTGGCCTGGGCACTCCAGCTTCTGGATGCAGCTTCATATAAATTTCTGAATCAAAGAATTTGCTGGAGGATTATCTATCAAGTTATTTCTTTCTTTGATCTGATAGAGTAGTGATATTTGAAGTATCTTTTCCTTGTTCTCTAGCTTTCTTGATTTGGTGTAGTGCAGCTAATTCTTTCATTCTTGCTATCCATGAGGTGAGATTATTTTCTGGGTCTTCAAATGGAACAGGAGGCTCATATCTGTTTGAAGAATTATCTGGAGGAGCTCTGGATGATACTAAATCTTTAAGCTTATAAGGGAACGAACCAGAAGTAGTGTCAGAGGGACCTTGTCCTTCCCTTTGATAAGGATGTTGCCTGGAATACACTCTGAGTCCTCTTTGATTTTCTCTGTACTGTCCTCTTCTGGACTGGTAACCTCTAGACTGATTTCCTCTGTACTGGGATCTTCCTTGAGGTTGATATGAGATTTGGCTTCTGGCAGTAGATTGGAAGGCAGAACTTCCACCTGCACCTGCATCAGGTGAAGGAGGAGGATTGAAATGGGATAATCCTTTGTCATACTTTCTTTTCTTCTTCATGGCTTTCAGTTGATTCCTGGAGTACTGCATCCATAGTTCTGTAATAGGGCAATAATGCAGTATATAATATGGAATATCATTTGTATCTTTCACTTTCTCTAGGGGAACTCTCTTCATGGCCTTGCTTCTGGCTTTCCTTTTCCTTGTAATTGTTGTAGAGGAATCATCGGAGTCAGTCCTAAACTGATCACTGTCTGAGCTTTGTGGATTATCATACACTACATCAATCCTTTTGAGGTAATCTTTCTGTTGTTGAGACTGAGCAGAAGAGACAGCAGAAACATCAATAGTAGCAGCATCAACAGCAGGAAGTGGTGTAGAAGCAACACTGGCAGAAGGAGCTATGACAGCAGGTTCAGATACAACAATTTCAGAAATAGGAGAAACAACAACAGTAATGGAAGCAGTAGAAACAGATGAAATTGGAAAAATAATTTCAGAAACAGAAACAACAAGCTCAGAGGTGACTGAAGCAACAGATTCAGAGATAAAGACAGCAGGCTTAAAATCAAATGCCTATGTCATATACACATACTCAGACACTAAAACATTAGTAGCAGAACTGGCTAAAACATCAACAGCAGCAACTTCAACAGTATTGAAGGAATTGACATAAGAACTGACTAAGCTGGGGTCACAGCTGGAAATAGGCACAATGGCCTTTGTAAGATCTTCAGTTTGCTGGGCTGGAAGATAGTTGAAGTATACATGATCAAAAACTGAAAACAGTGACCTGAGGTCCACTGTAATGACTGCAACTGGAGCTACTGGAGATAGGTCTGAAGTTACTACAGCAGTCAATCTTTCAATTTCATAAGGCATCTCCCCCTGCCTAGATTCAGTGAGAACTCGATCAAGGCACCCAGAAGAAGGGATTTCCTGAGGAGGAAGAAAAGAGGATAGCCTGGCAGACAGTTCCTAAACTATTTTTAGAAGTGGAGCCAAAGAGGTCTCCAGCAATAGTGATAGCTGAGGAGCTATCAGCTCATATAGCCTGTCTGCAATGGCTGGAATGTCTACTTGCTCAAGAGGGACTTGATTAGAGGTAGGGATGGAAGTTGGAGCAGCAGGAGATGTTGGTGGAGAACCTGTGGATGGTGGAAGTGATGGTTGAGATATTGGAATTGTGAAGATGGAAGATAATGGAATGGAAATGGATGGTGTGAATGATGGTTGAGCAATGATGTCCGGAAGGAGTTGTTGATAATAAGTGGACGAAGATGGTGGCTCAGGAGGGGATGAAGGAGAATCTTCCATATAGGAATCATCTAGAAGAGTGAAAGATGGAATATGAGATGATGAATCAATGTCCAGGTGTGGGTAGTGATGTAGTGGATGGAAATTTCTTCAGTTAATGGGGGAGTTTGAGAAGGGATTGAAGTTGGAGATGGGATGGAAATGGGGGATGAAATTATGATGGTGACTGTTGTAGATGAAACAATAGGTGGAGGAGGAGGAGAAGAAGCAGGCAAGTCTTCTACAGGGGCAGAAACTGAGGGGAAGAGACTGAAGCAGTCCTTGTGCCTGAAGAAGAGAATGCAGAGGGCCTGCTGGGCTTGACAATCTGCCTGTCCCATTTCCCAAATACGACACAGGTAAGCCTCTTGGAGGCATTGATGGGCATCCCACTGGAAACAAGTAGTGCAGGGCATCTATTATGAAGAAACAGCCCTAAGATACTCATAAAATTAACATAGTTCTTGTTAATTTTCTTCTTG
This sequence comes from Platanthera guangdongensis, assembly GCA_039583875.1. Classification (NCBI taxonomy): domain Eukaryota; kingdom Viridiplantae; phylum Streptophyta; class Magnoliopsida; order Asparagales; family Orchidaceae; genus Platanthera; species Platanthera guangdongensis. Next base: position 199,296,886 of record CM077150.1, on the reverse strand, counting down.
ATTAAATTAAAAAAGACTTCTCCCCAGTTCAGTTGCTTCTTGTCCACTAGGGCACCCATCAAATAGAGCTGATACCTAGATATGGTATCATGAGCTGAGTGTTTGGCCAACAACACTTTTCCAACAACATCAGCAAGAATCTGTACTCAACAGACAGATTTTTCTTAAGCAATTTACTAGGGTTTGCTTCTGAATGTCCCATCCTTTCAAGCATATTAGAAAATTCCTCTCCAGAAAGCTCTACAGAATCTTCTCCAGAATTCAATTGAAAAATCTTTGTCAAAGCAGCAGGTGTTAGAGATACCTAAGTTCCTGATATGGTTCCAACCACTATGTTCTGATCCAGATTGTGGGCAGTATACACCCATTCCTTTACCTCATCAGTAGCCAATTTGATTCTTGTAGTCATTATGGTAACTAGCTGTTGGTCTTTGAAAAGTTCCAGAATGTCCTTGAAGATTTGATCGTTGTTATTGAAAGAATCAATGTCGATATCAAAGCCTGCGTCAAACTTCATTGCGGCCAAGATTGCGACTGGAACTGCCATTGATTCCTGCAAAAATGAACAAACAAACGAACAAGTGTAGAAAAGTTTGGAGGGTAAGAGAAAATTTGCAGAGAGTATGAAAGCGCAAAGGGAGAACGACGGTTCGACGTAGAAAAGGAAAGATCGTTGAACTCTGTTCGACGATCTGGGCTTCTAAAGGAAACTGAAAGGTCGTCAACATCGTCGATCTCCATTCGACGATATTGGAGAGCGTCGAGCTCCTTTCGATGATCGCTGACCTGAAGAAAGATAGTTTAGCACTATCTGAGAGACACTGAACTCTGGTCGATGATTTCGGACATCGTCGATCTCCGTTCGACGATCTTGGGGAAAATCGTCGCTCGCAGTTCAGAGACCAGAAACACTCTATACACCAGAAAAAGCATTTTGATTTGCCTAGTCTTGGTCATTTTTATAATTTTAAAATCTTGGACCTTATTTTAGACTTCCTCCATCTAACATTTCTAACTGATTCAAGAAGAATGTATGTTTCTTTTCATCCAAGAGTTTGGTGAAAATATCTCCCCTTTGCAAATCAGTTGGGATATACTGAAGTTCAATTTTATTTTTCTCAACATTATCTCTTAGAAAGTGATGCCTAGTTTCTATGTGTTTTGTCCTACTATGGAGGACTGGATTTTGTGCTATGGAAATAACACTAGTATAATCATAAAATATTTTTGACTTCTTTAAGTTGTTGCCATAGTCTAGGAGTTGGTTTTGAATCCACAAGATTTGTGAACAACAACTACCTGCAGCCATATATTCAGCTTCAGCAGTTGAAGTTGACACAGATGTTTGTTTCTTGCAAAACTAGGAGACAAGTCTGTCACCAAGAAACTGACAAGTTCCACTGGTGCTTTTCCTGTCTATTCTGCATCCAGCATAATCAGCATCTGAAAATCCAGTTAACTCAAATGCTGAATCTTTTGGATACCAGAGACCTAGATTTGGACAACTTTTTACATACCTAAGAATCCTTTTTACTAAGATTAAGTGTGACTCTCTAGGGCTCACTTGGAATCTAGCACATATGCATGTAGCAAATATTATGTCAGGTCTACTAGCTATAAGGTTCAATAAAAAGCCAATCATTGCTCTATATGTTGTCTGATCAACAGGTTTCCCATGTTCATCAGCATCTAATAAAGCATTAGTAGGCATACATGTTTTCATACATGATGCTTCAGACATACCAAATTTCTTAACCAATTCTTTTACATACTTGGTTTGAGAAATAAATATGCCTTCATCATGTTGTTTGATTTGCAATCCTAGAAAGAAGGATAGCTCACCCATGCTACTCATTTCAAATTTAGAATGCATTAGATTGGAAAACCTTCTGCACAAATTTGAATCAGTAAAACCAAATATAATATCATCTACATAGATTTGTACTAGTATGGTATGGGACTTATGAGTTCTAATAAAAAGAGTTTGGTCTACTCTACCCCTTATAAACTCATTTTCAGAAGAAAGATGCTAGGGTCTCATACCATGCTCTAGGAGCTTGCTTTAGACCATATAATGCTTTATGTAATTTGAAAACATGATCAGGATGAGTTAAAGAGAAAAAACTTGGTGGTTGTCTGACATAGACTTCTTCTTTGATATCTCCATTGAGAAAATCACTCCTTACATCCATCTGGTATACTTTGAATCCTTTGTGTGCTGCATATGCTAAGAAGATTCTTATGGCCTCTAACCTTGCAATGGGTGCAAAGGTCTGGTCATAATCTATCCCTTCTTCTTGAGAGTACCCTTGAGCAACTAGCCTTGCCTTGTTCCTTACAATGACTCCTTGATCATCCAATTTATTTCTGAACAGCCACTTTGTTCCAACAATGGAGTGATCCTTTGGCCTTAGTACTAGTTCCCAAACTTTGTTCCTTTCAAATTGATGCAACTCTTCTTGCATTGCAATGATCCAATGTGGATCTTGCTCTGCATCTTGAATGGATTGAGGTTCAATTTGAGAAAGAAAGCAAGTGTGCATCAAGTTTTGGTTGACCTTATTTCTGGTTTGCACACCAGCTGAGATGTCTCCAATCACTTGGGAGATTGGATGGTCTCTTGATGTTACTAAATCAACAGGAGATGTTGATTGTTCACCATCCTGTGTTGTTGTTTCCTCTTGTGGTACAACAACTGGCTCTTCAAGAAGATTCTCTTGAAGATGTTGAATGTCTTCTTTATCTTCACTGCTTTCAGCTTTTTGAATAATTTCTAACCTGTCCAAGTCTTCTGCAAGAGAGTGTACCTGCAAAGATTCTTAGAAGTATTCCTCTCCTTGAAAGACATGTTAGACTCATCAAAAGATATATGAACAGATTTTTCAATTTTGAGAGTAGATTTATTATATACCCTATAAGCTTTACTGATCATGGAGTATCCCAAAAACACTCCTTCATCAGCTTTAGCTTGAAATTTTGCTAAGTATTTCTTGTCATTATTTTGAATGTAACAAATAAAACCAAAAATTTTAAAGTAAT